>JAPWDP010000007.1:3049857-3699714 GCA_028827885.1 Penicillium sp. IBT 31633x
AATGTTATCCACCCAAGAGGCAGTGGGAGAGCATTATCAAACCGGAGTGTCAGCGCCATTTCCTTGTCCTCCATCTATTCACCGTTGCTAATTGGTTCTAGTGGCGTGCGATGAGAAGCAAACGTCAATTAACTACTGGTTAACCATCCTCTGTATGTACTTCCCCATATCATCCTACGCATTCACTAACAATCCCGAATAGTCAACATTTTCACCGACGTCTTCAGTAAGACCACCTCCACCGCCGTCATATAAATTCCCATTCTAACAATCCCGAATAGTCAACATTTTCACCGACGTCTTCAGTAAGACCACCTCCACCGCCGTCATATAAATTCCCATTCTAACAATCCCAGTCATCTGCCTACCCATCTCGCAAATCGTGCGCCTCAAAATGCCCCCAAAGCAAAAATGGGGCGTCATCTCCGTCTTCCTCCTCGGCGGTCTCGTCGTAATCGCTAGCAGTACGCCTCCCACCCTTCTCTTTCCCAGGTTTCTTCACACAAAAATCCATCCCACTAACCATGACCCCATCCCCCAGTAATCCGCGCAATCTACTCCTACCGCAACAATCAAATGATCACCTGCACCGTATCCATGATCGAAGTCTCCATCGCAATCATCGCCTCGTGTCTCCCCGTCCTGCGCACACTCTTCTTCCGATCTGATTCGCGAGCGGGGCCGTATTCCCAACCGCGTCGATATGAGTTTTCTTCCTCTGGAGGTGTTCACACAGGTGCGCAGGGGAGCGCGCATATGCAGCGGAGTATGGTCAGTGAGTCGGAAAGTGTTCCTGGGTCCGGGACGGGGTTGGGCTTGGGTTTGAATGGCACTGCCACGGGAGATGATATGTCACGGCATGGTAGTGAGGATGACTTAATTAAGGAGCAGTCGCTCGTTGGGTAGTGGGCCTCTTGGCCCCGGCGCGGGTATGGGAATTTCCATTAGGTATGAGTATATCCGCATGTAAGGTGAGGATCAGGTGAGCACGAGGGGGTTCAGATAGGAGGGTATTTCCGATCTTGATACCTCTTCCTGCCTGATCTGGATGGTGCTGCTTAGAGCGTGAGCAGGGTGCGTTGGGCGATTCGCTCACCCCGCGGGCGATTCTCTTACACCCTATACATAATAGACATAATAGACATAGCTAGAGAAGACGCTCGTAGAGCAATATCGTATAACTAAGTGACTTCAGGCTAAGCTGGTATAATAATAGTGGATCCGCTATACTGTAAGGAGTAATTCGCAAGGACAAAGCCTCAGCCGCGCGGATGGACCTTGTTTGACATTCTACACCCCGGAAAAGTGGTACCTGGACCCTATCATTGGCTACCTATGTATCGAATCAAGTATCTTCATAGGTTCAATGGAAAGAGTCTATTCGTCCCATGTCTCACTTCCGCATTCACTCAGCTTCAACCTTCACTTCCAGCTCCGTCTCCGTGGTCAAACGGCCGATGCTTCGTATACCGATTTCGCGGCATCACCAGATCGGCCATGGACGTGTAACTCGCACTGCACGTATAGATCTCTGCATATCTCCACGAGATCATGATACTGAGCATACTATAGTTCGAAGTTCACTATACCTGCGAGCATGGACTACGCATTCTCAAATCCCGTTCGAACTTTACACCACAACAATAACCAACGACCCATACCCTTATTTGTTTCTACCTACCATATATCTTACGTAGATGTTTCTATAACGATTGTTCTCTTTATGATAATGTTATCCTTGGTTTACATTTATTTCTATGACAAGTTAAACTATGTGCAGAGTACACAGACTCCAACCCGGCGACCAGCACCAGGCATGGATGAGAATATAGACATAAAAAAAAACAAGAAGAGTACTGAACAAAAATCCCCCCCCCCAATCAGAACGGCGCCCCGTCCATATCAGCCTGAATCATATTCTTCAGATAACTAAGCTCATCCATCAACTCCTGCATAGTAGCATTCCCCTGGAACGAGGAATTGCTGCGACGAGAACGAATCCGCTCAATAGAAGCATCGCTCAATTGTCGCTGCGCCTCAGGACGCGCTTGCCCAATATCAGAATCTGGGGGCACCTGCGGGGAGTATTATTGGGGAACCGTTGGGGCTGCGCGACAGCGCGAGAGCTTCCATGGATTCAATGGCGCCGAAGAGAGCGGCGTGACGCTTGGGGTTGCGTTCTACTTCTTCTATGTTCTCGATACCCAGTCCCGGACCCTCGATGCCGGGTGTGGATAGGGAAACGGTGAGTTCGGGGAGGTTGATGTTCCAGGGAGGGAGGTCTCCGGAAGATGAGTTGGGTGATGAGGGTTTGGAACAGACGGTCAGATGTGGGGTGTTTGGGTCGGTGTTGGTTGCGCCATCGCCGGACTGTGACAGATCGGGCGTTTCCCATCTTTCGTTGGGGGAGGACTCGTCTAGGTGGTGGTTGAATGTCGAGATTGACCTCATTGATTCGTGGGGGTTGTAGTCGGTTTCAGTGTCGGTACTCCATTCGGAGAATCGGCTGTGTTCGGGCACTAAGCGGGAGTGGGTGGAGTTTTCTGTCGATTCTGTCATGTTGGAGAAGTAACTCCGTGGTATCTCTTCATCCATCGCTCTGTCTCTCTCGTCGATGGCGCGGACTGCTTCATCCATGACCGAAGATGGTGTATTAGGAAGTGTAGGGAGTCTCTTTTCTTTGGCACATGCGGCCGTTGGCGTCGGCAAGTCCCCAGAGTTCGCGATATCTTTCAGAGCTTCCCGGATCGCAAAGTTCTCGTCGAACACTGCGGTCTTTCCTTGTGCTGCGCTACGAGAAGGACTGGGCTTGCGGGGCTCGGGGCGCGTCTGCACCGTGAGAAGACGCCCCGGTGTCGTTTCTCCAGCGTGTGCCTTCATCGCGCGACGGCTTTGGATAGTGGACGAGCCGGGCTTGTCGGGAGAACTTGCGGATGAGGGGATCGCTATACCGGCGTTGACCGTGATTCCAGGGACATTGCGGCGGTTCTCAACAGACTCCTTTTGCCGTGGTGCCATATAAGGAGCGTTGACTGTTTGCACCGGGTCCAGTTTTCTTTCCGTCTCAGTAGGCTGCCTTAAAGCAGCAAGAAGGGCTCGGGCTCTCGGGGGAGACATCGAACGCGAGTCTTTCTTGTGGCCCTTGCGAGCAGCACCATGAGGCTGGGATGCACTTCTATGGATTTCAGCAATTGGTAATTTGGAGGGTTGCGCCGGGCTTGGCTGACGGCTGATCAACGCAGAGGTTTGAAGGCGCACTGGTTGGGGCTGGGGTGGCGGCTTTCGCGGGTTCATATACTTGTCTTCGGGATTCATGGTCCGGACATGGTCCGAACTTTGGGAGCTGCCACTCACCGAACGTCCATGTGAGCGACTGTCGGGTAAGATGATGGGAACATTCAGCACATTCACAGGTTGCCCTGGCAGAAGAGGGCACACTGTGGTCGTTGGCTCCGCCTCGTTGTAATATTCAATGTCATTATCGAGCAAGTACTGATATCCCGTTAGCTCCTCAGCTTCTCACTCTGACAATCATGAACATGAGTCTCACATAATACCAGTAGGTGCCGCCCATTTTCAGGCCTCCTGTCCGCCATTGAGTCTTGTCTGGCCCATCACCGATCATATCCGTGAAAGTATGGCATCCTCTCCAATGCCCAGGCCCGACCCGCTTATCCCTTTCCATCACATATTGCCCGGAAAAATTATCCCACGATCCGAGCAGTTTGACCGACCGGACCTCGGGTTTGGTGATCCTAGATTGCCGTCAGCGTCCGAAGATCTCAATTGTACTGGGGCACACTCACAGCAAGAAAGTCATGAGGGTAGTCGATGTCATCGCAAAGCAAACAAGAGAAACAGAAAGTGTAGATCGCTGAGTAAAGCAAATGATAGCACAGATAAAAAAGAAAATAGACAGATCAGCGAAAGAAAATGCACAACACTGCAAAACAGAAAAGAAAATGCTAAAAGAAAGACAGAATCCCAGTAGAGTACACGCAAAATCAAGGCAAGCAAAGGACAGTGGTCTATAGAGAAAAGGGAGAAAGAAGCTCGAAGTGAAAGCGCAAGCTCATATAACAAACCCCACAAGGCTCACAAACACCCGTCCAGTCCAGACACAAAGCCACATCCACAAGGGCGGTTCTATAATTACAGCTGGGAGGTTGAAAGCACCCACGTTGTGCCTGTTTCAGAATCGAGTGACAGGTCTAAGAATAAACGGTTCGTTTCAGGTCGGACAAGGCCGCAAATAGTTACCACAATGCCATGACCTGGACAAAGAGCCCCCGTATGAGCAGATAGGCTGCGGATGCTTCAGGAACCGCGACGGCGCAATTTGCCAGGTGCAGGGCGACAAGATGGACCAATAGGGAGACCGGAGGAGGAAGCGCCGACCACTCGGGTTGGTGATGTTCCTGCGTAGGGGAGTCCCGGCGCTAAGAGAGCTGCAGGTTGGGGAATGTTGAAACAGAAGGAAATTGGTGGCACAGTGGTCGTATGAAGCCCTAAAGCCTGGAAGAAAAGAAAATCAAGGAGGGAAAGAGGCAATTCTGAGGTTTTTTTTTCTGTGACGGAGATCGGCGCGGGGATGACTTTGACGCTGATCATAAATTGGCGGTGATGAGGGGTGGAGCTAGTTTGGGTGAATATCAGGGAAATTGAATTCTGTGATCTACAAAATCTGGGACAATAGAACTCAGAGAGAAAAATGGGCAAGAACCGAAAAGAAAAGAAACACGATCTTAGATTGTCACGGTGTGGCTTGCGATCTTGCGATCCTCCGATCCTCTAACCCTCCACTTCCTCTCTGTAGTTCGTCGATCATGCAAGGTACACACACAATTAGATTAATGAGACTAACGAGACTAACGAGACTAAGAAGATTAATTAGATTAAAATTGATGTTCCATCCGGTAGTTCCTGAGCCCATATTGTACAGAGTACGGAGAAGAGTATAACAGGATACTTCACCAGGACAGAGTACGGAGTACAACATATACAACATACACATCACAATTCGATGTCTGATGAGCCTATGAGCCTTGACTGCCGAGAATGCGTGATTGGAGTGACGGGCGTCGAATATTCTCATTGGTCACAGTGGAGATTAAAGCAGCTAATAATGTCCGAGAATTCTCCACCTGGGCGGTTCGTGAGATTACTTTTGTCTTTGGTACTTTGTCCGGCGGATATATCAGTTTCAGGTACTCTGAGATAGTCAGAATATGCGAGAGAGTACAGGATAAACCCATATGGATCAGAGATGAACATCATTGGAGAATGCGTTGTATACCTCCAAGGAACTAACCCTAACCAAATTGGCAAAACGCCAAACCTGAAACCTGAAACCCGGGGAAGACACCACAACCCCAAACTATACATATGTTGTACTAGAAAGTAAAACCACTAAAGACAAGATCAAACCCTCCGCCTATCCAGCCTCTTATTAACAGCCCCAAGCACAATCTTCAAAATCCCATCCCCAACCAACCGATCCCCATCCCGATTCTTCCAAGAAACAGTATCAACAATATCCCTCATATTCGAATCCCGACACCTCTCCCCAAGATAATCATCCAACCCCTCCAATTCCCTCCTCGCCCCCTCATCATCCCCAATCTGAAAGAACTGAATCCCCACCTGCCACGGAATAGCATCACAAGGCCCATCCAACATCTTCGCCGTCTTAATAATAACCCCCTCCGCATCATCCGTAAACACCCCATCAGTAATCGTAATGATATTAATCGGTTTGACGAAGTCTGCCTTAGATATACGCCCCGAAACCTTCGCCTGTTGCATTGCTTGAACACGGCGCATGTACGGGTCGAGGATGTCGTGTAGTCGGTGGCCGACTTGTGTCCCGCCACGCGGCTGCACTGCTGCGAAGATCTCGTTGACTTGTTGGGCGGTCGTGATATTGTGGTAGCCCTTGGGCATGGACTGAGAGCGGGCTGGGCGGTTGTTGCTGTTGTGGTTGGATCTGAGCCGCGGGCGATGGTTGAGGAAGTAGATGTCGATTCCGTCGCTGTCGTATTTGGTGCAGATGGGGGCGATTGCTGCGATGGCTTCTTCGGCTTCTTTCCAGAGGTTGCCTTGCATGCTTGAGCTGTCGTCTACGAGGAAGATGGTATCGAAGTCGCGGAGGAAGGAGTATTGCGAGTCGGATTCTAGGTCTTGGTCTTCTGGGGTGCTGATTTTAATGGATGGGATCTCCCTTTCTGTATAGGGTGGTGGAAGCTCTGATTGTTGCGCTGTAGGTGGTTTTGATGCGTTGGAGCTGTTTCCTTGGCCCCGGAGCCATGATGAGTTGTGTGATGGTTTGGTGGTTGTGTTGGCTTTGCGCTCCTTCCGACGTTCAGACGAGAAGGAATACCATATTGATGACTTTTCGGAAGTTCCCATGGCTGCAGATTGTTTGTGCTTCGCAATAAGGCCCAGATTGAAAAAAAGAAGAGATGCCATAGACTTGAATGTTTCGATGGCGACTTAAATACTTATCTTGAGATAATATGCTTGAAACAAAGGACTTGACTCAACAGGTACGTCTTCTTTATATTTTCATAGCTTACATATATTAAGGGCCCAGCGGTGGGGAACTCGCTATACAAAGAATGCATAGCATAGGGCAGAGACTTTGGTCAAGGCACACTCCAGTTGGGCAGTGGATGACGCACAAGGCCCGACCACCAACACATGGTTGCTACACGGGGTTCAAACTCAATATCAGATTCAATACGCGCCTGGCTCGGGCTGTCATTCCATTGTCAAGGCAGATTCGGGTAATTGCAGCCCTACTGGGACTGACAGGCGTACCGGGGAGGGGCAACGGGATGCTGCTCAGGATTCGGTCGTGCACAGGCGTCCAATGAGTCAAAACCCTGTCAAAGCGATACCCGAGGAACCAACTATGTTGTACAGAATAGATAAGTATCAATGTCGGGCTTGAATGTTTCTTTCAGTCACCAATCATATGAACGTGTTGCTTTGTGGGATCCTTGATTGTGCAGACAAGCTAGTGGCGGAGTGGTTGGACACAGCCCCGCACAGCGCAGGGCGCAGCGCAGCGTATGTATTCTGTGATACCAAGACGAACTAGAAGACCCGGGCACTACTATTGCTTTTCTGGATTTTCATGTCAAGTATGAGTGACTATGACGGAGTCTTTCGACTCTTGGCTTTCTCTTTATTGTCTTCATGATTCATAGTGATATTCAACACATGTGGCGCCCTAATTCCGAACCCCAGGCTATATCGCAAACCAAAAAAGAAAAGTACAAATCACTTCACATCCATTGACGCTGTTGGTGCGACGTAAAGAAGAGAAGGAAGAAAATTCTGATAATAATATATCAGGGGCCTTCTAGTCTCCAAGTCGAAAATCTTTCAATGCTCCAATGGCACTGGATGTCGCCTTGTCAGGTCAGGCGCACCAGACATTTCAACAAGAGGGTCTTCTTCCTCGCTCAAGAAATGTAAAACCCCAGGATCAGCTGCGACAATATCTGCTACTGCTAGCGCCTGATCAATTCCCATCGTATTCCCAATCATTTGCAGACACTTAACCACCCAGCGGCGTAGCCCGTGTCTCGGATTCTCAACAATGCCAGCCACAAACAGAGGCCAGATAAGTACAAGGCTTCCAACGTAGCTTTCAGGTGGTGGGAGATTGGACTCCCGGTCCACCACGTGGGCGTTGAAATGAAACGGGACAGCACGGCAGATTTCCACAGCCAACCGCCGGATCGTTGATCGCAGCGCTCTGCATTGCAGACGAAATTCTTCTGACAATGAGGATAGAGAGGAACTGTCTGATATTTGCCGGACGTGAGAAAGGATGATTTCGCTGACGACGATCCGGGCACTGCGGTATTGGTCCCACGAATTACAGACCCAGAGGTTAGGGTATACGTGGTATTGATCGTCGTATGGCGAGATACCATGGAATCGCTCTTGGAAGGCGAAGTCAAAGGGTGATATAACATGGGTGGTATAGTTGAACTCGGGGGGAAGAGACGCTAGCCAGGCAATCAAATCAGCCTCAATGGCTGAGGCTGCTGATATGATTTCTCGCTCGTTGTCGAATGCGTTGGCGCGGATTTCTGCACGTAGGTTCGACAACTTGCCAATGATCATGACTAATCGATTGCCATGCGCTTCAGCTGGACGAAGGAACATGGCAAATTTTGTGCATTCGAGTAGTGACTCGGGTACTCGTGCGTCTCGTTGTAGGCAACTGATGATCTGTTCAAATGATTAGTTAGAGATGAGAGAGTGGTCGGCGGAACTTACAATCTGATATCGTAGATGCAAAAACAAACGAAGACCAGCGTCACTCTTGAGTTGGTCAGTCCCCCGTATATCGAGCAGTGCTGTCGCACCGTTGATATGGTTGGTCCAACTGTCAATATTCTCAGGGGCCCTCGACGTAACTACCTATTACTCGGATGTTAATAACCCTTCGGTGGGTCAGATATGCAAGACCTACTTCATATATGGCAAGCAGCACGACTGTGCCTAAGGTTTGATTGGTCTTCGCTTCATCGATATCGGCTAGAGCGGAGTTGAGCAATCTTAAAGCGGATCCATACTCCCGGCGGGCAACATCTTTTAGCGACGGCAGTCTTTTGACCCGCGAGAGCATAGCAGTAGCAGTGGCAATCACGCTAGCCTGCATAGCTCTTTGACTTGCAGGACCCCCAGTCTGCAACAGGAATTTGGAGATAATATCATTGGTCCAGAAAGAGCCGGGAACAGCATTCGATCGCAGGAAATAACAGATTGCTTCATATTTAGCGACTTCAATATCTTGCGAGGGTTGAATTTCCAACGGGCGTTCCTCGAACTGGCGCATGAGATACCTATGCTGTGGATCGGAGTTGAAATCGAATTCCGGGTCCACCACGGCGGTAGTAGTAAGCCCAGCCCGCACAGGATTCCCTTCTGGGATTGCACTGCGAGGCGATCGATTGGTCCTTTTATTCTTAGGCGTTGAAGCTGCCGCTGCTTTTCGGACTACCGATTTGCTTTCATCGCGGAACATCAACGATAGTTGATCCCGATATCCTGGGCAATCCCGCTTGGCTCGGTTGCATTGTGAACAGGTCGGTCGGACTTGGTCACAACGGATCTTCCTGGACCTGCACTCGCCACATCCTTTGCTTGGTTTGCCGCAGTAGACCATTTTCTGCAATTTGGAGGAATTATAGTCCCGTTGTAGGACTGGAGGTGATCAAAGATCGAAGCTGTCAGCCCCAACATGTTGCTTGGATCGCGCTTAGCCGCTTCGGGTATGCTTTGCGACCAGAGCTTTGGCCTTCGATCTGCATGGATTTCCGGACTATGCTGTATGGCTGGAATTGATCTATAAAGTATTTGAGGGGTTGAGTAGTATGGCTAGAAATCGAAAAGAATAGAAAATCCTTGATGTCAGCCATGTGACTGAAAGAATATGTAGTCGCCTCAGTAGGACTGATATATATCCACGACTGATTGTATGCAGTTTGACCAGTCAAATTATCAAAAAATATATAAACCGATATTCTATTGACGCTAATTTATCTGAAATCTAAGCTCCAAGTCATGTTGCATTTATGGATACTTCCAAAACGATAAAAGCTTCAGAGTCTTACGAAGCAGGTAGACCCAAAGTGTATTGTGCGGTCTATCCTTGATCGTTCTGCTAAGAAAGTAGATTGAATTCCGCCGAAATCTATCGAACAATCCAGTTGGTAGTCCGGCCCATGGTGTGAAAAAAATTGTTTCAATTATAGCAGAAGTACATGGCAAAGATACAATATAGGGTTCATAAATTTCCTGCTCCGCAATACCCCCGAAAGTAGCCTCGCTTCGCCACCTTCGAGTGTCACTGACAACCCAGAAGCTCCAATCATAAGCTGCGATGCGGCTTGTAGGGATATCAGAAGATTAAGATATTCTTTCCTTCCAGCCCTACCACGTGTGGTAGCGTGCCAATAGTAAATCTCCCACTGAGCGATGCGAGTTTTTATTCCCGGGACCTTTGACATGGACGCATTTCGCGCGCAAATACGGCCATAAACGGTCAGCACCGCAAGGTTCTTCCTTGAACATTAAGCCACACATATCCGCCTGTACAGGCGTAACTACTAGGATGACGATTGGAACCCTTGCTAAACAGTCAAGCGCTCGCCGCTCAACTGGGCAGTAGTGGTGAGAATCCCCAAAATGGTTGACATATTGTTGCAGCACCGGACAGAATTGGTCTCGTTATTCGCTTGATAGTCTGGTATTCTTATACCACTACGCTAATCTACTGAATAGAACCTTCGGTAAGAATTTTACTTTTGTATTAAAGATCGACAGCCTAGAATTCATACAGACTATGGCTTGTAGAAACTACTCAGGTCGCTTTGATGGAGCTCCCATCTCAAAATCAGCCTGGCCCACACGCTTTCTTTTCCCCTTAACATGTACACCCGAATCCGGATCCTGTTGCAAGAAGCTACCAGTTCCATCGTCATGCCACTCACTAAACTCCCACTGTACTGTAGTCGTTTGATCATCACTGATTCCCATGCCACGTCCAGCACGCATCAAGCGACCTAAGCGGCTTCCTTCTACCATCTCCTCAAACCACGGGATGCCCCCTGTTCTACCGTGCTGAAGACTCATCGAGATATCCGGAGAATCATTGAAAGATGGAACGATGACAGAAGAAGAAGCAGTTCCCGAGCCTGACGCTAAGTCAGATGGAACCGAGACATCGGCTTGGAGAGCTTCCTCGTCGAAGTCTTCCGGGATTAGATTCAGATCATCCAGTATGCGCTGGTCCTCCACCTGCAGACTCCCGATTGCGACGGACATGAAGTCAGATTCTTCGGGTGGCTCCTCTGTCCAGAACGTCAGAGGCGTCCCGCAGAAGCCACAGAACACACGTTGGGTCTGCGGTGCATGGCGAGGCGAGAAAGTCCGGCGGATGGATGAGTGTGATTCATCTGGGAAGAAAGACTGAGTGTGAGATTGATACCAGTCAAGAGGCACACGAAGCCATGCCGAAAGAGGTGTGCCGTGGAATCGACCTATGATTAGATATTAGCCGGGTGATCGACAGACACGGACTGGATTTACTCACGGTTGTCTCGGCTGCTGTCGAAGTATACCTCGGCATGGTCTGCCACATCGTCCGGAAGATTAATTTGGTATGCGTTTCGACCGCAAGAGCATGAGCCGCGGAGCGGCTCGAATGTCATGGTGGTACAAGAAGATCCGCGGCTTTAGTGACTTGGTATAGACCGTTCAAGATTTAACATAAACGACCAGCCTCTTATCTGGTCTAGCGAAAATACTAAATTGAAGGGATGGAAATTCTCAGTAGAAAGCTAAAGCAGGGATTGAGTACGACACAAGAACAAAAGTGAAGCACAAAAAAGAAAAAGCAAGGTGCGTTCAGTGGACCCTGTCTATGACGTTTAAGAGTTGCCAAGGCCCGCGTTCCCGGCCCTCCATTCTACTCCGCATTGGTCTTGCGCTTATCGCTTGCTATCGCTTCTCCTTCTCTCCTCTCCGCTTCCCACTCTCTCGTTTGCGTTCTTCCATTGACCCACGATCATCTTTACGTTCCTTTTCTATGCGTCGCTTAGACGCAGATCAAGAATTTCAACGATAACAACATAATAATCCACCCGAACCCGCAATCCCCGAACATTGTATACCCTCGGCGCATCTACCCCACGCCCTCAGTTCCTCTCAAAATCCTCCAGTCATCAACCGCCACGATGAATCAAGAAGATGACCGTGACCGGTCATCCTCGACGCCGAATGGTACCTCCAAACAAGGATCTGCCCAGGATAAAGACAAACCGCGCCTTACCGACCAAGAAAAAAAGAGCAATCATATTGCCTCGGAGCAAAAGCGCCGCGCGGCCATTCGTGAAGGCTTTGATCGCTTAACAGAACTGGTGCCTGGTCTGGAGGGCCAGGGCCGGAGCGAGAGCATCGTCCTACAAAAGACGGTGGACTTCATTCACGTGAAGCTTCAAGAACGCCACGATCTCATTGCAGAAATTGAAAGTAAAGGCGGTCGCGTAGACGACTCTTTTCGCCCAACATGACCCTGCCTTTCCTCGGTTTTTCATTTCTCTTTGCTTCGGCATCCTGCAGTCTCTATTGGTCCCCGCTGGTCGATTTGGGACATCTGGGGCTGCAGGCATGTGCCGAGGTCCGGGGCCCTTTCTGAAATCTTGGCTCATGGACCTCTATAACCCCACTACGAATCTCTTTTTCTCATCTATTCACCCTTGTATTACGAACAAGATCTTGCAAATGATTTCCTGCGGGACTTCCTCGTTATGTATCTGGCAAACTTGGTCTTCAGGTTGGATTTGATACCATTTCGTGGGTTCGAACATTATCAAAATGCATCCACGCGCTTTGCATTTCTTGTCTTTACACTTGAATCCGTGTCTATTGTACATTGAAGCTTTTTTTTTTCTGGTTTGTCTTTGCCCATGGGTACCAGAATGTATATGATCATGGCTGTTGCTGCAAAGCATCTGAGGCGTTTTGTCATTTTAATTTTTTTTTTTTTTGATTTCTTTTTTTTTTCAGCTGGAAATTGAGTTTCTTCAGCTCTGATTGAGCACCCACATTCACGTCCTTATGTCCAAAATTCAAAGCGGAACTCTTTTGACCCCTCCGGAAGCTGTACTTCGGTCATATCACGTGTACACAATACGGAGAATCATGATCTGGAAAGCAGGGACTTTGTTTAACGAATAACGGACATGTCTATGTGTAAGCCGTTTCCTAAATCCTGGAATAGCCAACTCAAATCTATCTACTGACAATAGTCAAATATACAAGCCTGTCTCTTACCTGTCTCTTGCGGCCAGTCAAATGATATTTAGAAGTGTATACTACGAGTCCACGCAGGTTAAATAATTCAGAAGACTTGATAACCATGGTGATATCTGTACAATATAGATAGACTGTCTCCATGTTGGTTGCCGAGTTTCGGCTTACCGCCCCATATCTGCCGGGGAAACCGCAACCGTTCGAACTGAAGCTCTACATACAAGGATCTCTAACAGCCAGGACCTCAAATTGCACACCTCTGCATATTCTGACACGATCATTCAATCACGCACAATTACCATTCACCTGCGATAAGCGAGAGGAATATTATCTGATTCCCCGCGCCGCATCGCTACCCGCAACACCCAACACCAGTGTACGAAACACCAAACAAAAGCCAAATATCCCAACATGTCAGAATCCAAAGAAGCCCTCCTAGCTCAAATGGAAGACCTCAACACCGTCGAATCAGACCCACCCCCAGCCTACGACAAACCAACCATGAAGCCCAACCGCGGGGCACCCCTCCCACGCCCACCACCCCTCAACCTCCCCGTGCTAAACAACCTCCGCAACCAGCGCGTAGTCCTCGCCTCTCAATCCCCCCGCCGCAAACAAATAATCGCCTTCCTGGGCCTCCCAAATCTGGAGATCATCCCTTCAAACGCAGACGAAGACCTCCCCAAAAGCCTCGGAGCATTCGAGTACGTCCTCGCAACAGCAACCAAAAAAGCACAAGCCGTGTACGCGCAGGAAGTCAACAACGAAATCAAAGGCGAGCCGGCGCTAATCATTGCCGCGGACACGGTCGTCGTCGACCCGTCCACCGGCGCTATTCTCGAAAAGCCCCGCTCCGAAGCGCATCATCTGGCCATGCTGCGCTCGCTGCGCGATGTCCGTGACCATAAGGTCTATACGGCTATGGTTGCTATGGCGCCGTTGGCTAGTGCGCGGGACCCGGGGTATGCTATTGAGACGATGGTTGAGGAGACGGCTGTGCGGTTTGATTCGGAGGTTACCGATGAGTTGATTATGGCTTATGTGCGGACTCGTGAGGGGGCGGATAAGGCGGGTGGATATGGATTGCAGGGGCTTGGGTCCATTCTTGTGGAGAAGATTGATGGCAGTTATGATAATGTTATTGGGTTGCCGCTTAAGGCGACGCTCAAGCTTATTGAGAATGTTATGCAGAAGGCGGATGATGATGAGGGGTTGCCTGGTGATGGTGAGGAGAGTGAAGATGAGGAATGATTGGGTTGTTGAAATGGGAATAGTTATGAGCATGTTGATATGAGGATTACTTGATGACTTCGGGTTCTCGTCTTTATTAGTTAGCCTTGTTTATGATTTGACTTGCATTGTCTCTCTTACAATAGAGGAGGACCTGGTTTGAAACATCAATGTTTTGTCTAAAATGAGCACGACAATCGGTGAGTAGATACTATGTGCTTATGGTGTCTTACTGCTAACAATTTACTATATTCCGTTGTAACTTACAAGGTTATGCCAAGAGCTAGACTGTACATATAAACCCCGAGGCTGCATTCTATAGAATAAAAACAAAGAAATCGGGAAAAGCACTACCCATTCATGGACTGAAGTTGCACCGACATTGATTCTGCCGGTATTGCCGGTATTTCCAGTGTATGGATTTCAAGACTTTGATCGAATCTGGAGACCGAAGAGAACGAACATAGACCTTTAATGTCATATTTATAGGTAGATGGCCACAAGAGCATGACAAGTGAGACTTGTTCTATTGTCAAATATTAAGGCGATCAACAAGCAGGCTAGCACATGTATTACATGCGGTCGACAAGGCGGTGTGTAGCATGAATCAATAAGAAATCCCACTGCACAGGGAACATATCTATATGTTGTACTTTTTCAATATTTCTTTTTAGCTTGGAAATAAACACGAGCAGTAGGAAATCTGACACCGATCCATGAATTCGGGCAGGGAGACAAAAGGAAATAATCAACAACATATACAGAGGTGGAACGAAACGCCTGGATAAACCAGAACCAACTAGTGGTAAAAAAAAAAGGAAATAGGAAGACAACGTGTCGGAAAAGAATAGCATCACCGCTCTATGCAGTCCAGATGCGGCGCAGGGCCTCTGTCACACCGACATCGTTCGTCTCAAACTCGTACAGACCAACGGCGGTGGTGAGGGTGAATGCGCGCAGGAGCCAGTTGCAGAAGCTGCGGAACTTGGGGACGCGTTGAGGGGGAAGTAGTCAATAATGGCAGCCCTGTTAGAGGACAGTTGTTAGATTGCGATTCGCGGTTTGTAGATCCGGAGAAGATCCGAGGATGATGGCGGATGTGCGCGGGGGTTCTTACTGGAATCCGATGTGCGAGTGGGCGACAATCAGAGAGCACAGGATGGCATCCATGACGGGGTTGAGGGAGCCGGCGGCAAAGGGAGCGATGGTGAGGGGAACCAGGCCAACGGAGACCAGTCTAAGATGGAAGTTAGTTGGGCGATTTCTTCGGATTTTGCGCATGCCGGGGTGATCGGAAGAATTCGTGTAGATTGGCAATGGAGTGCATAATATGAGTTACGAACCTCTCAAAAGTCCAGTGGTAGCTGCCCTCGGAGGGGTGAGTCGGGGGAATAGGAGCAGGGTCGTTCACTATCGGAATTGGTTAATATCGAAGACATTGAGAGCGATGGTGTAATTTAGCGAAGAGCGTTGTTCGAGCGCTGGAAACAGCAGATAGTATGTCTATACAACTGTATAGTCACATATTGCTGGTGGTTGAGTGCTCAATGCCATCGAAAAGCGAAGGGACGATCGGGATAGGAAAGGCTCGGAATCACATACTAGTTCCCTGAACAGTCTCTGAAACACGGAAAACACGTTAGCAATCACTCAGAGTCATCCTCCATGATCTTCTTCTACTAGAAATCTTCTAGAAATCCTCAGCGCAGGGCCACTTACGAGGCAACGGGGGCAGGATCTGCTTCTTAGCGGAAGCATGGAAAGCGACGACCTGCGACACGCCGACATTCTTCTGCAAGAAGGGCGCCCGAGGGGCGAGAGTCTGTCGTAGCAGAGCTGAGCGTGCGAATGAAGCCATTGTGAGTGGAGAGTATGATCGTGAGGAAACAGAAACGCCGTTCGAATACAAGCGGATGAAGTTGGAGACCTCGGGAGTCCATTTCGGTATGTCATCCTTTTACGGGAAATATGATTGGCCGGCGGCTGTCCGCCCAGCCGAAATTGGCCGATGCTCTGGCACGAAACATTTAGCCCTGCCGCTATCCTCTTCCTGTCTTCTATACAACATAACATTGTTCACTAACTTGTCATATCTCTATCTTATTTATGATCTTTTGAGTATTTTATTTAAAATGCACAATGTATTTGGTAATTGGCGAAATGAGTTATCGTTAGATCCCTATATGCTCTGGAGTCCTAGCCGAGGTATCGCAGATTACCTCACGTTCAATGTTCAAACAAAAAAGTCATGACGCCAAACATGTCGTTATCTCATCAGTCTCATGAGTTGTTTAGAACTTCAGGACAGCCTTGCCCATGTTCTTGCCGTAGAAGATACCAACCAGACCCTCAGCAGCGTTGTCGATGCCAACAGTCTCATGGATGAGCACCTTGAACGAGCCATCCTTGATCCACTTCTGCACACGCTCCTGGTGCTCCTTGGTGTAAACATCGCCCATACCCTTGTCACCGACAATGAAGCCACGCATCGTGAGACGCTTGACAAGGACGTTGTGAATGTTCTTGATGGGGTAAGGAGCGGAGTTGTACTGGGAGATCATACCGCAGACGACAATACGGCCGAAGTTGTTCATCGCGTCAAGAGCGGCCTCGAGGTGCTCACCACCAACGTTCTCATAGTAAATATCTAAGCCCTCGGGAGCGAGACGAGCAAGCGCATCAGCGGGCTTCTCGGTCTTGTAGTTGAAGCCGCCGTCAAAGCCAAGAGTCTTGGTAATGTACTCGAGCTTCTCGTCCGATCCGACGGATCCGATGACACGCAGACCCTCGTGCTTGGCGAGCTGGCCGACCAACTGGCCGACGGCTCCGCTAGCAGCAGAAACGAAGATGGTCTCGCCCTTCTTGGGCTTGCCAATCTCGTACAACGACGAGTATGCGGTCAGACCGGGCATGCCCAGGGGACCGAGGAAGACACGGATGTCCTCGATGCCGAGGGGGTTATCGAGCTTGCGGATGCGAACCAGCTCCTGCTCGCCGAGGGCGATGTAGTCCTGGATTGCGACGTGACCAATGACGAGGTCACCCTCCTTGTAGTTGGCGTTGTTGGAGCGCACGATCTTGCCGATGGTGGCGCTCTCAATGGGCTTGTTGAGCTCGAAAGCAGGAGCGTACGACTTGGTACCCACGGGACGCATGCGTCCGCGCATGTAGGGATCAAAACTGGTGTAGAGGGATTGCAGGACGACTCCATTGTCGGGAGCGGGAACGTTGGCGTCATAGGCAGCTTTCTCGACGACCAAGTGCTCCCCGGGGACGGGGTATCCCTGAGGGATCTTTTCGAAGATGAGAGCTTTGTTGGTAGACATTGTGAATGTGTATGTTACGTGAAGGAGGGAAGAGAAATATGTGTTAAAATGTACCGAAGTGGTTCGAGGCGGGAACTTTTTATATGTATGACGATAGAGCTCTTCATGAAGCGGGGCTGCCGAGGATCCAAGATATTACGACTTTTCTTTTTTTTTCTTTTTTCTCCTTTCTGTATTATAAACCAGCCCGATGGGTCTTGGAGAAGCTTCTTGAGAAGCTCATAGTCTTCAGTGAGTTCAAAGTCTCCACTATCTGCAGTTTCTGCTAGATTAAGCATGCACAAACCAACACAAATATGGATACAAGCTCAACAACGCTGAATGCTTCTACCAAAACTCAAAAGATAGATTTGTAACCAGAAAATATAACTGTGGCAACGGAACCGGTTTAGAAAACAGTGGGGATCGGATGAATTGAAAACATTGTAGGCCGACGGAGACCACCACTTTCGGTAGGAAGACCGTGTGTCCCTCGGCATATCAGAAAGTGTGGATTTGACGATTATCCTATCGACCTTGCGTACGGTGTGGTTATGGCCAGTGATTGTTAAGCACGGAGCTGGCTTCCGGTTTAGGATGAGAGCGGGTATTAGAGGGGCATAGATCGTAATTGCACTTATACAACACATACAACGTTGGAGATCGCCACATTGAGCCAGATTGTTCACGAATTCTGAAATCTTGATCTTACGTATTAATTACATATGCAATTGGCCGGGAAACGAAAAAAAAAAGAAACAGACAGGAGTGTACCAGCAAACTAAACCCCGAAAAAAAAACGCTTGGATATCACACTTGGGTCACGCATGAAGAGAATCTAGGACTTGCCAGCCAATGTGCCAGCAGCCTTCTCAATAAAGTAATGCTTTCCCTTGATCATCTTGACCATGAAGCTGAAAGGCACAAAGCCAAAGATCTGACCCGTACCACCAGCTTCGCCAATAGGCACGACCATCATAATGCTGTCGCCCTGGTTATAGGTCTTAATGGCAGTGCCACCTACAATGGCAGCTTTCAGGTTGGCGGCTGCCACATGTGCTTGTTCCGTGGCCTTGAAACTGAGCCGCATTGAGTTATTGGTGATATCGCCAGCAGCAAAGATAGGCAGGACTGATCCGTCAGGCGACTGAACACGCATCTCGTTGTTCACCACCACCCAGCCATCCTTGTCCAAGAACTGAGCTGGGATAAAGCTGTTGTTGGGGGTTGCGCCAGTAGTCGGGATATACAGATCGGCGGAAAGCTTGTCGCCGCCTTCCAGGGAGACAGTCCAGTTGGAACTATCATCAGCGGGTGTCTCTACGCCAATGACTCGCTTCGACATCACGACTTTGACTTTCTTATGTTCGAGCATCTTGCGTGCGGCAGAGCTAGCGGACTGCTTGAGCATCGGGAGTACACGATCGGTCGCCGAGACAAGTGTGATGGACACCTTGCCAGCATTTCCACTTTCTTCCACTGCTTCAGCCAGTTCACCAGCCAGCTCAACACCGATGGGGCCTGCACCGCCAATCACGATTTGCTTCGCGCCAGAAATGTGTCCCCGTGCCGATTTGATCAGCTCCTCCATGTCATTGCGACCCGACTGTTTGAAAGGGATGGAGGTGCCGGTGAGTGAGCCGGTAGTGGCAGATGTAGTGCTGCCCGACGCGATAACGAGATAATCATATGATAGGGTCTGGGGGTCGCCCTCGTTGGGGGTCACGGCAACCGACTTGGCGGCAGTATCGATGGCGGTTACAACACCAGGAACAAAATTGAACGCGTCGGGCCGGTAGCCTGCAAAGGCATCCTTGATCGGGAGCAGGTACTGTTGAGGGTGGAAGGCTTTTGGTTTGGTGACGATGCGTGGGGCGGCAATATTCCAATAGAAGCTGGTTGAGGGGTTAATCAGTGCAACCTTCGCATCGGGCACATCACGCAGCACAGAGTGAGCAATATGGAGGCCTGCAAATGAGCCCCCAATGACAACTACCTCGATGGGTGCCATGATGTAAGGTCAGTGAAGTGGGTAAAAGTGATTTTCTTGGATTTTTTTTTTTTATACTTTTTCTCGGGGAAGGGACGGGACGTATTATATATGGCAGATTGGATCAGTTCTCCGCGTGTATGTAGGGTCCGTTGTAAGGCCTGACATGTACCCAAGTAGCAGATACTAAGGTTCCTATTGTATATCCTAACCTTCCAAGGCTAGATCCAAAATCAATGGTATTGGTCAGCAAACATTATATGCAACTAGCATGTCCAGGTGGATTTCTAATGATGCTGACCCACGGCGTACCCTGGGGCCCCGAGACGCGAACTTTGTACGAAATGTTATCGGTGCCTTGGCTTCTGGGACATTATCGTCTTTGGTTGGTTGATTCCCTGACCCTGAACCTTCCAGGAAAACACTGCTTGGTTTGGTTGGTTTGATGGGTTTGTTAAGTTTGACTTTTTGAAGAGCTTGGCATAACCAACTCAAGAGGAGACAGACACAAGTTCCAAGGTTTGTCCTTCATATATGTCGTACTCTGTACTTCGTACACTGATTGATATTGAGTGAGATACTATTATTTGCTACGATCCAGCCAACATTGGAAGATACATTCTAGGTGAGTGTAATATGATGACTGAAAGTACTTGTGAAGCAGGATGGCGAGCAAAGGATCCATGGTTTTGTATACATAACGAGAAAACTTCAATTCATGGTGTACATTGAGTAAAGAAAGCACAATTTTCAATTCCAACCTTGTTCGAGTCCTTCATACTCCGCACCTTCCAGAATATCAATCGACAGACTTCTCGACCTTCTTCAGTCCGATTGGTGGTTGAGGGTTGCCGTGTTTGCCATGTTTGCCACCATTCCAGGCCATTCCCCCTATCTCGGGAGTGATCGATATCGATAAGGTCATGTGACATCGTAATTATTTTTGCGTCTGTCCTTGGAACGCCCCAGTCGCGATTTACAGTTTTATCATCTCCCCATTCCTTCTTTCCCTCATTGCCATCGTTTCATAATGCTTGGTACAGTTCGCCGATTTGGCGTCTCACACGCGCTGCGCGCTGCTGCGCCTCGCTCAATCTCAGCAAGATGGGCTCCTCAGCTGCCGAAATGGCAAGCATCTTTGACTCTGCCATCTCTTGCTGCGACCAGATCGCTTCATTCCTCTTTCCCGCGGCTGTCCGCGGCTACCGCAGAGGCAATTGAGGAACAAACCGAGCCTTCAAGGTCCGGAAGGATCTCAGAGTTTGCCGACTTGGCTTCAAATGGACTCATTGACAATAAGATCATCAAGAACATCGTCCAATCTGACAGGATGAACTTGAAAACTATGACTGAGGTGCAATCTCTCACCATGAACGAGATTGTCAAGGGTGATGATATGTAAGTTATAAATGCTTGAAATTTGGTTTGACATTGATCAGTCGGCTAATCCGCAATTTTTTAACAGCCTCGCTCAGGCCAAAACAGGAACTGGCAAGACGCTTGCTTTCCTTGTGCCCACACTCCAAAATATCTTGAACGACCCCAACGTCGACATGTCCATGGTTGGCCGTCGTCAAAATCGAACTGGCCCTTCAGAAATTCGTGCTCTTATCATTTCCCCTACTCGTGAACTCGCAGAACAGATCGCCGTCGAGGCTAGAAAGGTAGCCTTCGGCACTGGCCTCATCGTTCAAACTGCTGTTGGTGGCACACAAAAGCGCAGCGGTCTCCAGAAGATCCAACGCGAGGGTTGCCATCTGCTCATCGGCACCCCGGGACGCCTTAAGGACATTCTTTCCGATCCTTGGACTGGTGTCTCTGCCCCCAAGCTTAACACTCTGATTCTCGACGAGGCCGATCGCCTTTTGGACCAGGGTTTCGCTCCTGACGTTAAAGAAATCCAGGGAATGCTCCCGGACCCCGCCACGGTGGATCGCCAGACCCTCATGTTCTCGGCTACTGTTCCCAGAGAAGTGATGCAGATGGTTCGCCAAACTCTCAAGCCAAACTTCAAGCACGTCAATACCGTGCGTGAAGATGAAGTTCCCACCCACCACCGGGTGCCCCAAAAGCTTGTTTACCTGAACGGTCTTGAAAACGGCCTCCCTGCTGTCCTCGAGCTCGCCAGCACCTGGCAAGCTCGCCGTGACAGTGGCGAGGAGCTGCGTCCTTTCAAGGCCATCGTCTACTTGAACTCTACCGCCGAGACCAAGATCTCCGCCGATGCTTTCAACGCCCTCTATAGCTCTGCAGAGTTCCGCCAGTCTTCTTTGGGTGGCTTGAAAATGCTTGAGATCAACTCACGTCTCACTCAGCAGCTCCGAACTCGCAGCGCTGAAAGCTTCCGCAGGGCCCGCGAGGGCATCCTGTTCTCATCGGACGTGACTGCTCGTGGTATGGATTTCCCGGATGTTACCCACGTTGTCCAAGTAGGTGTTCCTCGCGACCGTGAGACCTATATCCACCGTATCGGCCGTACAGGCCGTGCCGGTAAGGAGGGTGAGGGCTGGCTGTTCGTGCACCGTGGTGAACAAGATGTGCTCCGGAAGCGTCTCGGCCGTCTCCCTATCGAACATGACTCGACAACTCTGTCTACCGCCAAGGTGGACATGACTCTGCCTCAAAATTCTGCCTCGCCAGAAGGCAAGATCGTTAATCAGGTCAAGGAGGCCCTGGCCGATTGTTCCGCTGTCACCAAGATTCAGTCATACATGGGCCAGCTCGGTACCGCGACTGGCAACTTCAGCCGCAAGAGAGATGCTATCTTTGCTCTCAACCAGATGTTCAGTGCGGCATACGGCATGGACCAGCCCCCTGCGCTCAACCCCCGATTGATGCAGCAGATGGGTCTTGGCTCATCCGATGGTGTCACGGTTGGTAACGACCGACCCAGACGCGAGGGTGGCTTCTCCCGCGGTGGTGATCGTGGTGGCTTCTCCCGCGGAGGTGATCGCAGTGGCTTCTCCCGCGGTGGTGACCGCGATGGTTTCTCCCGCGGAGGTGATCGTGGTGGCTTCTCCCGCGGCGGTGATCGCAGCGGCTTCTCCCGCGGTGGTGATCGCAACGGCTTCTCTCGCGGAGGTGATCGCGGTGGCTTCTCTCGCGGCGGTGATCGTGGTGACCGTGGTGGCTTCTCCCGTGGTGACCGTGGCTCAACCCGCAGCCGCTTCGACGATGATGCTGGTTTCGGCGATAGACCCTTCCGGTTCTAAATTTGAATTGGATATTGACTCTTGCCAGGCGCACACTGGTAGTCGCAGTTGTTCTGGTACATTCATGGAGAGCAAACTTGCCTTCCAATGACCAGATCAATCAAAAGTGAAAACAAGAAGCAACTATTTGGCATTGGGCGGCGTTCTACCCTATCTTTTTTCGGACTTGTTATCATGTACTACTATATGCCTTCGATTGGGTATGCACTTGGTGTTTCTAATTTAGACTTCTCTCCTCCATGTCTTATATCTCACTGGTTGTTTTGCAGGGTGCTTTTTTGGATATCACGTTCTGACCTGTTATTTTTTTGATTCCATGTACAATATCTTCTAGGCATCTACTGCTATCCAGAATGCAATGTCAATTCAAGTTGATGCAGAATCTATGAAACGAAGCAAATTAATGATACAACAAAGTAGGAAAAGAGTTGAGGTAACTGCCGGCTCTATTCAAATACATTTTAAGAGACATCTAAATCGTTGACTATGGGATCTAAAGGAAACCTTAAATGACACATCCCAAGTATATCGCAATATGAACGAAGAAACAGTCACTCGTGAGACCGAAAAGGGAATACAAGCAGAAAATGAACAACAAATGCACTTAATCACGAGCGATCATGTGCTCTCTAGCAGGACCAGTACCGATCCACTTAACAGGAACACCACCAATCTCACGCTCAATGAACTCAATATAAGCACGAGCATTAGGAGGCAGATCCTCATAGCGCTGCACACCCATGGTGTTAGACTTCCAACCAGGAAGAGTAACATACTCAACCTCGATCTTCTCAACAACATTGGGATCCGCAGGGAAGGTACCAGTCGTACGCTTTCCATCAGGAAGAATGTAAGCAACGCCAACCTTGATCTCATCAAAGTCATCCAGAATATCAAGCTTCGTCAAGTTCAATGCGGTGTAGTGGTTGATAGCGTGCGAGTAACGGCACAACACAAGATCCAACCAGCCACAGCGACGCTTGCGTCCAGTAGTCACGCCAAACTCGCGACCAACCTGCTGCAGCTTCTCGCCCTCTGCGTTCAGCTGCTCGCTGGGGAAAGGTCCGGAGCCAACGCGCGTCGTGTAAGCCTTCACAACACCGATCACGGCCTTGATGCTGGAAGGGTTCAGGGCGAGGGCTTGCACGGCGCCGCCGAGACCGGTTGATGATGAGGTCACGAAGGGGTATGTGCCGTGGTCGAGATCGAGCATGAGGGCGTTTGCGCCTTCCACCAGTGTGTTGGGCGAGTTCTTGTGCTCCTGCAGGAACTCGAGCTGGTCGACGATGTAGGGCTTCAGGAGGTTACGGTATTCCTATTGAGAAATAGTGTTAGTGATGAATGTCTCGAGAAATGAATCAGGGATTCCACAGTCCTGATTCTCCTGCGTGGGGCGTTTTTTTTCGGATATCCGCTAAGAATGCGAATGGCCCATGGAAATCAATGCGTACCTTGAAGCGAGCGATTTCCTCCTCGACGTCGTACGCCAGATCGCCGTAACGTGCGCGGTATGCGATGTCCAGAGTGCGCAGCTTGCGCTCGAAGGTTTGCTCGTCTAGAATCTCGCCGACGCGGACTCCGCGGCGCGCGGCCTTGTCGCTGTAGCAGGGACCAATACCCTTGCCGGTTGTACCGACCTTACGACCACCGAGACCCTTCTCCTCGAGACCGTCGACAACGGAGTGGAGATCGAAACAGACGTGTGCGCGGTCAGAGACGAAGATGCGCTTGGCGGCGCCCTTCAAGCCCTTGGCCTCAATGGCGGCCAGCTCCTTGAAGAAACTGGGGACGTGGAAGACGGTGCCGGCACCGATCAGGTTCAGGCATTTTGGCGAGACCAGACCGGAGGGCAGAATGTGGAAGTCGTAGGTGACGTCCTCGTGGACGATGGTGTGGCCGGCATCTATTATGGATTGAAAAAGACGGCTGGTCAGTTCACTTGCTCTTGGTCCGATTCAAAACTGCAAATTTTTGCGGAGCGGAGGAATTGTGAGGCGAATGGAACGTACTGTGCCCGCCGGCTGCACGACAGCAAAGTGTCGCATCCTGCGACAGCATATCTACAATCTTTCCCTTTCCTGTTCGTCGGTCAGCGTGTTCAAAGGCTGTCGGGGTTTGATTCTGATACCTTCATCTCCCCATTGACTGCCTAGAACGATAGAAACCATGATTGCGAATTTGACCGTGTGTATATCACAAGAGCCGGACTTATTGATCTAAGATCAATTGGTTTGGTGGTGGGGTTCGAGTTGCAAAAGAGAATATGCCTGGAGCCGGTCCGAAGTAGCGGGGCCAAGATCAAGTTTGCCGATGCGATTTGTCTGGGCAGTTTTGACTTGATTGCAGGCCAATCTGATGCTGGGTTTTTACAATCGCTTAAGCGGTATCAGCTTGGGCTATTTTTTCTAACTTTGACCCTTTTTACTGTGAGTCAGACCAAATTTCCGCGAACGCCCGCTGTGGCAGATCCGGCGGGGTGGCGGGGCTTTATCGCGGCCTTGATGCCTTGCCGCCGTGGTGCCTTGATCTCGAGTCTTAACACCTCAGGCAGCAAGGGTTAGGGCAAGGGCGCGATGACAGGCCGGCCGACTGGCTGGTGATCCACCAAAGTCACATGACCTTTGTCTTACCTTATCTACATAGGTTGGCTCACCTCCCTGAATTTGTTCTTAATTAATATTAAGAAACTATATACTATTTATATTGATATTAATCTCGCTTACCTTATGTTACGGATAACTAGGTGCGATACTATATATATATATATATATATCGGTCCCGGGTATATAAGAGAGAGAGAGCTCTGATATAATGGTCTTTTGGCCGAGTGGGAAAATGGTGCGCCCAGGCATTACGTCTTATAAAGGGGGGATCGAATTCTGTATAGAAACTAGAAACCTGGTATACTAAGGAAGGCTAATAAGCCATTATTAAGGGAAAGGTGTTTTATCCAGACGATACTTATTGGTTAGGTGAGGAAACGAGATAAGGACATATAAGTGAATCGCCTGACTGTATTTGCTGGTCAAAAGCTTATTTAGATCAACTGTATATTGCCAGAGCCAGGAGGAAAAGATTTCATGACTTGTGAGATAGCTGAGAAAGCAACTAGAGCACATGATAGAGACATACAAGGATTGCTAAAGATCGCCGTGTGCTGCCTTTCGCAGTTTTCACAAACAAGTAGTCACTAGTGCAACTATGCCAGGCCATGTCAGTCCGATTGCCCTCGATAACACGCCAGTGTATTATCCATGAGCAACAGGCCGCATCTAGCTCAGATCTCATGTTCCGCGCTTTCTTCAAGTCGACCGTGTGAAGGTTGTTGAATACTCGCGTTTATCACCTTTTTTCATAGTTCCTGTGCCATCTATATGAATGTGATGGGTGCGAGGTAGGCCTGCGACAGGCTTGATTCGAACACTGAGGATATCCGCCTTATCAGCGCGGTTGAAATGAGACTGGTGAATGGGGCTACTGCCATCATTGCGATGCCTTTAAGAATGTTTTGTCAGCCGCAATTGAGAAAGGAATCGCGGGTATATTTACAGAATCTCAATGGACTCAATTTCTCTAACTTTCTGGAATGTTTTTGGCAAAAACTCTCTAAGACCAGCAAGTTCAAGGGACATATACCTTTACTGCACCTTCTGTCTCATAACGCTCCGTGGCCGCCCTCCAATTCGTGGGGAGTAATTCCCTATTGTAACCTAACCATCTCGTCAATGTTTGAGATAGAGAGAGCCCTGGACATAGTGGCTTTTGATGGGAGCCAAGGACAACTTGTAGTGGGAATTAATCTAACAAGAATAGACAAACACAATAAGAATGAGTAGGAACGATGCAGCGATGAACATACGCGGGAAGAATGGCAATTATTTATGCTCCCATCTTCCACTTTGCTAGGACTGGGCGCTTGCGAAGTATATCAGTTGTCGCTCATATTCTCTTAATCCTGCCAATTAGGTACCGGAGTTCAATTAGCGCCGGGTCGTCATGGTTTGTGATGTGGAAGGCAGGCCAATGCTAGTAGAACTGGGGCTAGAAGCGTTTGTTTCTGGCACAATGAAGTCACTAGTATTTCTGATATCTCTCAAAAATCTGGAACGAGGACTCTTCATGGAGTCCCTGAGACCATTTCATTTGCTTCTAAGTGCATTAGAGCTCGGGGATTTTAGGGGTTGATGAGACCTTTCGGCGGTATACTGTTTCAAGAAGGGTCCCTTGAGTTTGCCCTAGGGTGGGAGATACCGGTGAGGCAAACCTGACATCTCCCTGGGACACTCAAAGTTTGCCGGTCGACAAGGGCATATCTGTTATCTGATGGTGATCGTGGTAGACCAGAGAGCATTTTCAGGGTTCAGCTCGCCATCTCTTTAGTCTAGCGTGGTGATATGGCCAGCCATTGTTTGACCTATCTAGTTCATTGGAGATCGACCAGCGATGATGCTAGTACCCAAAAGTGGAGCCGACAAGGGTAGGATGTGCAAGTTCATCACGGCCCCTTTCCGGGCGTCAATCCCATACTTCATCCTAAAAAGTAACAATCCACAAAGTTAGCGCTTGTTGGTAGCTCTACCATCTCGCCATCGAAGGTGGAAGATGGTCGATCACCTGACCTATCGGTCTCCGTCTGAGATCTTGGAGCTGGTCATCTTCTGTCACCCATAAAACCATTGCTGATATTCCCGCCCGCCAACCATATTTCGAAAGGAAATATAACGCCATGCAAAAGCGCAGAAAAAACCCGCCCAAAAAAAACAACTGGCTCTTGTCTCGGAAATGTTGACGTCTTTGCTTCAGTCCTTGCCCCGGCTCGGACGAAGATGGACACCTCTCAACTTCACCAATCCGAATTTCATTCAGCTATCAACAAGCCAGGCAATTGAGGAGGAAAACCTTTCGGGCTATATTGCGGGTCGGTATTATCCTACTCGAATAGGGGAAATACTCAAGGACCGGTACCAAGTTGTGGGAAAGTTGGGGATTTGGAGCCAGTTCAACCGTATGGCTCGCACGTGATATGGAGTAAGAAGACACCACTGGCACCTCCACAGTTTCATTATCCTCTCACAGCTCCTTCGCTAACTGAAAATACAGCCATCGTCGCTATGTCACTCTCAAGATTTTCATAAAGTCCACATCGATGGGGCAGCAACTAGACGACGAGCTGAAGATATACAAACGCATCGAAGTAGCTCCCCAGAAACATGCAGGTCGCAAATACGTCAGATCTTTACTGGACACCTTTGACGTCAGCGGGCCTGAAGACAAACATCGATGTCTCGTGCATCCTCCGTTTGTGGGAGAGTGTGTTGGATTTTCTATTCCGTAACCCGGTACAGAGACTACCTACACCAATCTTGGCAGTAACACTTCATCGTCTATTTCTTGCATTAGACTATCTGTATACAGAATGCAAGATCATCCATACTGGTATGGTTTCCTCTCCTTGGTTTTGAGCTCGATCATTTACTTATCAAAATATCAGATATCAAAGCAGATAACATCATGTTCGGTATTGCTGATGATTCCGTTCTTAGTGATTTTGAAAATAATGAGCTACAACACCCCTGTCCTAAGAAGGAGTTAGATGGAAGAACAATATATACCTCCCGCGAGCTCAGAATGCCCAAAAACTTAGGCGCGCCTATCCTCTGCGATTTTGGCTCGGCCGTGATGGGCGACGAAGAGCACTCGGAAGACATTCAGCCGGATATCTATCGAGCACCGGAAGTGATCTTGCAAGCTCCCTGGTCATATAGCGTTGATATATGGAACGTGGGATGCGTGGTAAGAAAGTCGATACTTTTGATACCAAAAGTGTCTAGGCTTACGTTGTCAGATTTGGAACCTTTTCGAAGGGGGGTCGCTGTTTAGCGGCCAGGACCCCGAGTTTCAGACCTACAGAAGTTGAGCTCACCTTGCCGAAATGATACGCCTACTCGGTCCGCCACCGCCAAGTTTCCTTGCCCGGGGAAATCTAACCCAAAAGTTCTTTTCACAGGAAGGTAATCCATCTATCTATCCTTTCCTTAGTTATAGAAAGAGTCAGGTATTGACTACTTCTGCTATTCTAGGTGACTTGTACGCCGGAGAATTGGTGGGAGAACACATCCCACTCGAGCAAAGAGAGACTAGTCTCGAGGGAGAGGAAAAAGAAATGTTTCTCCGCCTAGTGCGAAAAATGCTACAATGGGAGCCGGAAAAGCGAAGCTCTGCTAGGGGACTCGAACAGGATGAGTGGGTTCAAGCAGAATTACATAAATAACCGTCTGCTCTTCAGATTTCGCAAGCAAACTTTCAAGTTCCCTATGATAGTTCGCCCGCGGGAGAAAATCGACACTGACATCCTGGTCAAGAAGCGATGAAGGTGCTCGAAACACTCGGAGTGAGGTGTTGCCAACTTCGATCTATTGGTACTCTCAACAAGAGTAAGATAAACGCTAACCATATCCGGGCACTTTCGTCGACAGAAAGACCAAGTACATACAACATAGTCTGGAACTTCTCCAAAGGTGGAGCAAGGACTACCTTAATAAAATAATATGTTACGAATGTATTATTAACAAACATTTTTTAATATCAAGGTAGAAACTAACGTACTTCTAGCATTTAGAAGAGGTTAGAAATTTACTAAGTCGGTGGTTTGAGGAATACAAAAATTCATTAGTAATCACTAGAGCGAACCTTGGAGCTGACCTATGGGCCCCCATGTGACAGCCAAAGATCACCGGTCAGCTGAACTTTGGACCTATAGGTTAGTTCGCCAACGTCCTACAACATAGGCAAGGGCTCCCATATTATTAGTACCTTTCTATAGCAAAGCAAATAGATGAGCAGTCGACCAATCCTATGCCTCGAGGCCTTGTTAAATCGGCTTTTAATATTGGACCAACCCATTTGGCCAATAATATGGTATTATCTGGGTTTTGGACTTAGAACATGTTGTATGTTGGACAAATGGTAGTTATCCGACATTTGAGAACAGCATCTCAAGACTTCATACAATACCAAAACAGATACAGTTTACGGTTCTGGACAGAATTAGAACAGCATAAAGAGCATGAGAAGAGCATTCAAACATATTTGGATTGATGAAGCTTGAGCTACGTAAAGACCAAACGTGCCCTAACCTAACGCCGTTAGATCCATGTCCAGAGAAACACCGATGCTGACAGAGACCCGATGAAAAAGAGTCAGGTATATCTAAGCAAGATGTGACAAAAGCCCCCGGGTATTCACAATAACACCAAGCCGATTATGCATCGCAAGTGAGACAAAAAGCATGGTAGAAGACACCAATAGAAGTGAACAAGTGAAAAAGAAAATTAGAACGGAGACTATGAGGGAGAATGGAGGAAGTGGTCGGACGAAAGAAGAGCAGATCAAAGCCTTCCAAGACGAAAGGCGGGGATATAGCGTCAACAATGAATGGGATTCATATCACCATGAACAGACCAGTCAGTGATAAAAGCTAAACCACCTTTCCGCCATTCCGAATCCATTCCCGCAACTGCCCAAGCTCAAGGATACAATCCCGATGCAGCTCACAGGCAACGTCCCAGTGCTTGCGCACCTGGATATCTTCCTCAATGCCACGAAGATAAGCACTGAAGCCGCCCTTGCTTTTGCCAGGGACGAGGGTCTCGTCGACATTGAGATCATCAGCATCTGTACGAGTCTTGTCTTTGCTGTCAATACCATCATCGTCGTCTACGCCGTTCATTTTGAGTCGAGTAGAATCTCCAACGGCACTGATCCAGCCTGGCGCGAGGCCAGTCTGGTTCGCCTCGTGGCGCGCGTTGAAGTGCGTGAGCATGCGACTATTGAACATGTTCCATTCATGCATGTATGCCCCCATTGCTGAAACATACCAATTCCATTTGTCGCGGGGAAGGACGGGGTATTTGGAGGTCGGGGTTGGGAAAATTGGTTCCGGAACTCGGGGTCTTCTGGGTGGATTAGGGAGTTGGAGTACGCGAGGGCGGATGTCGTTCTTCGTGGTTTTTTGCTGTTTGGCTTGAGATTCGAAGGGGAGCGTGGTGTGGAAGTCTTCGAGGTTTTCGATGCCTCCGCTGGTCGCATTCGCGAATGGTGCAGTATTGCGAAGATTGTCGAGATCAAAGAGAGGAGTGCGGGGATCTGTTCTGGAGGCGTTTCCTTCCGACGGGCGAGGGGGCTTAGATTTTTTGATCGGGGGTGCACCTGGTACAGCCTGAGACGCCAGGTTGTGATAGCTCCCACTACCCGATCCTGCACCGGGGACCTGAGGCGAAATATCTGGCGGCGTTGGAAGGTCCTCGTCAAGATCCATCTCCTCAACGTCAGCTGCTGGAGGATTTTCGCCATTAAGTGTATCTTTGGCTTCATCTGCTTCTGTAGCAACACTTGCCGGCTGCGGAGCAGTCCGCACTTTGACGCCTGCTCTGGGCTGTTTCTTAGGACTTCGAGGCGGTGCGGCGTTTGCTGCGTGTTTGGCCTTCTCGGCCTCTGGCGCGGTCCATGAGAGATTCCGGAGTCGCTCAGCCCAGGAATCTGCAGAGAACTTTGCTTGTGCAAAAGGCGTCGGTTCTTGCTGCCTCTGTGAGCCTTGATGCAGAGGGGGAGTGCCGAAGGGATTCGGAAGCGGTGATCCAGTCGAGGATGTTTGTCCATTTCGGTTGGTCGTGCGCCCCCGGTTCTGCGTGGCAGGCGATCTCGAATGAGGCTCCTTGGTTGGAGAAGCAGAGCCCATGAAATCGAATTGATCAATATGGGCCCGCCAGTCTTCTGCGGAGAACTTTTTGTGCAGATCGCTGGTGCTACTACGTCCGAATGCCGCAGACTGGGGCCTTTGCGCACTGTGCGCTTGGTCGGTGCTAGAGCCGAGATCTGTCAGACAAAAGGAGCTGAGTCGATAGAAGGTGTATCGGACATACTTGACAGAAGAGGAAGAACCTGCTGAGTTGGTTTGCGGGTCTGATCCTAACGGGCCTTTTGGGAAAGCAGCGCTATCCGAGGTGTGTCCTTTGGTGCCGACCTTGTCAGCATGGCTACATCGTTCAGAGAAGGGATCCAGGGGTATCGAAGAGTATTCGAAGCTACCATCTGGTAGCTCAATAGCTTGTACTGCTTGTGAGACAGTGGAGGATTTGAAGTCCTTACCGTTTCCAGGGTCCGCCGTTCGTTGCCGATGGAAGTCGGAGAACTTTTGGTTTGCTCCGAGTCGACTCTTTGGCACGGCCTTCGGTTTCGGGATATTTTCCTCCGAGTCACTCGAGCTTGTGGAATCGTAGTTATTGGTATTCCGTCTGGGCTTAGGGCTGGCGCTACGATATCTCCCGGATCTGCCAGAAGCAGGGCTGGTTGTGCCTTTATGCGCGCTTGTGTAAGTTCCAGAGGGGGTACGCATGGTTGCGGAGCGTCCTAATCCAGTGCTTGAGAAGAATGTTCTCTCACCTTTTCCTGTTTGGGCGTAGCTTCTACTGGGACGTTCGAATTCCGGGGTGTGCGCATGTCGCGATTGAGGCTGAAGTGGCTCAGGTGATGCTGGTTTCTTCGCAGTGGGCGGCACAGCAGCGCTAAAGTATTGGCTGCTCGGCCGTTCTTTCCGACTGCTATTGCTATATGCAGAGGTGTTGCGAGCCATGGGCTCGTCTCCTCCAGCAGCACCCGGCGCAAAGCCGCTCTTCTTCTTAGAAGATTGTGTGTTGGTGTGGGCGCTTTGACGAGTCTCGAAAGCGGACTTCGGTCGAGTAGACTGCGCGGAAGCTCCAAAAGGATGACGCTGGGCTCCGGGACCGGGGACACCACCTGTGGCACGACCAGTCGCAGGATCGAAACCCTGCCACCCAGGCGCCTGGCCTCCTCTCATGTTGTTAAACCCACGGAATGCATCAGCCCTTGTTTGCGCAGTATCTTGTTGCTTCCATTGCTGCGGATCAGCACGCGCATGGGATGCATATCGTTGAGCGCCGGCCGAAGGGCCATTCCGAGGCACGTTCGCGTACTTGTTTGTCGAGTAAGTTTCCGTAGGAGTGGGACGGGTGGGATTCTGCGTCTTGCGCTGGGTATTTGCTTTAGGTGGTCCGTATACTTTGCCGTATCCTGCACGCAGACGATCTGTATCGTATTTCAATCGTTGTGTGGGATCGCTGAGGATCTCGTTGGCAGCTTGAATGGCCTGAAACTTGGCGATGAACTCGACTTCCCTTCCTGGGTTTCTGTCGGGGTGGAACTTGAGAGCTTTTTTTTCCATTGGTAAGCAATGTCCAAAGTTGTCATTTTACCATGTCGCTTCTCCCAAGCTCACCTAGTTTCCTGAACTGCTTCTTGATTTCTTCGGCCTCCGCGCTGGGCTGCAGCCCAAGATCCGCATAGTAATCCTTGCGCACGTCTGATTTAACCATTTTGTCCGTGGATTTCGGTGTGCTTATGCGATTGTATTATGCTCAAATCGCATATCGATGTTCAAGTAGACAGTTGGCGGTCCCTCGCATGTCCAGTCATAGAAGGTCAGCCCAAAGGTATAATCGAGGGCACGATGCACAAAGGCAGGGCGATTTGAAAGAATGCTGTTTTCTGCGATCCCGGAAAGCTCGAGCTTCTCGCGCCAACTGTTGCAAAATATTGCAAGCGTGGGTTCGGTTCCTGGAGGGGTGAAGAGGATGAGCAGAGCCTCCTTGTATGCTCCGCGGTCTCGGTTGACCGCAGCGTCCGCTCGGAAAGCGACAATCAGATCTCGGGTTGGATCAAAAAAGTATCAACTTGGTCCTTGGGGTGACGGCGAATGAACATGATCTTTCTGAGCGAAGCCGAGGGGGTGAGGCGGGGGGCAGGATGAAAGACAGAAGTGCTAGACTTGGATGGAATTTCGGAGATCGAAGTGGGCACCTGATGCCGAGATCAGGCAGTCGGGTCCAAGCGCGGATCAGAGTGAAGCAGCCAACAGGGCTACAGAGTTGTCTTTTGCGGTGAGTGCCAGATCAACGGGTGGGGAAAAGAGGAATGGCGTGTTGGGTTGGGAAAAAAAAGGCGGGAGTGTTTATTTTGACAATCGCCGTTGCTGCCCGAGGCACAATCAAGCCATACGCAAGGCAACGACTACGCACTTTTATCTCTTCTCAACTACATTATTTATTTCCTTGCAGATATCTGTATATTGTTATATAGGCATAGGGTATCCAACCAACCCTAGGGGGAAAAAAATGCACAAGCCAAATTATACAACCCTTGCGAAGCCAGCCCTTTTCCGTAGCTTTGAGGCATAAGCAACACCAAAGACGCAGGGGGGGGGGGGGGGGGGATGAAAGAGCAGTGGAAGAAGAGATCAAACAAAAGAAAGAAATCACTGGGGAATAATAAATACTAAACGTCCCCTCCAGGAGCGCCGGTTCCAGAACCACCAAAGAAATAACCCTCCAAAAGATCGTAATTGGGGTTCTCACTCCAGTCATGCTGGAAATCCATAGCCATACCAAAGCCGAGATCAATTCCAACATTCTGGCCCATATTATGACCCAAGGATGGCGCAGCCATTGTATTGTAGTCCGGAGTGGTTTCGCTCTCCACATTGCCTTGGCTTTCAGCACCGCCGGTCCCAAAATCCAAGAAATCAAGACTCATCCCTTGCTGACCTTCAGGGCCGACAGGCGGCAAACCGTGACCATTGCTATCGGGAGAGTCATTCTGTTGCGGCGAGTTCGAGTAGTAGAATTGCGCGTGAGATTGTGGGGAGTTTTGGTTCTCATATTTGAGATAGTAATCCATCGATGGATTGCGCTGCCCATATGACCGAGCAGACTGTTCTGCTGGGAAGTTGGGGGCGAGGGGTTCTGGCGGGGGGATATGATGGCCCTACAGGTCTAGTCTCTGGTCGAGAATGGTCGGGTAAGGGTGTATTATCAGTGAACAAATCAGCCAAATTCATGTCAAACTTGGGGACTGGTCGGGACGAGCGTGTCTGCGTCGTTCGCCTGGCTTGGCCTTGGCCTGCCCGGCCTCGTTGGTCCATAGGCTGTCGTGCCCGGCCGGAGTAGAGTGAGTTGCTGGCGTTTAATGCGGCGTGGATACGGCTCATATCTACTTGTGATCCGAATCCGGTTGTGGACAGACACATTTGAACGGTGGCTTTGCTCATGCGCTCAAACGCGTCCCGACATGCCTCAGCCGGTGGGCATTTATGCATCAGGTCGCCGAGCACAGAAGTTGCGGCGAGGACGGTGAAGTCGACTTCATCGAGGGACTAGAGGGATGTCACGTCAACATAAGGATACTCTGAAAGTCAGGGGTGTAATACATACCAGGCGGCTTCGAACCAGAGGCGAATGCCAAATGGCATATAAGAATGAGATACCTAATGAGGTGTCAGTGACGAAGCAACGAGCACAAAGCGCAGGTACCACGACATACCCGCCATGAAAATGTGATGCGTAGCAAGATACGTATAGTTTACCAAGCGTACTCTATGCAACTGGCGATAGATACGAATGACCTTCTGGCCTGCCTCAGCAACATTGAGATAGACATGATCCTCCTCGTCACCCTCAGCGGGGTTGGAGAAGGAGGGACTAGAAACGTCATCTGCAGGGGTAAGCTCTCCCGCCAACTCAGCAGGAACTGTCAGGCTCTGTTGATACAGCAAGATGATAGCCTGCCAGTAGTTCAGCTCGAGCAGCTCGATAGAGAACCTCACGCCTGTTTCTGGGGGTGTTGGAGCAGTCTCTTGCCACTCGACCAACCGACGGTGCACATCATGGCGCCAGGAGCGGAAAGAGTCAAATCCTTGAAGGAAGGGAGAAGAAAGGTCAGCGTGAGGGAGCATAGCTGCACTCGACGCTCTTCTCCGCACAGCTCGTGCCTGTTGATATTGGAGGACATCGTGGATTTCGGATTGAAGAAGACGCAGTTTGAAATAGTGGAATGCGACATGCTTATATGTAGGAGCTCCGTCTGGTGGTGTCAAAAGGCCAGACTTGGTGACGTACTTGTCATCCATCATGGACGGGAGATCAGTGCTGATGGCTTGGTCGCTGATACCAAACGGCCGTCCCACGCACGTGGCTACTAGACGATCGAAGCTGTAGACGCACCACCATAAACGGCGACGCATATCACGCACCCATTCGCGTCGTCCGCGCTCACGAGCATCGATCCGTAGTTGCGCTTGGTTACCGTCTTTTGTTGCGGTATCGATGCCCATTCCGTCTTCGTAATGGAGTCCAAGATCAACAGCTAAGCGCGTGGCTACACCGACGATATACCAGAGACCAGGTGCGACAGGCCGTAGTAGAGCAAAATTGGCTAAGAGAAGCACTGCCTGCAGCTCTTCCAAACCACCAAAGCCCTCACTGGAAGACGAACCAAGGAACGATTCCAGATGTATGATTGCCGAAGCATGGTATTCCTCCGGCTGATACTGATGATTGGAGAGTTTCGGTCTCTTCGCCCCAGACGATGCCCGGTCACGACTACTGCGATTCTCATCATCCGAACTCTGGGGCTTGTCTTCGAAGATGATTCCAGCACCAATGGCAAACACAATATTAAGCACGTAAAGTGCGCGCGGGGAACGTTTCTTCTCTTCCAGAGAATAAGTACGATCCAGCAACTCCATGAAATCGCCCCGGTGGAGAATCGGCATCTGAGGATTTGCATGTTCAAAGTAGAGATCGACCAGCCGTTCAGCCAGCTCCCGTTCAGGAAAAGCCGCGCACTTCATCATCGGTCTAGTCTGCAGTCCGAAGAATGAATCGCGCATACTGCCTCCTCCGCCAGCAGTACCAGCAGCACTCTGAGGCAATCGATCGGTCGGGCGAATCGGGGCACGATCCGGCATATTTCCGGGCAACGAGCTTCTTACCGCGGCGAAAACAACACGAGCGAACGAAATCCCCGATGTTGATCCCAGATATCGCGGGTCAGAGGTCCCCTGAACAGAGACCATGCCAATATTCGAGACCAGATTGTGCAGGCGCCAATTGTCTTCATTCGCTGGGTCGCCATCCGCACCACGATTTGAGTCTCCATCGCCTTTCGGTCCTGACTGATCGGCATTTTCCTTTGATGTATTTTTCCGCCGTACTTTGCTTGCTGCAGAGCCCTCCCCGGCCTGGCCGCTATATCCAGAATGAACTTGCGCGGAATCGCCCTCAGTCTCGACCTTTATAGCCTCCTCCTCATCGAAGGCGATGGCCTTTTTAAACTCGATGTTATGATCCGCCAGTTGTTTTTCCAGATGCGCTACGCGCGTCTCCAAGAAATACACATAGCTACGCGGTATCTCTCGCTTCGTTATGGGGTCGTATCCGACACAGCGCACACCGGCTTTCTCGCAGGACTGGCAGCGTGGGAGGCGCTGGTCGCAGCGATTTTTGCGTAATCGGCAGCGGTTACAAGCGGAGACATTGCGGAATGAAGACGAGGAAGCGGACGACGCGGTGGCAGTGGAATGCGCGGGTGAGGTAGAGGGTAGGTTTGTCGTGACGGAGGGGTTGTTGGGTGCGGGATTGGTCGCGGGGTCGCCTTGCGTCGGGGGAGTGTTGGAGGGATGTGGTCTCTTTTTCCCTGAAGTAACTGGCGGTGATGGGGACGGGGTATTAGGCATTGTGAGGATTGAGTGACGAGAGCCGCAGACGCGCGATCATCTCTGATGGTGGAGTTCTGCGGAGCCTGCGGAGACTGCGGTCGGGAATTGCACTTTAACTCCCCACGCCAGATCAACACTCATGATAAGATCGCGCAGTCCTGTTGGGGTTCTGGGGGCTCTTGTCGGCAGTTGAAATTTCTGAAGCTAATTCAAATCAAAGCGGAAATTGCAGCCCACAGCCGAAACGGGGTCTGGGCGCAGCCTGCAAACTTGGGATTAGAGGATCCCCGGACTGATGAGAAGAAACGAGTCGTGCGACACAGACTAGAGTGAGAAATGCCGAAGCCAAGAATATGGGGAAGAGGAGAAGCATGCGAGGTAAGGTTGTGGTGGAGCTGGCAGTCGAGGAATTGAGTTGCCCTCGGGAAGGGAGAGACCCGACTCGGTTCCATCGGTTCCCCAGATTTTGGGATCCGAACGGAAACGCTATATACATAGCAGTCCTCTTCGGTGTTAGAGTATTTAAACATAACCTGAGCTTCATCTGTGTTGTAGGATATTCGGACACAGGTGAAACTACCTCAATCCCCGCTGTCAGATGTACAAGGTGAGCCTTGAGAATGAATACGGGAAAATATATACATGGAAGAACAATGGAGGGGCAAAGCAATTTATATAGCACATACCAGGGGTCATTGAATGGTGCCCATGCCATAACTAACGAGTGTTTCATGACATTTCCGGATTCCGTCGGGAAACATGGATATGTGGCGTGTATTACGAGGGAAAGCAACAGTCTCAAATCCGGATCGACAACGAATTGAAGATTGAAGACTACATGTCTACGAACTTATATGGAGTAGAGAAAAATTGGTAGAGAAGATGGCAGTTGATATTGAGCAAGTCTGAAGCGATATACTCTAATCGACAAAGAGACGATCTTTGTAGAGGACGCAGATGAACAACAGAATGAGATAGAAAATCACGATTAACCTCCCAGATGCACATGAATGTAGTCATAATATAACCCGTTGATGCTCCAAGATAACATGAAAAAGGAAAAAAGAAAAGAACCCCAAGTTTTATGCTTCTGCATATGCAATGCAACCATCTATAATTGCGCCATTTCCCGATCTCAAAGAAAGGTCATGAGAATGAAAAAAAAGCAATGTGAGGTATCATGATGAAGGAGAAACTGGAAAAAAGAAAAAAGAAAATTAAAGAGAAGAAAAAAAAGGCAAGAAAATCCATGTAGCGCCTAAGCACGAACATGTAGACGCCTTTCCAGAAGGGCGTAGAGAAAGGAAGAGGTGATCATGTGGTAAAGGCAAGCTTCACAGTTTCAGACATTGGTATCGTAGGCGTTGACATTGCCTTGGTTGGAGTTGTCAACAGTGTTCAAGTTGAGCTTCGAGATATCAAAGTCATTGTCGACACTGGAGCGCAGGGAAAGCAAGCGTTGCTCTTCCTCCGGCAATTCATCGGACTCTCGGCCCTCCGTGTCAAAGTCTGAAAGGGCTTCACGCTTCAGCTCTGACTCGTTGACCTCAGACGGAGAGGACTTGAAGCGCTCGGGCTCCGGGGTCTCCTCCATCCAGAAACTTTGAATTGCACCGATCAGGCAAACAAGACCACAGGCCCACCATGCCAACACGGAGTATCCACTATCGAGACCTTTGGTGTGAAGTAGACCGGTGATAGTCGGGCCAAAGGCGCGGCTGAGACTAGCAGTTGAGGCGGCGACGCCGTTGATAGAGCCCAGCACTTTGGATGAGGGGGCGGCATTTGCCAGCATGATGGCGGTGGCTGGGAATGCAATGACATGGAAAGTGATCTTGCTGATCAAGGACACATAGACAGCGAGCGTTTGGAGCTTAGCGGGGAGAAGGACGAGGTATGGTACGGCGAGATAGAGAGGGGGCCATACAAGCAGCACGAAGCGGAAGGTGCGCAAGGTGCCAAAGTGCTTGACCACGAATGGGAACAGCCACAATTGGGCGATCATCGAGTACACGCCCTGAACAGCGAGCATAAACCCGATGGTCTTCGTGGCCATACCAAGGCCGCCGGTAAATTTGAGGGGTAGCACCACGTCGTCATCAGATCGAGGGGTGCTCAGGAAAACGGGCATCAGCTGATCGAAGGAGACGCTGTGGCTGAAAAGGGGAAATGCATGTCAGTAACTCATTCAAGCGTATCGGACAGAAGGGTGTGGCGCTGAAGAGAGGGGGAAGCCAACTCACTATGCAAGGATTCCGTAAGCAACAATCACGAAGATGACTTGTCGAGTAAATGTCTTGGGCGCGGGGCTCTTCTGCCCCTCCAAGTCGTATTTAGCCGAAGCGACATCATCGACGGGACGCAGGCAAGGCGATGATTCGGCACTTGCATATTCAGGCGGTGCATCGAAGTACTTCTCCTGGACGTCCACGTCGGAATCGACAGGAAGCTGCACGCGCGAGCCCCAGCACAGATTAACCAACCACTGTCTCAGCTCGATACCAGGGTCCCGTCGATGCTTCTTATCCGGGTGCGTCTCCTCCAAAAACAGGAAACCGACGACGATGCCACAGACGAGCACAGTGATGCAAATCAGGTTGGGCAGCAGGAACGGGAACTTATCCCACAGCGTGTTACGTGCGAAAAGGCCCGGGTAGTTGTCGCAGGGTTGGGCCAAAGCGCCGCCCATAGCCGGTCCAATGATCGATCCCAAACACCACACGAAAGGCATAATCGAATAAGCTCGTGGTTGGTGCTCCTTCTTCGTCACGATCTCCGCAACTGTCGTCTGGAGAACTCCGATATTTCCATTCAACATGCCGCCCAGGGCGCGCGCAATCATCGCTGTGGCTAGGTTGGGCGAAAATCCAAACACTATCATGCTGATGGCCGTGCCCACAAGGCCCATGATGAGCACTGGCTTACGACCAATCCGGTCACTCATGCGGCCCCAGAACATGCCCGCTGAGAACTCAGCAAAAGTAAAGGCGGAGGTGATCATGCCGGCGTACAGCGCGATCTGGCGGTCGTTATCCGTCACATGGAATGATTCGACCATGTGATACACGTATGGGAAAATTGACATGAAAGCAATTGGTTCACAGATTCGAACGAGCGCTGCATCATGTCCGTCAGCAAACTATACTACGACATATTGTATAGATGTGGTTTGCGGCGCATTTTGCGGCAACCATCTCTCTTGGGGCTCTCTTCATAGTTCGCATTGCGAACAAAAGTACCGCACTTACCTAAAACGAATAGTTGCCGAATAGGAAATGCAGAGAAGTCGTCACCAGAGCCATTGCGCGAACGCCGGCCCTGCAGACAGGCTGGTAGTTGGAACATTGTGAAGGTCAAACTTGTCGAAGGTCGAGGTGAATTGAGAGAAGATGAAGGGAGCTTTAAGATGCTTTGAGACACCCCGCTTCCCTTTCAATTTGATATTTTTCTTTTTTTTTTCGATGTCCCAAAAAAGGGAGGAATAAAGTACCAAATAAAAGGTGCTTTTGTTTGCTTAATTTCCCCAGAGCGAATCTGAAAGGGAGAGAATGTCGCAGTGAAGGGTGTAATTGGAGCAAGGAGCAGCAGCGTCTTTGCTTTTAGGGCTTCAGCATTTCTCCCCCTGCAGTTGAAAATTCGAGATTTGATAAGGTGGGTTGGAAGATCTTCGGGTCCCAACAGACTATGAGACAGCTGCAAGGGAGTCTTGTCACAACCTTCTTTCTTGGAGAGTTTATGGAAGATTGGCGAGTATCACACGATATAAGGAATCCGATGTTGAGGCTTGATAGTGTGGCTAAGAGGGAGATCAAGAATAGAAAAATCTATGAAGAATCCCAATGAGGTAGTGTAAGAAGATGTCAAGTGCTTCAAGAAGGGAAGGAGTCCACAGAGGAGGAAAATCTGGAGGGGAAAGGGGAAGCTATTATAATAAGAAGTTGACAGTGGATAGGTCTATAGAAATGATCAGGCGCCAAAGAACTAAAACGTCAACCGTTCAGCATCACAACTACACATTTCGGTTACAGCTGTACAGGATGCAGTTGGCAAACATTGGATCAGGATAAAGACGAACGAAGTGGGTCAGATTTTCTTTATTAATTAATTATTTCTTTTTTGGATTTTGGATTTTGGGTTTATGAATTTTGGAATTTTATTTTTGAGAATCAAATTAATAAAAACCCTTTATTCTATTTTGTGGATCTCATAGTAGAAACCTGACATGTTCCGTCAAGAGAGTAGGGGGAAGCGGAAGAATCACCCCGGAGGCAAGGAAAGGGGGTGGAACCAATGGGATGAGATCGGTACAATAGAAGACATCGTCATTCTTTCTCTTTTTTCAAAAAAAAAAGTATTTTACTTAGTATTTTCAATTTGACATACTCGGGGGAGGACTCATTGCTCTTCCGGGGCGGATTCTGACAGAAAAGGGCTTAAAAAGACCCGATGTATAGGGATCAATCAGATCAGATCATTAATTGTAACACACAGAAAATACTACAGAATATTCCCAAATAACTAGTCCAAAGTTTTTAGTACACCCATCCCTTATGATTCGACAGATCCATCCCCCAGATCCAGTAGAAAAAGGTTAGGCTGATACATACCAAATCCTGTTTGTTCCACGGTTAGTATTAGACCCACGGCCCTGAACACCGGGCTCCGGGGAACAGCATTAGACCCTACACTTAGTCTCTTAGGTGGGCGCTAAAAGATACCTCTCCCGTATGGCGTAAGGCAAGGATGATCGTTTTTTTTTTTTTTGGTACCCAGAGCAGTGGTTTAGTGCATTTTAGTGAGATGATAGATCTCGCCTTGTAGCTCCGCGGTATCTCTGCGCCTCCCCGAGACTCACACTAACACACAAAGGCCAGATCGAAGCTGGTGTATGGAGTAATTAGATCATTCTTTTTATAAAATATGTTTTGTTTTGTCTCCCATAATTTCTATTCCGTACTCCGTTACCGAGTATTAAGACCTAACATCATATCGTCATACTCTCCACTCGCCGGAATTCGAGGAAAAACCTAACCCGTACCCGCTCCTTCCAGACAGCTGGGATGATCAGGAGAAATGAACTTTCAAATGATCTCCATAAAGTCGTTGGGAACCCGCTGATTGGGCCGAGAAAAGTCGGAACACTTGGAAAGTCTTTCGATTAGACCCAGATGTATACTTACTTCGTAGCTCGTTTCGTATTAATAGTATACCCAAGCTAGAACAAGATGCGGTGTACAGGACACGGAGCACTCTTCATGTTGTACTCTCAAAGAGACAACTCACGTCAATGTCGAGTCCCCCGTCCATTGTCTCATTGTTGATCAGAAATCGAGGACCGAAGCCGTTTGAGGCCCCCGGTTTATCCACTCAGCTGGGATGGTTCCCAGATAGACGCTATTTACGCCAAAGAAAATGGCACATCAATCATAATCCAGTAAAGTGGGTCCGATAATCTCCCTTAACCCCAGTGGCTCTATTCCGTACTCCGTATGGAGTGCTTCGTACAATATATACATAACGTACTCGGTAAAAAAGGGATACCCAAAATTCAACCACGGCTCGGTATGGAGTCTCTTCCCAACACGTACACAGATGGAGTCAGTGTGAGACGAAAAATCAAAATAAAAGGAGCTATTGAAACCCGCTGAAGATCCCCTCAAAAGGTACACACCGTACTCTGAACCAGTATATTATACTTACTCCGTACAAGGTACAAGGTATGGAGTACAAGCTACCTTGTATATGGGAGACACTATGTGGGTTTGTGATTTCCGAGACCTTCGAGAAGGCTCTAAAGAATCAGCTGAGCTTGTCACAAATTCACCGACACTCCCGAACCCCATCTATTGGCCGTTAGGCGTCGATCGGCGACAGGGGAAAACAATGCCACCCCTTTACCCCCCTGTTAGACCATCCTACAACGTACAATATGTAAGCCATTGTGGCGAAGTTAGCGAATGATTAACCCGCAATCCCGCCCTGCAATCCTCGATCGTAACTTTCAAGTTTTTGGCGGAAGCCTTGACGCCAATGTCTATGTTGTATGTTGTAGAATCGGATCTATCCAAAAGTCGGTAAAGTGCCGACCCAACAAGAAGGGACTGCAGGAGACCCAAGGGGCTGGGAGCAAGTGGAACCATTGTTTGTATTCTACGAGATATCTATGGAAGAGAAGTATGCACTAGTGACATTCTTGATGTACGACAGAAAAGTTGTTTGGAGCCACGCGAGTGAGGGGAGTGAGGGGCAAAAAAACCGGTGAGACGGGGGTCAAGAGAGAAAAAAAAACAAAACAAAACACCAAGAAAAATAAATGAATCCCAACGTCATACTTCGAGCCAGGCTTAGCTTGAGCCTCTCAGGGGTGCATCTGGTAACTAGGATATGCCAAACGAGGAAAGGCAAGAAACGGTGAGAGACATTGTAAACCGGACTGGAGTTCCTGCGACCTGAATTCCCTTGGCTTCCTCGGTCATACAAGATGCAACCATCTGGGCAGATAACATTGCTTTCAGTCCTCGAGCAAACACATAAAATAAATAGAAATAATAATGATATATCCTAAAGAAGAGTCAATGTGACAATGGAGCCAAGCTCGGGGGGTCTGACAGGATGTTTGACAAATCCTTCTATGCATGAAATACGTCGATCGAACTGCATGCATTCCATCAAGGAAAACGATTGGCTATCAGAAGGAGGGGGTAGAAGCGCTTGAACGATGACAATCGTCGAAACGTCGGATGCGCGAGTATTCGCAACCCAAAGAGCCCGACGTTTTTTGACGCGGATGTAGCGGTGACAGCCTGTTGTTCACGGAAACAAAGCCCGTCATCTTTTCCCATACGCATCACGCGACAGTGCACTGCCGTAGTTCCGTCAGACACAGTCGTGTCTACCTTGATATCCATTCGGACTGTTCGGAAGAAGGATTGCGACCCAACCGGGAAATCATCGCAAGCACTCCTTTCGTTTCATACATATTCCGATTTCAATCTGAACGTCGATCATGTGAGTGCGCTTCGATATTTTCTGCTCTGCAGCCAACCGAATCATCCATGTCTGGCGGGGGACAACAGTATCCCTGTTCTGTTGTTCTTCCGATTCTCGCTGGTTTGGAGAGCGAAAGAGAAGAGTGTCTGCATCAACAACCCAGGTCTGGAAATATCCGCCATCAAGCGGTGTGTTTCTTGGCTGCATTCTGTTTATTATCTACTGCGAAGGATGCTTTGACGTCGCGTCTTGAATTATCCCTCAGCTAGTCGTCCCTGACATTCTGGCATCCCGTGGGTAGATGCTTGGTGGACTGCACGTCCTACATGGCCATTGTTCCCACGGCCGCCGCCGCCATTTGCGTCTGCACCGCCGGTAAACTGTCCGACCTTGATCGAGGACTTGCCATGTCCATTGCGATTTGGACTGACATTGCGTATGTAGCCCATATTGATATCCAGACCTCTGCGCTTATTGTAACCTAATAGAGCTTTGCAAAAGACGGTGAAGCGCGTTGTGAGTCAGCCTAGCATACAGCGGTTTACAGCTGACGCCGATTTATCCGTGATGATGCTCTTGACAAGGTTCCAAACACGGTATGTTTGATCTTCCGAAGTCTTGCCGGGCGTTGCGTGATCACTGGTCGTGGCATGATATAGTTCAACAAAGACACCACAAACACTATCCTAACCTTAAGCTTCCCTTCCCCCTTCCGACGCCCATGGATCCATATCTTAACAATTATCACATTCCTGATCGTACCCCTGATTCTTTCTTCATTCCAAGTTGAGCACTATATTGCATCATCTCGGAATCATGCATCACAACACTCCCCGATAGAGACCAATAGCAAGGGGTGGGTTCAGCTTCCACAGACACAGATATGGTCCAGTTTGAGTCTCGTCTATCGTGCAACCACAAAATTCAGATTGTACATTCCCGCCCGACGACCGCCACAATATCGATCATTTCCGATGGTGGAATCGGCCTACAGATTCAACTACCACAAAGCCGTCCCGCCTCGGCAGATTACGATGCTAGCAAGGGTGCAGCCGAGTCTGGCGTTCGTACCGATCAAAAACCCCATCCCAAGTACGGAGTAAGACTTGATGTGGACAACGCTAAAACTTCCCAATGCAGACCCCAGGGTCCACGATCCACAACACAACCGCAGCTGTCGCACCGCATTGTCGGGTTTTGCCAGTGGCATGAATCCCGAATGGCTGAAAGCGTGGCGTCGCTACTCCCCCTCAGAAGTCAAAAGATAAAAGAAAGAAATAGGTAACAGCCAGAAAGTGGAAAAGGCTTCCCAGCATATAGGATTTCTTCCTTTGAAGCTGTCTGAACTCCAAAATGGGAAACCTCGGGCAAAATTGCCCTGGCAGCTGGGGGTGCATAGGAAATATTGTGGTGCGGCCCCCCTTCCGTGCCGGTTGACGGGAAGAAATTTTTGTATTTGTGATATATCAACTTCTACTTTTTGAGTGTTGACTCCAGCGGACGTACTCCGTACGCTGCCGTCATGCAAATTCTAGATCCGCGATGACATCAAAATCAAGCCAAAATGGAAAAAGGGGAGGAGACAGCATTTTGAAGTGGGGGCCAAAAACAAGGGTCTAGACACAACCCCCCTCCCCCCACCTACAAGGTGTTCGTGTTGTACGACAAAATGCCCATGTACGAAGTACTCCGTACCCATTGCAGATCATGAGTCCATTATTTTCAGGCTCATCGCGATCGCGATCTGCTTGACATGGATCGACGCATCCTTTAATTCTGATCGAAGGGTCGGGTGTCCGTTTCCTTGCTGTCTCCAATCAAGCGCCACAGGTCATTTCATGCTTGCGATGAGTACCTTATGTATGAAATGCCCTAAATGGGAAGTACTCCATCGATGTAATTGCGATGCAGTTCTCCCGATCGATTGAGGCAAGAAGGTTCGGAGTAAATTTCTCTAACGAGCATCAACACGATTTTACTTCTTTTTATGCTTTCGATATAGAACGTTGCGCTAATTGTCCACGGGTGCTTGCGATGGGCTACACGATGCCTTTCGCCCATTGAGTCCTGGAGAACACTAATCAACATCGCAGCATCCATGGCAGATTCTCAGGTGCTATCCTTGAGGCTAGACACTAGTAAAAGCTCGAGATGGCTTGATGATGAATGCTGCTCCACACAATATACATCCATACAACATTGATATGGAGTACTACTCCGTAGTGGATACAACATACGTTGCATGGCCAGCTTCCCATGCTCACTGTTTAGACTGATCGTCGGTGTCACTACCAAGGCATTATGCTTAAGTTACCGATTCACGTATACAACATACTCTACTCCATACTCTGTATGATGTACGATTTTTAGATAGCTTTGTGCTTCATGCCTAATACGGTAGATCTCGGAAGATTCCAAGGTTTGAGGTGATGAATTCCAAAGGTTGTTTTCCATAAAGCATGCATGGAGTGACAGATGTACTTTTGTTGACTCGGAACTGCATAACCTCACAAAGTACTGCATAATGCATACCTACATACTACGTACATGTACGACGTACACTTTAAAATTCAACATCCAAACCCAGCTGTCTCTAAGACCAGCCTTGCATCTCACCTGGGCACTTTCCTTTCTGCCCAGGTGTGTGTACCGAGTAGGAGCAAAGTATGGCGCTGGTCCGGCAGCTGAAGAAGATATCCGCGAACCAATCAAATCATTAGATCGCCCGTTCCATCGGGGTCCCGCTCAGAGAAACCGCGGAAGCACAAATGTAATTCCACGGTACGGAGTACGGAGCAGTAAGTTAAGGATTGATAGAGCATATTAGTGAAAGAGCGAGACTAAGGTAAAGAATGTATTATACACATACGAAATCTTGGTCTTTCTATTTTCGTGACCAACAGGAACGATCTCCTTCTTCCCCACCAGTGGCGAACGGAAAACAGGGATCCGGTGCCGCGGTGACGGGTACAAAGCAAAAGTTCCGCGAGTGGACACAATCACATCTTGTCTTTACAAGAATTTTCACGCTATTGATTCTGCTTGCGGTCATGTGAACACGCCCCTGTTCCTATTGAGTCCTCCTCCCTTTTTCTTTGTTCTTGGCTTTTTAAGTTCAGATCTAGATTTCTTTTTCTTTTTACTTTTCTCTTTTGTCCCCGCAAGGTACCGGCGGGGCCGAGTTCCGTGGACTTTGGTCTCTCAGCTTGACCTGTGCATTGTACAATTGCTCCGTACTTTGTCGCCTTACTTCATTCATTATGATCTCTGGGGCTGATGTGATCGAGATCGTTACCCCTGCAGCGGTCTAGACAGACTACAATGCTGATTGATTTAAGTCACGTGTATTTTATTTTTTTCCTTTACCAGAAGTGGCTGGTTGTGTGGCGGCGGTTAGTACGAGCCCAGCTGGAATCTATCCATTGTTGTAGAACATCTCAAGCTCGGCTACTCGTAGGGAATGTCTGATAATATTCCTACTTTCCTATGCTTGCCATATAGGTATATTAACTGTAAGCTGACTTCTTCGCTCCCTCAAAAGATTCTAAAAGCGAATTAGAAGAATCGAGCTACAACGCTCAACGCACTAGATAAAGTTCCCTTGCCTGACTATGATTGACGTGTTATTGTCTACGGAGTATATCGAGTTGTTATATGCAAGTGATCTATTGAGACGTGATTGCTCCGTATATTAGATCGCCTTATGCATGAAGCAGCAACGCCTCCTTTGGATTACGTTGTAAGTACGGAGTATACCCTTGAGTTTCGACCATCCAATATATGTACTCCGTACTCCACACAATCAACTAATCTACTGAAACTCAATTCTAGCAGAGATCGCCCGATACGAGATCAAGCTGCAGGCACTCCCCCAGACAGCATGCATGAACACCCACTGCACTCCGTGTACGGAGTAGAGTTTCCTGAATCATGAATGAACTTCTCAAAAGTACCGCCACCGATCACCTCTTCAGATAAAGTCGCGATACAAGACCTGCAGGAACGTCTTCGAACTGAATCCAACCAGCAAAAGTACACCCCCAGTAGTACTTTTGCTTGTTACCCCAAGGAGCCAAGATGTGATCGCCTTCCTGACATTTGCGCACTAAATGTGACAGCGGATCACGGACGCCTGCCTGTGATGAAACTGACATTGGACCCAAAGCCAATGGGCCAATCAACTCGGACATCGGTGTCTGCTTTGATATATCCCGCAACGGGTTGGTTAGTACCACATACTACATAGTACGGAGTACTCCGTACACATCATCAGTTGATACTGCGAGTGCTTATTCAAGGTTTGTTTCTTATCTGGTTCCACGGGCTTGGCTTCAATTCCAAATCACGAATTCCAAATCATCTCTGAACCACGTATGCTCAGTTGTCAATCCTTGTCGTGGTAGCTGTTTTTTTGTATGTGGTACTGATACTTCTTGCTACTCTCGAGTACTATGTTGTACAGACGTTAATTGGAGTTGTGGTTATTATTATGCAGGTTCATGTATCGCCCCGTCCTACCCGTCTGTTGTGCGCCTATCTGCATGGGGACTTGCTTACACAGGAATAATGGCATTGTAGACTTGGATTTACTATCGTGACGGCTTGAGACTTGAACTTATGTCGCTTGTCTTGAGTGCCCGTAATAGACGGTCAATGGCTAAATACATGATTCAGAGATATTTTGAAATTCATTATTCAATATATACACGTATGTCACCGATTGCACGTATGACGGGGACATCAGGCCACCATGTTACTCTTGAGGTCATTGTAGTCTAGCCATGGCTCCATTTGGAAAATACACTTAGGTGAGATATATCATTTTGAGTTGACAAATGATTCAGGTACAATATGAATATGATAGAACCAATAGAAACTTCAAAGCCACACCGACGCCAATACATCATATTTGAAGCTCGACACAATAATAACTGGGTTAATTCATAATAGCAAAGTTTTCCTGTCGACCCTTCGCACTGATTATTATTGATCTTAAAACATAATGACCAGAGAGTTGTAGCAATCTTTAAATATATCCACCAATTGAAGAAAGCTAGTACGACCTTCCGGAACAATCACAAAATCTACATAAACCATGTATTCCAAAGCACACGGCACAAGACCACAAATTTCAATCACTGGCTTCATCGCCTGACACAAGAACATAATCAGAAGTTTCTGTGACACTGTCCCTTACGGCCAGACTAGACTGTTGTGCACCTTGTTCTTGTTTTTGAGCGAGTTGTTGTGTAATAAAGGTGACTTGGCGGGCAATAAAGGCTTGCGTATCGAGCAATTTGTTGATGAGATCTTGCTGCAAATTGACTTGTTCGTTCGCAATCTTCAGCAGTTCTCCATGCAGTATGACCCTCCCTATTTGGCCACCAAATTTGTCAACGTAACCTTTCGCGCTTAGCTGCTGTTTCCAGCTACCCATACTTTCTTCAACCATCTCCATCTCTCTTTCAGCTTCTCGTAATCTGACCTCGAATCGGCTTGTACGATAACTTGGATCTTGGTTTTTGTTTTCTTGTTGGTGAGCCGCCTCCAATATTTCCCCATCCAAATTAGCGTGTTGCTCAAAGCTTCCTGGGCGCCTCTGAGAGATAGTCAATTCAGGTGCGACATGATTTCTTTCCATGGCTTGGTGAATATATCCCTCCATTGTTTCAAGCCACTGTTCAATGTTTGGCTTTTGCAGAGTGGTAGAGATGCTGCTTGCGATAATATCGCGCTTTCCGTGGTCTGTGGGCATCGATTTTGAGATTGCAGTATAAGACTGCTCATTGTTTGAAAGAGATGCCATACCGAAATTTTCCGAAGACTGCAAGAGAAGCAAAGATGAATATGACTTGAGACAGAATCTCAAATGCATGATGAGTTCTCTAGTCATGGCCGTGTTGGCGATCCATGGATGCATGTCGATGATCCCAAGGTTGTTGACCGACTTATGCTTATTCGTACATTTGATTTCGACATATAGGGCTTAGTAGCAATCATCCCAAAAAGGCAGTAGTAATTGTACGGTACCAGTAATATTCGATGTTCGTTCGAGGCTTTCAACGGATGATCTTCAACAAACAATCATTCGTCAGCTCAAATCAAACAAAGGCTGCACACCGTTTTTTTGCATTTCTTTTTCGTTTTCTTTTAACGCCTTTGCTGCATGTCAGCGACTCGATACTACACTAGTGAAAAGCGGACAAAGACTCGAGTCGCAATCAGGCAACATCAAAACGAGCTAGACCCCTCAAGTAGAGTCCGCATTTGTTCATTGGTCCCTCGGTCACGACGGGATCGACCGGGAGGACACAGCGGCAACATGCAGATACCGCAAGGGTAGCTGTTGTGGCCCTACGGATCATATGTCGAAGCCCAACGGCTCATGATGCATATTTCAAATTTCCAAGTCGGGCTTTGATGGGGCGGTGGCGAGCAAACGGTAAGATGCAGTCGGGGGCCTTGTTTGTTCTTGGCGAGGCCTCCTGGATATCAAATCAAGTTTGTGTTGCATCAGGCTTTCAAGACATCTGTGGATACGTAACAATGGAATGTTGGTTCAATACCTACATAGGGAAAAGGGAAAAGGGAGGGGGCAAATGGAAATGAGGGGGATACACGACAAGATTGTACTATGGGTAAATGAGCTGCACCCATCAAAGACGTTATAAATGGCTTATCTCCACGTGATCTTATCTGATGCCTGAGAAATCCGCTGAAGTCATAATCCAGTCCATTGACGATTTGTTGAAAACAGGTATATCTGATTTTCACAGGTATCAAATACCGATTAATATTCCCTAACAGGTGGAGCCGCTGCTTTTGCAGAATGAACGAGATATAGCCTTCAACCACACACCATGGCGCATCCACGAGCCTATCTCTCCATTCCCGTCCGACAATTCTTTTCAAGACGAGTCCGTTGCGGCCGAATACTATTACAAGATCTCCAAAGACCATGTGTTGCACGACCTCGATTCCAAACCACGAACGCTGGCCCCTCAACTCCCCCACAGCCCAACAATGATGCTGTTTCTAACGAGCCATCACCGGACCTGTCGCATTTGGACCCTACCCCGGAAGACTATTCGCGTTTCATTTTCCAAGACAAATGCCGGGTGAAAATCCATGCCGGCTCTGGTGGACACGGTTGCGTTTCCTACTTGCGCGAGAAATATGTCGAAGAAGGACCTCCGAATGGTGGTGATGGCGGCAGCGGAGGCGGTATCTACATTCAGACCGTCGAGGGCTTGAACAGTCTCCACAAGCTGGCCCGCAGAGGCATTGTCAGAGCTAGCCGAGGCAGAAATGGACAGGGCAAAAGCAAGGGTGGAAAACGAGGCGATGATGTCCTCCTCCAGGTACCCGTTGGCACCGTGGTGCGGGAAGTGAGCCGGTATGACCCTGTCGAGGTAGAATGGGCCCGCATCAGAGAGGCGGAAGAGGCTGCCTACTTGGCCAAGGAGGAAAAAAAGGTCTGGACAAATCCTGATGATGTTGATGCCGAAGGTGAAGAATTCGAGGGATTTTCAGAGTCAGAAGACGAGTTCAACCCTATCCAGCACGATCGCTGGGTGCTACACCCATCCTCGAAGCCTTCAGATTTTCTCATGGTTCAATTCCCAAAATCATATCCTCGACGACAAAATATAGCAGCCATGGAGCCTAAAGCGCCGATCTGGCTGGACCTTTCCAAGCCCATGGATAAGCCCCTGCTTCTGGCTGCTGGTGGCATTGGCGGGTTGGGAAATCCACACTTCTCCACACGGTCAATGGGGCGACCCAAATTCGCTTCCCGTGGTGAAGGTGGAATGATGTTGGAGCTCGACTTTGAGCTCAAGCTCCTTGCTGATGTTGGACTGGTTGGAAAACCGAACGCCGGCAAGAGTACACTCCTCCGCTCGTTGACCAACAGTCGGACCCGCATTGGAAACTGGGAATTCACGACGCTTTCTCCCAGTATCGGCACTGTTATCACTGACGACATGAAGGGCCGGCCTCTTGTAGAGTCGAAGGCTCGTCGCACGCACTTTACTATTGCGGACATTCCTGGTCTGGTGGAGGGCGCGCATCTCGACCGAGGCCTCGGTCTCGGGTTCCTTCGGCACATTGACCGAGCTGGTATTCTGGCCTTTGTGGTTGATCTCAGCCGGGACGACCCCGTAGAGGAGCTACAGAAACTGTGGCGCGAACTTGGAGAGTATGAGCGAATGCGTGATGCAGAGCCTGATTCTGACGAAGGCGAGTTCATCGAATGGAATCCATTCGAAGCTGAGAAGGCGGAGGCGGGTCGTTCGCGACAGGGATCCGATCGATTTGCCCCTGTAACAAATACCTACCCTGACGGCACTCTGCCTCCTCTGGCGATGACGCCTCTCCATCTGAAGCCTTGGTTTGTCGTGGCCTCAAAGGCAGACCTGGAAAATACACAAGAACAGTTCCAAGCCCTGCAAAAATATGTGTCGGGTGTTCAGGATGGCTCGATCGAGCATCCGTCTGGCCACGCAAAGGGATGGAAACAGAAAGTTCGTGTTGTCCCAGTCAGTGCTAAAAGAGGCGAAGGTGTCTCTCGAATTCCGAAACTGGTGATGGAGCTTCTTGAGTGAGGCATGTATATTAGAAAAATCCCCTTATCATGACCAAGTGTACTATATAATAAACATCACTATACTTTCAAAGTCAGTATTTGCCTCGCACGCCTGTCGTTGTTCATCGAGTAATTTTTTATGAACTGCTCACATCTGCCTGTAGCTATTCAAATGGTTTTGCCCCAAGTCAACCCCTAGAAATTCTCAGACTCAAGTACTGACCTAAAACCAATCTATATTTATTTACTTTAAACTTATTAATCATACAAATTGTTGAACCGAGGGCTGGAGATGGTTTGGTTTTGACGCGGAAACCTTCACTTTGCAAGAGCCAACCTCTGATAGATAGGAGTTGGATTGGGATTACTTTGAGCATAGCTCGTGAAATCCCCTCTTCCTTTCCTCTCTCTCTTTCTCTTTCTTCTTTCTTTCTCGTTTACCTTCTTTCTACGGTTCTGCTCTTCGCTCTGCATCATGGGCCTCTCCGCGGTCCTCTGTGACGCGTTGTCCGTTATCGCCGAACCAAGCTCTGACGACCCCATTCTCCAATGCAACGATCTTCAAACCCTCCAAGATCTCCTTTTCAACCAGACGGAAAAAGCACTCGAACTTGCCAACTCCAAGTTACATGTCTTTCCATTCAACAATGTGCAGGCCTGTTGGCATCGACTCTACACAGACGCGTCTATCGTCAAGGCCTGCGTCACGATTATCACCAGATGCGGCCTGACCTGCAAAGACAGATTTGAAACCCAACGACTCGACGTCTCACACCTCATTCAAGAGATCGACGCTACAGTATCTGAGCCAAAGATATCGTCAGATGCGCCATGGCTTTCAGAAATCGTGGAGATCCTGGATAAAGTCTTGATTATGACCGGAGCACCCCTCCGCGAGAAACTTGTCGAATCTTTGCTCTCCGCCCTACAGACAGCCACTATACCCACAGATTTCACATACGATATCACTGATAGCTTTGAATATCCTCAATCAAAGCGCAGAAAGTTCTCCCCTCCGCTCTTCCCCCCAGATGCGATCCCCAACCCCCACTTGGAACGACCGATCCCCTGTTTGTCAGCGCCGTCTTTTGACTCTATCGAGCATCACATTGAGAATGTCCGCGCCCCGCTGGTAATTACAGATGCGATAGACCACTGGCCAGCCATTTCGACACGTCCATGGGCTTCGCGGGACTATTGGTGGGAACGCACGTTCGAGGGTCGCAGATTGGTCCCGATTGAGCTGGGAAGATCGTATACAGACGAGGATTGGGGACAGAAGATCATGCCATTCAAAGAATTTGTGGATAAACATCTATGGCACGGGAAACTAGCCCAGACGGATGTACCAGAAAAACAGCCCCGGCCCACCAGCCTCGGCGGAGAAACAGCATACATGGCACAACACGACCTGCTCGCTCAAATTCCTGCCTTGCGCAAAGATATCAGTGTACCAGACTATTGCTATATCACTCCACCAGGCCCGGATCGGGGCACACCTGTATATGAGAAGAAACAGCGAGAACGCGAGGCGAAAGCTCAAACCCAGGCTTCGGATCACCCACATGACCTGGACTTAGACACGTCACAAAATGAACCTGGCACAGCTGAAGACAACTCAGACTCCGACTCGCACTTCGGCATGCCTAGCGACCCGATCATAAACACCTGGATCGGGCCCGCGTGCACGATCTCCCCCTCTCCACCATGACCCATACCACAACATCCTCGCGCAGGTCGTGGGTACCAAGTATATTCGTCTTTACTCGCCGCGCACACCTGCTTCGCAGATCCATCCACGTGGAAAGGAATGGGTTACATCCATCGATGAGACGGCAGACCCAGACCCCGTATCTGGGTCTTTGCCAACGATTCGCCGAGAAATCGATATGTCCAATACCTCGAAGGTGGATCTTGCTGCCATCGAAATGTCGCCTATTGAGTTTGAGCAGTGGGAAGAGATGTGGCCTGGCTTTCAGGATGCTGATTATGTGGAGACGGTTCTTCATGAGGGTGAGTGTCTTTACATCCCTGTTGGCTGGTGGCATTATGTGCGTGGATTGAGGGCTGGCATCAGCGTGAGCTTCTGGTGGGGATGAGTGACTTGCTTTATGATATGTGAATCGAGGATATGAAGTCTCAACATCAAGTGACTGGCTTGTTCCTTTGCAGATGTATCCAGATGATATGCCATTACAGAACTGGGTGTAATGAAACTAAACAGATATTATTATTATTACTACTTTCAGTCGCTGTCTATTCGAGCTGTATGCAAACTGCTGAAGGATTCGACGGCTTCCACTTGGCAATGTTGGAGAATGCTCAGATATCGGGCCGGGTGCCAACTGGATCAGACCCCCTGCTCAGCTTGGGGACCTCGGTTTTGAAACCCTCCGTTCTCAGGTATAGAATCCAACATAGTCAGAAACTATCTGTTTTCGCAATTGGTTTCCTCCTTGAAACGTATATGTCAGTTATTAGGGGGTATGCAATTGATATCAGACGATTAGAGAGAAATGACATTGATACCTCGACTAGTCTGGCAGTTCACTCCTTTAATTCTGCGTTACTTACTTGAATCGTGAACGATTAATAGTAAAGGTGAAGACGAGATTAATGTACCATTGGCGAAGGTTTTAGATCTAAGGTGTATGGTATTCTAGTTAGGATTTCGCTGAAGTGCCAACTATAACCCGATATGGAATCAGTATACATGTAGTCATAAGGTATGGTTTCTCCAGAATCCAAGTGGAAGCCCCAAATCCAGTCAAATCTAACTCCATCCTTCTACCAACTCACAAAGAGTCTCCTCTCCACCCACATTACCAGGAAAGACAACGAAAGGCACACTCCGGTGGCGACTAGTCTCCTCATCGCACCGCCAGAGAGGCACACCCGGTGCCGCCTGTCCCACAATAGTAGCACGCTTAATATTCAAGCCCTTAGTAGCAGCATCCGAAGAAGTGATTCCACCCTAAGAAGAAACAAAAAGTCAGCACCAATACACCCACCCAAAAGGCAAACCCAAGAAACAAATCCCATACCTTAGCAATGATAAATCGCGGCTGCACCTCAATCTGCCGCAAAACACTGACCAACGCCTCAGCAACCACAGACCCAATCTTCAGTGACGACAACTCATCACCACCAGTCACAAGCTGCCGACTCGTCATCACAAGTGTGTCCATCCCAGCCCGCAGGTGAGATTCCGTCTCTTGGACAACACCCCGCACAGTCTGCGCCGCAGTCTCCGGTGATGCGATGAGCTCATCGACACACATCTCGATGATCGCCAGCTGGCCCGTTGCACCGCGCCGGTCTGTCAACACCTTAAGTTGGGCCGTGGTCTTGGGAACGTACGAGCCAGCGATAATCAGACCACCTGTCTGGCGAGGCGAGGGAAGACGAAGCTCAGCCGCGGAGATGGGCGCTTTAGAGCGGATGCCGAGTCTGGTTGAGACAAAGGCCGCGCCGGTGCGATAGAGGAAGTGTTTCCCCTTTGCTTCGGCTGGAGAGAGAGTCAGCAGTTATACATCTTACATATCAAAACGGCCGAAAGCAGAATGGCAGTATCGTGAACGTACCGAGTAGCAATCCCGCTACGAAAACATGCATGTCGGACTCTGCTGCCGCGTTCACGATTACGACTCCGCCAACTGGCGCAGCGAGTAGTTTCTCGCACACTGCCTGCGGCCCGCCCTTGCGGATATCCTCAATCGTTATTGAGCATATTTGATCGTCTTGGAATCGCCCCGGAGCCTTTTCAGCTACGTAGTCCCGTAGATTGGAGCTTTTGTATCCGAAAGTCGCGTCCTTGGCGAATTGCGTCGCACCTGCCGGGACAAGGCTGTCACCTTCGGCGACATAGTGTACGTCGTTGATGGTAAATCTCCCGCCCTGGAAGAAGAAGGGGGCGAGGACGAGGGCATCTGCAGGGCCAAAGACTGATTGCGCGACGTCTGGCTCTAGAGGATAGTGGCCGCGTAGTGTACTATCACCGCGGAGGACAATGTCAACCTTGTGATTTGTGGCTTTAGCAACGCGCGCGACATTTGTGCAGATCTCGTGGACCAAAGCCTTTGCTTCTGTTGGTGGGAGGGCGCGGGAGTTGGTTAAGATGAAGAAGCCTGGCTTTGTAGATTGGAATTCGGCTGTTAACGTTGGGATGTCCCAGACTGTTAGGACGGAAATATCGTGGCAGGTTTGTGTGCCTGTTGGGTCATCATCGAGCACCACGAGACGGTTGATTGGGGTTGTGGTAAGGATTTCAGTGATCTGCTCTTGCGCATCGGTGGGATACTCCGCGGGGAGATTGGCGAGGGTGCTCTCGCGAGGGAGAATAGGGTATCCGGGCGACGACATGGGGGGAAATTGGGTTATTTTGTTTTTCTAGTCCTATCTGTTGATTTGATCGGAGGTTCGCAGTTAAAGTAAGTGAAACCTGAGGACTTGCAACAAGACAACAACGAAGATTGATATGCGCGGGGATATGTGGGGAAGTCTCGGAGACAAGGCCGAGAGGTGTGGGTTCAATGTAAAGTCTAGCAACGAGTTAGAAAGACGGGTTGAATAGGATAGGGATGGCTTGAGTGAACAGGAGGAAGAACTTCCGTAGCAAAAGGATTAGAACTACCTCAGTACATTCACACACATGGCAGGTGCTAGTCGACTTAATTAGAAGGTGGCAGCTGTCCTATACACTAAACACAGAACGCAGATGGGCTCATCCATGACCCATAATCACAGTCAGGTCGCCCTCATTGTGTAAAATGAAATTGATATAAAAGCATCACATACCAGAAATTGATTCTTCCTCTTATACTTCCCCACGCCAATCATCATCCGTACCTTTGACCTTCGGTTCTTCTTCCACCATACTTATGTATCCATTAACTTATCATTATACCATCCCTAAATAGTTTGGAACCTTACCTTACATATCAGCTTCTCATTGTTGATGAGTTGAGGCAGATATCTGACTTAGAGGAAAAGGTGAGTCGTATCTGAGATTTTTAATCGATCCTTGGACTCATTTTACTCTCAAAATAGGATGACAAGTTCCTCCTTTACCATGGAGAAGCCTTCCGCCGAGTTCCTGGTCATGGGACAGAGGAAGTTTGTCTGGCTCTCACTTGGAGATGTGAAAAGTAATGGATCGGTCCTGTTTCTCGGCTTCACAAACCTGAAAATATATGTATCCACAAAGAGCATGCCAAGGTTTATGATAACCTGGCCTAGAAATCCGATGAAGGAAAGGGCAGCAGACCCAATTCCTATCCCAACAATCAAGCTAAAGGTATATTTGATGCACTAGTGACTAATTTACCAAACTAATATTTCAACGAGTCTTCCACCAATCTGTTTTGGATGCAGTAAACGCCCGTGCAGCTGCACATAAAGAGAAGCTACTCAAGATGCCGCTGGAGGTCATGGAGACCAGAGAAAAGAAAGGAAGTTGGATGGGGCGTCGAGCTCTCATAACTCGTTGGAAGGTCTGCTATGGGAGATGTCGAAGTGCATGAGATTAATGATTGATTGTTGATGAAGCTGAGAACTGAGCGCCCTGAATTAAACAATAAATCCAACATCATCGACACCCAAGTCCCAATGGAGAATTCCCTACTCTCTTCGGACTTTATTTCGGGGAGGTAGCAGAAAGAATGCCTGAAATATGATCTTTGAAGTTTGGGATACGCCTAACCTGTCGCCCGTGGATGTGGCACTGTCTCCAATAATTCTGGATTTCAGATACTCAGAAATGCCTATATTTTCATAACAGATATATTGCGCATAGAGGAAGTACCAAAATGTTCTTCTGACTCGAGATCATCATCACAGTTACTGTTGTAGATTTCTCGATGAGCTAGCCTATCTAGCTTTAGCGTACCAGCTGAACCAATGATATAGAGTGTATCACGTGATAGACCCACAAATATCTATAGACTACCTAATCTGGTAGGTGCGACTGCTTCAACGCATGTTAAAGGGCAGTGACAATGTTTCTTTCTAAAAAATCGGACCACTGGCTCAGAGGTAAGGAGGCTGGCCCCCTCCTGCCTCAGCCCATTTGGGTTGGGGAGTGACAACCCTAGCTTCGTGGTTCGATTTCCCCAGGTGGCAATTTGGAGCCACACATGGGCGTGTACTGGGTCCCAAGGGATCCGGTATGCGCCTTGGGGTTTTTGCTTATTTCGATCTGTTTCTTTGCGTCTTTTTTTTTCTATTTATTTTATGGCTTCGTTGTTGAGATACCAGGTGCTTGCCTCAGGTTTCCAGGCGTCCCAAGCTCCTCATTCATTAGGTATTTCAGAGCAGTAGACAATCAATAATCTTGCAACTCACCCAACAGGCTATGAGACCTACACTCCCCAGTCTACTAGTATCAAGCTTTATCATTATCATCAATTTCATCAACATACAGCTCGCCTCAATAAGCAGCTCCGTCTCACATAGCTCACCCTTAAAGTAGCTGTCATCGTCAACAAAGACGTCTACCGATGAACAGCGTACCCTTCTTGGGGAAGATGGACTGACAATCCAAGCAGGTGGACATTTGATACTCGGCGCGCTCACTCTTGTAAGATATCACCTTCGAGATCAAAGAAGACTTCGAGGTTTGGTTCGATTGACTCATGCAAAGGCTTGAAGGCTATTGACTTCTCCGTCTTGTTGACCGCACAGTCTCACGCCCGTCAAAGACACAAAGTGACGCCCAGGAGTGACAGGACCTTCAATTCAAATGATCGATTACATCGTTTTCATTATGTGAAACATTGTCGTTCAATAGATCGAGTCTCAGGGAGTGCGTGTTGTCCTTTTCCTACCGCGTACATCAAGCAACGGCGACGATCCCCAAGATCCTACCTCCCAGCAAGATGCACACGGGCCCATCAATGAGAAACATGAGCTTTGGATCTCAGTACGCCAGAGGAAATGCCTTTTTTGATGCCTGCATGAAAGGTAAGAAGAATCCCCTCTTATGCCCCGATCTCTGTTTTCGATCTAGGAAGTGTCTCTTCCAAAACAGCACTCCACTTCTCCACATAACCTCTGACCGTCTTCTCACGTAGTATTGGCAGTCTCATTTGTAGTTGACGATCAATCATCCAATGACGTGAAAACAAATCCTTCATACACATCACACTTTCACAATTTGATACCTTGCCTCGGTGATACAGGCCAGTGCAACTTCATCTTTTCCAAGCTCATTGATCACACCACCCCTGCCCAGGCCACGGGAGGTGCAATAACGATGCGCAGCAGATAGACAAGCTGGATTCTGCGCCAAACCCACCGAGTTGCACTGATCATGCAGCATGGCAAGCTCCCCTATTTTGACCACCCCATACCACGAGGTCGGAACGCACGCTAAACCAACGACACCGTCCCCAAGCTCCTGGATGATGCCGGCACCACCGTGACCAGCAGAATCACAAAAACGGTGAATGGAAGAATAACATGCAGCAGATTGCGTCTTTTTAAAGCAGCCGGGTATAAGTGAATATGGCACATCTCCATACCACGTCGAGTCGGTACATATAAGGCCAAATTCGTCAGCTCCAATTTCCTGAGGATAAGCTGCTGAGCCTTTTCCATTTGCTTGGCAGAATCGATGCATTGCAGCCATGCAATCTGGGTCGCGTGAGTCATGGACTGACGAGCAACCAGGATGGTAACAGCGCAAGCGTTCACACTTAACACATTTTCCACCCACCATCTCAAACCCGGGATTGCAAGTGCATGTGGTTTGGTTGGTGCAGAGGAAGGGGTTGCCTCGGTTGGAATATGAGCAACATGGAATGCCGTCGCAGTAGTACCTTGAAGAAAGATTCACAACCTGGCAGCCTCTATTGAGGCAAGTATTCTTGTAGAATACATCAGGGGCTGTCCAAAATCCCAAAGTGTTGCAGACGTTTGTTTTTGGGGTGTACGTGGTTATACAGTGACCGTGGGGTATGGGCTCATCATCTGGTGGAGGAGGGTTACAATCGCTTTGCGTGGAAGCAAGTTGGAAAAGAGGTGAAAGGGCCAGAACTAGTATTTTCGGCGTTGGGATGATCATCATTTTAATTTATGGTTGGACGATACGATAAACTTCTACATAAGAAGATCAGCATATTGCTATTTGGTTCAGAAGCAATCGAAAGAGCCAGCTTTTATAACTTCATAATTAGCCCTGAAGCATGGTCGGGTTATTGTAGCCAAAAGTGATGTCGTAAAAGCTCCATTCCACGCCATCATACCCGTCTCATCCACTCAGAAGATGAGAACCTATATAGATTAATCGGAAGCTTTGTATATCGCCACCGCACTTTTCGCATGCTAATTAGCTGTAACCGAGCCGATTTGATCCGTTTCACGGGGTTTCAGACTTGTCCGGGTGGAAGATCATTTTGACGTAATAAACGAATCTCCGAGGGTCTATTGAGGTCGAATCGCATGACCTGTGCTATAAGAGCTTCGCATCACGAGAGTACCCAAAGTTTTAGCTGTTTGACCATTTGAAAAGTACTATATACCTTGTGTTGTCTGCGGCAACAAATGAAAAACACTATCGACCCTTGGTCCATTAGCCGAACGTTCATCGTAATATTTGATCAATCCAAATCATAGATGACATCTAGAAAGAACACAAACGAATTTTAGCAGAGACTACAGAGGCAAATGATATTCGAAATACCGAACTAAACTATTGTCCATTTTCTCTCATATTTCTATGAGAGAGTATGCGGAGTATAGAAAATGAAACCAGAATCACAACCATGTCTTTCAAAATGGGTCATTTCTTCTCTCTAGTCTTTTGATCCCCTACAAAAGGTACGGTACATATAGTCAAAGCCTATATATATATTATCCTATGATGTGGACATGGCGGGGGTGCTCTTGCGGGGAAGGATCGGGTACCCGAGCAACGACACGATGGAGAAATTGGAGTGTCCTCTATCTGGGGGCTATATTCTGCCAAAGTAAGCGAAGTCCAAGAAGGAAGAGCAACAAGCGAGGAACATGAAGGAAATCTCAAAGAGAAGGCCGGAAATGCATAGATTTGATGCTAAAACTATCGACTTGTGACTAGATAGAATCAGACATGTCTCATCCAGATACAAAAACACGAGACACCTAAAACGCCAGTGGAGAGAGATGCAAGAAGGGCAATGCTCGCAAGAAAGCCATACAAGCCATGCAGCAGGTCATTATGCATATAGCCGGTTTCAACATCCAGTATCCGCCTCTCCCATATTCCCTAGAGCCATCCCATGCATCGAAAGTAAACAGCAAAAGATGACAGGTCGTAGACTGCGTGAATTGTTCGTAGCGGAGTTAGCCCACCACACTGCGGAAACTCAATGACTCGAGGAAGCCACCGAGGTCGTCCTTCTGAACCTCGACAACACAGTGTTCGAAGCTGTCGATGCGGACACGAGCATTCGTCTCCTGGACTACCTCTTGGAAGGCAATGCCAAATCGGTTGCGAAGTAGATGCTTCTTCCCCCGCGGATCTTCCTCGTCCTCGGACTCCGATTCTGATGAGGACTCGGATTCTTCCGAATCTTCATCTTCGGCGCCAGTTCCATCTTCTCGCTCGGCACGCTCTGCTGCTCGCTTGGACCGACGTTCAGATCGTGCCTTTTGCTTCTTTTCCTTGGCCTCTTTTTTCTTCTTGCGTTCATCCTGGCGCTTGGACATAGCATTAAAGTCGACAACACCACCGCCACCACCAGTGCCGACCACTACGTAGAGATCGCGGTCTTCATCAAGGCCTGCAAGAACGAGAGGAGTTCCAGCTGCTCGCTTGCGACCAATCTTAACTGAGTCACCACGCTCTTTCTCTTGGACTCGAATGGCCTCGGCAACCCACAGAGCTAATTTAGTCAACGCCCCGGGGTTTGTGAAGAGTTTGACGTCGGGTCCATCTTTGACCACAGCAATGCGGAATGCTCGGAGGTGACGAATTTGATGCTTCGAGAGTAAGGAGGTACCAGTGCGAAGGATAGCACGGTGTAGATGCTGCGCTAGAGGAAGAGACTCGAGGAGAAGTGTAGGTGATTCGGAAGTCAACGAAAGGGCGTCGTACGCACTCCAGAACCGAGGCAGTAGACTAGCCAGATCAGATTCGCCGGAGATTCCGCCGTTTTCTGCATCATCGCGCGCTCGCGGCAGACGTTTGGCGTCCCAGGTAGCCAAAGGCTCGTGAGGCCCAACTTCCAGCATTGCACCCACAATAACACCGACGTCTGTGGCGGAGAGGCACGCCTTCCAACCCCAGCAACGCACAAATCCCCAGCCCTCGCGGGCACTGGCACTCCCAGCACCCTCGGAAGGCACAAGGCCATCTAGGCCATACATTGGAGCGTACTTGAGAAGACGCCCTCGTAGTGCCCGTTTCAATTCCATGTCCATGTGTGTATAGTATTGATGGCATTGTGTCAGGCTGATACCCATCTTGGCTAAAAGCTTATGCAGTCGTTTGCGGCCATTCTCGGTCCAAACATGCAGTCTTGGAGCAAGGTAAGGACTGTGAAGCATACTCTCGTACAGCGACCAGTGCCGGACCAGAAGAAACCGTGGTTCGGGAGAAATGCGAATGGAAGTATCGGTAGGTGATCGGGCCGTTGTTGGAATGACACCGTTGATTTCTCCTCGGAAGTCACGATTTGATTCTGAGGGATCAGGGGGTTCAACCGATGCACTTCGTCGCGAAGTATTTGGCGGATGTGTTCACCACGTTGGCCACCCCATCCTGCTGAGCCTCCGGATTCTGATGTGTTCGAAATTCCTACTCCGGTCATTGTTCGACCACTGAGTTCCAAGCTGGAGACACCGACAATCGCGAGCCATAAAGGTCATTATCATCTCGTCCGAGCTCAGATGCTAGGGAGTAGACCAGGGACGAAATGGGTTCAGAGTATGATGTTCCAGACGAATAGTAGGCTTGTAAAACAGAGTCATATCTTCGCTTGAGATTGATTAACCGTTTCTTTAATGATCGTGCGGAGGGTTGCTTCGCCAGATCTGGTGATGGCGAGTCGGTGGTCGGTGTCACAGATCGCGATGAGTTCGAAGAATTGATCCCAGTCTTTTTACGACCAGTAGGAGACGAGGCAAGAGAGGATCCCTTTGTCATGCGTTAGTACATTGTATGGGCCATAGACACTTGAGACCCACTGAATTGCTTCTCCTCCGTTGATGGGGCGGCTCATCGTCTTCCGAGTCCTCGTCATCCTCGCGACCCGACCAGGATTTGCGCTTTTTCGACCCTGGTTGTGTCTCATCTCCAGACCCGTCGTCACTCACGTCTCCGTCGTCCTCATCTACCTCTGGCATTTCCAGTAAAGCATAGTATGCTTCTCGTTCATTGCCAAGCTCTTCCTCGATGTCTCCGTCGTCATACACAATGATGCCGCCATTTTTCGACGTGTAAGCAGATGTAACGCACCCTTTGTCCACTCCTCGTCCTCGCCGTCGCGCGTTCGCATCAATTTCCGCCATCGCCTGGCCCATACTAGCTTGTCCGCCAAAGACATTCCCCAAGTTCCACGGCCGTCGCGCGTCGAAGACCCAGATCTCCACGCCTCCCATATCTTCCTCTTCGTCCTCGGGATTGGTCAACGCCAGTACCTCGCCAAGATCAACCAAGCCCCCTACGCCGAGACAAATGACAACACCTCCGCTGCCACCATTGGTGGTCTGCATTGGGCGGACCAGCTCCTCCCCCGCACGCGACAGGTCGCCATATCCCGCGACAGGTTGGATTTTATGGGGAATGTAGTCGCGTTTTAACAATGCGGTGAGAATCCGACAGGCACATAGCGCGTCTGGCTCTAATGCCACGAGAATCAAGACGGGTGGAGAAAGTGGGTGGTGAGATCGGAGGAGTTGTAGGTAGAGGTGTGAGATGAGCTGCCGAGGGAGATACATGGCCAGCTTGGGATTTTCAAATGCTCATGCGACAGCTCATGAAGAAAGATATCTCGTAAGAATAAACCCTGAACGGTGACTTGGTGTAAGCGTTCTTGGGGAAGGAAGCCCTTGCAGCAAGACTCTCATAGCGCCGGGGAAGTGGACAAGCGCGACGCGTCGAGGGCACGTGCCGAGATTCCATACCTCTTCATCACCTTGACAAAGACCAAGTATTTGCTCCGCTTCCAAGATTGTTCAATTATTGTAGATTATATTAATATATTATTTCTTACTCCTTGCACTAATCTGAACATAGATCTCCCAATAATGGAAGCCCTTTGTGGTGTTGCCCTTCAAATTGGGTGCTAAACGCGAGATTGCCCTATCTGGCATACTCTAAATTGGTTCTACAACCCGCAAATCCTCGGTCTAAATCGTGCATTCTACTGACCATATAGTCTCGCCTGCACAGCATACTTTCCTTGAGTACCCCATTGGCATGATGCTACAGATACTTTGAGTGAGCATTTGATTGAATCTTCCAATAGATTTAAGTAAACTTATTCGACAGTCAATATTGCTAAGTCGAGTGATGGTTCTAGCTATTTGCCAAAGGCATCCATTAAATGTTCTCACGATATATTTGATCAGAGGATATCATTTCAAATCAATAATGACAGAGGCAATGTAACGCCTTACGCCATGACCATGCTAAAATTTCAAAAATATACTAGTAGAGAGACTTTGGTCAAGAGTTTAAGAAATAGGGCAAAGACCAAATGTCATGCAGAGAGCAAGGAATAAATGCTGCCTTCGTGCATGGTGTCAAACGGACGACCGACCTAGGATCGACCCAGCCACCCAGATAGCAGTGCATGCACCAACAACCGAGATGCCAACCAGTCGCTTGCCCCAGTTGTTGTCTTCGGTCATTTTGGCCGGGCCAACAGTGCTCCTCGGCTTCAGATGTACGGACGAGGGGTGGAGATCACCAGTCGTGTTTTGAGCAGGATTACCAAGTATGGCGGAATATTCCTCTTCGCGGTTTTGCCATCTTTCCACAAGTCGCGCAATCTCAGCCAAATCTTCCTTGAGAGAACCAGGCTCTGTCGCGTTGGCATTTTCAACTTCCACATTCTGTACATTGCCGAAAAAGTCCACCACAGTCCGCAGACGGCCTTCTTGCTCGCCTCCGGGGAACAAATCCCACCGGACACCTGGCTGAGAGTGGATTTTCGACTCATCATAGGAATCGAACAGGTCTCCCAGGTTGAGTTTGGAAGTAACACTTGTCACTTGTGTCTCGAGGAATTCAAGGACATAATACGTCCAGCGATCGATGACAGCGACGCCGACATCGTTGTCCGCATGGTGGGAATAGGAAGACTGGTCGATCTCGCTGGAACCCGTCGCCACGATATTAGGCGAGTAGAAATGCGTATACATAGTATTGGCCTGGCAGGTATCGATCATGAATAGCAGCTCATGGTATCGCTTCTTCTCCCACATCTGTCCAAACGCGTCCGCAAGATCCCATGCGCCGATTTCCTCGGCGTCCTGGAACTTCAAGAATTGATCACCTCCATGACCAGTCATATAGACCAATACATTGCTGCCGGCATCAGATCCCAAGCGCTTGCTGCGTGGCACGTCTTCATCGAGCCGGTCGGTCAAGAGTCGGATAAAGTTCTCTACGGTCACTTCATACCCCCTGTAGTCCACCTCGATGTTATCACCGTATAGATCGACGGCGCGGTCTGCATTGCTGTAAACAGTACCAGGGAAGGCATTTCGGGGATTGCAGGCCATGTCATCAGGGAGCATGAGGATGATCTGTGAATCAGGGATGCCCAGGCGTTTGACGGTTCGGTAGAGTGAGAGGACATTGGCAAGGTGGCGGTAGTTGAACCAGAAGCGGGAGGTAGATACGAGGACCGCCCAGTTGGAGGTATGTTCGGCAGCGACTGCGCTGGCGAGAAGCAGCAAGGCGAATGCCTGTAAAAAGCGGAAAAGCAAGGCCATTGCGACGGAGGATCAGGTCATAGTAGGGAGGGAAGGAACACAGCTCGTTAAAGAAAGCAGCGATTAATATGAATTCAGCAACAAGAACGCAGGAATGGAGCTAAGTTCCAGAATATTCAACGGCAACAGCTATATCAGGGCCATATCACTTGAATGGCCGGAAGAAGGCTGACAGCTTCAACAGGAGTGTGACTAGAAAGGCAGAACAGAAAAGCGGTAAACCACGAAAGTGATATGATTGGATATCAAACAAAAAGGACTTGGCAAAGCCTAATGTATGCTGGGGAAGCAGGCCAGATTAATGAGGCACTAAAATCAATGCACGGACCAAGTATAGGGCAGCGTCACCGCCTTCATCGGAGTCGGCATGTTGGTCCCGCAGATCGGATCATGTAGTAGAAACTCGATTCCATCTTTTTCTTCTCACGTTCATTCCTCATAGTTTATCCAGCGTTAGCTTCGGTATCATACTTCATCATGGGAGGCAAGAAAGCAGCAGGCGAAAACACCAAGAAGGTCGCTGGAAACGCTCGTGTATGTCATTTTCTTCTAACCCCGCCCCCGCTATTATTGCCACATCCTTCAAGCATGAAATCATTTGGATAAAAATCTAACAATGTCGTATAGAAAGCGGAAGCCGCAGCATCCAAGAAAGCAGCTGAAGACCAGAAGAAGTCCGCAGAGGAAGATAAGCAATGGGCAAAGGGATCCAAGAGCAGCGCTAAGAAGTATGCAAACCCGATCTCTCAGAACGCATCGAGTGCTTTGCTAATCAGTTCTCCCAAATACAGGGAAGACGCCGAAGTCAAGAAAGCCGAAGCTGCCCGCAAGAAGGCAGAGCGTGAAGCTTTGCTTGCTGAGGAGGAAGCTTCTCAACCAGCCAAAGCTAAAGGCGCCAACGCCAAGACCGCACAGAAGAAGTCTCGTGGCCTCGATCTCTCACAACTGGACGACGCGCCTGCAGGCAGCAAGAAGAGCGCTGCTCTTAGTGCCTCTGGTATCGATAACGCGCTGGACGCCTTGTCCTTGACCTCGAAGGATACAACGAAGATCGACCGACACCCGGAACGACGATTCAAGGCTGCATATGCTGCATTTGAGGAGAGGCGCTTGCCAGAAATTGAGCAAGAAACCCCCGGTCTTCGCCGCAATCAGCGCATTGAGCTTTGCCGGAAGGAGTTCGAGAAGAGCGAGGAAAACCCATTCAACCAAGTGCATGCTGCTGTCAATTCTACCAAAGAAGAAGTTGCTGCGCTTCGGGAGAACGAGCGCAAGAAGGTCGAGACCAGATTGGGCAGCAAATAGATTGGCTTCTGTTTTTGATTCAATCTTTGATTTTGCACGGTTTGGGAATACCAGCCGTTTTCGATCCTTTTGAGTCGCCCAGGTTTTAAATAAAAAGCTTCACCATTAGTCCGGGAAACAGACAACCCCGATGCATTTGTTCTCACCTTGTTTCATGCATTGCATCTCTCGACGCCCCAATTTATAAACTTACGAAATAAAATGATCAATACTCCTTGTGCATTTGAAGTACATCACAGTATGCTCCGATTATAGACTCAATATTTAGCTGTCCATCAGAAGATGTTTACGTTCTAAACCTGTTACACAGCGTCGTCTCTTTTTTTTTTGTTGAAGTAACTGGACCCAGCCAGATTCATCTATAATTGAATGATATCTCGTATATGCAGCCTAAGTCATCGCAGCTCGTACATCCCACACATATAGATTTTCATCCCAGCCAACACTAGCACACCAGCCCTCATTTCCAAACAGACACCAGTCCACACCCGTCACAAACTCGGTATGTCTACCCATGCGCCCCAATTCCGCGCCAACGACTGGTCCACTCGGACCAGTGCGCATCATATCCATATCGCCGCCGGGACCCGCGTCTGACCGGTCACTCCACACGCGACACGTCATATCATAGCTAGCACTCAAAAGAACATTAGAAAGATGCGGTGACCAAGCCACTTTTCGGACAGCATATTCGTGCCCGAGCATAGTGGCCAGCGGTCCTTGTTGCGGGGCCCGGATATCAAACGTCCGAATCGCGCGATCAACGCCCGCAGTAGCAATAACAGTCGGACGGTATTTGTTCCAGTCGTGGGTGAGTGCTTCGGCGGGCGGGGCCGGTCCGCCTGGCTGGCCGGGGATCGCAGGCCCAGAGGGGGCAGCGTGGATGGGGATTTGGGTGACGAGGTGGTTGGATGCGGAGGCCGGGGTGCGAAGATCAAAAACGCGAACGTATGAGTCTGAAGTCACGCACGAGATGAGGTCTGGGTTGTGCGGGCAGAATGAGGCGGAATAGGTGCAGCTGTGGGTTGGGAGGGTGAGGAGGGACTGTGGGCGATGCGGTGACCAGATGCGGACAGTGCCGTCCCAGCTACTTGAGCAGAAGCGGTCTTTTGCAACTGGGTTCCAGCTTACGCTGAATACTTCACGTGCGTGCTCTTTCCAGTTTGAGATTGGGAAGTCGTCCGCTGTGCAGTCGAATAGCTTGATACTGCCGTCGCCTGATGCGGCGAGGACTTGGTTCTCGTGAAGTTCGGACCATGCTAGATCGTATAGTGAATCTTGTGTTGTGAACCTGGATGTTGGAATAGCGCCGAATGTCAGTGTTTTGTTCTCGCTTTGACCGGTGGACGCTCCGCGGGGTATGCGATAATCTCACCTACCATTTTAGGGGTTGGATTCCATTCGCAGTCAGCTCCAGAATATGCAGGCGACCATTGCCGACAAGGCCAAAATTTGACGAACTTGCAACGGCCAGCCGATTATCGAAGAAAGGAGAGTATTTGACGGCGCAACCGTTGTATCCTTGAGTGCGGTAATGAAGCATGATGAGGTACCGGTCGGACAACGCCGGTCGCACAAGGAAGTGGGAAATGAAAGAAAAAGGAAACGAAAGGATATCTTTAGAAGCAAGCTAGGGTATCGAAATGGCCAACGTCAATGGCCACGAAGATGGGAAGTCCAAATTCCGGCGTATGATCTCGGGATTGCGGGGATCAAATGGACCGAGGTCCTTCCTGGGCTTTCAGGCACCGCCCCTTCTATGCTTTCACATTCGTCTTGAGGAGTACGTTTTGTTTTGGCAAGCTGTGTTTATGATGGTTCAATTGATCCAATCTAATTGGACCATAAAGATTCTCATTCTCGATTTTTTTATCTCATTTTTGTTTTGGTCAAGTCGCCAGCATTAACCTAATAACAACCCGACATAACGTCTGTTGGTATAAATATCTTCTCTGCGAACTCCGTACTTGATATCCTGAGTTCCATTCTCACATAGTATTCAGCGTCAATCTAATATCGTATATTGTTTGTCGAAATATGCTTGTGCAGTTGGCTGTCGTTGACGTCACCAGCCTGTCTAGGTACGACATATAACGGGATGCAGCCCTAACTGCAACAGAGTTAAGGAACTCTTCTAGACTTTCAACTTTCCATTCTACAGACTCATTTCAAACCAATCATAATATGGGGGTATAACCTGAGCCACCTAAAGAAACTTTGCCTCAGCCCCCTGCGAAGTGTGGTACTAACGCCACAATTGGCCTCACTCTGAATTACGCTTTTTTCGTCTGCTCATTGTGACTTTGCTTGAACTCGCAATCTGCCTGGCATACAAACGCACCACTATGATCAGCTCACAGACCTTGAATACTCAAGCTGCTCCCACGTTGAGATGCGACAAGCCAATGCCGGATCCAAAATACTACACATCCCCAGCCAGTCTATTTCTCAAAGAAGAAGTATACCGACTTGGATCATGTCCCGGCATCAGATCCTTACCTCCAGGTCTAGAGCGCGACTTTCTTACCCTAACATGGGGACCTATCGTCTACCGCACCTCATATGCTCCCGAGACTAAACGTCTTCTCCCCGTCTTCCTACGCTGCCTCAACGATTCCATCAACAGATCATTGCGCCGGACGTTGATAGGCCCCGATGATCAGATGCAAGTCCTGGCAGAGACCTATACTTCTAAGATCTTCAACGCGAAAGAATCATATGCCGACCTGAACGAAGAAGCCATCCGACAGGTGTTTCATGATTTCAAGGTGGCGCTAGGAATACCCGAAACAGAGCTTCCGGGCAGACTGCGGATATGCTTGATGCTAGACGACCGAGTTCTATCTCATTTGAAAGCTGTTTTGGATGTTTCGTCGATGGTTCAAGGGGATGCAGAACTGGGTAAATGTTGGGTGAAGGTCGTGGAGGAGAATTTCCCGGATTCGAGAATTGGCGATCAGCCTCATGTTGGTCACTATGATACCGAGGGGCCTGATCGTGTCAGAGAGTTTCGTGGCACATATCATGGATGGACTCTCGTGGCACTCGATGCATTAGTGGAGATATTTGATGGGCTTCGGCAAATGAAGTGTTTGGTTGACTATCATCGTGAAGGACGGGTATATTTGGGAGAAGGTAAATGGAGCGAATGGGGCGTATAGTATTTGTTTTCTAAGACTGAGCTATGTCTTTCACTTCTTCTTCGGTTATTTATCATTCGATAGATTAGAATATACATGTTTGATGAGACACAAGGCGAAAGGAATATGTACAAACAGGTGTCTGCAAGCATCTATGATACACGAATCTGATTGGTCACTTCGACAGCAATCATGTGCCGATAAACACTTTATCGCGCTGATTTCTGTGGCTTATCAATCTCGTAGGCATGAACCTTAGGAGGTCTCATCACTCTTCACGGAGTCCCAATAAAATAAAAGTTGAAGAACATGGATGCGTTTATATCCAGGAAACGCCCGCGGCCTTCGGACACGAATGAGGAACCAAGGTCACACAGGTCAAATGGGGAACCATCAGATCCCCCGGAAGACTCCACTGACATCAAGCTAGCAATACTGCTATCTCTTTTTCCAGCCATTGTACAAGATGAACTGTTGGAGATACTTGTATCATGCGAAGGGTCAGTGGAAAAGGCCTCTGAAGCACTCTCCGCAAAAGTGTCTGCAACCTGCACTCCAGCGAGCAAAAGGCGAGCTCCTGTTGGCTCATCACTTGGTCTGCAGACATCCCTCTCTTCGCATGTGTTTACAACTTCAGAAGATGGAAGTATGAAGCCTATCCATGAAACTAGGAAGAATAAAATGCTCCCGCCCCCCAAAAAGGGCAAAACATTACACCTTTACTCGCCTGAGGATATTGCAGCCTATACACCTTGTACTATCATTCACAACTTTCTACCAGCAAAAGAAGCAAATGGACTTCTACTAGAGCTACTCGACGAATCAAAACACTTTACTCGAAACGACTTCCAGATCTTCAACCGCACCGTCCAGAGTCCCCATACTCATGCTGTGTACGTCTCTACGCCGGAGGAGCACCGGCAGCAGACTTCAGAATACACCTACGGAGGCACATATCAGTCAAACGTGCGCCAGGCAACATCGAAGCTACGGTCAGTTTCGCGGCAGGTACAAAACGTCGTTAACGACGAGATCAACAAACGGATTCGAGACGTCTATCCAAACGGAAAGAAGCTACAGTATCAGTCACCAAAACCATGGCGACCCAACGCAGCGTTCGTCAACTGCTATGATGGCCCGACCGAAAGCGTAGGATATCACTCAGACGAACTCACCTATATCGGACCACACCCCGTGATTGGGAGTTTAAGCCTAGGCGTGGCACGCGAATTCCGAGTCCGGCGCATAGTAGCTCGTGACGACGATGAAATCCCCGAAGACACCAAAGACGACAATAGACGTAGCTCAGCCTCAAGTCCTCCGCGGAATCAAACTGCATCAGCTGCACGCGCAGACGCTGAAGGCCAGATCTCCATACATCTGCCTCACAACTCTCTCCTTGTCATGCACGCAGAGATGCAGGAGGAATGGAAACACTCCATTGCACCGGCGCAAACTGTTTCTCCCCACCCGATCTCCGGGAACCGGCGCATCAACGTCACGTATCGTTGGTATAGGGATACTCTCCACCCGCGTTTTACTCCGCGCTGTAAGTGCGGGGAACACACAATCCTCCGGTGTGTACAACGTAAGCAGGACACACGAGGGAGATACATGTGGATGTGCTATGCTGGATTTGCACCAGGCAAGGAAGGGTGCTCTTTCTTTCAGTGGGCCGAGTTTGATGATGATGGAGATCCCGTGTGGAGTAAAATTGGGAGTGGGGATGGCTCTCCTACTCTAGTGAATTTCTCGGCCTCTCAAGAAACCAACTAATGAAACTACATACTACATCTGTCTATCTTTTTCGTATCACAATGATTATTTGCAGGTAGAGGTCTGCATAGTAATTAGCTGTTTAGATATCAGTTCCAGACACCTCAGGCAAGTGCTAGGTATAGTGTATCCGAATGCGATACTGGCCACAGCCACGTGCATGAGCTTACCCAATTAGCACTACATTTCTCCAATTCCAATCATGTGCTCTGGATGTCTCGTACAATATCGTACACCGCTGAATACCATAGCATGCATAGGGCAACTTTGGCCCCAACTCAAGATTCAGGCTCACGAATGGTGTCAAGCGGGAAGTGCATTGAACGTTCCGCCCCTAAAGAGGACAAGTCATCAAAGATGTCTTAAATAGGACCCCCACTATCTTGGCATTTTAATGGGCCCAATCACATGCGACAGACCGTGGACCTTTCATCGAATGGGCTTCTCATCCACATGAATGGGTTTCGTTTTAAGGTAGCGTGTGTGCATTGGTTGAGAAGATCTGCGCCAAGCTAACTCTACAGCTATGGGATGTTATACGAGTTTATGCGGAACTCCTTCCGATTGCTCCGCTCTGTCGAAAATGCATTTTAAAAGACAGGCAATCTCTTGTTGCTCTACTTCGTTTCCTTTCAGCTGGTGATCCTCGTATACTCTTTGCCTGAACGTGATTAGGGGGTTTACCACCATGACTTCTGGAAATGAGGATACATATGACTACATTGTCTGCGGGTTAGAAATTCACCACCTTGAAGCTTGTGCTTATGCTAACAATAAGGTTAGAGGAGGCACCGCAGGGGTGTGTGGTTACTGGCCGTCTAGCGGAGAACCCTGAAGTCAAGGTATTGCTGATTGAAGCTGGACAACACAACAAAGATCTGGAAAATGTTCACATGACTGGCGGGTAAGTTACCCAGGCAGAATCGAAGTATCTTCTCTAATAAGGCAGATGGGCAAACAATTTCGATGCTGAGACTGACTGGAACCTCATCACTCCTCCCATGGCAGGAGTTGACAACCGCCAAGTGAAGCTGAGTCGTGGCCGATTTCTCGGAGGATCCAGTGGATGCAATGGCACGCTTTGCATCCGTGGCAATAAGCAGGACTACGATGACTGGGGACTCGAGGGTTGGAGTGGAGAGGAGTTTTTCAAGTTTATGCGAAAGGTAGATGGGTCATTTCCACACCGAGACTGAGATATTGACAGTTTGAACAGTCAGAAACCTTCCACCCCAAGTCATGGTTTCAGGCCGACAAAGAGAGCCACGGAACCTCTGGGCCCCTTCACACAGAGCCACATGATCTGGCACCCATCTCCAAGCTTCTGATGGACTCCTATGTTTCACAAGGCATGCCCTTACACCATGACATGTTCAGCACTGGTGACGTTGCACACGGGTGTGGCCATGTACCTCGCACAGTGTACCAAGGTGTCCGGACAACTGGCGCAGATTTCGTAACAAACAAGAATCACCGTCAGAACATCACCATCAAGACCGATACTACGGTCGATAAAATCATATTTAGCAAGCAGGGTAACGAGACTCGCGCCTCTGGCGTGGTCACCCAAACCTCCGACGGCGTACTCAAAACCTACCATGCACGCAAGGAGATCATCATTTCTGGAGGTGCTTACTGCAGTCCGGCAATCCTCCTTCGATCTGGTATCGGCCCCGCGACAGAGCTAGACCAGCACAACATTCCTTGCGTGGTCGACCTACCCGGTGTAGGCAAGAACCTAATGGACCATCTAGTCAGTGGTCCTCATAGACCCTTCCAAATCAAGTCAATTTATACTAACACTCAACATTCTAGATTGTATTCATGTTCTACGAAACCGAAAAGAAAGGCCTAACAACCGACCACCACGTGCACCACGATGACAACTTCAACAAAACCTACGCCCAATGGAAAGAAAAGAGATCAGGCTTCCTGTCCACCTTCCCATTCGGCAGTTTCGCCTTCGCGCGACTCGACGACCGCCTGAAACACGAACCTCTTTGGCAAAGCGCCGCACGAAAACCAGGGCGCGACCCAATGGGCCTGACACCGCAGCAGCCAAACATTGAGCTTTTCACCACAGAGTGTTATGGTGGTCCTAAGCAATACGACCAGCCTCCAGTGAATCACCAGTATGCGTTCTCCATGATCGCAGAGCTGTTCGCGCCGAAGTCTCGTGGCACGGTGACTCTCAAATCGGCCGATCCGTTGGAGAACCCTATCGTTGATTGTAATTATCTGTCTGATCCGCTTGATCTACTTGTGCTTAGTGAAGCTTGTCGGTTTGGAAACGAGGTTGTTATGCAGGGTGCTGGAACGAAGGATGTTGTTAAAGGAGCGTGGCCGCCCAATTTGAGCCACCATACCTATAAGAATAGGGAGGAGTGGGTTCCGTATGTGAAGGAGCATGCGACTACCTGTGAGTTAATGGCGCGTTGGGATTTTCCGTGACCGTGTGAATTTCTGACATCTGTTGTTCTTCCAAAGGTTACCATGCGGCAGGCACTTGTGCCATGGGAAAGAATGATGATCCCATGGCTGTCCTTGATGAAAAATTGCAGGTAAGGGGTGTGTCGGGGTTGCGAGTCGCTGATTGCAGTGTGATGCCTACATTGCATGGAGGACATACGCAGATGCCGGCCTATGGTATAGGAGAGAAATGTGCAGATTTGATCAAGGAGACATGGCGGATGGCGGGCAATGTCTATCCTCGGATTTGATGGCTGTCGTTTTCAACATCCTGACGAATCCTGAAAGCTTTCGCGTTCTTTGGCATATTAGTCCCAATTCATATGGCACGTTTGTACTGTACTAAATTGGAGAGTACAAGTAGCCAATTCCACTATTTAGCTTGCAGAGGAGGTACTTATGTGGATGCCTAGGTCGAGCACTGAAGTCCTGCTATATTATATATTGATTTCTTAGTAAAGGCCGTGGTCACTTGACATAGAACCCGCCAAGTGAAGTCAGAAAGGTTAGACGATCATGTATGGTTGGCCGACCCCTCTCTCGAGCGATCTTCGTCCCACTCTCATTCTTAAGCCTATCTCTATTCATTGAAGTAGAAAATGTCTCTTGGTTTCAGCATCGGAGATTTTATCGCAGTTACTAAGCTTACAAACGACCTTCGGAATGATTTTGCTAGACCACCTGATCAGCTCAACGCACTGTCCGATGAGTACGCATGCGAGCTCTCTCGCGCTCCAACAACCAATGTTTACTAACAAGTCCAATGGATTTAGGTTTCTCGGTGTTTCTCAATTGTGCTACATGACACAAATTCTGTGATGACTATCACGGATCTCAGCGATCAGCAGAAAATTATTTTGGGCAAGATCATCAAGAATTGCCGCAATTTCCATGATGAGATCACGATAATGACGATTCGATATCCTTGTACGAACACATGCCAGAACCAAGCAAAATAAATATGGCAGTGACTCATATGGCGGCCAGATGATGCTTGGGATTCGCACCGTCGGCTTATCAGCAATATCAGCATGATACTTGCCATCAAAGGTTGAAACAAAAAGGACTCTGACTCTACTGACTACTGATTATCCTGTAAGGGAGAGGCTTCCAAGGTTCAACGGATCACGCCCGTAGGTGAAATCGAAATGGACATCATCCAAGGGTCATGTAACGAGCTGCATTCCATCAAAATTTATACCTCACAAACAACAAAGAGCATTCCTACACAGGTACAGATACAAAGTATGAGTCAAGTTGAAAGCAAACCAGGTAGAGGGCCTATAATAATAGTGTGGTCATTCCAAAAAAGAAATATCACAAAGTTAACTGCTTTCACTTGCAGACCCCAGGCTGATGCTGAGATCCTCATCATCCAATTCATACGAGACTAGCCTGGGATCTTGGTGATGAATACCAGAGCCTTGGAATGGCACAGTTTTGGTACGCGAGACGGTGCAATGGGTTTCTAAGCAAATTGTCTGCGGTGCCGGTAGCAACGAGTGTTGATACTCCAGACGGGCGCTGAGAATATGCTGGGCAGCCGGATAAGACGAGTATGCTCTCAGAACACCGTTGATCTGGCTGATCAAATCTTTGAGCAGGGGATGTTCTGTCAAATGAGATTCTTGGTAAAACTCAATCGGTACATCGATTTTCGCTTTCAGTGTCCAGATTTCTCCTGGTCGCAGTCGCGCCAAATGGCAGTCTTCTATGGTGGACTCAAAGTGACACCCTTGGCCCTCATTCAAAAAAAGGTTCAAGTCCGATAAAGCTCCCGGGCTGAGACCAGTGCGAATTTGCCGAACAACTTGAGAGACCTTTCGCATGAAGTGAACTTCGCTGGATCGTGGATCGTCCGCATTGGCATCGTAGAAAATATGCCAACCAAGTGGATGATTCTCTGTGACAAGAGGGAACAATTGTTGAGGGGAAATTGTGTGAAAACCAATGGCTGTGTCGACGCCAGATATAACCAGACTTTCCGGCAAACCCGCGGAAATGAACACCAAATGGCAAAACGCTGCTCTGGGGGAATGGTGGAAGAGTTGAGAGACATGACGAATGGAGCTTCCTATATCAGCACATTTTCTCATTTTCTTCTTCAGCTGACGGAGGGAAAATGTATTCATCGCAATCCTTGACTTCTCAAATGAGTGAAACCCCAATGGAAGCAATAGCTCAAACCCATTTCTCGCACTTCCGTCAACGCATGCAATGGCTATCTTGTCTTGGGTGGGTACCAAATTTGATGCAAGCACTGAAGATGCCAGGACCATCGGTGTCAAATCGCTGACAGAAGAGTGCTGCCTGTTGCACCGTCAGTATATCATGCATTTCTTGATCTTGAAAATGGAGCCAACTTACAAGCTATCGAACAGTATAACCATATCAAGGGGTGCAAGGGTCGAGGTCTCAGGTAGGGAGATGGGCTCGACATCTGCAGATATATTCACTGACGTCCATACAGACATGGAATCTGCACCCATGCATGGCTGACCTGCATAAGATCTCATTCTGGCAAACGTAACAAGTAGATCGAGTGGACAAAGCAGTCGAGAGGATCCTTCGTGCATCATGTTTGACAAAGATCGGCCGCTATTCATTCTGGGGTTGGATTTAGAGAGCGAGCCAGTTGGTGGGTCCATAGCGCCAGAACTCGAGGTTGAACTTGACGAGAGACATGGATCAAGGGAATCGTAAGACCCAGAGCTCCAGCGAACAAGGAGCTGTGGCGCCAACTGATATCCACTCTGGGTCATTAACAGTGCTCGGCGATCAGCGCGTCGTCGTGGTGTCTGAACCAAACAGTCAGCGAAAATGATGATCTGAATACCAGGCAGTGATTACATGGTCTACAAATGGGTCTTCATTTGCATCAAGACCACCAGCTTTGCGAATATGTCGGGAGGCTGTAGTGTGATCCTGGCGAATTTTTGCCACATCGATCCTGTAAAGACTATCACTGAGAGATGGGGTCCTTGTCGACGTAGCAAGCTCGCTCGAATCGTATTCAACTTCCGCAGAAAGGGATGAGTGGCGAGAAGGGATATCCGGATATGACAAGCTCGACAATGAACTAGACATCGAGCTGAAACTGTGTCTGCTGGGTGTGGTGCAAGGTGTGCGTCGTTTGAGCACAGTCAGCGGCGTAGTTTTAGCATCCATGGCTTGCGAAAACTAGATATGCTCTCTGTTGACGACAGGGGGCTCGAATTCGAACCGAATATCTGAGGCTTCCGTGGCACGAGTCGAGGTCGCATGCGGCGTCACGGGGAAGTTCTCTGAGTCGGATGGGATTTTCCTGCGTCTCCTCTGTTTAATGAGGCCAAAGCACGACAGGCACGACAGGCAGGATTCTTTGAGGGAATGGATACTCCAGTAATTGGAACAGCCAAGGGCAATGACAACAGCGCAAATGAGAATGGCAATAGGAACAAGAATCAATGCAATAATTAAAGCTGAGCTTTTGATATCATATGATAGCTTATAGGTCATTTTGCTTGGATATATTGATGCGAGGAGGAGAAATGAGAAAGTAAAGCACATTGGAGCTATATGCTCCTGCCGCTCCGCAGATGGCTGAAGACCGAGATGGCAAGGGGGAAGTCACTTCCATGGCTCTTGGAAGGGGAATCTAAAGATCTTTCCCAGATTTAAGTTGGCATCACCGAGAAAAGAGGAAGTAGCAATTGGGGTATCATGATAGCACTTATATCCCGTTCCCTGCCATGGCAACCATATTATCCTTGACTGAATCCAAGGTGGCGTCATCTAGCCGCGAGAACCGTATCTGAGAGGTGGTTAGTGACATTGCTTATGTTGAGGCGGAAGTGGGCATCAAAGGGCCATACCATTTCATCAACACCCCCACGAGAAGCACTTCCAAAGAGCATTGGCTCAGAACGAGAGTTTTCAATCTCGTCTTTGACTCGTCTGGCCCAAATACCATCCCAGTGCCAATCGCCCGGAAGCCGAGCCTGCGGACTTCCTCGTTTCAGTTGTCCTCGACCGGTGCCACCTCGGCGATGGGCCTGCCATGCATGCCACGCCCCAGGATTCCCTGCGGCCTCGGCAGGCACCGAATCCAAGACCATCTCGTCATCAAACGTCGATCGAATGTAATCCAATATCTCTGATGCCGGGACGAAATCTCTTCTTTCTGCAAACTGATTCATAGAAGGTACCTGTGCCAGACGTGGAATACTTTCATCGCTGTTCTCATTAACCGCTGATTCCACCGCAGCGTTCGACGCGTTCGATTCGTTGCCGTCATCCGTGGCCTGATCCGCAGCGTTTTCTTGTTCGACTGATGCAGCACTCGCACTAGTGCCACTCACATTTCGTGATGTATTCCCCGATGCCAATTGGCTCCGCTTTGCCCTGCCAAACCAGTGAGGGAATCCATGGCGCAGACTGAATCCACCAGGCGGCAATCGCTCGTCATCCGTTGCACTGACGGGATTGTCACTCGATGAGCCAGTGCTGAAGGTATATGTAGTGAGCGGCACAATCAGTGGATGGAACAAGTCGGTCGCAAAGGTGACTTGAGGAGGCAGATCGGGGTAGGTGTCGGGGAAGCGGAGTTGGAATCGGAGGACGGCTGAGGCATAGGGGCCTACAACGGGAGTTAGTCACCGCGCAATCTGGTGAATACCACAGCTTCATTCACCTGAGCGAACAAAGATTACTCCATTCCAAAGTGTCGGGTCGCCGGACGCGAGGCTCACGTAAACCCCTGGTGGTGGTGCATGTCTTAGGCTCGCGCTGTGGGAAGTCAGTACTCCAATTGGTCCGTGTGCAAAGAGGGAACTCACAATTCCAGGTGGAGCTGCTGCTTCCGAAGTGAAGGAATGCAGGGTAGCCTAGACGTCGACATGTCTCGATTTAATAAATCGAAGAGGAAGTTGGGAACATCCGGGGGTTGATGCTTGGGCTTATCGATTGCTTATCGCCAATCTACAATTAGACAGCTGGAAGCTCTCTGGGTGAAATGATATTGACAGCTCTGGAGGGTTTCTCTTTATTCTGGTCTAGGCTTCTTGATGCTTAGCTTCCCATATCTGATCCGATGATCCCAATAATCAATAAAGGATGGCTGAAACCGGTGACCCGTTCGACGTGTTCCTCTGCGGCTGAACATCCATCCGTATTGCTTACCCTAGAATATATAAAGCCTGAAGGCTATCTGACATAGCGCCTTTTGAATCAAGCTACTTGAAAGCGATCAAGACAGTCAATATGAAAACCATCGGAATCTGTATTCCGACAATCGAAGGCGGGGTTATCACTCACCAAGAAATCGGACGTGAAGCAGCGCGGCGGGGCATTGCTTATCCTCAAATCGTCACCCATACCCCTCTTTACAGAGAACTGGAACATGCACTCAAAACAGATGACCGTCAGTCCCTTGCAGCAGTGGTGACTGGGTCTATCAACTGCACCGCCAAAGCTGGTGCGGAGTTCGCTATCATTAGTGCCAACACCCCGCATATCGCTTTCGACGACATCGCAGACCAGTCAAACATTCCTGTTCTCAGCATCCTCGATGTCACTGCAAGTCACTGCGAAAAACATGAATACAAGAACATAGGCATCCTCGGCACTAGTTGGACTGTCGACCACCGTCTCTATGATAACCCCCTACAAAAGAGAGGCATGGCTGTGGTCTATTTGTCTGACTCTGATCAGGCAATCGTCATGGACGCCATTGAAAAGGAGTTGCTCCAGGGCATCTTCCTGAAGGAGACAGTCGAAAAATTGGTACTTATTGCCAAGGGTCTTGCTATGCGATGTGATGCCATTATCCTTGGGTGTACAGAGTTGCCGCTTGTTCTTACGGAAGAGAACTGCGGTATTAAGGTTGTTGATACAACGCGACTTCTCGCTCATGCTGCTCTTGATTTTGCGACCAAATAATGAACAAAAAAAATCTTTGCTGTCATGTGCTTAGCACTTTGAATGTTCCGAACTCTTTGGAATGTATATGAAGACGCTCTCATTAGTACATTATCCTATTTAATCCATGTCTATCTCCCCATTGCTTGTAAAGGAATTCTATTCATATCGCCTTCTTCTCTCAAGAGACCCAAATGCACCATCCCCTCGCCAACTCCTTCATATATCCCTCCAGCCACGCCTTCCACCCACCAAGCAGCGAGATTTGATATAGCGGCACCAACCCGACCCTCATTGAATTTGCAGACTGCAGCACCAATATTGAGACCCCCCTTCCCCATACCGTCCGCTGTGTCTAGTGCAATAGTCACAATGCGTTCAGTAATGCGATTTGTCCGCTCGTACTCGTATAGTTGACACAGTAGCAACTTTGCATATGGTAAAATGAACCGCAATAGAATAAATAACTGCACAATTGTCGAAGCAAGGATTTTATGCAGGTAAGATCTTGGATGAGTCTCTATTCTGGAATTAGCCCCTTCCGGATATCGCGGACGCTGGGCATATGTTGTCAACCCCGTTTTGACAGGTTCTGGAACATGGCGCTGAAGCATGGAAGTTTCCTCGGTGGTGAGGTCTGAAGGTAACGCATCAAGAAGATATACTAAGGCGTTTATGTAGAGAGATCGAGCTAGACGGACATCACCCTGCGGCTGTTGGGCTTCATATCCCGCATTGCGGAGAAGATTGAATGCTTCAGCCATGAACATACACTTGTTAGTGAACAGCCGTGTAATGAGATCCGCTACATGATAGCTCTACGAGAACTCACCGGGTACTACTCTGTTCCATCGCAGGCCGGAATCGGTTTCGTATTTCGCTGGAGATCCAATCTCCTCTGGAGGGCTATCTGAGCGCCAGGAGCTCGAGTCGAAATCCGAGTCTTCGCTAGCCGTGGAAGGGCGTTGAACCTCAGCTGACACTGGTGGGAACTGGCTGTGGCACAGCAGATTGGAGTCAGATGAAGATGTCAGTCCATTGCGCGGATTCCCGGTCAACTCGGTGCTCTGGGATACGGGCCGATGGGACGAATATAGGCGGGGTAGACGACGCCGAATCGATGCCGGAATGGGGAAGATCGCGAATCCCGGGTACTCCATTAGCACTGGGGTGATCTTGAAGATCAAAATTGACGAGTATTCTTCGCTGAAGTAGTGTATAAGAATTGGAAATGGAGCGAAGTAACTAAATGCGCAAATAAAAAATCTCCATTTTCACATGTCAGCGCCCCTCCGATCTGCCGATAAGGCGTTTTCGCATCGGTGGTTGCCATTGGCTGATGATATTCTCAGAGGCGATCTTTATTGCTCGACATTTCAATTTGGCAGAAGATCTTGTGGCTAGAAGGGAGATCTCATGGTTGTAGTGACATCTACACATGTTTATAGCCGAACGAGTCTGGGTCAGACGTCGGGAAACAAATCAAATGAAATCCCGTATTTCAACCGCGGAAATCAACGTCGCATGACTTTGGTCTCGGTCTCTTTTTTTTAAGGTATTTCCAATAGGCTAGTTGCTTCCATTAGGCGATGTCTTGAAATTTAACATTGGTATCCTATACATCCATCCATGTACTACTAGCTGACCTCAGAATTTGCTAATTGCAACTTTGCAGTCGATTCTTTGAAGGCAGCAGTTATGTAGGCTGTTTGCTATATTCGTTTGCTAGGACTGGCTTTATATAAGCCCCTCGTCTGTCTCTGGGGGAGCTAGATTATGAAGGACTAGATGAATATTGAAGGGTTTATCTGGGACAAGGGCCAGGTTGTGGAAGTGTTAGCTTGTGCAGGATTTTAGCTCGTGGCGTCACGCTTAACTCACGAATGGTTGACTCTTATACATAGCTTTCAAAAGGAAGTGCATGTAGTCAATATACAGTAAGTTGTTTTGTTTTCTCCGCGCGTTGCCCTTTGCGGCTTCATATTGTGATGGCAATAAGAAACAAATAGACAGAAAAATCCGACTATAAAACAGCAGCAGGGACTGATCGAGCATTGACTATAATCCATTAAAAGTATCGCCTTTCCACAAATTACGAAGGTACCATCTTGCTTGCTTTTTCATTCTTCTAATCTAGAACTCCAGCGGGGTTTGTTAGCATTGACTGCGCAATGTGGCGCAAGACTTGAGATGTCGACCCCTGTAAGTGCAGCCTATGCCAACTCATCGCTTGGCCAACTCATCGCATACAAAATTTGTTAAGTATTCCCCACTGTCCATGGTTCAGCGATTGTGTCTGCCAGAAATCTCAAGCATTGGAGTTTTGATGATACTTGTTATTTCAAGCCTCAAAGAACTCAACACCGTACACTGTGTTTGGTCGTTCAGCAGTCCCTAATTGTCTAATTTTCCCAGAATTTGAAATTTGGATATTTGTTCCCACCTGCTCGCCTTTTGAGCCCCAAGACATTTATTATGGCACGCTGCGAGTTATGCGATCAAACTTTTAGTGACAAGCCAGCACTTCGTCAACACATTCGAGCCTCTCCGGCACATTCATCTTTACGATGTGAGCCTTGCAATCGACCTTTCATTAGTCAAAGTGCTCTTGATTCTCATGTTCGGGTGTCAAGAGCACATGCTGTTTCGCTCAAGTGCAATCCCTGCAATCGATTCTTCGATAGTCAAAATGCTCTCGATGACCACATTCGAGACTCTCCGGCACATGTATCTTTCAGGTGTGATCCTTGCAATCAGTCTTTTGATGGTCAAGATGCTCTTGATTGTCACATTCGAGAATCACAAGCACACATTGTATCATATCGATGCGATCCCTGCAACAGGTCTTTTGTTAGTCAGATTGCTCTTGATGCTCACATTCGAGACTCCCCGGCACACCGATCCTTTCGATGCGATCCTTGCAACCATACTTTCAATAGACAAGATGCTCTTGATCAACACATTCGAGACTCTCCGGCACATCGATCTTTTAGATGCGATCCTTGCAATCGGTCTTTTGATAATCAAGATGCTCTTGATCAGCATATTCGAAACTCTCCGGCACACGTATCTTTCAGATGTAATCTCTGCAATCAGTCTTTTAATACGCAAGATGCTCTTATTGATCACCACATTCGGGAGTTGCAAGCACACAACGTATCGTTTCAATGCGATCCTTGCAATCAGTCTTTTGATAGTCAAGACGCTCTTGATCGTCATATTCGAGAAGCTCAAGCACACATTGTATCATTTGGATGCGATCCCTGCAGTCGGTCTTTTGTTAGTCAAGATGCTCTTGATCGTCATCTTCGATACTCTCCGGCACATGCTGTATCGTTTCGATGCGATCCCTGCAATCGGTCTTTCAATAGTCAAGATGCTCTTGATACCCATATCCAAGAATCCCGAGCTCATCTTCCAGCGCGTGTTACACCGTTGGATCGGTTTTTCCAGTCATTTCCGTTGTTCAGATATGATCCAACGTTGTCTTCTTCGGAATCCTTTGCCCAGCTAAAGAGCTTTCATGGCTGGGGACGGAATGACCCAGAGGAAAGATCAGCCTGGGGACGATATCAGTCTGCTCTAGTAGAAGAGGTGGAGCTTTGGTATGGAGCAGAAGATGACCTGGATTCCTGGCACTCGCTTTGTCGTTCCCTAGGTATTCAACCCTTGCCTGTAACATGTGGACAGGGTGTGAGGGTAGGTTTCGATTCCATTCTGACAAGTATGCATGGTTATTCTTATGCATAGTTTGTTCGCTACCCTGAGTGGTTGCTCCACGTCTTTGCTGGTATGACTGGCTAATGAAGCTCTCCAGAGAACTCGGGGTTTGTTTGTCAACATCATTGATCTGATCGAGTGGGCTCGAAGTGAGAACCAAAACATCCCAGTGCGAAGATTCCCAAATTTGCAAGTGCTGCGTGAATACAGCCGGAGAACGAATAGGATCTTTCCTAGCTCAAGTCTCGATGAGTATCACGGTGGAAACGTTGTTCTTCGACACTTGCTTCGGTTTATTTATCGGGGATCTTACAGTGCATTTTACCGTTAAGACCGTCAATCGCATGAGAACTCCTGTGGACTGATTGGTAAATTATATATCATGGAATCCAATACCCGAGTATTCTAGTGGCGATCCGGAAGATTGATTTATTGAAATGTATTCGCCTCACTTGCTTTTGATCTGCTTGCATGAATGTAAATCTTTTCAACAAGCAGTTTGGCCAACTGTGGAAGACCCACGGATTTGAATACTTCCGTAGTAGTATTGAAGCTGAGTCTTTTTAATATGTCGGAGATACTAGTATAGCCCTCTGTTTCTGATGGAGGGATCAATTGATGTGTTCACCGGCCGTACTCGCATTTTCGAACAATCAATTGTTCTAATCACCTGCAGAATTGATTGCCCGATGACCCAGCTTTCGACTATCACCATCCCGGCCCTTTGTGACTATGGTCCCTGCCTTTCCACCAGTGCGGAAGGAACTTAGGAATCTTCAACGGAGAAATATGTGGCCAGATAGGTCATCTAGGTTCTCGTTAAAAACATAACTCAGGTCATTGATGGCGTGCTTGATTTCAATATGTTTTACATCTGGGATGGTCGTGCTGCTGATGATCCAATGGTGAAGTCCGTCGACGCTGACTGGGCGCATAAGTTAATTGCCAAAAAGCAATTGAGAACAGATCTATTTCATCAGGAGATATGCAATGTAACCATGGACGGGACAGACGAAGCGGAAAATGCGACATCGAAGATAGAAAGAAGATAGAAATCAGCAACATTGATATGGTGAAAGCCGTCGGGGAAACGATACGCGCGTCGGGGGAGTCTCGCCAGTTGAGAACACTTCGACCTAGATAGATTCGCCATCTATTCTAAGAGCACTAGGATGCAAGACGCGGTACATGTGAATTTATCCGTCATCGCGATAGTTGAACTATGCACGTATCAAATCTACAAGGGGATAAAAACCGGTTTCGGTAGCCCGGGGATCTTCAAGGCGGGCATTACAAGAATGCTGCTTTTGGAGACTCTTTCTGAAATTCGTTTGAGTGCAACAGTACAACACATTGATGCCGAATCTCTTCAGAAGCAGAATGACGAGGATGCGGAGTACAGGCGGCGATTTATCGGACAAGCCTTACTCGCTCCGGGATCTACAATGCCGATCGCCATCAATAAACTCAGTAATGTAGCTCTGTATCTAGCTGGAACACCTGTGTGATGAATACCAGCTTATTCGATCCTTCATGATCCTTGAATCTTCACATGAGGGGAAATGATCATTGCAAAAGTCAATTCGCGCAGAGTCCGTCTACTTGTTCTTTGGGACCTCATTTCCGATTCTTAGCTCCCACGTCGTGTGTGTGCTATCATCTGCCTTGCACCGTCCACGCCAGGGGTCCGACCTCAGTAGATTCATCCAGTCGGAATCTTCTTTTGCTCTTCAAGCCATTCTGAATAACATTGGCGCCAGTGGGTCTGCTGTTTCTGGAGCGAATTCCGGCATTGTGGTAGCATCCCCATCTAAATCGGACCCCGATTGTGAGTCCCCCCCCCCCAAAGGCAATGAATCGCAGAAGCTAACAACTGCAAGACTTTTATACCTGGACTCGTGATGCTGCCTTGACATTAAAGGTGTTGGTTGATGAATTCCTTGCCGGAGACAGCTCGCTGGAATCTACCATCCAAGAATACGTCTCCGCCCAAGCGAAGTTGCAGGCTGTGTCTAACCCATCTGGTGACTTGTCTGATGGATCAGGACTTGGAGAGCCGAAGTTTGAAGTGGATGAGACTGCTTTCACGGAGGCTTGGGGTCGTCCGCAGCGTGATGGCCCTGCTCTACGAGCGACAGCTATGATTGCCTATGGTAACCATTTGGTTTCGAACGGAATGGAGTCTGTCGTCAAGTCCAACATTTGGCCCATTGTGGGAAATGACCTAAGCTATGTCGCGCAATATTGGAACCAAACCGGATTCGATCTGTGGGAGGAGGTGGAGGGCTCCTCGTTCTTCACTATTGCCGCACAATACCGCGCGTTGGTGGAGGGCAGCGCATTTGCCGAGTCACTTGGAGAGTCCTGCGATGGATGTGATTCCCAAGCACCTCAGGCCCTATGCTTCTTGCAAGACTTCTGGGATGGCACCGCGATCATTTCCAATTTCGCCGACAATGGCCGATCCGGCCTCGATGCCAACTCCGTGCTTGCTTCGCTCCAGACTTTTGACCCCAAGAGTTCCTGCAATGACATCACCTTCCAGCCTTGTTCTGATCGTGCGCTATCAAATCACAAGCTATACGTTGACTCGTTCCGTTCGATCTACGGCGTGAACAAGGATAAATCGGCTGGAAGCGCGGTTGCTGTTGGACGTTATGCCGAAGACACGTACCAGGACGGTATTCCATGGTATGCAAACCATTCGTCCAAATTGACAACCCTTTGACTTCGCTGACTTCTCTAGGTATTTGACAACACTGGCGGCGGCTGAGCAATTGTATGGGTTTGGTTGCCACAGAGAGCACGTCCTGCACCCAACACCTTGGTATTGAAGGATTACGTGCAGCAAAGAAACCGTTCGATCGTGGCCACTGCGTCTGCTAATCTAATTGAAAAAGATAGAATTAGTAGAAACAAGCTCCTTGGGTTTCCCATCAAATCCAGTGTTCAAGACGGGCAACCTCGGTGGCTCCCCTCGCGCAGGCACTTGCCTTTGGCGTGACAGGGTTGGATTAAAGTACTAAGATTGGTTAAGTGGCACAACATCGAGGCCCCCAAGCTCCACAGGAGCCGCACCATCGGCTCCGTCGGTTGGCATTGGCGCGGACGTCGATGGATCCACTGCCTTGGTCCTATGAATGGTGTCCAAACTATTCTGGATTCAGCCGGCCCCGAGACACTCGATGCAACCATTGCCCTCGCAACAAACTCCACTTCGGCTCGCACCCCAGCATCATGGTCATAAGCGACCCGTCTTGAAATAGTGATCAAGGAAATGATTCAATACAATATAGGTAGACTCTTGGCGGGGCTAGGCAAAGGTGGGGGCCAAGCGAACTGTTAACACAAACGGCAACGTTTGCATGAGGGGCGATTGCTCTCTACCGCGTTATTATTCTCCACGAGCAAACTAGCTAGCCAATGGCACTGCTAACGAGGAGAAACAGGGGCCGAAGGTGTTGTTCTTAAATACTGCCCCTCCTGTCGGGCCTGTGAAAGAGCCTGGTCCCCTCACGCATTGACATCTCGTCGAATTCAAGAACACAACAAACAGGACAAGGGCAATGGATAAGTTGAAGAATGTCGCAATGGTCTTTGGGGCCAGTGGTATCTCTGGCTGGGCCGTCACCAAATGCGCTCTCTCTTACCCCACGCCCACCACTTTTGACAGAGTGATCGGCTTGACGAATAGACCGCTGCCTCTGGAGGATAGCGGCTTACCGCATGATCTTCGACTGGAGTTGCATCATGGAGTAAACTTGCGGGGGACTCTTGATGAGGTGCGGTCCCAGTTGCAAGAGAAGGTTCCCAACCTGGAGGATGTCACCCACGTGTATTATCTTGGTAAGCAATGGAAAAACTTGCGAACAGTCATTGTCTAACTATACCAGCTTACTCCAATGCAACTGCATACTCTATGGATGTGATGGCTATCCGGGATATCAATGAGGGAATGACCTACAATGCCGTGCACGCTGTCGACCAGCTGTGCAAGAATATGAAGTTCTTCGTCCTTCAAACTGGAACAAACGTATGTACCAATGCAGTACCAGTAAACAACTCTGTCTGACTGGCCATAGAACTATGGAGTTGCTGTCTTTCGCTTCCAAGAGCACATCGAGATTAATCCTCCCCTACGCGCCGCATTCCTTCGCCCTGGTGAGATGAGATCTTTTACTATGCGCAGCTCGACCTGATCAAGGAAGCTAATAGAGGAAAATCTTGGAAATGGTGCGAGGTTCGTCCCGATCAGATCGTGGGTGAGTAATCCTATCTCCTAATGTTGGCTATGCTGACATCGCAGGTATCCAGGCCATGTTCCCATTCCCACAAGCATGACATACGTTGAGCCTCTCGCACTTTACTTGATGCTCTACCGCTACGTGAACGGCCCCGGTGCTACTGCGGCATTCCCAGGACCTTACACAAACTACGTCCACACATATACATCATCCTCGCAGGATATCATTGCCCCTTCGGAGCTCTACCTGTCAGTCGAAAAGCCTGACCAGGCGCACGGAGAGGCATTCAACACGGCTGACAGCGCTACCCCCGCACCCTGGACCCTAATATGGCCTAAGATGTGCGACTACTTTGGTCTTAATGCTGAAGGTGCAAGTCCCGAGGACAAGGGTTGGAAGGATATTGATAAGTGGTGGTTCGCACATCAGGATGACTACAAGAAGATGTGTGAGGAGTATGGTCTGCGCCCTCGCGAGATTTCTGAGGCGACTTGGATCTTTCTTTCAGCAGGATTCAGCTTTCTAGGTCGCAACCGCGAGCTAAGCTTGGACAAGATTCGGAGTGTGGGTTTCACGGAGTACCCGGCCGCGTATGGGTATTTCCGAGTGTTTGATCACCTGGCTCAAGAGAAGATTATTCCCAGCAAGGAGGCTTGGCTTAAATAAATAATGCAAGATAGGTTGGATTTGATATGGCCGCGGCGCATACAATGCGTCCGGTCATGATCCCCTAGCGAGAAAAAGTTCAGTCGGTCGGTTCAATCAAGTCATTGAAATAGCCGTTACTATCTCCACGATCAATGAATGCACATTTTTAGGGAACTTCTTGACAATTATGTCTGCTGCTCATCAATAGTATAAGCGCATGGATGCAAATGAATTATTGTACGTTTTATTCATGTTACACTGTCTCCCGTGACTTTTAATACAATCAATCACTCAACGTCACCAATATAACTTTGCCAGCAGTGAGACCACAGTATCCTTATATCTTTGAAGAATAATTCGCACTTTTCAAATTCTCGAGTTCATTCTTCGGCGTGTGTGGAAGTCGCATCTGGAGTAATTCAACGCTGCGAGCGGTCCTATTTCTACATATACACTAGAGGTGCGAGATATGGACATCGATGCCTATTTCAACAACTTCGAAGTACGTTATATATGGTCTGCACCCACTATGAGATTCAGCTGCCCTTGGTAATACATAGACTCTCGCTCTTGGTCCAACAACTCTCAATAAATGTTGAATCAGTATGAAATATCCATTCTTGTAACCACGTTGGAAGTAGTCGCTTTCTCGGACAATGTTTTCTTGCCTGACTACATAGAGAATAAGGAACTATCTCCTGTATATCCAACCACGCAGGAGTACGCATAAAGGCAAGCGGCGCGAACCATAAAGGTATCGGCAAAAGCCTAAGATCTGTTCAACAAGGTCCGATTTAGTGTAAGTAGGGGTGACGGTGGGAAGGTCACAATTGCGCGGAGTTTTCTGGGTGAGAATGGTGATGTTTCCGTTTCATGTACAAAGCAGAACATGTTTACAAATGAGGGTTGAGGTGGTATTTTAGCGCCCACGACGATCTCTGATATTTCTCGACTTGGATCCTGTTTTCAATTGTTTGATTTGTTGATCCTACGTTGTTTTTCTTTTCAACTCTGGTTTATGCCTACAGAAAAGTCTGCATATGCTACACAACAGGCTGCTGCATGGGATGTTATCAATTGAGGTAGGCGATCGCAACAATAAGATAGTACAAGAGAGAGATTCACATTCAGAGACCCATTTCCTTCCAGACTGCTTATTTCCATTCCTTTTCTTGAAAGGGAAAACATTGTGGGTGGCTGAATATTGATGGTCGCATGTGGATGATTGATTGAAGTGGACATTTGAGATGGTTTAGTGGAGGTGACCAAGCTCCATCCTCAGGGAACAATTTTTCTTACCGCCAAAGCAGCCGGCCTTGAGAGTCTCCTTCAATTGGGTACACGCTGTAACCTCTTCCTGACGAGAAGCCTCCTTCAGAGGCACTCCTGCGGAGACTCTTGTCGTTCAAGGCCGGCTCTTTTCTTTCCTCCTCTTGAAAATTGAAGTATCGTGTGTGGTATTGTGTGATTGGATGTGGATGTCTGATTGAACGTGGATCTTTGATTGAATGTGGGTGTTTGAAGTGATTGGTTGAAGCGGATGTTTGATTGAAACAGATGATTGAATATCAATACCACCAAAGCAGACGGTCTTGAGAGTCTCCTTCCATTGGGTACACGCTGTAACCTCTTCCTGACGAGAAGCCTCCTTCAGAGGCACTCCTGCGGAGACTCCTGTCGTTCAAGACCGCCTCTTTTCTTTCCTCCTCTTCAAGATTGAATATTATTGTGTGGACGGATGTGGATGCTTGATTGAATCCGGATGGTTAGTGGAATGTGGATGCTTGGTTCAACTGAAAGATTGAAATGGATGCTTGATTGAAGTGGATGCTTGATCGAATGTGGATGTTTTATTGATTGGATTTGATGTTTGAATGCGGTTGCTTGTTTCAAGTCGATGGTTGAATATTTGAATTGAAATACCACCAAAGCAGCCGGCCTTGAGAGTCTCCTTCAATTGGGTACACGCTGTAACCTCTTCCTGACGAGAAGCCTCCTTCAGAGGCACTCCTGCGGAGACTCTTGTCATTCAAGACCGACCCTTTTTTTCCCCTCTTGAAAATTGAAGTATTGTGTGTGGTATGTGTGTGGTTGGATGTGGATGGTTGATTGAATGTGGATGATTGATTGAATGTGGGTGATTGATTGAAGTGGATGCTTGATTGAGAAGTGGATGTTTGATTGGGGTGGTTGGTTGGATTTGGACGGCTGTTTGAAGTTGTTGAATGAAATGGTTGATCGAGATCGTTCAAGATTTTGTTCGTATCTTTTTTTTGTTCCCTTTTCTCCTCTTCGTTTCTCTCCTTTTTTTTTTTTTTTTTTTTGTTTTTCCTTTTTCCTTTCCATGTTTCTCAATCTTCAATTTGTGTTTTCTTTTTCATCCTTCTTTTCCTTCCCTTTTCTTTTGTTTTATTTTTGTCTTTTTGTCTTTTTCCGTTTTCCGTTTTCTTTTTTTCTTTTTTCTTTTTTTTCCTTCTTGTTTTGCTTTGCCTTTGATGTTGTTGCAAGCCTGCTAATTCTCTTGAAGCCGAAGCCCGGCACGGCAGGGCTCGACGTGGATGAGTAGGGGTGACAATGGACGAGTGGACATGAACGTGGACGTGAACGTGGACGAGTGGACATGGACGTGGACATGAACGTGGACGTGGACGAGTGGACATGGACGTGGACGAGCACACATATCTGGTATAGTCAGCCCCATGTCATATTGACCAAGTCATAAAATATGATGAGACAAGAAAAAGTCAAATAGACAAGAGAGGATGGGTGGTAATACAAACAAGAAGAAGTGAACTCATGACGGAAGCAGATTGTAGTCAAGTTGTCTAGAAGATTATTAGTATGGGGAAGGAACAAAAAAGAAAAAAGAAGACAGGCAGGACATACAAGTCATGTGATGGATAATGGGCATGACAAGTGCCAGCCACGTTGAATGGATACGTCATGGTGTGGACGAGTTGTCTGAAAGTTGAATGTAAACAATGAGATAAAGTGGGAGGTGGAAGGCACAACTGACAAGTCTTGTGATGGATGATGAACATGGCGGGTGCCAGGCATGTTGAGGTGACACGTCATTGTGTCGACGAGTTGTCTGAAAGATGGATGTAAACAATGTGATGAAGTTAGAGGTGGAAGGTACAACTGACCAGTGTTGTGATGGATGATGAACATGGCAGGTTCCAGGCACGTTGAGGTGACACGTCATTGTGTCGACGAGTTGTCTGAAAGATGAATGTAAACAAGGAAGGGAGGTGGGAAGTGGAAGGCACAACTGACCTGTCATGTGATAGATGTATACGTGATGAAGTTCAACACATCGAGGACGTGACATGGTGACAACAGGCTTCATGTCATCGGATAGGGATGTAGAAAGATGGAAGGAGTGATGAGGCCCAAGCTGATGATGGAAGACGTCAGTTGATGATGTAAGATCTTATGGATGACGCAGGTTGGATGCAAGACTTGAAGATATGTTCTTGGGAAATTGTATGAGGACTTGGGGAGTTGAAGAGGGAGGGAAAAAAAGAGAGCAGAGGAGGGGGGAAGGGGGTATTTATACCCCAAGGGTCTGGGAGTAGTACGTACCTGAGATGTCATTCAGACGACGCCCGGTTTCGCAACTTCCCTTCTGCAACTAACTGCCCTGTAAGCCTAAACCACCTCCCATGATTATTGGGGCAGTAGCGTAGTCCTGGATAGACCCTAGAGCCATTAACAGAAGGTGCGACAGTGTACACACTCTATAGACTTACGCCACGGTATAATATCATTTCAAGCCAGTCCCATGCATCTTCCCTGATGCTTTGGTTGTAACCTGTCATTGATCCTGTGCAGCCACTACTCACAGAAACGCACCATGTTGTCAACTGAGGATACAGGTCGTTGAGATGCGGCAAGGTCTATAGATCATGAAGGTTATACGCTAAACTATGTTTGGTATGGCGTACCCGGCGCACGGCCCATGTGTCATGCAGTACAATCTTGGCATTTGATGCCCACCTCAGTACAGAGTGCCTAACTACGATGATCATCTCATCCCGAGCTTCGCTTTTTCCACCTGTGGATCCATTTGATTGAGCCTAGGTGTAATCTGTGGGTTCTCTGACCCAAAGCCACCGGTCTCGAGCGCTCGAAGGTGCACAACAATTCCTTGATCCGTCAAACCTTTGATATAGAGCCAAATCCCCTCTCCTTGAACCCCTTAGTTATTTGGCTGAATCGCGTGGAGAACTTGACCGTACCAGGAGGGCTAGATATTGAATATGGTCCCCCGCGACACCATGCACATCATCAAAACGGGCTGTGGATAGGGTGGGTACACCCAGTGTCGAGTAGACGAACAACAGGAGCCGAGCATGTGATGTGGATACTATTTGGGCTCTTTCTAGGACCTTCTCAGGATGAGAGCCTGACTAGACGGTGCCATCGCCTTGAAGCCAGATGCGATTGAGGAGTAATAAAGGGCAGTCTACAAGGGAAAGCGATTTAGATTTATTACGAGATATTCTATCACTGGTAGGTACTGCTTAACCTTCGGGTCTAATACAATAAGCCTTTCTGGAATCTCAATTTGCATTTCGGTGGTAGTGTATAGTCCTTCTAATCATCTCTCGAAGCACAGCCGACCAGTGAAAGGGAGTATGGATACCAATGGAGGCGCAGGTATAGGAGAAGGATGGACGTCTGCTGTTTTCCGGGGTTTTTTTGCCACTGGGTGAGTGGGAAATGCGATAAGCATTTATCCAGGCAACGTAGTCTGGGCCATTCAAACTGTTGATCTAACACCGTAAAACAGCGAGATCAACGCACGATAGGGTGAGAGACCTGGACACCCCGCGCATTCATCAACGGAAGTGGACTCACCGTGCTCATTGGCGCTCCAGCCATGACAGACACATTGGGTGTCGAAAGCGGTGCCAAATAGACGACGACGAAATGTCTACCGTGTGCGCAGCCGGGCTCAGAGGTGTCGAAATGGGCCTGGAGCTGGTTCAGGAAGTCGGGCACCGGACATTGGAGGGATCGAATGGACAAAGACGGCATCGAGGAAAATGGGGAGGGATTCGAGAAGACTGGCCTAATTATCAGGCAAGCAGACATCGAAGTACTGCAGAAGTCAGAGAAAGGCCACTCCTCTGTCTTGATACAGAGACGGACAGGTAACATTGTATGACGCTCGTGTCTGTTGATTATCAAGAAGAAAGACTCACCAAGATTCATTTGTGACAGGCCACCAGAATGTGCGAGATATGTAATTGAATGCCCGGCGTTCGAAGAGTTGCGGACAGTTATGTTTGGTGAGCTAAACGGCGGCGCGACAGCAGCGAGTCTTGGTAAGAAGGGGACACTTATTAAGACGTCCATAACTCTGTTCTTCGTGGATTCCACAATGGAAACCAGGCTCTTGGGACAGTTGTGGTTAGTTGACTCTATAGTAACGGGCATAGGACAAAGCGATACAGCCATAACCGCCGGTGAGGGCGGTACAGGATCAAAAACGGCAACAACGAAAGCAATGAAAACGACAACGCCGAAAAATCAAGCAAATTAACACAGGGATGTCGGCATCCCGAGGGAGCACCACACAGGGGGTAAATGCCGGTTCTACGCTATATCTCGGCACCGAGTTCGCCCATCCAAGAGGCGAGTTCCACAGGCGACATCAACAACGAGGACGAGGACCAACACAAAGGTGGAGCTGAGGTCCAAGCCACAGTGAATGCATAAAAGCGAGCAGTTCCCATCTGTGGACCTTACGAAGCTTGTGGGTTGCGGGCAGAGGGCGGGCTTTGGCAATACGAGGTCTACGGGGGGTGATGATTCTGGTGGATGGGGGGATTGAGAAGCGCTGATGGAAATATGCGGGTAATGAACAATACAGGAGAGATTGCAGGTTGTGCAGAGAAATTGGGGACGGAGGTTACAGCGATGCCAATTTCATACTACTCCTACCAGGTCTATCTGATGAAGGCCAAATTCGGCCACATTGACACCGTGCAGCTCGATGAGACGGTACAGCTCAATGACACAAGAACACAAGAGTAAATTTTGTCAGTCAATCCAATACGAACTATAGCTAGAAGATAAGAGAGAGTGGGAAATCCATATGTCAACTCTTCAGGGGCTACTCAGGGACCATAGAGCATGAATGAATCTGAAGTCGATTGATAGAGCTACGGACGCTATGAAACAAAGAGAAAGAGAGAGGGAAGAGACCGAGCTACGGGAGAGGCATTTGTGCCAAAAAGAAACCCCCATAAGTATAGCGTTGTCTATATCAGCGAGAACCCCCCCCCCCCCGTCTGCATGTTGTAGACCCCTTAGTTATATGGTGTATGAAGTTTGTCGGGGGTGTTGAGGAAGGTGCGGCTGGGAATGCATTTTTTGGCTTAGCCGGAAGGCGCGGTATGCTCGTCGATGATAATCGGTTGAACCTGGTATCACAGGTGTTTGGAGCCCACGGAGGGCTGGTTGGCCGTAAATTGAAGTCGTGGGTACCGGTGAGAGTCAGGACGAGCTTGGAGAGTGAGGGCTCTTTGAAACCGGAGGAAGGTATTGTGGTGAGGGTGAAGAAGGGGGGTTGAGATGCTGGATGTGAAAGTAGGTGCAAGCACAACGTGGAGTGCGTGAGAACGTGGGTTAGGCTGGCTGGAATGCTCTGTATGCCTCGCTGATGAGGCTTGCGAAAAGCTCGCGAAGGTGGAGGAAGTACATACGCGGTATGCTCTGTCGATCAGGATCGGTCAAAGCTCGCGAAAGTGGGGGATGACTGAGCAGGGCGCTGGTCTTGTCCTTATCCTCGCATAATTGCGGTGGCGACAGCAAGGTGTGCGTAAACGCGTAGAGAATACTATACGGCAATTAAGAAGTGATACAAATGCCCAAACTCGGGCTCATAATCTCTCTCGGGGCTAGTCAGGCATCATAGAGCATGACTATACAGTTTATTGATAGATGCGAAGGCTATGGAATAAGGAGGCAGAGACAAATAACCCGAGCTACAAAAGAAGTATCCGCGCCAAGTATATATATTGACGCGTGGCGGAGCACTCAGTTCCTCCAGGGTGAACTTCCACGACTCCTTGCTTACGGGATAGACCAGGCGATCAGTCTAGAGGTGAGAGAAAAGCAGGTGGTATTATAGCGTACGCAAAATGTGTAAAGATATAGCTGCACCATCTAGGTAGGCCACGACCGAATCTTCCACCCCTAATCGCTGGACTCTACGGAGGGGGTGGACGACCGCAGGATAGCGGGTTATCCAGACAGACCAGGCAGGCACTATGGACTGGGCTATATACTGGCAACTGCCGCACGTCGCTGTTCACCTGCGTTTGGTTGACTTCTTTTCGCTGTCTGCGTGTAATGTCTTCTCCGCAGATATCAACGCGTTCAGTCAGCTCGGCGATGATTGTGGGTGCAGACCGTTTTCCAACCCCACGATCCAAGGCCGGGCAACCGCACCTCCAACCAACTGTATGGCAATGTCTCAGTACCTTGCACACAAATCTCCTCGCCTTCTCTTCTTGCTACACATTCACTGGGCCGAGGGAACCTTCCCTGACTCTAGGCAACACCCTCAGTTTCTTGTGTACTATGACTGGTCCCTGGTTGGGGAAACATTCCTCTCTGGCCTTTGGGTTGAATTTGTCATTATCCGTGCCGGTATGTCTATCAGGAGCCACTTGGCTGCTGCCAACAGTCCACAAACCGTGATAGTACGACGACCATCCTCCTAACAATCCTAAGTGCGGCGCCGGCGCACTAGGTCCAAACGAGCAGATATGTTGCAATCTTATTATCCTTTTTGAAGGTTCCCGGAACTATGATAGCGTGTACCAAACCGCGGTTCGTATCCACCGTCCTGGCCAGGTTGACCCGCAGAAAGCATGGGTTTTCTTTCAAGACCACACCAAACAGGGGCTGGTAGAATACAACTTCACACGTGAGTTCCTACTCCAGTTAGCAGCGCAATTCTGTTTGGGTGTGCGGAGCACGATGTTTGTGCCTTATGGATCAGGCATCGACCCTCATAGTTTGCTAGTTATTTAGTTCGAGGGTTTACTCCCTTTCTCTCTTCCCAATACAACTCTCTTGCATCTATTCGTATTGTCTCATCAAATTCTAGCCATATCTCCAACAGCAGTCAGTTGCGCGCTCTACTGATCCTCCATCTCAGGATGAAGACGATCCTCCGTCCGAACAGACCTGTCTCTCACCCGTGTTCAAAGTCTCAACTTGAAAGCCTGACATACGATATCTTCGCAGACATGCTTGGGTGTGGCTAGGAATAGACGATTATCCAAGGACGAAGACATCGAGCTTGGACTGAAAGGACACATATCGGGGGCCATTGCGTACTTCACACGCAGTCTCACAAGCAGCGACCCCAACCCGGTAACGCCTGTTTGACGGTTGCGGTCTCAATTCCAAAAGTGCTTACCGTTGACCAAACCGCCGAAGAAGAATCCCAAGCATCACTCAATGGTCTGCCTTCGTTATTCTAAATCTTCCAAAAAAGAACTTCTTTCGATCTTACGTTGCTAGCATACCCATGATGGACCAGGATTCTCAGCCTAATCCTCGTTTGTGCCCAAGCTTCTCCTTTCTCAATCTCATCTCGTCGTTTCTTTTGAAGCTCTAAATTATGAGACAGGATTTAGTTGAAGATTTTACAAAGAGCCTCTGGCTGCTGTTTTGATTTTTCAAGCGTAGAGATATCTATTCGCAGTGGAGAGGTAGTTCTCATTCATTTCTTTCCTTTTAAAAAATCGGAAGGAGCCCTATGAGCGCTAAAGCGGAAAGGATCAAGCTAAATCCAACATCGTAATTTGTTAGACCCGTCTGATGTGATTTTTATGGTAGTAACAGTGGAATATCTACGATATGTAGCGGTCTTAGAAAGAAGAATTGTGATGCTTTCAAATCGGGATACATACACTTCAGCATAACCCAGAAATGACCCAGTTCGAGGCAATTGTTTTGCATAATTGAGGCCTTGGCTTTCATAAAGCCGCTGAATCATCAAAATAATACACATAACAAACTCCCTTTCCCTGTACTCTCATCTCGTGGACACACTCAATTTCACACGGATGATTCTTCCCGCCCTTTGTCCTTTTTCTTCATGATCTCGCTATATCTAGATGGATGCACAAACCAGAATCAGAAGACACGAGGTTCTAAAGAACCTCTATCAACGAGTCAACGACTGCGAAACCTTGCACTCCCCTAGTGGCCTTCAAGGTCTCGGAATCCATAACAGATGACGGTATTCTGCAATTTCACCCATGCCTTTTCCTGCCTCACCCGGAGAGAGTCCTTCAAAAATATCCAATCGACACTTCTGTCTGCGACGATGACCCTCCAAGTCTGAATTACCACCCACACTTTGATTCCCCCGCAAACCACATAAGCGCGGGACGACCCTCTGACACTTGCGAGAATCTCTTACGAGGAAGCAATGATGGTGTCGGGGCCGGACAAGTGGCAGAGCCATGCCCTCCAAACACAGTACTGTATGTCATGGCATATGGATGCTATCCGGAAGGACCTATCGATGTTCTCTACTCTTTTGAGTCCTGGATCACTTAATAGGCGGGGGTAAGTAAACAGCCGGGAATTTCGGGGTTTGGAAGACATATGCTGAATATCAAACAGTCTATAAAGGAAGAAGAGCGACCCCGGCTTTAGGAGGACGCCTTTGGCCTAATCTGGGGGATCCAAAGTTTCCTTGACGACAGTGACAATAGCTCACCTATACCACATGCGATTATAGAAATTGTCGCACATCCCCGCGAATCATGCCGACCAGGGTCTCAGTTTTGATGAAGTAAGAGGTATTGCGAATATGATGTTAGTTCGAATTTCTCACTGGCTCTTCCGGGGATATTCTATCCATCCAGTAAGTAACCCATACCACATTATTGTCTTAAGCCTTACTTAACCCCTATCTCTACCTGTATGTAGCTATTAGTTCTTTCCTATATGGGCGAAAAGTACGGAAGAATTAATCAAGCCTCTTTTGATGGCCAAAATTTGTTTTCACGGTATCCTCAACTGTGGAGCTTTCAGGACGACGATGTAGCACCAGTGGAAATCTTCATGCGCTACCAAAAAATAGTATTGTCTCTATTTCGGGGCAGCTTGAGACAACCACGCCAATTAAGACATCCTAGGGTATTTCAGCAAATGTAATAGGACCAGTTTCAGAGCATCAGAACTTACACTGTGCCCATTGATGTAGTTGATAGCTGAATGCAGCACAATATATGCGCCACGATCCAAATGGTTCTAGAAATAAGGGGACAAGAAGTTGTGAGAAGGCGCTAATTCTGCGAAAGGAAATTTATAAGGCGCAATTGAACAACATCAAGTCCGGTAATAGGCAGCGATTTCGAGAATAAATCAGTGTCCGAAACTAGCACTTCACATTAAGTAGCATCTTTCCTACTTTTCTTTGTTGGATGGGTCTCATGGTGAATTTGCCTTACACTAATGTCTTAGGTCAAATGTTAAAGAATGGCCTACACTGTCGCGGTGGCTGTCAAAAGTCCTATTGCTAACCTTTTAAGGCTACTTTCTTGAGTAGATGCTCAACATATCGGCTCCTTGCCCACTCTCGTACGATCTCTCAGGCTTGATGTACCACTTCCTCTCGAAAAGACCTGTTCCCACCTGTCGGTCTTGTCTAGGAGGATATAGGATTCCATCACCGCCCTCAGCCAGTAAGTTCCAGTACACACCCTGCAAAGGCCATGGTGGACCTGGATAACTGAGTTCTTTAAAGAGAGGAAATTCCAGACAAACGAGAAGTCCACCCGAACACAACAGGTCAGCCATACGCGAGGCCCACTGAGCACGCATTTCCGGATGAAGAGCACAAAGAAACTTCCTTGAGTTAGCCTGTGCGCTGAGACCTAAGTCCAAGATCTTACAGTGTAGTCATAAATTACGTCGAACTTCTCCCCTTTCGTGGTGTCAGATTGAAAGAAATCACCCTGAATGAAAGATACCGAGCCTGTTTCATACTTGTTTGCCCAAGCCAAGCCGAAATTGTATGCTTGTGGCATTTGGAGCTCTTTGTGCGCATACTCCTCTGCAGTAGAAACTCCTTTGGATGAGATCTCGAGCCCAACAGCATCGAACCCATGCAGAGCAAGCATGACCACATCGTAGCCTTTTCCGCATCCCTACACAGAGTCAATTTCCTGGTTTTTTGAGAAATAGAATAGCGGACCTCTTACAGGTACGAGAATTTTCTTCCTCTGACCGTTAGCGGCAATTGGGCTCAAGATGTCCTCTCGTTGCTCCAGAAGGTCAATCAAGGCAGGTGAGGGCCTCCCTCTGTCCCACATGTCACTGTTATCACTCTCCCATAGGTTGTCCCACGCATCATTGTGGTCCTCGATCGAACTGCAAGCTGTCAGACCTCTATCATTCTGGTGAATAGAGAATATTTTCCATACCTTTGTTCGAAGTGTTTGATCAGGCGAGACCGACCCTCGGGGGTCTGAAGCCGTTCTGGTACATTCGTCATTCCAAGTGTCCTTTGCGTTTCCTGATAGGTGAATAGTTCATTGAGAAAAGCCCAAGGAAACAGCTTGAACGTTAGGTGTCTGAGTCATTTGAGGGGGGCGCCATTGATGTGGGGCACACGCACCACTCCATGTTTTTTTCTTTTAGTCACCCGGAGTCTCCATTTGATACGGTACGGTACACCCTGTTGGTTTCTGTCGGACCGTGGTTTCTACAGCACGGGTTAGTACGTGCATGGCCAATAAGTACTTGAGAGTGTGGATTTTTATATGTACGCAGTAGAAAATGCAGTATAGATAAGGGTTGAGCTTAGTAAGGTCGGTAAAAGACACAAGGAGGTACTGAATACTCCTCGGACGCGTTACTATAATTGCGACCATCTATTGTCGGCAGTTTCCTCCCTTAGTAGTTCACCACTCTTGATCACTGCCTAAGCTAGAACGGTCCAGAGCGATCCTTAGCGATCCAGACATTCTTCCTGATGTCCCTTAGTAGATGACGTCGGTGATACGGTAAGGACTGGTGGTCCGTTCCGAGAAAGTCTTGGCGCCGATCCAGCCCTTGCGATTTCCTTTTCGAGAAGATTGGTGAATTTGCGCCCTATCGGTTTCCCGAACTTTGATCACTTTCAAATCTATTTTGGAACAGACTGATAAGACAATACAGATCGAGATGAGAGAGTTGTATTGGGAGGAAGAGAAAGGGAGCAAACCCTCGAACTATATAGCAAACTAGCTAAGGGTCGATGCCTGATCCATAAGGCACAAACATCGTGCTCCGCACACCCAAACACAAACTTTTTCTTTCATCATTATTGAAGAACTATACAAATTTGCAGTTACAATGATCGCATCATCTAATGGGAGAATTAAGCAAAGCCGCGCCGTTTCTCGGACAACTTCAGAGTGATTCTGTGGCAGACTGCATTGGAGCTACGCCGTTAGTCCGTCTCAACCACCTCCCTGCTGCGATTGGTATTACAGCGTAGGTGTATGCGAGACTCGAATATTTTAATGCGGGTGGTTCCGTGAAGGATCGCATCGCCAAACTCATGGTTGAGTAGCGGAAAGAGATGGGGCAATCAACCCCGGAGATACGTTAATCGAGGCCTCGAGTGGCAACACGTGAGTCTGAAATATGTGATACGAGCAGTGACAGATAGGGCTCACGTCGTATGACCGACCGGAGGTATCGCTATTGCCTCGATGGCCGCCGTCAGGGGCTACAAATGCATCATCACACTGTCGGAAAACATTTCGCTTGAAAAAGAGCAGATTTCGAAAACTTTAGGAGCGAAGGTCGTTCGTACTCCAGCTGGTGTTCCCATCCACTCTCCGGACTCTATCATCAGTGTGGCATAGCGTTTTCGCGAGGAAGTTCCGGACTCTTTCATCCTGAATCAATGTACAAACCCTGATGATCCGGCTGTGCACGAGCTTGGGATCGCAGAGAAGTTACAACACCAGACAGAAGGACAGATCGATGTGTTAATCAGCGGAGCTGGTACCGGAGGCACCATTACGCGCATAGCCAGAGGTCTTAAGAAATACACCCAGGATATCCTGTGCGTGGCAGTCGATCCAATTGGATCAGTTCTTGCTTAGCCGGACGAGTTGAAAATCTCAAAGTGAAATATAAGGTTGAAGGAATCGGGTATGACTTTATTCCCAAGGTCCTGGGCCAAGCTGAGCCCGACCCCTGGATCAAAACTTCCGATCGGGACTCTTTCCAGTACGCACGACGCCTTGTGTAAGAGGAAGGCTTTCTTTTTGGAGGGTCTTTGGGTGCGACTATCGCCACACTAGCCCAGCTGGTCGAAGCTCGTCCGTACTCAATGCGGAAGACAAGATCGTTCTCGTTATACTGCCGGATAGTCTTCGTAACTACTTGACAAAGTTTTCCAACGACGACTCGATGGCAGAGCATAATTACAATTTTCTTTGGTCGCGGCTGCACTTTAGAATCTGGTTCTGAGTACAAACAGTGCAATACATTTTGTTCAATCAATTGTGATTGTTATATTTTTAGCTTCTATCTCTTCGAGCAAGGAATTATTCAGGTAATCATGGCCCTTTTATTTAGAAAAAAAAAACATCATGAGAATTCAAACTTGAGAGAACTCAAAACAGTAAAAGAAATGTAAGAATTTGTCAATGTTGAGTCATTTCATATCAAGACGTTCTATACTATAGATCTATTGATATGAATATCACTGTGCCCAGGCCCTCCCTCTACTCACTAGCCCAAGGACATAGACTTCTAACTCCCAAATTATGCTATGCATTTACAGTATCGTCGCCCTTCATATCCAACTTCATCCAACTGGGCAAAATTCTGATTCAAAACATTAGCTATAGGGTTTAATTATTTAGGGCTTGGTTTTGTACTAAGTTGACTAAAAATATCCACCAACAACAAATAACAGGTAAAAGGCTTTAAATCCGACCTAGCAACGGTATGAAAAAAAAGGTTATCAAGATCTGAATAAACCATATTGAGAAAATCAGAGTCAAAAAGTAAATAAAACCAATTTTTCGATGGTCATGTTTAGTTAATGAATCAAAGAGCCTTGTTTTTATAGCTTCTTCTTTCATTGCTGATGGTATCAGAGACTTTTGAGAGGACGACTCCTTTTATATTCCACGTCATTAGATTTGATTAGCGAGACTCAGCTAATGACGGGCTGCCAGCTAAGAACATTAGTGCTCAGCCTGTTAGGTCATGAACTCGTTGATGTGGCTGTCGCAGAAGATACCGAGTGGCAGCGATCAGGGGTAAGCAACGAGTCTTTCGCGAACAATCTCAATAATGCACGCTTAAGATTCTAAATAAAGTTTTATTAAGACTGAGAAATATTATTATTAATATTTTTAATGCCTATATAATAAAATACCATGAAACAGTCTAAGAAGATAATAAAGATAAGTCTTTTTTAATATTTCGTTATAGTATTCTTATAAATAGATTTATAATAATTCTTAGAAACCTTATTTATATGTAAGAAGTTTTTATATGACTATTAAGCTATATACTTTTAGCTTCGAATATAGATTACGATGTTAATAAAATAGAGTTAGGATAAATAAAGGCTATAGATACATAACAAAGATTTTATACTTTACTCGTTGATAAAACAAAATATTCCTTACGATTCTGAGATATTATAAGAATTATTAGTATAATAGAATATCGATACATAGTTTAAAAACTATACTAATTTTCTATAAATAAGCTCAAATATATGATAAATAAATTAAACAAAGCTTCTTTGTTATTTTATTCATAATTATCTTTGAGGTAAATAGATACAAATTTTATACAGATCGGCTGGTTCTTTGTAGGGGAAGACTCTCTTTCTAACGGCTTATCATACGATAATATGGCTGAGCCTACGGGCAAGGGTTGATATAGAGTTGTATTTTCCGGGATTATGACATTAAAAAAGAGATAGAAAAACGCCGTATTGAAGAGCCTAGGATAGGTAAGAGGAGCCCAAATCCTGACTCAGGATCGCTTCTTCCCAGATTCTGCAAATTGCATCGTTCTTTCCTTCCTGTTATCCACATGCAGCAGGGACTCTTCATCTCCGAGATTTTCCCGTCTAAACAGGGCATGGAATCTTTGTTCTATGGTGTCTTCCAACTGGCAGATCACGGAGTTAGTTCAAACATTGCTTGATCTACTAGTAAATAACGACAATAGAAATCGAGTTACTTACTCCCTTCTTACTCTTGAATAAGATCCATATAGACAATGTCAAAATGATAGTGCCTACAGCAAATGGGAAGTATAGCCACCATGACGGGTTCGAATCAAGCAAGTCGACGTTCATTCCAAAGATACTCTAAAATCAACCATGAGTCACGGTCATTACACTAGTTTGTTAGGTTGGCATGAGGGATTCTCACCGAGATAAACATAAGTGGTAAGAAAACAAACTTTGCTCAGAGTCAGCAATTGACATACTTGGAATTGAGCTAAAGCTTACAGTGATCCAACTGAGACGCTTCATACTCCTGTTCATGGATGTGGATTTCTGCGCCTCTGCGATAGAGGTCAGATTGAACTCCTGTCAGAATGTCAGTTAGATTCAATACGAGCAGCGAGGTGTGAAGGTCACCAGTTGAATCAGCTCTTGAGAAGCCAGATTTAAAGATGAGAACTTTTCTTTGACCCTTCTGTCTGTAGCCTCGATTTCACCCATAACAGCGAGACTGATTTCTTCATTCCAGGTTGCACTATCTTCCTGGAGAACCTGTCCATTTTTTTTGTCATAGCTTTTGCACAGTGATCGAAGGGTTTCCATTTGTATCATCAGTACCCTTTTGAAGTCTGTCCACAATTTTGCATCGCTCAAATGGATCTTGATTAAGCCTGTACTTGTTCCGTTAGAGCGGAATGTCTCATTCCGCTATTGAATGATCAGCAAGGCTAGCCAAACAGGTGGTTGGCTCACATACCATATTGGAAAGATGACCTTCTGCAGCTTCGCAATTTTCGTTCCATTCATCCTCTAACTGCTGGATGCAAGGACGAAAAAGCTCAGTCGGTGAGTTCGGAATTTCGCAATATTCCAATGTCGTGAAAAATACTTTCGGTTCAAGCATTGGCTTTCCAGACTTGGTTTCTGGATGATGCTGATTAGACTTAACCAAAACCCAAATGATGGCATGGTTCTTTCGTTCTATCTTTAGAGCTGACAACTGATTTGGTGGAAGAGGTAATTGATATGAAGGTAGTGATACACGGCATTCGAGAAAACCTTTCAGGTCATTTTTATTAGCCTCTTCAGACGGGGTGAAGGTGACATGCACTAACATTGAGTTCGAGAAGGCTGACGTAGAGCTCCTACACTTGGGATTCCATTTAGTTGTACTTTCCAATCCCAGAGATTATAATCATTTCGCAGTCTTGACTCCACCAGTTCCCGTTTTCTCATGACCTTACGCCACCAACGCCAGGAGACCCCCTCAGAAGAATATTGACCGAGAAGGCTGTCATTTTCAAGAAGTCTGTAGGAATCAGCTGAATTTCTTTTATTATTGGAATGAGGGAAACACACACGACTACCCTTTTCGAGATAGCAGTCGCAACACATCTATCACCCTGTGCTGATACGCTTGGTGTAGAGAAAGCCAAGGAATATGACATCGCATTGAAGTATTGCGTTAATTCCGGGCCATCCATCACTCTCACTGGAGGTATCTCCAATCCATCCAAAGCTAGAAGAATATTTCTTTTCGCCTTCGATGGGACGCAAGCTCTCCAGTCTGTTGCGTTTATCAACCCTTTGGTGACATGAGGGAAAAGGTGGCTCATCATTCTGAAATCTTTCAATTGGGAGGCGCGCTGAAACGGACTGATATTGTTGAAATCTTTAATTTCAACACTAGCACCGTGATCGATAAGCCATTCTGCAGCCCCTAAGGCCTTATTTTCGACAGCACGGTGTAAAGGGGTATACCCATCAATGTCTTCTTCATTGATAGCAGCGTGCAGGAGAGCCCATGCGTCCCCTTTTCCGTTCTTGACGGCTAGATTCAACGAGTTTTCTAGTATTTGAAGTGTCTCTGGGTATTGAGAAGCAACAGCGATATGAAGTGGCGTCTGGTTGAAAGCATCAGTGTTGGCGATATAGGTATATGCGCCAGCTTCCAGAAGTAAATCCAGGGTTTCCCTGTTCTCGCAAGCGACAGCCGTATGTAGCAATGATGCGCCCTGGGAATTAACTGTAGGATGGCCAACATTTGCATGATGTTCAAGGAGTAGCTTGACAACATCCGGGTTTCCATGGTGTGCTGCAGCTTGGAGAGCATTTCCATATTCACCACCACCTTGAGCGTTTACATCGGCCCCCTCGTTAAGGAGCAGCTTAATAACATCGAGCTTTCCACAGATTGCTGCGGCTTGAAGAGCATTTCCATATCTACCACCGCCTTGGGCGTTCACAACGGCTCCCTGGTCAACGAGCAGCTTGACGATGTCCAGATTTTCACCGACTGCTGCGGCTTGGAGAGCACTTCCATATTCACCACCACCTTGGGTGTTCACATCGGCCCCCTGGCTGAGGAGTAGCTTGACGATATCTAGATTTTCACCGAGTGCTGCGGCTTGGAGAGCGTTCCCATAATAACCACCACCTTGGTCGTTCACATCGGCCCCTTGATTAACGAGCAGCCTGGTGATGTGTAGATTGCCACCGAGTGCTGCTGCTTGGAGAGCATTTCCATAAAATCCCCCACCTTGGGCGTTCACATCAGCCCCCTGGCTGAGGAGTAGCTCAACGACATCGAGGTTTCTAACGTATGCTGCAGCTTGGAGAGCATTTCCGTATTCACCACCACCTTGAGCGTTCACATTGGCCCCCTGATTAAGGAGCAGCTTGACAACATCCAGGTTTCCGTAGAGTGCTGCGACTTGGAGAGCATTTCCATATCTACCACCACCTTGAGCGTTCACATCAGCCCCCTGGTCAACGAGCAGCCTGATGACATCGAGACTTCCACGGCTTGCTGCGGCCTGGAGAGCATTTCCATATCTACCACCACTTTGAGCGTTCACATCAGCTCCCTGGTCAACGAGCAGCTTGATAACTTCTAGATTTCCACGGTTTGCTGCGGCCTGGAGAGCATTTCCAAAGTTACCACCTTGCGTTTTCACATCAGCCCCCTGGTTAAGGAGCTGCTTGACAACATCTGGGTTCCCATTATACGCTGCGGCTTGGAGAGCATTTCCGTATTCACCACCTTGTGCGTTCACATCGGCCCCCTGATTAAGGAGCAGCTTGACAACATCCGGGTTCCCATTATACGCTGCAGCTTGGAGAGCATTTCCATATTCGCCACCTTGGGCATTAACATCGGCCCCCTGGTCAATGAGGAACTTGACAGTATCTCGATTTTTACTGAATGCGGCGGCTTGGAGAACATTTCCATAATAACCACCTTGGACTGTCATATCGGCCCCCTGGTTAACGAGCAGCTTGAAAACATCGAAATTTCCATGGTTTGCTGCGGCTTGGAGAGTGTTTCCAAAATAACCCCCTTGGGCGTTCACATCAGCGCCCTGATCAACAAGCAGCTTGATAATATGTAGATTGCCACTAAATGCTGCGGCTTGAAGAGCATTTCCATATCGACCACCTTGGGCGTTCACATCGGCCCCCTGGTCAACGAGCAGCTTAACAATATCTGGATTTTCACGGTTCGCTGCGGCTTGGAGAGCGTTTCCAAAATAACTACCCTGGGCGTTCACATCAGCCCCCTGGTCAAGGAGTAGCTTGATAATATTCGAGTTTCCATTATATGCTGCGGCTTGGAGAGCATTTCCATAATGACCACCTTGGGCGTTAATATCGGCCCCCTGGTCAAGGAGTAAGTTGACAATATCCAGATTTCCACGGCGTGCTGTGGCTTGCAGAGCATTACCACAGAAACCGCCTTGGGTGTTCACATTAGCCCCTTGGTTAAGGAGTAACTTGACAATATCGATGTTTCCACCGAATGCTGCAGCTTGGAGAGCATTCCCATATCTACCACCACCTTGGGCGCTCGCATCGGCCCCTTGGTCAAGGAGCAGCTTGACAGCATCCAGGTCTGCACGGTATGCTGCGTCGTGAAGAGCATGTCTGCTACATGTATCTTTTGATTCGGTAGTAGAGTTGCACACCATTTTGCCTCAGATGTCTGCGCCATTCAATAAAGACGAACCGGTACGTCATACGCCAACACTGGGAGCGCTATCAATGGTAAGGCTTTGTTGAATTATTGAAGATTGCAAACTCGCCTCTTCTTGGATAATTCTTCGGCGAAAGGCTATGTTCGCTTCGTAAAGCAAGCACAAATTCGAGTGGATGTATATCAAGGCGCAAAGCTCACCGTGGGCATTCGCAATGTTTTACCAGTCGGACATGTTGCTTGACCGATCCATCTGCCCAACCAGCCTCTTGTGTGCGCCTCACTCAATATATAGCGTGAAAGTGGTATTGGTTGTCTTCGAGTACTATTATTCTTCGCCAACATATCAGCTGGTGGCTGTGTGCATATGCCAAGATTAGAAGTAATCCAATATCATTAGAGAGAAAACACGAAAAAGAAAATCATAGGCGGGACGGAGGATTGTCTGAAAATGACGGAGGGTCAATAGTCGGGTAGGACATTTACCCCGGAGATATGCCGCTCATGAATGGAGCTTTGCTCAAGCTGTTGTAAATATACTCAGCCCTCACGTCAAACTATAGTGGGAAGTTAGCGTGTATCATTCCAAGGTTGGATGCTGGTGTACGAGATCAGCAAGGCACGGACCGTCGCCTTTCGGCTATATGCGGACAGTTGATGTGCGAACTGATTGAGGCTGCCCAGGTGAGAGTGGCTGGCACAGTGCGTCGCTAAGAAGTATGTATCTGAGATACGATTGTCTTTTATCGAAAATCCAAGCTCTGAAGAAACCATTTCTCCATCATGCGATTATCTGAACAAGATATATTGTCCGAGAAAGAAGATCTGACTGAGGTCTTATTACTGCTCTTCCCGAGACTGCGTGTAGAACACCGTGATGTTTTATTTGACTGATTACGTCATGTTCAGCCAGCAGGTTGAGGCGGACTCATTCGTCTAAGCCACAACCCCAGGAGACACATCCCTTCTTTTTTTAAGCACCCATCTCGTCCTCCATGCCAATCAACGGTGAAGCTAAATTTGATACCGGTCACAAGGCATTTTGAATTATACGGGTCGGCATGGCGTAGATACCTGAAAACGATTGCGCGATGGACTGATATAGATTCGAGGGGAACGGATGTTTGTGCGCGGACCAAGGCAAGTACAGCTGGGCAGGCTGACACGAGTAGCAGCCGCGCCAGCCTGATCAGTCAATTGAGCCGAGCAAGGTGGTCATGTTAATTTCCGGTTCCAAATTGATGAGAGCGCTTTCAGCCAAGCACGACAAGGTTTTCGAGCATTGTCAGCCCTGGGGCAGTCGGCGCAGTCGTTCAGCCCCGCTGCACAGGCAAAAACTAGAGGAAAAGCCTGCTATCTTGAGCGGAATTATCGGGGCTGGAAAGATAAACAGATCTGGACGAGTAATGGGAGCGCCCATTGGTGCCTTCTGATACACAGAACAGAATGCTAATTTGACCTTTCGTTGAATGCGTGGCTGAAGAACGCTGACGACAAGATCGACTTTGCATGTTCCGGAATCACGCATATATAAGCCTAGATCATCAACGCCAGGTATTACGAGGTATCTTCTCTTATAATTTGGAGGATCTCAAGCGGCACAATCATGGGAAGTCACTCTTGAGCTAGTTCCATTTCCTCCGGGGATCCAGAGGAGGGAGCGGGTGTAAGCAGTAGCCCAAGGCTTTGCTGCTTCTTTCCTCCTTTTGTTTGCTACAAGACAGATCTTCTTCGCCGGTGGGAGGGACTGGCAAATTTGGTGGCTGCATATTGACATCAATGACCGGGAATTGGCTCAACAAGCACTTCTGCTCAACAGCATGATTGATCAAGATCGTCGGTCTGAGTGCATCTGAGCATCACTGTTTCTGGATGAGAGAACTTCATGCTTATGTCGTTAATATTGCTTAGTATTATGCGCTCTATTTTCGCTAGGCGAGATCCTTTATTTCCTTTGATCTGAAGAGCGCAGATATTAAGCCAAATTGACGATGCAATTTCCGAGGTAATCCCTATGGCATTCGTACGAGATATTTCTCTAGATGGGAATTTATTGTGCTTCTCGCGCTTGTTCAATACTGTACATTTCTTTCTCGGAATTATGGAACAGGTTTGAAGTTGTATTTTGCGCATTTTGGCTCGTTTCACTTCCGAGGTCCCTCCACGAGCCTAAAGTTTTAAAGATGTCCGAGCAGATGTTGAAGAGACCAGCCAGGCTCTAGGATCCCATGATCACCTTGGACGTTTAACCACGAACTATGCGTTCACGCAAACATTTGGCCTAGTCTGTGATCGGGATCGGACATAAGCTTCCCGTTCAACTCCGTATTTTCCAAGGTTGGGAAATAACATGCGAGGAGATTTGTCCAAAGATGGTCAACATCAACCTCTCGGTTCCCAGGAACAATTTTCGCTATGTAAGAAGCTAGTATTGACTGTGTCTGGTACTGAGCTTGCATATTAGTGTCTTGAACTCATACAATGAAGCTCTTGGTATACTTACAGCCATTTCGCTAAGTGGCGTTGTTGAGGTGTGTATGTTTTTGGAGATTGGGAGGCTGTAGAGGAATAGATATCGAAGAGTTCGGCGGTCGCTGGCTTGATCAAGTGTTGGAGATCTCGGAATATGTGTATGGAGGTACCTGGATGCAGGATTGTGAAGACTGGCGATTCAGTGAAGTGAAAAAAGGGAGATTATGTAGAGAGAGACAGAGAGAGATATGGTTATAAGCTCCACGAATACTTGGAACCTCCACAAGGAGAAGAGCTGCTCATCAGGGCGAAGAAAGGGTTGAAGAGCTCTGGATTGGGATGTTTATAATGAGATGGGATCGTACCCGGTGCCCACCCGCTAAATGGCTAAATTCATGCAAAAAGATAGGGTCTCCTCTGGCAACTCGTTTGGGTTGAGTTGGAAGAAGACGACGACTGACCAATAGGCCTCGAGGTCATGGAGCTCGGTGTGGAAGACGATAGATATGAACCATGAAAAACGAAGAGGAGTCATTACTATGTATTAACCTCTTGTAAAAAAATGAGTCAGCTTCACTCTTATAACAGGATCTAGAGCATTGGGAAAGCTCAGCTTTCCGAATAACCGTACGGCCCTCGGAGGGAAATTGAGTTGGTGGAAGCCTAAATAACATAGTTGGTCGGTTTATTGGAGAGGTCCCAGCGGCGGGGGGCCAGCAAGAGCTCGCCAAGTCCTCAAGGGCCGTATATACGATGTTAAAGTTCTTCAGGGGTCAGATCTCTCTCTTGATCTTCCGTCTAAACTTCCAGTGCTAATTTACCAGCTTCACATACAAAGCTCTGCGTGGTATTTCTCTAAGTCCACCCAGCGAGCACTCTCTCCAAACAGGAAAGGCAAAGCGAGCTGGGCATCGAAAGTCGCTCGCCATGGATAACTGTACGTAAATCGAACAACAAGATCAGATCTGGGTGACACAAAGAGACTTGATAGTGGCGTGCCGTTGACTGGTGATGGCCCATCCTTCTCTACCTGAACTTTTTGCAATGCTTCAATGAACGTCTCACGAAACTTTCTTATTGCTTCTTTGTTCTCTGAGGGCGCAGCTGGTGGGACGATAAACTCTGGAATGATGGCAAATCTTTCAATAGGAACGGTTTGGGCATTACACCAGTCTAGCAAGCCGGTTATATTGTAGTCTTGATCAACGAGGATGTTGTTGTAATGAAAGTCGAGGTGGCACAGCGGAAAGGGGCCATATATGTTTTCTTCCATGGTCATCATTGTCACCGACTTTTCTAGGAGCCAGGCTGCTGCTTCCCATTCCGGCTCCCCTCGATGGTCTTTAAGGATTGTGGTTGTTTGTCCTTTGCGAAGATGATAGAAGAATTCCAATGAAGTAGATAGAGGACCAATGTCCTTAGGCATTCCCATGGCATCAAAGGCTATATTGATGTCGATGTATTCGCACCATCAGCATCTCCATTCTGGGGTTATTGGATTCTAGCTACCCATTGGTTCGCATCGGAAAAGTTTAGGGCGATAACCACATTGCATGCACCGCTCGTAAATTTAGTTTTGTCAAGTGAGCAGGTAATCGATGCCGATACACCTAGTCTCAGGCTCGCGAAGGCTTAGTGCTACAGAGCAGAGATGATCAAAATTTGCTTGATGGAGAACTGCGTTTATTTTCTTTAAGTGATCACTATCCGGGTCAATATTCTGGAAACTAGTCCAGTGTTGGTCAACTGAAGGCATAGTTGACGAAACAAAGTGCGTAAGGCAGAACCAGAACGAATGAAAGAGATTTGAGAGGAAGTCTTTGGGGCAGGCGGTCCCGGATTACCCAGGTGTGACTGTGGATGTGACTGCTCGTGCAGGATAGAGAGGGGAAGTAGGGGGTCAGGCTATGTACTGCTTCCCGCATGGGCAAGAAAGACTGACACCACACTGATATAGGCAAAGACTCAAGTCCTCTTCAACAAGATCCGATATGGTGTAGTGGCTAACATCGCCGTCTCTCACACGGCAGCCGGGGGTTCGATTCCCCCTATCGGAGTATCTTTTTGCTCTTTTTTGAATCTGAAATTGCTGATGATTTCGTTCTTTTTCTCTTTGAAGGAATCAAATGAATGATGTCTTATAAACAATTACCTTGAGTTAATCTGCGACTCACAATGCAAGTGGCGAATACTCGAGCTTGTCTGCGTATAACGTACAAAATTCAGAGCGCAAGGTATGCTGTATAAGTACTGAATTGTTCTTGCCGGATTTATTGAGATAGTGTAAAAAGCTACTTCATCTGTTAAACAAAGTCCGAGCCAAAATGAAGCAACTAGTATAAATAAGAAAAAAAGGAACATGCTTTCAAAATTGACATCAACATTACTTACCTGTTGGTATTTCCATTGGTGTTGCTGCACACAAAAATGTCCAAAAATATGAGTACCAGATGGTTCAGTCTCCGATAGGGGGAATCGAACCCCCGGCTGCCGTGTGAGAGACGGCGATGTTAGCCACTACACCATATCGGATCTTGTTGAAGACTCGGGCCGAGAATGGATTTATCGGGATGTGTGGGGTGGAGTGCAGTTCCAGTCATGAGTGGCTATAACCGGAACAGGAAACTCTCAGCCAATAGCAATTTGCGTGTTTTTTTTTTTTTCTTATTAAGAATCCAAGGAGATCCATAGATGAGTTCGAGCGCCAAACCAATGGGCTTGAGATATATCATCCGATGGCGGTCCCCTTTTCCGTATATTGTAATAAGCATAATGCACCTTTGGTTTTTAATGTACATTTCACTTGGCGCTAACAAAACGCCTGTCGTTTGGATTCATTAGTCCGGGTTTTATATGAAGAGGCATAATCACGATCGGTTGAATACCAGTACATTGATGATCTGCCCGGGTGGAAGAATAATCCATTTCTAGCCGATGTTAGCATGATTCGTGGATCATGCACCTTTTTTTACGAGGGGTTCCGAGCGCAAGCCGAGCGCAGTGTGTTAGAGTGCTTGTAAATGCATGTGTCAACCGACTTGATGTCGTGTTTGTTGGCATGAAATTCGGGATAATTCGATCAAAGCCCGGGTTCTCGTATATTTCTATATATATATCGGATTCGGTTCCGCTTTCATTCTCTTGAGGTAGTTCACCGCAAGCCGAGTTCGGATGGTTGAGCGAGGTAAGAAAAGAGATACAACGAGTTCAACAAAAACATAAGCATAAAGAGGGTAAATAGTCTACAGTCTTGGTAATTTGAACGTCCGATATCGCGGGGAAGATGAATCACTCCTGCCTGATTGAATGTCTTGGCGACGCCCCGTATTGGTCGCGCTTATCCTAATTAGGCTTGGCGTTGTCATTCGAAGGGCGCGCAGATGTACGATCCATTTCTGATTCTGATCATCCACTCGGACTGCATCATTCCAAGGTCCTGTTCGGAGGTCCCCCCCAATGAAGTTGAGTTAGATTTTTAAATTCTGGACTATGCAGTGGATACGACAAAGGCATGTGCTTCTTCGCCTTATTTCCTTGTGACCGTGATGGATTTGGAAAGCCTGACTTTACCCTTTGAGCGGCGCATGCCGACTTACCGACGAACAAATCCTAGCGGATGAGTGGTTCCAAGCTCGAGGAGCCCCACCCGAACTGATTACATGTACTCTGTACGGAGTACATTGGAACATCCATTAGCCATTTCTTTACCCCGGACACAGTCTCGGTCAACTTTTGTTTGACCGACACTTCTTCTACTTTCCACCGTGTCCTCCTTCGTTCTATAATTCATGTTGGTTCTGTAGCACTGTTCTATGTGCACCATCCCTTGTAATCATCCGCAACATGGAATATTTCGATTTTGAGCGTGCCTCATCTGCGCATGGCTCTTATCAGCACGATGACGACGTCGCTTCAGTTGATATTGAACTCGACGAAGTTGATGAACAGGCAGCAAATCTCAACTCGCTGATCCATGACCAGGCATTGGAGTTCCCCAATGAACCAGCACCGGGGCAGTCTGAAATGCATGTCGGACAACCCATTGACCCTGACGGGGTGTACCCCATGTTCCGGGCCCAGGACCCGTGCGACTTCTGCCGGCGAATGGGCTTCGATTGTTTTGTTGCAAAGCGCGGTATACTTAATTATGGCTGCACCTGCTGCATTTCTCTCTATCGTGAATGCAGCTTTACTCATGCCAAAACCCCTGGAAAGTTCCTCCAGACGTTACATAGCGTGTCAGAGAATGCCTACGTTCCCACAGGCGGTCTGACAGGAAAGAAAGCTCTTAAATCAGTTTCATACAATACGTATCCCAATGATCCAGATGCACGCTCTCAAAAGAGCAGTGCCCGATTCCCGCGCAAGGCAATCAGCATCCTGAAAGGCTGGCTGCGAGACCACAACGAGAACCCTTATCCCACCGAGCAAGAGCGAGACGACCTGAAGAAAAATACTGGTCTAACTCGAACACAAATTTCCAATTGGCTCGCCAATGCCAGGCGCCGTGGCAAAGTTCGTGGCTCGTCTGGCTCGTCTGGGAGCAGTTCTCCTGTTCCAGGAGCGGTGGACATTCCCAAGAAGCAATCCGTCGATGTATCCCTCATGACACCTCTTGAACGTTGGAAGTATTCACCCCCGAAAACGAACCGGCCACGATCAGCGATATTACCCGTGCCCTGGCCAATCCCCCATTCGATCCCTCGCGGCCACGCCGGGCTCCATCGAGTCACGTGAGACCCCGTCGCCCTGGGTCTAGCAACAATGAGTCAAGCCATGCCAGCTCCGAACATAAACTGTGCGCAGTCTCTGCCAGTAGTTTGGATACTAGTCGGTCATCTATCTCAGACCTTTCATTTGCTTCTGCTTTCTCTCATCGATCCTCTTTATCATTTGGTTCAATGGATCGGAAAGAACGTCGCCGTCGCCGCAAGCCCTCAGTACCTGCCAACACACTGGCCCATTCCAAGGCCAAATCTGCTCGTCCATTCCAATGTACCTTCTGTACTGATTCATTCCCTGCTAAGTATGACTGGCAGCGCCACGAAAAATCCATGCACTTGATTTTGGATAAATGGACCTGTTCCCCCCATGGCGGTTCAATTGAAGAGAACGGTATACCTCTTTGTGTCTTCTGCTTGGCAGCTAATCCAGATGGTGAACACCTAGAAACACATAATTTCATCAGCTGCCAGGAGAAGACAGTCCAAGAGCGAACATTTTACCGAAAGGATCATCTCAATCAACACCTCCGCTTGATGCACAATGCCAAGTTCCTGCCTTCCATGGAGAAATGGCAAAGCAGCATCACGGATATCAAATCTCGATGTGGCTTCTGTGGCTCTATTTTCCAAACCTGGAAAGACCGAGTGGACCATTTGGCTGGCCATTTCAAAAACGGAGCTAGTATGGCTCAATGGCAAGGGGACTGGGGCTTTGATCCTCAGATACAAGCTCGTATTGAAAATGCCATTCCTCCGTACTTGAATGACTATGAAGGGCGGTCCCCTGATCCCTGGACCACCGAGCACGCTAATGGGGATGGTACGGCACCTAGGCTTCCTGTGCCCAGTGATGCCAATTGTTACGAGCGTCTATCTCGCGAACTCACCACATACATACATAATCAAAAGGCCCAAGGTATCGTTCCGTCAGATCAGATGATACAAGCAGAAGCTCGCCGTGTCATATATGGTTGTGACGATCCGTGGAATCAAACATGCGCAGATAATGTTGTTTGGCTGAGTATTTTGAAGCGTGACTGTGGATTGCAAACTGCTGTGAACAACGACAACATCCAACTCGCTGATGTTGGAATACAACCTCCATTTGCTGTCAATGGCGGTCATCGCAGTGCACCCCGAGAGATGCATGCACTAGCGCGAGCACTATACCAAGGCGGCCCAATCCACAGCCCAGCGTTCTCTAGCCCTAGTCTTCGCAGTCACGCCTTTCCTGGAACTGGATTTTCCTCCGCTGGCCCTAGCCGACAGGGCAGCTTATCAGGCAGCTACGCTGGTAGCGCAGGGGTGATTTCAGCTGGTGCAGATCCATCCCTCTCTACTGATTGGACTAGCAGCCTCCCAACAACTGCGTCGATGCCGGGAGAAGTGGCACCTGATCCTCTCGTACAAATGGGCTTTGACCCGGACTTCCTACACCGACTGAATGAAGGCTATAACAGAATCAACCCTGATGATCTGGAAGGCTTGCAAATAGATGGCGCAGATAAACAAAAATTTGTCGAAGAACAAGGATGGATAAACACAAGCTCATTTGATCAATCCATTTCCCAGACTCCTATGAGTGGACTTTCTGCTTCAGATCCAATTGCCATTTTCAATTCCAAAGAGGGCCACCCGCCTGTATCAGATGCTACCCACCGTGGCATATCTGGGTTTTTTGACAACCCTGGGAACTTTTGATACCTGTGATGGCTGATACCTTAACCCACACAGACTTGTGCATGGCCAGAAAAGTCAAATTTCCTAATGTTTTCTCTTTATCTCCTTTTATCTCCTTTTGTTACATGCATGGCATATGATTCGAATACTAAATAAACTGATAAAACTGCAAATATATTGGCGTTCAGCATTTTCCCTCTGTTCTATTCCTTGTCCTTATTCCAGGCAGCTCCTACACATTCTCGTGGAGGGTAGTTCAGTTTCAAACCCAACTCCCTCCAGATCCCTTGTACACACTCCCTTGCCTAAGGTTCCTGGAATTCCCTGCACACTGCATAACTTGATCCACTTTCAAGCACGTGGCGTCCATGTTGAGCCCAGGATTGAGGTTTCCCCGATCGTCTTCCGATCACACCCAGCTTATGACAGGTTGACTCACAGCCTGATGATGATTGAGACCGACAGTTCATTGTCCAGACCAGTGATGCTGGTTCATAATTGTCTGACATGCAGATTGCCGAAACTTTGACCTCAGTCAGCCGCTCCCAATGATTTGGAAACTTTCCATCCACCGCTCATGATTCGACTCAGGCAATCCAACAAAACGTGCTGGGATCCCAAAATGGTTCCCTGTTTCGGTCCTGGCTGAGGGCTCCTAGCTTACACGCAACAGCTTAGTTGCAGGCTTATCCTTGCAGGGTCGTCATATTACTCTTCGGGATCACCGTCTCTCCGAGATGTGAATCGAGATCTTGCCCTCTGAGTCTGTCATTTTTCGGGCTCATCCTGCTACCACAAACCAGATCACTTGTTGCAAATGAAAGAATCTTGCGCTGGTTATGTTGCTTCTCATCATTGGATTCGTTCTAACACAAGATCTTACATTAAGGTTCATATATTGATGCTCGGATGAACTCCACCTCCGCATATCCTTCGAGGGATCGGATAGGTTCCCGAAAATGACTTAGGCAAATTATTGCTTTGCTTTGGACCTTTACATACTCGCAAGCAGGCTGCGCCGATGAAAATCCTGATTCTGAGGTAATAGACCATATGCAAGATCTCCAGATGAGATTGAGATGCATATGCTCACGCAACCCTTTATGACTCTTCTTGGGTCCGTCATATAAGAGGATGGAAGATCCGTGAAAAAATACGGGCTATTAGTGGCAGACTATTCGATTTGATATAGGTTGTCGATCTGGTTTATTTATAGATATGAAGCTGTTCAACCCAAGAAGCCTCGCGCTCTGGCTGCTAGCCTTTGTTACATGGGCATCGGCTGCTACGGTATTCTTCCCAATTACTGTGACTTGGTCAAATAGGACTGTCGCAGGAGTGACTAGGCCGATGATCTCGACGAACGGCCAGTTCCCCGGTCCGCCACTGCGAATCAGACAAGGTGATAATGTTCAATTTTTGGTTACCAACCGGTGTCCGTTCGATACCACGATCCACTTCCATGGTAAGTCTTTGGCGAGATCAGTCAGTTCTGGCCTCTAGGTTGAATACTTTACAGGAATTGAACAGCTCGGAACTCCCTGGTCGGATGGAGTTCCTGGTGTTTCCCAAAGGTCGATCAGACCAAATACTTCGTTTTTGTATAGATGGACAGCAACCGAGTATGGCGCCTACTGGTATCATGCGCATCACCGTGGGTCCCTCGAGGATGGTCTTTTTGGTCCAATTTATATCACTCCAGCCGCTTCGGTGCAAAAGCCGTTCAGTCTTATTGCCGCCAATCCCAATCAGCTGAATGCTATGATCCAGGCAGAGAGGGTGACCTCTCCTATACTGCTTTCGGAATATCGCGCGCTCACGTCGGAGCAGATTTGGGCTGCCGAAGTGGCTTCTGGAACAGACTCGTTCTGTGCCAATGCCTTGCTTATCAATGGAAAAGGGTCAATCACCTGCTTGCCACGCGCTGAGATTGATGCATTGACGACACCGGCTCAGAGAGGGGTTCTAGGTAATGGAAGTCTCACAGATATTGGGTGAGTAAATGTTCTGTTGTAGTCACTCCTACTCCGGGCAATAGTGACAACGGTGGATTGTGATGAATGGTCTAACTTTCCTATTAGGTGTTTCCCTGCAAACTTTACCGATGCAGTGTTCAATTTTCCCAAAAATTACAGCGCCGTCTTGCCAACCATGTTCGAAGGCTGTGTGCCATCCCAAGGCCCACGAGAAATCTTCACTGTCAATGCAGCCCAGCAATACGTGAGTTGGGATCTCACCAGCACAGCCGGCTTGCTGGAACTCACGTTCTCAATCGACGAACATGTCATGTGGCTGTACGCCATTGACGGACGGTACATCCAGCCTAGACAGGTGAACGCACTCAGCATCCCGAACTCAAACCGCTACTCCGTCCTCGTCCCCCTGAACCAGCCACGCGGCGACTACACAGTGCGCATGGTCAGCGCCAGCGTCAACCAAATCCTCAACACAACCGCAACAATGCGGTACCGAGGCACGCCCCAACTAAACCGCCCCTCAAATCCGTGGATCCAAATAAACAACCTACCCGCCTCTCCAAACACCGTCTTCCTCAACGAGTCGCTCGTCATCCCATTCCCAGCACTCGTCCCTTCAAATAACGTAGCCCAAACCTTCTTCCTGCACGTCAGTCAAGTCGGCACCGCCTACCGCTGGAGACTCGGCAACTCAAGCTACGGCCTCGAGTTAGAAGATGCCCAGCCCTTACTCTTCAACCAAACCTCCATCCCCAGCGATCTGATAATCCGCACAAACAACAATACCTGGGTTGACCTGATTATCCAAGTCGACACCGTTCTGCAACCCCCGCATCCGATCCACAAGCACTCGAATAAACACTTCACCATTGGTCAGGGTAACGGGACGTTCAACTGGTCTACGGTCGCGGAGGCGGTACAGGCCATTCCGGGTAGTTTTAATCTGCAGACACCGCAGTATCGTGATACTTTTAATACACCGGCCCCTGTAACGGGCCCGACTTGGTTGGCTCTTCGCTATCATGTTGTTAACCCCGGTGCGTTCTTGATGCATTGTCATATTCAGGTTCATCAGAGTGGGGGGATGGCCTTGGCTATGTTGGATGGGGTGGATGCTTGGCCTACTATCCCGCCGAATTATTTGAATGGTTCGGGGTTCTAGGTGGGATTTCCTTTGGTTGAGGTTGTGGGGGTATATATGAGATGGGAGCGGCGATGTGATATGGGTGATCAAGGCGAGAGAGTATATATTTAGGAATAAGTGTAGGTGGTCCAGATCGTCTTCCGAGTTGTACGGTGATGTCAAGCATTAGGGTTGCATTTGGAATTATGCCAAGCGTTTGGTTGAATAATGATGTCAAGCATTATAAGGAATGCCATTCAATATCTAGGAAATAGCTTGCCCAGCTGAATGAAACAACAAATCCAAGCAGCTATTAATGGACATGCTGCATGTATTAGAAACTTAAAAGAGCGCTGATGGCCGATGACTTGATCACATCACAAAGTCAACGACTTTTCACATCGTAAGACGCTTGCATTATATGAGGTCATGAGCACAAGGTCCTTGGTCGACGGTGGAGAAAAGGAGAAAGAGAAACAGAAGAAGATAAGGAGAAATGAACCAGTCGACCCTCGTTTTTTTTGCTTCCTAATCAAGAAGGGACTTGATTCCCTGCTCAATGGCAGGCAAGACAGCGCCAACGACCTCAGTGACCTTCTGTCCGTCCTTGAAAAGCATGATAGTAGGCATTGCCCTCACGCCGAGCTCCAGTGCAACCTCTTCGACTTTGTCGACGTCAACCTTGTAGAACTTGACTTGGGGATAGACCTCGCTCCACTCCTCGAGCTTGGGCGCGACGACTTTGCAGGGGCCACACCATTCGGCATAGCAATCGAGAATGACGGCGTCTCCTGAATTGAGGACCTTGTCCATGAATTCGGCTTTGCTGGTGGGGTGTCAGTTTTGTGGTTTATTTGATAGATTGAATGAGATGGTGAGATGAGGGTGGAGATAGGAGCGTGAGCGGGGAGATGTACCTTGTGATATCGGCGACAGGCATTTTTATGATGGGTTTGGAGGAGAATTGGATTGGTAGCGGTGGTTGTGGTGGTGGTGGTAGTGAGTTCGTTTTTTCCTCCAGTGGGTCGATGGAGAGGAAGCTTTTATACTTCGAAGGAAGGTGGGGTGATACTGGATAGTGATGACGCTGACAGGATGACTTTCCTAGGTCGTTTTCTATATTTAGTACCACATTATCATACAACATACTAGTACAAAGTACAAAGTACCAAAATGCCAAGTACGTGCAAAATCCCATGGCATGAGGTGTTTATCAGGAACATGAGACTCCGACGATCTCGGGTGTAGGACGCCACTGGCGACAGCGGATGGATCCACCGATGGGGCACTGGGGCCTCTTTACGTATCTTGGATACTATACTCAATGATCTCATATTCAGTACTAAATACTTGATACCCCCAATAACTCCAAGTCTACATAGAAAATCCCCTCAAAAATCAACCCAAAATCAATTCGAAAAATATAAGAATGAGGCGCCTGAAAAACAAGGAGTCTGTGGGGTGATGTTGTTCCGTCCCGGGTCGTATTTAAGACCAGGCTCGGCTCTGCCCCTCTTCACACTAACCATCCTCTCCCCTTTCTCTCCTCTTGATCCTTTACCCATTTCCATCAACATGTCGAAGCTTTTCATTGGGTAAGAGCGCCAAAGTAGATTTTCCAATCGCGCCCCACTAACCCGTCATATCTAGCGGTCTTTCCTGGAACACAGACGACAACAGTCTGCGCCAGCGCTTCGAGGAATTCGGCGTTGTCGAGGATGCTGTGAGTCGCTTCTTCTTGTCTTTCATCATTGACATCATCTAAAACCATCTTCTTTTTCAGACCGTCGTCAAGGACCGTGATACTGGCCGCAGCCGCGGTTTCGGATTCGTCCGCTACTCCAATGATGATGAGGCTACTGCCGCTATGAACGCCATGAACAACCAGGAGTAAGCAAGCTGAACTCCTGACATCTATCATCTATGAAACGAACTCAGAAGATCGCGTTTGAACAAAGCGCGCTTCCTGATCTCGTCGGTTAGACGCGACATGTCGCTCTCCTTCCTAGAACCATCTGTTGACAACCCCTCCTTTAGATTCGACGGTCGTCAGATCCGTGTTGACAAGGCTACTGAGCGCGCTCCCGGTGGTGGTCGCGGCGGCTTCGGCGGCGGCGGTTACCGCGGTGGCTACGGCGGTGGTGGCTACGGTGGTGGCCAGGGCGGCTACGGCGGTGGTCAAGGTGGTTACGGTGGTGGTCAGGGTGGCTACGGCGGTGGCCAGGGCCAGGGTGGATACAACGGCGGTTACTAAATGCCCATAGGGCTACGAAGTTCATGAAGGTCTAAGGGTGATTTGCACTATTCCAAGGTTGTGACTTATGCTGCGTTGAGGAAATTTCGCTGGGCCAAAGTGAGATCTCACAAACCGACTCCTTGAACCCTCCCCATTACAGAATCGAACTCGTTCAACCACTTACACTCTAATCGATAATCGATAATTGAGCCTGAATCAGTTTTGTCCTATTTTTCGTTCCTGATCTTTCATTACATTGTGTGGGGTTTGCCGTAGAGGGCTCTTTTCTTTGCCCCGCATTGTCTTGAGCACAGATCAATACCGTGGACACACAGACCACATGAACTATTTCTCATTCCTAAAGTAATCTATCTTGTGTATTTCAGTACATTTCATTGTTTATGCGCTGATCTTTAGAGGTCTGACGCCCAATATCAACAACATCTAATCTACTCCAAGCCATGTGGAAAGGGGCGATCACTAAGCGAGAGTGGGACCTGGGGCAAAGTGGAGACGTCAAACATAGGGCCTTGGCATTTGTTTTGGACAGTTCGACATAACTACAACATACAACATAGACAAGGTAAATGGTCATAAATGAGCAAAGCTCGCTAATACAAACATCATCATCATGCTTAATAAACGAGAGGCTAAGGCTAAATAAGCAAAGAACATCAACATGAAAAGGAACATTGTAAATATCGTATAAATCCCAAACATTTCGCCTGATATCGTTCCAGTCGTGGTCGTAAGATTGGAAGGGTGGTAATGATGTCCTTCCCAAGATCAATATATGGGCTCTCATTCTTGTTCAGAATTGTCTTCCTCTTCCTCCTCCTTGTTCTCTTCTGCTGGAGCTTCAGATTGAAGCCAATCGGGCTCTTCGGGGGCATCCGAAGGAGAGGGAGACTCAACAGAGTCAGGGGAGGAGAGGATGGAATCTGCAGGTACAGCAGCAGAGCCCTCGGTGTCATATGGAGAGGTCTCTGCTGTGCCCTCCGGGGGAGCAGACATAGTCTCCGTAGACTCCATAGATTCCTCAGTCTCAATGGTGGAGGCAGCGGAAGGATGTTCTGAAGACATAGTAGGCAACTCGATTGCTTCTGTCGAAGAATAATCTGTTGAGCTTTTGGGGTGAGGATTCTCAGTTTCGACAGGCAAAATAGACGAATCCACGGTTTCAGTCGAAGAAGCCTCTGCTGTGTCCTCGGGCTGTGACTGCATAGACTCTGTGGCCTTTAGAGATGCCTCCGACTCATCGGGAGATTTGACAGCGTCCGCAGACAAAGCAGAGACAAATGCTGTCTCGTCTGGCTGGGGTTGAACAGTCTCGGGCAGCTGGGATGGAACCATATTCTCCGCAGGCTCCACAGAGTCTGTAGGTAAAGTATGAGTCAAACTAAAACCAGAAGACGGAGAACCAGGGTCTTCAGTCTCAGTAGGCAGAGGAAGCATCTCACTCTCGGCGGCAGACGGGGGTTCAGAAGCTAGGACTGAGCCGACTGACCTCGATATCGGCCCGGGTCCCGCATCAACCGAGTGTAACGACGAAGCAGAAGGAGACAAAGACGGAGCCAAGCTCAGACTCGGGATGGCTGGGGATGCCATTATCTCATTAGACATATCGCGCGGGAACGAGCCGAGATCAGAGTAAAGCAGCACTTGCTGCTGGCGAGAGCCAAACGCAAGAAAAGCCACAAGGACACTGAGAAGGAGCAGCGCAATATTGCGCCTATCAGTAGCCAGAATTCGGATGTAATTGACAAGGAGAGTTGAAAGAGCAACTTCATGTTCCTTCTTGTTCTCCCGTGTGAACTCCGGCGCAGGATCAAGTTGAGCTTCGGCCTCAGCCAAAACCTGCCTAAAGACCATCCCATCAGATCTAAAAGATCCCACATCGCTGATCATACGAGCATGGCTCTGTCTAGGCGACTGGAGAATCTCCGGCAGAACCTGATTTTCTCCATCAACCAGCGACGAGATCTGCATCTGCATCTGCGTCTGCGGAATCTGTCCATGAGCCTGTGCTTCAGCCTCAACCTGCTCAGCAACAGCCATCTGCGCCTCCGCAAACCTCCTCTCCAGCCCACGGCGCACCTCAGAAGGCAACCAGAGCCCAACTTCAACATCCACCTTCTCCATATCCCGCCACGCAGCCGCCCACGCTCCAGCACGCATCAACCCATTCGCAGCAAACACCCGAATCTCCCATTTTCGGTTGCTGTCTCCGTGCCGCACATGGTTTCCACAATCAGGGCATTCATCGCCCTGCTCCCCGTCCGTCTCGCTCTCGCCGAAATCCGAGAAATCATCTTCCGAGCAAGACCCAGAGCTGTGATCCTCGCGGCCAACGAAATGTCCATTCTGCAACCGTGGCCGTTGTAGCTCCAGACTCTCCAGAAGTCGTTCCTCAAGCATGTCGTACAGATCCTCTGGATGCGAGATCAACACACCGCGATCTCGCAGTACCCCCGATCCAACCCGGTCTTGAAGTCGCCGCCATCGTCTCCAGTATTCGGGCGGTAGCTCGTCCTCCAGGATATCCTGGTTCCTGGGATCCGATGCCCCAGGCACCGGGAGGGACGGTGGGAGTAGGGTGCAATGCAGCAGGACCAGCGGTGCCTCTTTCTTGGACTTTTGTTGCTTCGGTGCGTTGGGCGAGTAATATGGTGATCGTTTGAGTGGAAGCGAGCCAGGGGATCTGATGCCTTGTCGACGACGAGGCGGAGTTAGATAATCGTCCTCGTCGGCTTCGTCTTCTGTGTGCATCTGCATTGCCCTGACTGAGCTTGGTTTGCGGAAAGCGGCTTCGCGCTGGCGGATTGTACGGATGTTGGCTGGTGTATCGTTGAAGTCGCCGAAGCTTGCTTCTGATTGTTCTATTCTGTAGCCGGCTATCTTTTCGTGGATGTCCATGTCTGGCATTTGTTTCATTCTGTCGACTGAGTGAATAAGGACAGAGGCTGGGGTTGAAGATAATGAAGAACGACTTGATGCTCTGGATTTTAATTGATCTAGTTCATCGTCCATTTCACGGCCGAAGACGTCGCTTGTTGAATGGCGGGCGGAGGAGGAAGAAGAGTTGTATTCATAGTCTTGGGTGGAGGGCATCTGGACATTATCGTGACGGTAGGTCTCGTTGTTAGACTCGAGGGAGGAGACGAGGAAGCCTTTTTCTTGAGGGGTAAATGGTTGCGGGCTTAGTATCTCAGTAGAGTTGACGGCTGCGTCTTGTTGACTATCGTCGGTTAACCGCGCCATAGGAGTTTCATGCGTTGGGCTGGGAGGGGGATTGGAGTGATTTCGAGGGTATTCAAAGACAAAGATCTCAAGGGTAAAAGCAGATCTCACATGCCTCCCCCTTTGTGTGATCGTGCAATATCCAAGACACTTGTTAATGTCCGCATGTTGACAAGTTGCTCACCGCCCCGTTGTGCCGGGCAACCAACTAAATGCCGATCACAAAACGGTGAGGCACCGCACACCAGGTTGTCAAGTTCCACTTGAGGGATGGAAAAATCCAAGGAGGTGTTGGACCAAAGTGTTGAGTCCATTTCTATTACTCTGTACAAGAGACTATGCGGTTCCGCATTAGCTTATGGCTGGCTCTGGCGTAAATCTGACGATACTAAACCATGTTGCAAAAGCACGTGAATTCCTATCATTCTCTTGGCATATAATGATTGGAAATCCGATTTTAATCCAGACTGCATTTGCGGTGTGCTCACTACAACATCATCGAGTCATTCAACTATTCCACGATGTTCCAAAGGAAGGAGGAGTATGGATGGCGAGGCAAGACAATTCACTCATTTTTTCCTGCATACTACAGCTTCCCGAGTAGTAGCATATTCCTTCAAGATCTCTCAAAGGCAATTCATGCTGTACTATATTGTACAAAATCAACAAACCACACCTAAGATCTATATACATCGTCAACGGTACATTCGAATTCAATAATCAGAAAATGATGCATGATATGGGTATATAGTGCTTCTATACATAAATGTCTTGAACCCCCAAGTCAAACACGCCGATGCCGATTTGAGCATACACCACCAAAACATGATCTAGCACTGGCTAATGATATCACGTAACGCGTAACGAGACGCCAGAAAAGCACAGCTCCCCCCAAATCCACGGAGGAAGTCCCAAATCTATAAGCAGAAAAAACTTAAAAGCCAGACGCTGATACCATGGCAAATCCAATCATCTCAGAAGGGTATATACATATATGCGATAGAAGAAATGAAGCATCAAACATTACGGAGGCCGTGACACTTCATCTGGGCTCATGAGCGGATAATTTTGTTGGTCGCCAAAGAAACTGAGAACATCCTGAGGGAGGTATTCCAGCCAGGGAAGGATCTCGCCGTTGGCGAATGGGAAAGAGTCTTGATTGTGAAGAGAGTTCACATCGACATCATGACTCCCGATCATCATCCCATGGGCGTCGTCTATTGTGGGTTGGAAGTCAGCGCCTGGGCCGCGAGATCCCATTTGGGTAGTGCTTGGATGTTCGCTCGTTGCTGGAGGCATTGAGTAAGTAAAAGCAGAAGACTGAGCATCGAGTTGCGATGATGGTAGCCCAGACGATAGTCCGGGAAAAGTAGCTTGTGCTGTCTGTACTGGTCGTGTTTGTCGTGTGGTTGATTCGGAATAGGTTGAATTTAAGCCCATATAGTAAGAGGGCTCTGTTCCAACTGTTCTGGGTGGGACATGTGGGTATTTTGAATTCTGTGCCAGGAGCGAGGGTGCTCCTTCCTCGTGTGCTCTAGCTGAAGCGAGAGTTTGTGGGTATGAAGAGCTTGAGCCTTCCCCACCATTTCCCGATGGCACTGGGTAGCTGTGACTGTACTGCGACGAGTATGTTGGTCTATCGGAAGGCGTCTGTGTATCGGTCATTGGCATCTGATAGAGTAGGCTCAAGTTGGGCTGTGAAGAGTTTGTGGCACCCGTAAGTGCCCATCCGATAGCTGTCGAGGTAGACTGTCAGTGATATGCCGATGCTTGATATTGGACTTTCCAACAAACCTTGACTTGGGTCAATCTGTGGTGACCATTTCCCATCCAATGAGATATCCGCGGCCCCAGGGGGCCTTTCTATGTCAGATCTAAAGTCCGCCGGTGCTTTGCCCGAACGCCAGGCACCAGGCCCAAGGGGTTGCCCCGCGGCGATATTTGTGGTATTTTCCATATCTTCTACCGTGTAAAGAAGTGGATCAACAATTCCCTTGGCTTTCTGGTCTAGCACTGTCAAGATGTATCCAGTGCCCTCCCAGTACGTATTGAGTGCTTTCAGAGCCTTGTAACACCGCTGGTAATTTTCTCTGGCGGCAGAAGCTAGCAGTATATGCTTCGCGGTGGATTTTCGTTCTGATCCATTAGAAAACTCCATGGTGGGCATCACAAATCCACTGGATTGGTTCGCTAACAACGGTTGAGGTGAATTTGAGCCTGCGCCCGAGGAAGGAGTGGCATAGTAAGCGCTTTCCATGAGGAAGGCGCAGGCCGCAATGTACATAGGCTGGCTGGTAAAAGGGTTGCCAATGAAGCTTTTCCCATCAACCAGCTCCGAGAAGGATAAGATATCGGCAATGGTTTTGGCAGATGACATTGATAGTTCACGACTATTCGGGTATAGATGCTGGATTGACCCACCAAATGAGTTCAACAACGTCGGCTGATGAAGGAGAACAATGAGAGTATGAAACCAAAAATGTAAAAGAATGAAATTGGTCCCCTCTTTGGCTTTGACATAGGCTTGAAAATTGGCTGCGTTGAAATGCAACCTTGGAGATAAGCGTTGGTAGATACCGGTCAGATCGCTTTCCATCCCAGCCAACATCTTCAACGTATCCGGAGTGACGTGCTTGACATCCTGAATGCCATTTATCAGGTCGGTCACTCGGCCGTACAAGTGAATGATCCGAATGAGAGGCGGGAAAGGCGCAGGCCACCCATTCGGTAGCTGGGATTCAGACTGAAGAGGAAAACAAAGCTCAATATCCTCATCACGTAATGTCACTGGTCTCCCGGTACCCGAAGAGATGACACGGTCTAGGAAGAAGATACTCCAGAACGAGTCTACCCGTTCGCGTTCCCGAGCACGCTCCGCAAGCATGGGCTGTGGGGTCTGCTTAGGTGTCAGATTCGCTTCAAAATCATCGTATTGATCCTCTCTCAATTTCCCTGCGTGGCCTGTCATTACTTCACTCGGCGTGACACCACTTTTGCCATAATTGTACTTGAGGCCTTGGAACTTCTGAAGCCCCAAGTCTTGGGCCATACGAATTGATATTCCAAGGTACATCCAAAGCCCACTGTCATGATTTGATCCGAATTGTTCATAAGCGAGTAATAAGCAGGACTGAACGGCAGAAAGTGTTGGGCATGGCAGTGCGTCTACAAGAGCGCTCATCGCACGATGACCGAAGGGTAAACCGCGATCCCACTTTTTGTCATCGGGTGGCGGCTGCGACCGATCGATAGGCTGAGCCTGTGGAGGACCAAGTAATGGATGGAGTGAGAATCTCGCAGCTAGCGAGCACACTGCATCTACTAACATGGTGTCAACCTTTTTCTCTTTGAGATCCTGGAGAAATCTCTCGCGTTGTAAAAATGGAAAGCTGCACCCCAGATGGGTAAAGAATAGTTCGCATAAATGCGACACAAGATTCGAAGCCGGAACCATATCATCTCGGTCATAAAAAGGGATATTCGCATCGCGGCTGTCGCGAGTATCCGCGGCAGGGGCCAGGGGCCTCGTGGTGCTATCAGCAGGTCTGGGACTCCGAAGCGGAGAAGGAGAGTCTGAGGACATGGACGGGTTACTCCTGCGGGAACCTCGAACTTGCACAACCATCTGCTTAAAGCCAGGGACAATCGCGGTAGGGCCAAAATATCGGAAGTACGGAACATGCGTGCGACCTCCTGAACTCACAGAGGTGCGACCGCTCTCTGGACTGTCCCCAAAAGCTTGTGTTTCTGATTCCTTGTTCGTACGCGAAGAAACGTCCCTCAAAAAGATATCGTCTCTGGTTTCGGGCGCTTTTGTCTTGGTGATAGTTTCTATGGCGGCCTTGGGCGTCGATATGGTTGTCGGCGCTGGCTCGGGGGAGCTGCTTTCGACTGCTCGGGAAGCGTACTGGCCTGTCGGCGCATCTGCAGCAGAAAGGCGTGGCGGCGCTCGAGATGCGGAATCGGACTGCGTTCGCAGGTGGGCGGTCGAGTCAGTGTACCCAAGGCAGACATGCTTGTAATCGGAACAAGTCTTGCATACTTCCCTCGTCTACTTATCAGCAACATATCGGCAAGCGAGAAATCACGCGCATCTTACCTGGTTGTTCACCGGAACATCGAATCTTACGGCGGCGACATGTTAAACAACTATACAAAAATGAAAGTGACGTCAGCGTCTGCTTGTATGTGGGTTGACGGATAATATTTGAGGCAATCCACGTACGCGGCGTTAACGCGGCGGCGCTTGGTTTGCGGCTGACCGTCGGTTGCGACAAAGCGGATTTGTCTCGGAGCAGGAGGATTGCCGCCAGTCTTCTTTTTTGGAGAAGGGGGGCTCATGGCGAGCCAAGGATTATCCGTTATCACGACCCATTTGGGTACCTATACACTCCCAGCTTGAGCGAGGTGATCGGTCGGTTCTCGGTGCGCGCGATGCTTGAATTCTAGGTTCCAGAGAGATTGATGAAACGGATGAAGTAGAGGAGGTCGTACGAGAATATGAGCGCAAACTTCATTGAAAGGGAAATAATCGGGGGCCAAAGTTTTAAGGCCAATAAGGGATCAAAAACCAGATGGTGTGAAGTGTCAAGGGAGAAAAGTTGGGGAAGAGGGGAGTAAGGCCTCGTGATTTCCCTCGCTTGTACTACGCCACTCTAACAAAATGCACATTGACGTGGAAAATCTCACGATGTATGTGTAAGGTAACGCGTAATGTTCTGATTGAAAACATCGGAGTCATTTCCCCCCTTGACCGCTACGCCGGAAACAGAGCCACACCATCCCGGTCATGGGATCCCCTGGTGGGGCGAACCTTAGTGTTTTATACTATAACATAGACTTTCTTCTTCTTTCCTGTTTGAATCATGCTACAAAATCTGGAATAGAAATATACAGACATTGTGTCGTTATTGGAAGGGAATGAAATTACACATCGAGGATTGTCTCATCAACGTCCGAGTGGAATTCATACTCCGGAATATATGGAGATTTTATGGGGAGAGTGGGTTTAGGCCCGTGTTTCGCTCCCCCACGTTTTGACAGGACTGGCGGACTTGGTGGGTTGTGTTTCGGGTGTGTTTTTGTTCTTTCGATTTTATTTTTTTTAATATGACCTACCCAGGTAGGTAGCAAAAGGCAACAAGCTTGCAGTACCCAAATTAAGCGTACAGGTTCGAGTGCGTTTGGAATCTCCCTTTTAGGAAAAACTCCTTCTTCAAGATTCTAGAATGCATCGATGTACATTATTTACATACTAGTGTACCTAGCTAAGATCCACATGGCGCTTCCAGAGCGTCTACAGGCTGCATTAGACCGGCTATTTGGGATCAATTTTCTCATGTGTTTCGCCATCGGTTTTGAACGTCTTCCAATCAATATCGTTTCTATCATAGACTCTGACTGTCTTTGTCAGGTAGCTCTTAAGGTATCCTTGTCTTCCGTGGGGGTTCTCGGGCTATATAAAATCCTTCTACAAGGTATATAAAATCAAGGAATAAAACAAATCTCTTCTCTTTGTACATTCATTCATCCAGTAGTTGCATGCAGAGACCTCGCGATGTCCGTTCGGAATGATATGCTATTAAATGAGTGAACAAATTCATGAAGATGGAATGTTCTCTTAAAATTGAGGTATCAAATTCAATACATACTTTGACCATATAACATGCATGTACCTATGTAGTCTGATCATATTTGTATCGAGCTTTGTACCTTGTGACGTGACCATGGTTCGTTTTCCGGGGATAATCCCTGCCATCGGCCCGAGAGTCGGTTGGGGGGTATACCCACGCACTTTTACCAACCTTGTGTCACACCAAGAGTGAGTAAAAGTGAGTGGAAATAAGAGTATCACATGTGGAATTAACCAATCTGAGTCCTCGAGATAACACGATAAGCAAAAATTCCCACTTACATGCCCAGTAGATGTCTTAATCAAACAACTCCTACATCTTCATGTGTCTTTTCAAACCTGTCAGCCGAGCTATTCGGAGTGTCTCAATATTGCAATCCCGGTAATTATTTCACTCCGTTTCCAGCGAGACCGAAATGGCTCCTCCTCTCTTCCTCGCTCGTCATTACCCGGCTCCGTGGGGCAATCTACATCGATAGTGAACAGCACAGCTGATTTATAATCCTAAGTCCCATTTATTTGGCACAAACCCGCACCCCAATTCAGCCTAATCAACTCACTCGATTTTTCAATCAAACTTCCGTAATGCTCAACGTCCGCCCAGACTTCGAGAAAGTCCAAGCCTCGCGGCCAGATTTCCGCCACGACGCCGAAGTCACATTCACCAAGTCTCCAAACCCCACATGGAAGAAAGGGGATGGCGCGAATGACGGCGGCAAGTGCTTGGAGAAAGATCATGTCGAGATCGACCCCCATGAGGAGGGACGGCCTGTGGCCTCAAACTACAAGTTCCTAATCTCAGGAATGGTTCCACGACCCATCGCGTTGATCAGCACCCAATCCGCGGATGGCAAGACTACAAACCTCGCTCCGTTCAGCTATGCACAGGTGATCAACCACGACCCACCCCTGTTCACGGTTGGTTTCTCTGGCCCGATGGAAACAGCCAAGGATTCATTGAAGAACCTGAAGGAGACTGGCGAGTGTGTTATCAACATCATCTCGGAACATTTTGTTGAAGCAGCCAACTCTACTTCTATCAATGCCCCTTATGGCGTTTCCGAGTGGGAGATTTCGGGGCTGCACCAGGCGCCTACCTCTGTTGTGAAGCCTGCCCGTGTTAAGGAGTCCGTTCTTTCCATTGAGGGAAAGCTTGTCGAGACGAAGGAGTTTGAGAGCCGGGTTACTCCCGGGAAGAAAACGGGTGTGCTGGCTATTATTGAGGGTGTTCGATTCTGGGTTAGGGATGATGCTATCAACGAGGAAAGGAATGTCATTGACTTGGAGGTACTCAAGCCTATTAGTCGCCTGGGTGGTATCTCATACGGTCGAACTACTGAGGCTATTGAGATCCCTAGACCAGAATATGAGGAGTCTTGATCTGATCCGATCCTCACGGCGTCGGGGCTCAAACGGGAGTATATAGATTCTGAAATCACGTTCGAACACAATTCCCGTGCGACTACGTATTCTGATATTTAAAGAGTTCCGAACTAGATAGATCAGATTGAAAATTGTAGAAAGCTCTCATTTAAATATATTGGTAATACCGCATTGATGACCAATTCATAACTGTTTCGCTTCCAAGTATTTCGTATAGGATATGCCAAGGCCAAATAGCCCAGCTAGAGGACACGGGGTCCACCGTATGCTTAAGGACTTCCCCCAATGGCCCCGAATTTATAAGCACCCCCGCCTGGAACTCATTTCTTCTCCAAGAGGGTATAACTGGATCTCTTAGGGGTTTAGCTCGAAGAATATACCTGGGCATGATTTAGCTTGACTCTATCCGAATTGCTTATTGGATATCTCGCTGAAATTCCAAGAGCTTCCAAGGTGCCTGGCATGATCGGTTGGTCCCTGTTCATGAAAAATTGCCGGAGGATAAGCATCTGGGCAGCTCCGACTCAAACCGTGTCTCGTGCGAAGGAAAGAGCGGGGTTGCGAGGTATCTTCAACTGTAGAACTATAAATAAGAGAACTTCCACCTCGAAAGAACACAAAACAGCTTCACTCCAGCTTACCTCTTTGTGTCTAGCTTTATCTCACCTTGCTTCCATCTGAACTCAAAACTCAGTGCTACCATGTCGCAGGAAGAATATGAAACTTTCAAGCTTGGAGACTGGGAGCTCCAGAGCGGGGAGAAGATCAAGAATGCCCACATTGCATACAAGACCTTCGGCAACCCGGAATCTCCAGCAATCGTCTATCCAACTTGGTTCTCTGGAAGTGAGTCTGACTTCTACTCCGGCCCCTTCTACGTACTCGTTTGACGCTCATTCCAGTGATCTCCGATAATTTTTGGTTAATTGGAGATGACAAGCTCCTGAATCCGGCGAACTTCTTCATCATCATTCCAGCCTTGTTTGGAAATGGCCAATCCTCCTCCCCGTCAAACCAACCGAGCCCCGGGCCGTTCCCGAAGGTATCATTCTATGACAATGTGCGGGCGCAGCATGAGCTTGTTACCAAGCACTTTGGTATCACGCATTTGCGCGCTGTTCTTGGTTGGTCTATGGGAGGAGCCCAGACTTTCCAGTGGGCAACGCAGTATCCCGACTTCATGGATATTGTGGTCCCGTTTTGTACGGCAGCGAAGACTTCTCTACACAACCAGGTCTTCATTGAGGGTGTCAAATCCTCCCTGTTTGCAGTAAAGAAGAGCCGCTCCGCTGGAGTTGGGAAGATTGGGCTTAATAGAGTGACTGCCGAAGCGCATGCATGGACGGCTGAAGAGAAAGATGTTGGCCTCAAGGCAATGGGTCGTGTCTATGCCGGATGGTAAGGAACTTCATTTTGGGTTTCATCTTGTATGCCCTATCTGACACACCGACAACAGGGGACTCAGCCAGGCTTTCTATCGGCATAAGTTGTACGAAACCGTACTGGGTTTCAAGGATCTTGAGGACTTTATGGTTAACTTCTGGGAGAAGTGGGCTTGTTCTAAAGGTAATGTCTGATTTTCATACGTCAGTTGTATCAGAGAACTGACAAATGCTTTGGAAGAACCCGAAAATCTTCTGGTGCTATTGCAGACCTGGCAAAATGGCGATGTTTCGCAGCAAGAGCCGTACAACGGAGACTTCGAAAAGGCAATGGCATCCATTAGAGCGAAAACGCTCGTTTTGCCGTCCAAGACCGATCTCTACTTTCCGTGAGTTTCATAACAAACAATCTCTCGATTTAACAAAGAATGAGACAAAGCTAAATTATTTTATCCTACCAGACCGGAAGACTCGGAGTATGAGGTTGCTTGTATGAAACCAGGTGTTGGAACACTGGGTATTTATCCATCAATCTGGGGTCGTGAGTATACCAATGCAAAATTAACATCAAATTTACATAAAGCTAATGAATTCCCAGATTGGGCAGGAGGTCCCGGTGGTAGCCAGGATGACGTTAAGTGGCTTGATAACAAGCTTGCTCAATTCTTTGCTGACAACAAAGGTGATGCTGTTAGTCCTCTAGTGGAAGGCATAAAGCAAACTCATTTAGGGTAGCAGCGGACAGAGAGAAAAAGATAGTATTCTAGTTCGTTTGTGACAGCAATTTTCTCGGACGATTGGCAAAATGATAGTAGAAATAATGTGCTCGTTGCTATGAAGCACATGTGTATCCATCTTCAGGAACACAAGGTATGATGATGATCACGTGCTATGAGTAAGCATCTCCAGGCCCTGGGAGCGCCGATGAACCTTGCGCGGCGACCAACTTCCTTGTCCAATTTCATTCCTCTCCTTATTGCTGTTTTTCTCTGCTCGTTTCACTCACGGTTTGAATTTGTTCCCATTTGAAATTCTTATCTTTTCTCCAGCGCGACCTTACGCGTCTTGCTGGGCTACTTGCCTCGGTCGACAACTCTTTCTCTCGTTATCTAATCCCGATCTTCTCACGACCGTGTGAGACAGGCTCTTGAATCGTACCATCGTCACTTCTCTTCACAATGGCTACACCACCTGTTCGACAATGGGGTGTTACGCCCCCGATCTCGACTGTTCTACCCACCAAAGATGAACTCGCGGCGAACGACGATCTCATCGCAGAGCTCAAGGCCCAGAACAACTTTGAGCTACCGGCTGAAACAGAACGGAGGTATGTTCGCCATATAAGGGAGTATTGACGCTTCAAGACTGATAATTCCGGAACAGACAACAAGTGCTTCAATTACTTCAGCGTGTCACAGTGGAATTTGTTCAACTCGTCAGTCGCAAGAAGGGATTGTCTCCTGCTGCTGTTGAAGCCTCCGGCGGTAAAATCTTCACTTATGGAAGTTATAGGCTGGGTGTTTATGGACCAGGTACGTGATCGGCTATGTGCGAACCCTGAGTCTCATGCCCTCATTGACGATGATTGCTTGTAGGCTCCGATATCGATACGCTAGTCGTTGGACCTAAGCATGTCCTGATCGATGATTTCTTCGCCGAGTTTCCTCCCGTCCTTGAAAGATTGGCTTCCGCCGGAGCTATCGAAAAGATGACACCAGTACCTGATGCGTTCGTTCCAATTATCAAGCTAGAGCTGTGTGGAATCAGTATTGATTTGATTTTCGCCCGTCTCGTTATTCCCGCGATCCCGATGAACCTGGATTTGAAGAACAATGATTATCTCAGAGGATTGGATGAACGAGAGGTGCGATCGCTAAATGGTACTCGTGTCACAGATGAGATCCTGGAGCTTGTCCCCCAACAAAAGACATTCCGTCTTGCATTGCGTGCAATCAAACTCTGGGCCCAACGTACGTGATGCCTGTCACCTTTATGACTAACGGAATCACTGATTTTTCTGTTTAGGGCGAGCGATTTACTCAAACATTGTCGGATTCCCTGGTGGTGTTGCATGGGCAATGCTTGTGGCTCGAGTTTGTCAGCTATACCCGCAAGCAACTGGGTCTGTCATTGTGGGGAAGTTTTTCAGAATCATGAACAAGTGGAATTGGCCCCAGCCTGTCTTACTGAAACAGATCGAGGACGGACCCCTTCAGATCAAAGTTTGGAACCCCAAGGTAAGCGTAAGAGACTACTTTCGTTGGTGATGTCGACTAAAACAAATCGTCAGATTTACCACGGTGATCGGTTCCACCTTATGCCCATCATCACTCCAGCGTATCCTTCCATGTGCGCAACCCATAACATCAGTCTATCCACCAAGGCGGTTATTCTCAGGGAATTACAACGAGGTGGTGACATGGTCGACAAGATTTTTATGAAACAGCTCTCATGGCAGGACCTATTTGCGCGACACACATTCTTTACCCACGACTACAAGTACTACTTGAGCATCACCGCTTCTAGCAAGACCAAGGAAGCCGAGTCGGTGTGGTCAGGTCTCGTTGAGTCCAAGCTACGTCACCTCGTTGGTGCACTAGACCGCAAGCCAATCATTGCCGTAGCTCACCCGTTCCCCAAAGGATTTGAAAGAATCCATTGTGTCAACAGCGAGCAAGATATGGAGGCAGTCAAGAATGGTTCCACCCAGCACCAGGCCCAAGGCACCAAGACTGAGATGACTGATGAGACTAAAGATGCTGCTCACCAAGCCGCAATTCAGAACACTTTGGAGAACGCAGAGGTACCACAGCCGCCCAAGGTCGAGGTTGAGGATAAAAAGGACGGCCAAACTGTCTACACAACGACCTACTACATCGGCCTGGAGTTGAAACCTCTAGAGCCAGGTAATCACACCGCTCTTCTTGTATGACAATTCTGACGTTTCTCCAGGCCAATCGCGATCTCTGGATATATCGACCGACTCACAGATCTTCAAGTCAACTTGCACCTCCTGGCCAGGGTATCAAGAGGAGGTCATGGAATTGGCCGTCACCCATGTTCGCAAGTGAGTCCCTCGTCTCCTCTGTGATACGCATAACTTTGAGTTAACTCTCCCCAGCTTCGATTTGCCCGAGGATGTTTTCCAGCCCGGTGAGACCCGGCCGTCTCGGCCGAAGAAGAAGGTTGTCAAGCGCTCAGAAACGGCCGGTCAGAAACGCAGTATTGGCGAGTTGGACGTAAGTGTACAGAAAAGACCAAGATCAGTCTTACCTGGCAAACCATCAACCATGGAACCCGCTATCCAGCGCCCTACGATCCAAACCCCAGGATGTCGACAACTAAGAATGACTAATGCCAACTTTGATTCCCAGGGTTCATCTGAAGGAGCTGCGAAACGCCAAGTTACCTCCGCAACCCCCGCCTGAACGACTACGCCTGTTGTTCGCGCACTCCATCCCGCCGGGGCTGGTCCCCAACATCAAATTGATGACATAACAAAAACATCATCTCCAAATTGCCCGTGGTCTCCGACCTAACATTGCAGTTTGCAGCTCCCCCTACTTCCTTAAACCGAACATCTAACTTTCTGCCGTGCTTGAGAGTTATACTTCTCTACAGTGAACGTCCCGTGACCCTTGCAGCACAAGGTTGGTTCGTTCTTCTCCTTGTCTCTTGTTCTCTTGTCTTTTGTGTTGCTTGCCCAACAGCTAGACTAGATGCCTTTTTTTCCTTTCTATTCGGCAGTCCGCCCCCTACCGGGCCCATTTCTTACGGTTACATTACTACACGGGCCAGACTTATTTGCATATCTGATTGGTGTAGTATCTCATTTTCTTTGCGGCAGTTGGCTAGCCAGTCACTGGACGAATTGATTCGCCGTCTTGCAGATAGTTCAATAGTTGAATGCAACGACATGTCCCGCAATATGTGGGCTACATATAACACCAATTCAAAATTGCTCTGTATCCATAAAGCCTTATGACCGAAAAGCAACTTTGGGATCAAGTGTACGCATATAGATATAATAATATGTATAGCGGCGATGTATGGACCCAATTTCCTCGATTTGCACCTCCGCAAGAAGATCCAGTCTCTCCACTATAATTTCGCATTCGAAAAAAAAAAAATTAATGCAGATGATCCTTCCGCTAGCTACGCGGGTTTCTCTTTGTATGCAGCTTGGAAAAAAATGATTCAAACTTCAAAAAACAATGCTCACATGCCGATTTGAACGACAGACCTCGTGATTACTAGTCACGCGCTCTACCAACTGAGCTATGCGAGCTGGATGATATCTGCGGAGCCATATATCGATACTTGACACAATATAGGAACACAGACGAAACTAATTTTGTTCAAGACCAAGTGTTAAAAATATAAGAAACCTTGCACTACAAGGCAGTATGTAGTCTTCAGAGCAATATCTACACTCAATGTCCGAACCGAGTTTGCAAAGACCAGTCTCTCTTTTGGTTCTCTACTTTGGCACAAAATTCTCGTGGTTGATTTGTGGGCCTGGAGCAAGAGTGGGACGCCCATTAACTGACGAATAACGGTATATCACGACCCACATTGATCAAAAAGTGACAAAAATAAAAAAAAGAAATGCTCACACTCGGAGTCGAACCGAGGATCTCATCATTACTAGTGATGCGCTTTACCACTAAGCCATGCGAGCTTGAATTGATGTAAGCTTGCGCACTAATTTGTTATATAAGCCTTAACTGCTAGAGCAGGTGCTATGTGAAGTACACAATGTATATCAATGGCTCTATGCTGGGCAACATGCCAATGAAATGGATTTTGAGTGGAGTTTTGGAATTGATGATGGATCTCTATTGCTCATAGGACCTAACGATTGTTTGGCGCTAATATCAGCGAAATATAATGATTGGGTTGAGTCCTCGAGATTCAGGGGTTCATGGAATATATCTCTACATCGTTATGCTGGTACCATGAGTTTTGATATGACGTACAGAGATGAAACCAACACTCGAGGCCCACTTATTCATCTCACCGCGGCAGATCCTGAGCTTATGTGGCATACATGCAATTGGAACATACATAACAAAATATATAACTTCCGGCGCTCGAACTTGAGGTAATTATGTTGGAACCCCGACCTTAAGATCTTACGAGTGCTCTGCGTTGTGTGCGATGTACACCGCTCGAGGCAAAACTTGGCATTCGAGCTTGTATCTTTGTAGGCCACACGCAGCGATATGCATCGGATGCGTTGGCCATGGCGGAATAAGATTGATAGGGCTTGTGGTGACCTCTGGTGACCTCTGGCTTGCTACATTCCACCGCTCTGGGTTTATGTGCAGACATATATATACCTGTCGTGGTATATTTAGCTGAGGCGCTTCCATCAATGGAAGGTTAGGTAGATCATCACCCATGCACGAAGACTGAGGCAACAAGACCAATCAGAACAATCGGCGTTTTTGTTATCCCGGCACTTGATACTCCCCTGCATGTTGTGGTTTTGTTTGCGCATTTTCGGTCTTCTCCTATTCTCCCTCCTCACATTCGTTCATACAATTTGACTTATTTCTGAATCCATATCTTTTATGATAGAGATGCAACCACGCATGTGCTACGATGATGCCGCTTGGGAGAAAAGTGATGAGATATCTGAAGCTTGGATAGCCCAGATTCTTGAATGTGACACTCTAAGAGAGGTCGGACGATTCCTTGTCAAACATCATGAACCCGACAAACCTGATACATTCAATATCCTGGAAAAAGGTACTTTCAATATCTCCTTTGATATGTCGTACAAGAACACCAGCTCCGCTGTGATACGTCTCCCACAGCCGGGTGCCGTTATGTTTCCCGAAGAAAAAGTCCGGAATGAAGTCGCTACAATGCGATATATTCTGGACCAGACTTCAATCCCAGCTCCTTTTATTTTTGATTATGGCACCCGAAAAGAGGGTCCTTTGGAGTTAGGTCCATTTATGATCATGGAATACATGGATCATCACACAAATATGTACGACGTCCTGAACATGCCAGGCCGTTCAAGGGCATTTCGCGGAATCCTTGACCCCAAATTTGACGAGGACAAACTAGAGCGCTTATATGGAGAGCTAGCAAATGTTCTACTTCAACTTTCCCGACCATCCTTTTTCCGTATAGGGTCACTTAGCCAGGTCGATGATTTCACCTGGGAAGTGTCCCGTCGACCACTTCCGATGCCTATGAATGAACTTATCCGACTAGGCTCGCTGCCTCAAGCATGTCTCCCGAGCTTAGAAACAACATTCGATACAGCATCATCATACCTCAAAAGCCTAGCGGAGCTGCATATCGCACATCTTACGCATCAAAGAAACGACGCCGTTGACTCAGCTGATGACTGTCGACGAAAATTTGTCGCCAGATGTCTCTTCAGAAAACTTGCTCGAGAGAAGAACCTTACGAGACGATGGGCATCTCTTGATGATGGCCCCTTCAAACTATGGTGCGATGATCTTCGACCAGGAAAAATGTCCTTCTCAATGGAGAACTGAAAATTTCGGCAGTAGTGGACTGGGAGTTCACGTACACAGCCCCCGTTGAATTCTCCTACGCGCCACCTTGGTGGCTTCTCATTGAGAAGCCGGAATACTGGCCCACGGAAGGCAGTCTTGAAGATTGGTGTAGTGAGTATGAGGATCGACTGGAGACATTTTTAAGGGCTATGATCAAGCGCGAGAACGAAGCAATCAAGAAAGGTCAACTGAAGGAAGATCAACGGTTATCTGGCCCCATGCGAGACAGCTGGGAGAGCGGGGATTTCTGGATCACCTATGCTGCGAGGAACAACTTCGCATTCGATGCGATGTACTGGAAAAAGATTGATAGGCGTTTTTTTGGACAGACTGTTTGTTCCGATCCCGCTGATGCATGGAAAGAGAGACTGCATTATTTGAATGCTGAGGAGAAAGGCGAAATGGAAAAGCTTGTTGCTCGGAAATTGGGAGAGATGGAGAGCAGGGTCTTGGCGTGGGATCCGGACGAATATACACTACTTAATATAGATATCACGAAAAAGAGGAGGTCGAAGGAAGAGAGTGAGGTCAAACAGGCGGAACCTGACGCCGGTGAAAATGAAAAAAACGGCGATTCAAGATCAAGTGGCCGAGCTTGCTATAGAATCAGTGTCCACGGACCTTGCAGGTCTCTCGGTTTAGTTTGTATGTAAATAGGAACTAGAGGGGTATAATCTACAACAAAGTGATTGTGCACATAATCTGCAATAGGTTACATAGGCTTTACGTAGGAGGTTACCATGTCCTACCCCATCTTATATCTGAATTTAGCTGCTGTGCTCGGGTCTTTGGAACCCAACCCCAATGCCAAGTATAATAACATAGTAGAAGTTCCTCTATTCCTTTCAATGACATTGAAGTCTTATAGTGAATTGACGTACTTGAGATACTCAAACTTTAACAGCAAAAGTTTTGTTCTTTTGTATCATAGGGCGTCACTTCTCATGTGGAGCAATAAATCCCACCAGCCTAACTATGATTAGTGCATGGTTAACACCAAGTATTTGTTGCCGAAAAGGCGTTGCTCGTGTGCCATATTGTATCACGAGCATTAAACGCACACCAACCAATATTTATGGTGTTTTTTTGACTGCGACCGATTGCACCGTCCTTTGTGAATCAAAAACGGCAGCACTTCCACCAATCAAGTTGCTCGCATGGCTTAGTGGTAAAGCGCATCACTAGTAATGATGAGATCCTCGGTTCGACTCCGAGTGTGAGCATTTCTCTTTTTGTCTTTCTTTGGGACTACTTTTAATAAGTAGTCATCGCAAATGCATGTGTGCGTATCACCATTTGCGCCAGATATCATTCCTCTGAAATGTTTCTGGTTTTCTGGTAGGTAATTATCATCATGGGTAAACCTACGGTCATTCTAATGATAGGTCAATGGATCTAGATAGGACATGGAGTATCACATATCTATTGCAAGCTGAGTATATATGTGTTTACTAGTTTGGGTATCAAGCAATGCAATGTGTGAGATTGAATCCTATTAGAACCGACTTTGAGAAAGGGAGGTGGGGGAGGGGAGAACCTCCCAACCAACCTCCAACAATATGATAATCAGAGCATTGTGCATCCTATATCATGTTCTCCATAATATCAATGCTCTTCCATGTAACTCAAGAGACATCATGAAACAAGAGGGGAAATTCTATCGGTACCAAACCAAATGGCATCCCATGTGCTTTTGAACAAATGCTAAGAGCCCTGTACCTGTAGTAGTGCCCTGTAAGTAGGTCATTGAACAATACTTTTGTCAATTGCCAGTGGTCAGTGATATACTGTGATCATTGACCGCCTAAGTACTTTTGTCTTTATCTTAACCAAAATGCTGCATTTGGGAGTGGGTAATGCGTGTACTGACAACCAAGACGATGAGAAAGAGCGATTGCAACAGGCCAGCTTGGAGAGACCCGCAGAGCAAGAACGCGAGTCGGATAGTGAAGAAATTAGCATTTCGAGTCTCATATATTGAGGACTAATGGAAGGCTATGGCTTTCAATTGAACCTTTTGTTATGTTATCCCGAGGTGGGGCACTGACGAACTTGAAGCCTAACTAGCAGACTTCGACACAATCTGCAAAGAGGGCTCAGACACCCCGTAGAACTGCTAGCTATGAGCGGGAGTATATGCTAAGTCAAGAGCGATCGTCCCCACGCCCTATTGTTGACAAGCACCCACCTGCCTTTTATGGCCAAGAACAGCGGGTATCTAGAACCCTCGGGGCCATGTTCCGACCTCAGCGAATCTTTGATATAAAGCCATCGCGAACCTGCATCACCCGAGCGATATAATCGTCGGCTCAAAAATACTATCTTGCATCGAAATCTCTTCTCCAACCCCAACTCATACTTCCCAAAATGGAGATTCCACAATTCCTCCAGGCCCCAGGCCCCATCAAACCCATAACCTGCGTCGATATGCACACAGCAGGCGAGCCAACCCGGATCGTCTGGGACGGCATCCCACCTCTTACTGGCACTCTTCTGGAACAACGAGCGCAAGCAAAATCCCACTTTGACGAATTCCGTCGAGTGCTGATGCTCGAACCACGCGGCCACTATGACATGTACGGCGCAATCCTGCGCCCGGAGACTGAGCTCGTCAGCTCAGGGAAAGCAGATATGGGCGTTTTGTTCATGCACAATGAAGGATTATCGACTATGTGCGGACATGCGACGATCGCATTGGGTCGGTTCCTTGTTGATGCTGATGAAAAGATCTTCCCTCGTCGGAAACAATTGGAATATGAGCCCGTGTCTCGGACGACGAGGCTTAACTTGCATGTGCCTTGTGGAGTTGTTGAGGTTACTGTGCCAACTTTGGTGTCTGGGAAGTCGGATGCCTCGCGGCCTGTTTCGTTTGTGTCAGTGCCGTCGTTTGCGACTGCTATCTCGTTGCAGGTTTCTGTGCCTGAGAAGTTTCGCTGGGCTGAGCTTCGTGGAAGAGATACTGTAACCGTGGACTTTGCTTACGGGGGCGCTTACTATTGTCTCGTGAGTGCGGAAGAGCTGGGATTCCCTGGTGGTTTGGGGGATGTCAAATTACAGGAGATGGATCAGGCGACGAAATTGCTCAAGGAATTCTTAATCACAAACCCAGACTTGCAATATCTTACCCAAGATACCAGAACAGCTGAGGAGGGGTTCCTGTACGGGGTCATGATTACCGATACACGACTTGGACATGCCAGTGCCTCGGAGGGTACGGCGGCTGCGCGTGCACAGTCGGACGCTAGCAGTGAGGAAACCGGACTTTGTTTCTTCGCAAACCAGCAGATTGACCGATCTCCCACTGGAAGCTGTGTTGCTGCGAGAGTGGCTCTCGCACATGCCAAGGGGTCCTTGGGTCACGGTGAGAAGAGGATCTATGATTCCCTAGTGACTCGTGCATATAAGGGCCTCTCTGGCTTCGTTGGATCTGTATTCGATGTCAGCTCAAATGGGAAGCAGCAGAGTGTTCAGGTTAGTGTGGAAGGATATGCATATTATACCGGATATCATTCCTTCGTGATAGAGAAGGAGGACGGTCTTGGGGTTGATGGGTTCTCTATCAAGGATATTGCTCTATAGGTACTTTAAAATACGCCCTTCACGTTGCCATGAATCTGTTTGGCTCGTTTGAGCGTTTGTTTGCCCCATTGCGGCTTATATTGAGCCATGAACCAGTAGCGTTTTGGGGATTGGGCCAATGGCCTAGCGTGCGACATGGCGCTCTCATATGTAGCGACAAGGCGCTGCTTAGCCACTGGACCTCCCCACAACAACTAGGGACTTATTTTTTTTAGGCTGAGCGTTCGTTTCTGGCCGCCTTTCTGTTCTTTTTTTTCTCTGTTCCCTTCTTCTTGCTTCTTGCAATTGTCTGTTTTGAAGGACGGGTATACATCGCGCGAGAGTCATGAACGCACACTTGATGACATGGCTGCTTCTATGTATCTAGTCATCGGACTCTTCTTCTATCGCCTTGCTATGACGTGTTCTTCTCCAATGAGTTTAAGATCACCTCGGCTCCAGTGTCATGACTAGCAGTTGACATTGCCTTGGTCAAAGACAAGGAACACAATACAAAACTTATGAAATAGGAGCATTTGTTGCCGTGAAGCTGCGTATATAGCTTGATACGAGTTAAGCACCAGACCAATAAAGAAAGAACAGGCATAAAGTGGTACGCCAAGACTTCCCAGTAAGCAATATGGACAGCATAGTGTAATAGCAATCTGAATTTTGATACGTGAATATTGTTCACTACGGAGTTGGAACATGTTTGTGGGTCACAAAAAGGACGAGCTTGTTCTGGAAAGGAAACTGAGACAAAATATTGTACATCGTATTTGGGGGATGGACAAGGCGTAAAACACAAAAAAATTCTAGGGGTAGTCTCTATAATCCTCTCAAGCATGTGAGACTCGAATCGCTTATTTACCGATCTCAACACCACCAGTGGCACCGAGCATGCGCTTGATGTCACCGTAGATGGCGAACTGACCGGCAGTGATGGAGCCAACCATGAAGAGACGGGCACCGATACCACCGTAGGAGCCACGGATACCGAGCTCCTTGGCGATCTTGACGAGACGGGTGACGGTACCCTCACCAGGAGCACCCTGGGTCTTGTTGATCTTGGAGAGCATAGTGTCGGCGGGCTGGGAGATGATGGCGGCGGCGAGACCAGCGATGAGACCGGAGCCGAGGTTGATACCGGTTTTGCCACCGTCGGAGAGGGTCTCCTTGTTGACGCGGGCGAGGATGGCCTCAGAGACCTTCTCGAACACGACGAACTTGGCCATGGTGTAGGGAACCCTGTGGAAAGTCGGGTTAGTGAGGTATTCTTTTAAGAGATATCGACCGTTAAGAGAGAGAAAACCACTTACTGCTTGAACAGGATGGGTCCGAATCCGGAGTAGAAGGCACCAATGCCCTCCTCCTTCAGGATGCGGGTCATGGCAGGGAGGAGGCCGCTGGCGAAGGTGGGCTGGGAGACAAGACGGATACGGGTGGCCTCAAGAGGGCACAGGGCGATATCAGCAATGAACTCGGCGGCACCGGCGGAGGCGAGGTAGACAGCGGTGCGGTTGTTCTTGGCGGTCTCGTAGCCAAGGGCGTTGATGGACTGCTGCTTGAAGAACTCGTATCCACCGAACTTGAAGGCACCCTGGAGGAAGTAACCGGCGGCGGTAGGACCGAAACCAGTCAGGAGAGCGCCAGCACCCTCGTTCTGAATGACCTGGCGGAAACCACCGAGCATACCGCGGTTGTAGGTGACGGGGTCAAGCTGGATACGGGTCTTGACACTGTGAACGGACGTAAATGAGCGAAGATTCTTCACACTTGGCGACATATATAAAACTTACACATCAAGAGGAGTGGCGGCACCGTGGGTGATAGCGCAGCACATGGCACCAGCGAAGGCGAAGCGAGAGTACTTGAAGAAGAGATAAAGTCAGTTGAAAGGAATCGTGGAGGTTCAGTGTCGACACATACGAGGCTGACAGCGCTCATCTCTTCCTTGGGGGCGACAGGGGCGGCCATTTTGAGATAGGTGAGAGAAGGTTAAAAAAAAAACGTGAAGAGAGGAGAGGTGCAAAAAGATGAAGGTCAATTGAAGCCTGAGTGAAAGAGAAGAAGAAAGGATTTGAAAGGGATGGGGCCGCCGAACCCGAAAACTTTTCGCGGCCAATGCGGGAGCCGGTAGCATAAGCCACTAAACTCCGATCGCCCGGTCAACTGCATAGCTTTTTGTTCGAGAGGACCCTTTTACAAGCACGCCTCTTTGGGTTTGAGTACGATAATAAGATTCATAATTTGAGGTTCAATTGGCTGTAGAGCTGAATCTAAGATGTAGGTGGCTGGGGATGAACCCGTTGCGCGCCGGATATAGGCGGGATGAGGAATCGCAAATCCAAAAATGATAAAAGTCACATTACAAGCTCAAAAGAGCTGAAGAAGCCTCTGTAAATTGTGTGAAATCGGTAGAGGCAGTACGGTGTCCGACGAACAGGTGAAGTCTACATTGCGTTGTATAGCTAGTGAAAAAAAATAAAATCGAATTGCATTATCAGACCCACGTTGCGTGGAACAGCTGGAAGATTGCTCGCGCCTCTCCTTACGTCACAGGTGGACACGTATTAATTTGACATGATCGAGTGGATATATGCGACCATAGCCCTATTATCTATACTCAGTACGATATATGTTGTATAATATATTTAGTAGGTTTTTACATAGTAAGTGTCGGGCCTTACTATACATGGTAAAAATGTTATCGCAGAGTTTTAAGCTAAGTTATAGCCTTGTACCTAAAATAGGACGAAGATGCGATATTCTGGGATGTTAGTACAAAGGCATAGCTCAAAAGAGAGTACTCATTTTTCATGAACATCCCTTACTTAACCAAGCCAAACACCAAGCAAACTGTGTACAGATAGTAAGAGTTGATGGGACTAACCAAGACCATTGCGCAACCCTCTTTGCTATTAATTCCAATGGCGGCATGAACTCGGAAATAGTTGCGTAAAAGATAATGAAAAGGCCGGATGGCCGCCAAAGGGATTCATTCGTACACAAGCGGTTCTCATGTCATCATATTCTCCAGACCTGGAAATAAGTCTCGATTTACATAATTCGTGACTCACTTATCTTTGCAACGGCGCCAAGTTCATTATTTCAAGGCAGTTGCGGCATACCAAGCCATCTTGGCTCGACCTCTCGGGTGGATTATCGTCTATCCACGAATGAGAGAGCTCCATTCTGCCCGGTCATCCTTTGAGGCCATTTGATTGGCTGCATCTGCCTATGGTTCCCATCATCCGAGGTGTTTGTCCGAAGTAGAAAGGGTCTTCCATGCACTACAATGTACTCCGGATATAGGTATTGAAGACAGATCCAAAGCATCGAATTTTATAAGACAAACTAAGATATGAAATTCCTGTTGACATCGAAGGAACGATTTTACACCCGTGATTACCCCTTTCATGAGCAAAACTACAGGATACTCCTTGCTAGACTTAAAAGTATCATATGAAGTTCAAGGGCTTATGTATATCGCACTACAGGGTGTCTCAGTGTCACTCTTCAGTTCCGCCCGACCCTGAATTGTTGGAGTCGTCTTATGTTTGAACATTGCGCAGTGCTCATATTTTTTCCTCCTCAAGTACGGGTCGGTATTCTTATTTGCAATAGAGACACGCCGCGCCTAAATGCTGTCATTCTTAACCTGCTGCTTGGATATCTACCAAAGAGTCAAAAGTCGGCTACATATTGAAGGTCATTTTCCAAGACTTATATGTCAGTCATCTCTACACAAGCTAAAGACCGTGATGTTGTGTCGACAATGCCAGGCTGAATGAGAAACAGTCGTTGTGGTCTCCCGAAAATACGCTCATGATGCAGGGCTTCGAATGCCACGTGCCGGCTGACCAACGCCATTGGCAGCGCTTGCGCAAAGTGATTCCCAACCTGGAAGACATTGGAATAGACAACATTTGGATACCCCCCTGGTTGCAAGAGGATGAGCCAATCTGGAATGGGATATGATATCTATGATCTTTATGATCTTGGGGAATTCGACCAAAAGGGCAGCCGAGCTACGCGATGGGGTTCGAAGGAAGACCTCCAGAGCTTGATCACTTCTGCGCGTGATAAAAGCGTATGTTTGTGGGCCATAAGCATGCAGGGGAATTATGGACAGATATCTTAGGCTGGCGAGATGAGATTGTGCTTATCAATAGTTGCGGCTGTGGCGTGTTCCCTGTCGCTGCTATGAGTGTTAGTGTTTGGGTCAATTCTCGAGCGCAGGGAAGAGAAGATATAGATCAGTTTGATTTAGAAACGAGAACATATACAGCCCCTAAGCATTTCTGCAAAGGCTTTCACGGTAGCTCATAGATTGAAACCTTGATTTTGAGTTTTTAGCTTTAACGCTTCTATTTAGACATGAGCCGAACAGATTACTACCCAAATAAGCGTTGTAGGAACATTTGAAGATTGTAAGGCAGGGAATCAGGCATCAACATCTGAAACATAAATGCCTCAGGCCGACAGATCCACTCCAATTTTCTCCAACAAACCCCGGAATCACCTGCCCCCTGCCAAATTTGATGCACCACACACACAATTGGAGCTTTCCTTGAAGATATGATTTTTGCTTCGCTTTTCTTGTTTTTATCCTTGGCCTCAGAAGATACTTCCACACCCTTGCTGTCATGGCTTCGCACAGTCAGAGCAGATCGGAAACAAGGCCGGACCCGTCAGCGTGTACGGAGTACACAGCCGGAAACGACTCCGGGGAATTCTAGCTTGGCCGACTTCAGCCCAATACCCGAAAAACGACCTCGGGACCCATGAACATGCCCAAAGCTTACAAATTGAAAGCAGTCAATTGAGAGGAAAATGCTTACCCCAGGAACCGCGCTTTCACTGATTTCGTTTATGTTGTACTTTTGGCTGTTGACCAGATGTCGAGTCGCATTCGGGACCACTCCCGAGAGCGAAATGAGTCTATCCACGCTGCGTGGAATACCCGTACCCGTTGAGCATCCCCAGCATTGGTGTCTTCGCTTCAGTGAGCTTCTTATACCAAGAAGTGGCTATAGCTTGATCGGGTCATGTAGTCCGCTGCGCAAATTAGGCACATCATGGGAACAACTGCTTGTCAGCCCGAGGTCGCCTCATTGGTTCTGACTAAAACGACAAGGAAGGTATTGCAATTGTTAATGCAACAGCAATCGACAGATCGACAGGGCATTCACCCCTCCATCACACGCTGAGGAATTCAAAACCCAAGAGGAGATGCATGCGGTTGAGATATTTGGTTCAAATTTCCCTTACTCAGACGGACGGAGCTTGAATATGTAAATTTGGCTAGCGACGTGTACTGGGATATATCACATTAATAGTTATGACGATCGGTCTTCTGTGCGAGGTTCCATGTGATATTTCATGCAGTCACATTCTTAGTTTCCGCATTAGCAATCTATAGCGTTTTAGCTTCTTTTTTCCGGCCTGAACGTCGGGAAAGAGCCGTCCTAACCGAGCTAGATTTACTGATCAACACCGTTGATACCCAATCAGAGAGGGAGGAACAGGGTATCCTCGTTGTATTTTCCAAACTAGTATTGCACAGACTTCATTTGTCAGCTTCATGTTGTAAAAGGTAGGGCGTCGAAACAGAAATTGCGTGTTGAGTGTGGAGCCGAATCCACAATTAAAGACGCCTTCTAGGTGCAACTATTTGTCCAACTCAAATATCCACCGGGATCCTGTGGGGGAAAGCTTTTTCTATGTACGAAGTACGGAGTACGGAGTAACATCCCTTATAACCCTTGTGTTCCCGTTAAGATCTCCATCTAGCGCACAAACCGCCGATTTCGTGGGTTAGCCAAGTCTTCAAGATGTCCGACCATTTCGCTACTGAGCAGAATATGGAAAAGGTCATGTCTCACACAGGTTAGTTGTTTATCCTTTCTGTCGAGGATTTTGTACATTAGATGTCAAAATTACTCATACTGCTGTACAACATATAGAGAACCCAGTGGCCCCTGAATCACAACACTCCCATGAGTCCGAAGACCAAGATTCAGATGTCGACCATGAGCCTATTCAAGAACGTTATGGAAACCCTTCATACTCCAGATTCCGCCAGGTGGCTTCCAAAACAATTGTCTCATTCGGGCCCAATGATCCAGAGAATCCTGTCAACTGGAGAGCGGTATGTCTAGCAGTCTTCAATGCAAAAAAGCAAAGCGAAGGTCAAAGTACTGATCCGTCGAACAGAGAACAAAGTATCTTGTCCTTGCATCTGGTGTCTTGCAAGTCATGAACAGTACTATCGGCTCGTCGATTTGTAGCAACGCCATCCCTCAAATCGCCGAAGAGTTCAACATCACCAACGACACACTTCTTGTCTTGCCAATTTCCATTTTCCTCGTCGGATACATTTTCGGACCATTAGTATCTGGTCCTAGCTCCGAGTATTTCGGTCGAAAGCAGCCTTTACTTATATCCTTTATTTTATTCATGATCTTCACGCTGGCATGCGCTGTCGCAGACTCATATGCCTCCTTGCTCGTCTTCCGTTTCTTCAACGGCATGGTCGCCTCAGCGCCTATCGCTACTGTCGGTGGACTGTTTGCTGACGTTCACGACAATCCAACATTGCGAGGTCGCCTGATGGCTTATTTCATGGCTGTACGTTTCCTGCTTGTTTGACCTGAGAAACTTGGTTACAACGACTAATCTATCTAAAACAGTGTACAACTTGTGGGCCAATTGTCGGACCCTGGGTGTCTGGATTTGTTGCAGTTGTCAGCTGGCGCTGGTGTTTCTGGATCGGACTCATCTTATCAGGAGCTACTTTGCCATTGATTATGCTCATGCCCGAGACATATGCGCCGGTTATCTTGAAGCACCGAGCTCGTAAGCTACGCAAGGAGACAGGCAATTCGAATATCGTATCACCGTTTGACCTCCAGAGTCGCAATATGCGAGAAATGCTCATCATCACGCTTTCACGACCCTTCCGCATGATCATGCATGAGTACATCGTTTCTCTGACTTGTTTGTATCTTGCTCTCGCTTATGCGGTTTTCTATCTCTACTTTGAAGCATATCCGATTATCTTCCAAGGTATGTATCCTACCAGAAAGCGTGCGAGGAAAACTATTAGAGAAACAAACTAACAAATATCCTGTAGGCATCTACAAAATGAGCCCCGGCGTGTCCGGTTTGATGTTTTTACCAAGTAAGTACATCTATCTAGCCTTTCTTCCCAATTCACAATGATTCGATCCTAATATCGAATAGTCGGTGTCGGCGCCGCCTTTGCCTGCGTCGTTTTCCTGTGGTACGACGGCTACCTAGCCCGAGCAAAAGCACGCAACGCCAGCTGGGCCCATATCGAAGAATACCGCCGACTCCCTCTTGCCTGCATTGGTGGACCCCTATACGTTATCTCCCTCTTCTGGATCGGCTGGACATCCTCATCAAACATCCACTGGGTCGTCCCCTTCCTCTCCGGCATCCCCTTCGGAATGGGCTATCTATTGATTTTCATGGCTATGCTGAACTACCTGACCGATGCATACGAAACTCTCTCTGCCAGTGCCCAGTCTGCCTCAAGCTGCACGCGAAGCATATTTGGCGCTGTGATCCCGCTCGCGGCGAAGCCGATGTTCAATCGGCTCGGAGTACCTTGGGCCTGCAGTTTGATCGCTTTTATCAGTCTTCTTGTCTCTATCGTTCCGTTTGCGTTTATTCGTTACGGAGACCGCATTAGGGCCAATAGCAAGTTCTGCCAGGAACTCAAGCGCATCAAAGAGGCTGAGCGGTTGGAGTGGGAGAGGGAGGAGCGTTTGGCGAATGGTGATGATACAATTGCGCCTATCCCATCTCGCAATACTGGGATTTCGATGACGAGGATCGATACTGCTCGCACGGATAGAGCTTCAATAATTTGCTAAGGAGGATTTCCAGAAATCTTGTTTCTGAGGTCGAGCGTCTCCCCCGGATTTTCCATCGAATCTTGTTTCGAGGAACGTGACTTGTTCATAATTGCTGGACGGACAATTCTTCCTCGATGACTTGTCATTTTATTTCGGATTTCATCGGTTTGGCGATCCAAAAGTTTTGATTTTCTTCCTTCACGAGGCGAACTGCATGAACACACACTTATTTTTTAATGTCTAAGCAGAACAGGACCTTCACCAGCTGCATCGAAACACGTTCTTATTACAAGAAAAAGAAGCACAGGTGCCTGCCATTCCCATTTACGTTTTGCTTTTTTATCCCCCATATTTGAGGCGTCTCACTTTTATATCTTTCTACCAGGGACCAAAATTTGCATCGGGCTAGCGTTGATTGGTAGTGACATTGACTTTGATTCCTTGCTCTAGGAGTACCCCAGGCATAACTGTTAGTCTAGTTTGAATCTATCGCACTGTTTTTGTTTAACTACTCCCGCTTCAACCCAACCTTTCCAACCTTGCGTAATCCCAAAGCCCCAATTCCACAGGCCGCCATCATCATTGCGAAACAAGTCCAGAAGACGGCTCGATAGCCATCCATTAATGCTTCTGGGGAACCTTTGTTAGTATATGAGGATCCCTGAGTAACGCTTGCGGATATGATTGCAAAGATGGTGAGCCCAATAGAAGTGCCGAATTGTGCGACCGTATTGAAGACCGCGCCTGCGAGGCCTTGTGTTTTAGGCGTAAAGACGTCGGTGATGATTAGATTTGCAATCGTGAAAATGACTGTAGATTTGAGAGGGTTAGTAAAGCAGCCAAATGTCTGTTGGCCGGTAACAACAAGTACATGACAAAGGGAACGCACCGTCTACTGAGAGAGGACTTAGTAAAACAGCCCAAAAGGCGCAGTGCCACCACGACCAGCTGGGTTCAATGATAGCCATGAGTAGAGGAGATCCAGCGCTAAGAAATGTGCTGACGAGCACTAAGTGATCAGCGTGCAGTCGATGAACCAGCAACCCCGTGCCAAGATTGAGGACCACGCCGAGGACGACGTTTGGTAAGAAGCGAAGGGCAGCGTCAAAAGCAGATAAATCTTGGACTTCTTGGAAGCTGCAGATTGTTTTAGTAAAGTATTTGCATTATGTCACTAAACGCACTCACAACAGACTGAAAAGCGTTTCCATCCCGTTCAGAACGGCCCACGATAAAAGGACCATCCCACAGACTGATGCAAAGGCAGTGTTCTTCCATATGGAATTTGGAATCAGGGCAGCTTTGCCGATTTTCTCACGCCAGCTCATCCAGCCCAAGAAACCGGGTATCATGATACCGGCAGCGCAGACCAAGGCGATGTTCTGTGGGTGGCGAATGTTTGATGGGTGATCTGTGATGGTGCTATCATTGTTGTTAGCTGTGTGATGTAGCCCAAGTTTAGAATCATCCCAAGTAGAGATAACATACGCAAACACATAAGAGATGATTCCCAACGAGGAGCTTGACAACAAGATTCCAATCCAGTCAATCTCCGAACGAAGTCTACTCCATGAAATCGGGTCCCGTTCTTTGTCTTTAGGTAGTTTGAAGAAGCTCACAGCTGAAAGTACCGTCGTAATCCCCGCACAAAGATAGTACCCAAATCTCCAGCCGAGAGAGGAGCCCTGAAAAATACCACCGAGTACCAGCCCCACGGAGAACCCCATGGGCTGGCCCAGTCCAAGACAAGCAAATCCAATGTTCCTCCGTCTACCTGTCGGCATGGCATCGGTCATGATACTAAAAGCCGTGGGCAGACACATCGATGTCGCAATGCCTTGTAGAGTGCGGAATATGATAATTTGAATACCTGTCTGAGCAACACCGCAGGCAAGGATGAAAGCACCTAGGAGGGAACAGCCAATGAGATTGATTATTCGATTTCCCAGAAAGTCGGCCATTGATCCTGCTAACAGGAGACAGCATCCATTTGCTAGACTGTGGCGGATAAGTATTGGATTAACAGGAGTCAAGAAGGGAAAGTCTTACGCATAGACTGAGACCGGCCTATCATTTAAAATTGGAACCATGTTAGAATGATCACAATGTTAACCATTGCGGGCTGAATGAGATTGTTAGACTTACCATAGCAGTAGATTATCAGGTAAACTCAAGTCTCTTGCAATGGTAGGTAGACCAATGGTTAGTAGGCCAGTGCTCATGCTCCCCACAAACGTGATACCACTGAGGGCGGTAATGACAATGACTGCACTGCTTCGAGGAAGTGTTGCTGAGCGGATCTCATAAGCATCTTCTAGCGACGGCTGCTCCGTTGAAGAATGTCGCGTCAGTGACGCTTCTAGAGACCCGTGGAGCTGAGATTGCAACTGGTTCGAGTCATCCAGGTCGACGCCCGAATTTGCTGTTCGGGTTTGAGCTGTTGTTTGAGACATAATGGTTGGAGCTCAATTGTTTAGAGTAACATATATGACTGGCTGACTCACTGAGCTCTAGTAGAAAAAACCAGTGAATGCCTAAAGCTTAGGGCGTAATGTCAGTTCTCAAAAGTCCGCCGTACCTGAGTACATCATAGGCGAGTGGACCAGAGCCATTAGTCAGGGCGCCCTAAGGTTGACATGGCGGGGTCCAGAATCCGGGGTACGATCCAATCATAAGGTAGAGTAGTGTATAAGTCACCCCACGGCGTGCTAATCGTGAATTCTTAACGCATGTACGGAGCAAGAACAATGTAGTCCCCTATCACCAGATTCAATGACAGTAAAATTGGCGCAGAAGCGGCTTGTTGATGGAACAGGGAGGGAAGAAATGAAAACACGAAATATATTGGCTCGCTCAAGCTTGGGGAAGAGAAGGGAGAAAGAAAGGCAAGGAGAGATTTATCTACCACTGTGCACCTGGTTAGAGACAGAGAGCCTAAGGAATCGAGGCCTCAACACCGATCACCTATGATTCTTATGAAATTTACCCGTAAGCAATCATCGAGGAAAAGGCCTGTACCAATTTGATATTTCAAATTTCCTTGTTTGGATCTAATTGGCAGTATTCTCATACAAGTACCTGGACAGTCGTCAAAAGCGCCTTGATGATACTAATGTTTCATTTGAAAATGTACTTGTCGTCTTATCTCCGTATAGTACGGCACAATAGACTATAACTTTTGGGGTATAGCTTAGGAAGACTTTTAGTCAAGCTTAGTATCAGTCAACATCTAGCAGGAGACAATGCGTTGCATCGTAGGTATAACACCATTTTCATGTTGGGGAAATATCGGGGCTAAATCGAAATCGTGAAGCAGAGTGAATCTGAAGAGCGGCGATGTTCCTTCATATTAAAAGCCTCCTATACCTTATAGGGGCATCTTATCTCAGATTGAGACCAAACTGAAGAACTACGCACGTATGCCCAAATGGAGCCCGCAGTTATGCGACCGCGTTTGATCTCTCCAAAACAAGAAAACCATAACCCCTGTTCGGACACAAACAAAAAGCGTTTTGCAATTCGAACCGACAGGGCCAACTCTGACACACAAAAATGCCATATGACTATCAAAATGTGGCTCATTCAGCAATACCTATTAAGTGCCACCACAACCAGCCCAGCCCTAGACTCAGCCCTAAATAACAAGAACACCAGCCTTCTTTGCTTTGGGGGGTTTTATTCCCCAAGCCATCAACATGCCGGCGGCTTCGTTCGGCTAGGGCGCGATTCGGGCATAGGACCGAGGCGAAGCCATGTACTTTAAAATATCCAACCCAACTGGGGACCAGTCGTCTAGAGCTACCGTTCGGACCAAGCTGTCTTTTGTTTGATTCATAGCAACTTTATTGCGTGCAGGCAGCTGATCGAGATGTCTGTGCGTAATAGAACGACATAATAAATAAAAAATGAAAATTTTAGACTTCGCGGACCTGGCGGGGCGATTGGAAAAGCGCAAAGTATTGACTTGCATTGGTCTGCATACTAATCAGGTCCAGATTGAAGGGTTCGGAGGATGCGAGGGTCTAGTTAAGGCCCAGACTCTGTACAAGTCTTGGAGCACGTTCGTCTGGCGCATTAATTGGCTAGTGTGGAGTATCCATTGTTAGTTCAAAAATTAGTCAATGAAGAATTATCGTTGAAGGATTCGTTTCCCTACGTGAAATAAGTAGGTGTAAAGTACGGAGTAAATTAGGTATATCATACTACGGCATTTCCCATTCGCCTAGTTCCGAATGAAAAGCACAAACAAATCTGTGAAGATCATGAGTGGCAAACATCTATTATGCTTTGTAGATCGATCAATTATCCTGGATATGGGTGGTCTGTGTTGTAAACCTGTGCAGGGGAATCAGCGTGGGGGTGGGAGCTATGACGGCGGAGGCGAAAAAAAGGTGCAGGGAAGTAGGAAATCACGAAATCGTGATTATTCAGTACAATCTGTTCAATCCCACCTCATATGGTGTACGCGATATAGGAATTTGAACGAGCTTGCGTACTTTGCGGGTCCGAGCGAGGAAAAGCAACAATAACCAGCGGTAAACGCGCTTTACGCGAAAGGGGGATGTGCGGTTGCAGCGGGAACCCCAGATGGAGTCTGTGGAGCCTCTAAAAGGGTATTTTGGTCCTGGTGATCGCGAAGGTGGGACGGCTTTTTGCTATTTCGTGCTTTTGTGCTTTGCTTGTCTCGGATTATCTTCCCGAGTTATTTTTTTTTTTTTTTAGGATGATTGTTTCCCTTCTTGGCAGGGATATTCAATCCGGAAGCGATGTAGTCCTGGAAGACGTAATGAGATTGTTCGGTCAATGCTACCTCTGAATCAAGTCAAAGAATTCAAAGAGGCCTGTAAATCCTTGCACAATCTAATGATCCTGGTATCTTTGAATCAGGGCGGAAGTGACGAAGGACAGCCTTTTGGAGCAAAGGTAAAAGCCCCCTCTTGATACCCACCCCTCGAGCTTTGGGGGGATATGATACGTCAGACTAACTCCATGTGCCCATCCATCTAGTTCGGTGACGGTATGGTGTGTGAACTAGATCGGGCTCCGAGCCAGTCAGATCTAGTATATGCACCCCAAAAAAGCCCTCTTACACGGGAAGGGGGGCGCGATCAACAGCCCTTGAGCTGAAGCCAGACCTGACTCAAATCAAACATCCGGCCTTCTCGGCTTTTGGGTACTTACACAAACATGGCATTGTTGGCAAGCGCCTGACGCGGTTCGAACCACCCCCTAGACATTTTGCCTCTCCGAGGATATCCGGAGAAGCATGATCGTTCGAGAATTTATTTTTTCTTCGGCAAGCCCTGACAGTTCATGGGGGCGCACGGACGGTATACGCGAGCTTGAAGATGGTTTGAAGCTAAAGACGGGGGACATCCTGTGCCTAGATCGTGGGGCCCGGGGGCTACGGGGCTAATCCGTCAAGCCATCTATGGAGCCCTAGGTAGTTTCCAAGCGCTCATGTCCGACTGGTAAGAAGTGGACAGGAACCAGTTAGATAACAAGGGTTTGCTTGTCATCATCTCCACTCCTACACATTCGGAGCTGATTGTCTCTTTTTTCTCTGGGTACACAGCCTTGAACTGGTAACAAACAAAAAAAAAATTAAAAATTAAAAAGTCTGAGATCATGTGGCTGCCGTCAATACTCCCCGGCGACAAGAGCTTTTGCCTTTTTTATTTCTTTTGCGGGGAATCCATGGGCGTATCACAGCAGTTCCGCAGGCACAGGAATGTGGAATGCAGCTGCCACACCGTTGAAGTATCCATTTTTTGCCTGGGACTAGTCAAGCTGACTCGAGTTTGTCTGGTGATCAGCTTCGTTCTGGTTTGCTGCCTGGTCCCGAGTTAAGTGACTTCATACCCCGTCTTGAATGATATTTATATCATCTGGCCCGGGTCATAGTCCATCATGCTCAGGCCCTTCGTCTTTCCTTTTTTTATTCCTTTGACTTTCAGCGCTCTTGATTTGTTGTTTCCAATTCCAAAAGAATCTGTCCGAACATTATAAAAGTGTAGAACTCCGGAAAAAGTATGACACTCTTTTCACTGGTGGCGATTCCGATCTTCGTCTGTCTTTTTGCAGTCAGATACCAAAAGCAACTGCTTCAGTGGTTATCACAAAAGTTGGGAGGGAAGACTTGCTCAGAAAATGTCTCTCATCCATCAGATATCAAGCGCATGGCACCGTACCCAGCGCAGCCCATCAAAGGCAGAGAGCGATATCGCGTGATGATGGATATCCGCAAACTGGACGCCCAGAACTGGCTCACTCTCGACAAGAATTACATGGATGAACACCGGGTGCGGACCCAATTACTTTACGAACAGAGAGAGAAGGTCTTGCGCTGTCTGCCGGAATCAATTGAACCATGCCAGGAGGCATTGGAGGAGGTTTCGGACTTTCTCTGCGAGAGATTTCCCAATATGTTCGAGATGTCAATTGTCAACAACCAAAAATGTATCAACAATCGTATGACTGGCGACAACTTTACCGTCAGTGGACGCGACCCAAACGAGGGATTGACCGAAGCACTTGAGACCGCCGTCCGTCTGACGATGGAAGATCTCAGTATTCTAATGATTAATGCGGAGGGGGAATACTACCTGTGTGTCAAAATTAGCGCATGAATTGCAAGCCATCAATATTGACCTCAATACAGGGCAGCTAGCGCCAGTCTCTTTCCAACAGGGTGGACAGTGAACCAGAGAATTGGCTGGACCATCTCGCAACTGCACGGTCCTGTACCACTATGGCACCAACAGGTTGGCAACTCCGTCAGCAAGTAAGTCAACTCCTTATCAAATTGGATAAGATTGTTACAAAGCACAATTATGCCTACAAAGACAATACACTAACCTTGAATCCAAGATTCCTCGCCCGCCTCACCCCGAACTCCCCAATGGAACGCTCGAATTACTTCGTGGAAGTCAAGGCGCCAAACGAGAACCTGACCGATATTCTGTACCGTCCCAACGCCCTCTGCGAAAAAGAATTGAGTGACCCTCTGCCCTCGGAGATCTTGATTCGCCGCGAGAGGCAGACATTCCGTCGACTGCCGCGGACAGGTGCAATTGTCTTCGGCGTGAAGACGTATCTCACGCCTCTGGATGAGCTTCCAATGACTGAGCTGGATAATCTGGCCAAGGAGATGAGGAGTTGGCCCGATTATGTTGGTGATTATAAGGGGAGAGATGTTTGGGGGGCCAAAGTTTTGGAATATTATCAAAAACGAGTTGGGGAGATAGAAAGGTCGATGGGGGAAAAGCAAGATCAGATAACTTGACGTTTGAATGGTCTTTGTAGTATTATATCTGGGATTATTTGCATTTTGGTTCTGGAAGATCAAAAATGGGCGGTTCCTGTTCTAACAACGCAAAAGTTGTTTTTCTCGTTTGTCTTTCTTTCCTTCCCCTACTTACCTGGCTACCTCCTGCTTGTTTGGCTATTTGCTTTTGTCTCTTGCGTTTCTGCGTTCTTTGATCTGTTGTTCAAACAACATTGGATTACGGGGATGCTCTTTCCTCGGCCCAAACGAGGAGGAAATGTGTTTAATGACCTTGCGAAGCTCTACGAGATGAGAAAATCAAAATGATAAATCATTGTTTCTATTGAACTACCTAGAACACACTATTGTAGTGGAGCTCTAGTTATGATTGGCCAGCGGCGAGTGCAAAGAGAATCCACCGGAAATCGAGGGGGACTGAGCCCAAATCTATAAGTTAACATATGTGAAAAGAAATGAACGAAGGGGTCATGGTAACAGGACAGAGAATCATCCTACAAGATGAACGGGTATAGCAGGAACTCTTCAAATCTTCGACAGTGGTGGCTTGTCTTGCTTTAACCGCACAACGCCCTATGATCAAAGTTAGCCGTCGGCTCCACCAAATATCAAAAAGCAGAAAGAACATACCTCTTGCGTGCAAGTGGCAATGAGCAGCCCATCCTTGGACCAAATCTTCTGAATTGCCAAACCTCGTCCCTCACCAGCCCACGGGCTCTCCATTTCCGTCAACATCCACTCATCGGCACGGAATGCCCAAGGATTATGGAAGTAAATTGAGTGGTCAAGACTGACCATCATGCCGACCTCTTTATGGTCTGCATCTGTTTGGCCTTTTGTAGCCTTATTCAGAGCCCCTTCTACACGGCGACGAAGTTCTGCAGCTTCTTCTTCCTTCAATTCTTTTAGAGCGCGATGGATATCCTCATCATCAAGATCTGATGGGTTCTTGAGTGCGTTCAAGAGCTTCTCCAATTCGGCGGGAGACGAGAATCGCGGAATATCATGGACAAGGGAGATGGTGCCGATGAAGTAGCTATCGGTAATATAGGCAAGGGCCGACAGGTGGGCTTGAGACCCTCCTTGCTCGGAAATCGCCCCGCGTGCACGAATATATCTCCGGACTTTTTTATCTTCTGGGTTGGAGGAAGCGCCTATACCATTTCGAGTATCGTTAGTCCAAAGTTCGCAGTGGGGAGCAGACTTCCGAGTATGGGACCTACGGTTCACAATTCCCGCCTTCCTTGATTCAAACGGACCACCGCCCGCATTGCTGAGGGCTTTTAGACTGCCTGGCTCGGCATCTTCTGGTAACGGGACATCGGGCTTAGATACGGCGTGGTGGACCGTCTTCTCGCCGCCACTTCCGACCCGGCTGAAGCTCAAAGTGGTGGTGAAGATCGGCCGCCCCCGTTGCCGCGCCTGCACGGTCCGGGTCACAAAGCTCCTTCCGTCGCGCACCCGCTCGACATGGTATAAAATAGGGATCTCGGAGTCACCGGCAAGCACGAAGTAGCAATGCATGCTGTGGACGGCGTAGTCGGCGGGGACGGTCCGCATGGCTGCTGAGAGGGACTGCGCGATCGCGGCACCGCCGTAGATGCCTCGAGCTCCGGGGGGATGCCACAATGGGCAGGTATTGGTGAAGACATCCTAGAGACGAAGCATGGGTTGTTAGATTATGGCTGGGCATTTCTGCGACAGGAAAATTGAGAGATCTCATACTGGGCCGAGGTCCACCACTGGCGTCAAGTCGAGCACATTCTCGATAAGAGCCTTGGAGTGATCCTGTGTAGGGGGATCGAAGAGTGTTACGCGTTTAGCCATAATCGAGGAATGTAAATGAGAACGAAAAGAGCCAGCAGGTTAAACAATATTCACCGAGGCGGATGACGGCGGTCTCCTGGACTTTTTAAATGCGCTCGGCGCTCACGGGAAGAGCCGAGGTCCAGGACGCGACGCTGGATCTCCAATTACGCAGCACACTCCTGACTACCTACACATGCTACATGTCGGAATTTTTTCCAGAAAAGGTGTGAACCTTGAATCATTCATCAACTTTATATGACCTTCGCCTCGTACTATGTTGTATACGCTAAAGCGTACTACAAGGAGTATTCCAATACTTCTGCGCTGCCTCATCCTGAGGCAAATCAAAGCGATAAGTATTTCGCACGAGTTCAGGGGACGGCGCGGCACAGTTTTGTTCCCCCAATAATCGAAGCAGCTGACGTCGCTGCAACTCCTCGTCGCTGAGCATCAGTGTGGCTTCTTCCACTTGGTGACGGCGATACTCTCGATACGTCAAGATCGCCGCGATCGCATAACACACAGAGAACGCAGTAGGCAGGCATATCCCCACAATCTGCAGTGTATTCATCTGCATGCGCCGGCCGTGTATATGGAATAAGAAGTTCAGGAGAGCGAGCAAATTCATCGTCGAGTATGGACTGGGAACGTTAGTGTCTGGCCGATAGAAACACCATTCCTTGAAACTTGCATGAAGATCGAGCGGAGGAGGAACATCAGTTGTTGGCGTTGGACAAACGCGATCAGGGCTGATATGCAGTAAGATGCACCGACAAACACGAAGGCACACACGTTAGATACCGTCGCATCGATTCGCAATTCGTGTGGAGGGTAACCGACTACCACAGCCAACATCATATATCTAAACGCAGGCATTTTATTGTTAGCAGTCTATGTTTTGTCGACACTAAAATCTCATTGTGGCGCCAAACCCACCCCACCAGTTGCAAAGCGGCAAACCAGCCAGCTGCCATCCTCCATGGCCAGGAAATACCAGTCGTGTCAGACTGGTGGTGCTTCGAGCCGGATGTCGTCCATATCGATTCATATGGAGATGACAGCATACCGTCACTTATGCCACGCGTTAAAAGTAGGCCGCTAGATGGTGTTGGCGCAGGAGAGGCCAGAAGGCAAAGAAAAACGAATAACGAGAGTAAAGAAGTTGGATCAATTCTCAAAAAGGCGAGTCAATAAGCGAGTGAGGTTTTGAGAGGGGGTTGGAAGCAGAATTGCAGAAATGCAGCTGAGGTGGTGGTGCAGAATTAGTCTCTTAGCTACGACGATCTGACAATGCATAGGTCGCACAAGCAATGTCCATACCAGGGATATATTTCAGATTGCGCCTCAAGCAACGATTTTCCACGTAAATACACCATATATCTATCTGAAAATTCGAATGCATCATTGAAAGCATTGTTATTACTTTATAAACAAACTATTAAACGAAGTATAGATTCCATCGCGTGTATTGGACGACTTTTCCACCAATGACAGGACACTATGATGTAATGCAGTAAACACAAATATAGATTGAATATGCGCCTTATCTTCATCTGTGATCGCTAGGAGTCGATCTATATTTAACTATCTACTTGTAGGTACGATGCAGCGAATAAATGTTCTGAACAATGCGGAAACCCACATCAGGTGACGGGTATACGCCTGTGACGAAGCCGAGAAATCGACATATTTGTGAAATATCCCTACGACAAGTGCTAGCTAGGCCATCCGGAAATTGATCAGCAGGAGCAAATTGTCCCTTCGCTGGGAAAAAAACCTGGGGCCATATAACTAAGGCTGCGTACATTGTAGGCAGTTGATGGACGACTGTCAATAGCAAAATGAATACATGTATATACCATGTATTAAGTACTCTTTATTCTTTGTCCCGGAGAATTGAGAGGATCAATAGAATCAAGAGGATGGCAGATGACGCTATTGCAGCAAATCAGGTGGTCCAGTAGAGAGAAGCACAATGAGTCGTAATGATCTGTAAGAAAAAAAGACCAATTGAGTGGCTGGGCCCTCTTCATACAAGTACATTTTTAACATTATCTTCTGTATAAAGACAGTCGGAAAAGTTGGTCCATTTGTACAATGGGGATCAGTAGTGGAACTGCCGAATTTTTCGAATTGAGTCGGCATACCAGAAGTCACCATCGAATCCGCGGTCGTCCGACGTCATCCAGTCAACAGCGGATAATCCGGGGGCAGATGGTATTTACATCTCAACCTCATTGGATGGCTGCAGGAGCATATCCAAAACCGACCGAAGAGATCGTTTCGCCTAGCAAAATAACTTGAAATTCCCATCATTGTGGCTATGCTCGATATCCATATGGGCGATGAGAACCGAAAAGCTTTCCATGACTTGTCGTCGCAGAGGAGCGTCTAGTTCCTTGAATCGATTGCGGGAGTTTTGGCTGAAGTAGATATAATTCAAGAACTCCAGCCGCTGGTAGCGCGCATGATGCCAAATATAAAGTCAGCCTAACAAGGTTACACAACGAGTTAGCTGTGATACATACTCTCCAGGCTAGAGATATAAAGCCCTGACTTGGTAGTTCTTCTCGGCGTTTAAAGGCATCGTTGACCCAGCTGAGCAATCCAAGTGCGGACCTGAGCAAGCTTGATTCTTCAATTCCGTGTCGCCAAGCCGCCCAGTCAATTAGAAATGCAGATTGTAGATATAAGAGCCGAATTAGATGTAAGCACTCTGTCTCCCTGCGGGGCTTTTGGCCATCCCAGATTTTCTGAAAGGGGACCCTTAGAAAAGATGGAAGGCTCTTCTCTCCCATGGGTTGTCGATATCCTGATTCAGATCACTGTGATTTGTAAGTTCTTTATTTGCGTCATCGGAAGAACTTCTCTTACATTACCCACTGCTGCATATGAAAATTTCCTTTACCAAGTAGAAGTTCCAATGTCTCTTCTCGAATCATTGCTGTCATGGTCGACCTCGGAACGTTACGTGTGATCTGCGACAATCACCCTGCCAGCACAAGCCCAGTGATTAGCACAAAGCAACAGAAGGTCTCATTTCTAGTAAATCTCAACCAATCATTTGCTTAATTTAATTGACAAGATCCCGCGTGAAGAGCGGGGGTTCGGAGAATGATCGGAGAACGCGACTTTGTCCGAAGCGGATACAACCACCGCTAGAGATATCTGACAGTAACGGTGATTAACCTAGGTAGCATCAGACAACCATGTAAGCAATGTCATTCAATCATAAGAGCTAGCGCAGTACATCAAGCGTGATAAAGCACACTCCATAGTGGAGCAAGCGTCTCAAATTCATAGCATCATGATCTCAATACAAAGCAAACCATCGTTGCGCTTCTTTTAGTGCTGTCCAGGGTCTTCCCAGCTCCAATACAAATCCCCAACTGCAAACCCATAGACCTGTAGCTGTTGGATACATTGATGTGGCTGTAGCAACCCTGTGGACCAACCCCACCAAGCCACGCGATATAGACGAACCGGCGCTGGGCAACGCAGTGGATATCGAAGGCTGGCTCAACTCTATGAACGTTACAGAGTTCCGTGGCTTGACCGATCATAGTCGAACTCAGACCTAGCCACTGTATGGTGCGCAAGTCTATATCCTCGACAGTGAAAGCGAAAGCGATTGGTACGAGATAGCCGTTCCTGGACAAGCATCACCAAAGAATGACTTGGGGTATCCTGGCTGGGTGCTTGCTGTGCAGGTATCTGTGGAACCACACTATGGTAAATTCCAACCAAGTAAGCCTTTTGCACTCATCGACAAGGCAATTACTGTTCCACTCTACCACGACCGTATCCTGAAATCCAAAATCATGGACATTTCCCTCTCTACCAGGCTCCCAGTTCTCAAGGAGACAAAATCATTCATCAAGGTTGCAGTGCCCCATGGTGATTCAGCTTATTTGTCGGCACAGGTTGCCACTGTCTACAAGACTGAATCGGCAATTCCTTACCCCACAAGCGATGATCTGGTCAACACAGCGAGGAAGTTCCTTGGTCTCCCGTATCTCTGGGGCAGTGCGTCGGGCTACGGAGTCGACTGTTCTGGTTTCACGCACACCATTTACGACTCTCATGGAATCTCTATTGCCCGCGATGCTAGCGCACAGGCTGAATTCACTGGTCACGGTGTACAAGTTGCGCAGGACGATCTGCAGCCAGCTGATCTTATCTTCTATGCCAGTAATTTGAGCAATCCGAGTTCCATCTATCACGTCGCCATGTATGTTGGAAATGGTGAGATGGCAGAGGCCTATGCTGCAGGCACCCCTGTGAGAATCACTCCTGTTCGCTTTGGTGACGAATACTGGTGAGCTGAGCGGTTCCTGGCACAATGAATGTTGGAAAGAAAAGTGTATCTGAGCAATCTTATATATAGGCATTAAGAGACGCAAATATCATACGATCACTTCTAATGCAGGCTTCATGTTGAGATTTGTGTTATATGCCCATCTCCTTCTCTGATCTTGCTTGCTGGCTCTTCTCTCTTTCCATCTAACGTGGTCATACTTCCTTCCTCATGATCAGTAAACTATGGTTTCCCTGATTTGGCCTTCCATCGCATGTAAATCTTCCTACCTTGATTCCAATTTTCTCTTTAAATCCAAGGGGCGTTTGTGTAAAATGCCTGTGCAGTGTAGTTGATCTTATCCAGGCAGCATCAGAGCCCACTTGGCACTATTGACATTTACTTGCGCATCCCGTTCTGTTTAGTGATTGGGCTTATGACATCACTGCTACCGTTGCACCCATCGACTGAATGATAACGCTTCCCATCTCACTCTACTGGCTGCAACTCCGCTCTTTTCACCACACAACCACCCAACACACATGCTACAATTGTTTTCTGAATATGAATTTGATGCATTAGGGACCTGATACATACGACCATAGGGTGTGGAAAACAGGGCTTCCCGTCCGCTCAGCCGTACTTAAGCCACACGCCGGTGAGTTAGTAGTTGGGTGGGTGACCACCAGCGAATCCTCACTGTTGTATGTTATTGTTTTTGTCTTTTTTGTTTGATTGTTCCATCGATTCGCCCTCCTCTCTTCATCAAAGAACTGTGCGTGAAACCCTAAATGCAAGAACCGATTTTTACAACATTCGCTGTAGTACAACAGGAATAGGGGTTTGTCTGGTTTCGATTATGTGTCAATGGCAAATAAGGAGCTCGTGCCTTGTTAGTCTCAGCCTGCGTTATCTGATCGTCTAGCGGGAGTACAAATAGCATGTCAAATGTTGTACAAGATCAATATAGGTATGCCGATGAGTTATGTAGCAATTGTTCCACGGAATAGAGACCGGACACTTCCTTGAGCTGGTATAACAGCCATCACGGAAACCGCCAGCCCTGTCAATCCTACGAGCTCTTCAGTCTAGCAGTCTAGACTACGCACCAGGCTATCCACTCGTGCATCCATCTACGTCCTAGCAAGGTATGTCTTCTAGTTTACACGTTTGCATGCTAACAGATGACTCGACTGTAGGACCGAATTGGGCTTCCATTTTTAATTGATTGTTTTTGGAAAAAGAAATTCGCCCTCTTTGTATGTCTTCATGGAGAGATATGATAGGAAGAACAAATTATTTTCGATACATACTTCAAGCTTGACAGCTTCGTTCCTATCGTTGTTTCTATCACTCTTGTGTATATGACGTATCTAAATCTACGCTGGCACCTTCCTCTGATCATTCGGGCTTCCTTCATAGGTTATGAAGTAGTTTCGCCTAACTTGTAAGAACATCACGATAACAAACTTGTAGGATTTGACTACAACTATTCATAATGTCTTTTTAAAACCCTTTTTGTACTGATCTCGTGCTCGCTGTGTGCGCTGGTGAGTTAACCTCTCTCTTTGGTCTCATCTCCTCCTTGGTCTCCTCTTTTGTCTCCTCTTTGGCATGTTTGCTAAAACTATTATTAGCTGCCCGACAGATTTCCGCGCGGGCGAAGGAGAAGGCAAACAAGGAGTCGTGGATAGTAGAGCTCTTATCCAGGCTTTGGCCTAAGAAGGTCCGGCGGGTCAGGGTCACCTTGTTTGGAGCATTGCGGCCATCGGTATCCTTGTGTTGGGCGGGAAGATGGCCTGACGGTGCTTTGACCGGTAATCCATCCACTGCATATAATCAACACAAGGAATATTAGTATGATGCTGACAGATCATATAGCATGTCCACGTTCCCGCTGCCGGCACAGTGATCCTGGCCACCACTGAGATCTCGGCTGCCTCCAACAACACCAGCGAGCTCGATCCGGCTCTTCGCCATGTCTATAATATATTCACTCTCTCAACACTAGTCGCAGTCCGCTGATGCCGCCCTCCGCTAGTTCTCATAGAGATATTTTAATGATAAATCAATGACACATTATATATGTTTTCCTTTACTGTGAATCCAAGTATATACGACCATAGGGTGTGGAGAACAGGGGGTGACAACATGGTGAGAGCGGGTGAAATTAGAATGGGTATTCTTACCTAGATCACCTACTCTCCTACTTTCATTTAAGACACCATCGAACTCTGAAGATTGTAGTCTAAGTGAAGATATGAATTATTTTAAACTTTCAACAACGGATCTCGTGGTTTCTGGCATCGATGAAGAACGCAGCGAAATGCGATACGTAATGTGAATGACAGAATTCAGTGAATCATCGAGTCTTTGAGCGCACATTGCGCCTAGTATTCCGGAGGGCATGTCTGTCCGAGCGTCATTGCTGCCCTTAGCCCCTAAGCACGGCTTGTGTGTTGGTCCCCGTCCTCCGATCCCCGGGGATGGGCCCGAAAGGCAGCTCTTAATGGGTGGTAAACTTCCTCCAAAGCTAAATATTGGCCGGAGACTCTTCTAACACTCCGCGACTATATAAGCGCACTTCTTATAGTAGGTATATTTCTTTGGGTCCTCGATCGCACCTAACGCGAACAACATGATCCATCGTACTATGCATCGAATCAAGTTGGCGCTTTTATCCTTGGACCGTTCGCAAGGAAAGAAGAAATTGTTGGATAAGAAGTGCTAAATATGGCAGATCATTGTAAACGTAATGAAATTGCTCTTATACGCCATATTGGATGAGATTGCCGATGAAATTACTAATGGCGCCGAATTCAGATCCAAGGGAAGAAACTGAGAAACGCAGATGGGGGACGAATCTCGGAGATGACCGGATTACAGCACCTATATTTACCATCCTTCCTTAGGAGATATGTCAATGTTGATCCTGCTGATCCTTTTGAGCGAGTAATGTAACCTCATTCAAACGCTCGTGTACGATGTATTGCTTCAGCAAAAGGCCATCAATATGCCGAAAATGGCATATCAACTTCAAAAGAATGCTATACGATGGCATCGGTCTTGGATATCAAGTTTCTTCAATGCTAACTTCAACACCTAGGTAATCGTATTGAAATGTACAAGATCAAGCATATCACAGTATTGCATTACACTGTGTAATTGAGAATTAGCTCAGGCTTGGCGGAGCCACATTGACAGGGTTCCTGAGGAGGGTGGTAATTGGCTTTGTCCAATGCTTCCATTCGAATTTTGAAGCTTTTTATGCGGGCCAGGCATTGATTTCCTTCATCCTAGCGCGGTCAAACTATCAATGGGAGCTCACGCAAAGGTCCCAATGACATCATCACTCTGTAGGTTTCGCTAGCCCCTGGACGACACCTCTGACATTCGGAATTTCAAATCTTATTGATTACCCAGCACTGCGACTCTAAAAACGAAAGGCACGTGGAGAAATTGCCAGAAAAATTGCGACTCTTGGCTGTGTTACAGCTTGTCGCATTCATTTGAGATGATGATCCTCACTACGCGTCAGACCTCACGACTATGAACTCCCTTTTGCGGAAACGCGAGAACTTGGAGTCAATCAATCTAACCACACAGATCCTCTGCTTTAGTATTATCTCTCCTCTGGTAGCTCTTCGGCTGTATGCCAAGATCAAGTTGCATCTCCCGTTTGGCGTGGAGGATGGTATGTGTCCTATTCCAAGCCATCTCTACTTCAGCTAATCGAGGCAGCATCATGCTATGCGGCATTGGTATGAACATACCATCTCAATCTAGACTTGTTTTTTTCTAGACAGCTCTAACACGCTTTAGATCCTATTTTGGGGTCATTCCATTTGCGCCTTGTTTTGTACGAGAGCCAACCCGGTCTCGCTTGTTCGATAATGAGTTGCTAATGGATCTTTCGATTCAGACACCAGTTCTGGAGGACCAGTTTCTTCCGATTCCTCTGCGACGTGGGATCGTGGAACGAAATACAAAGTATCTAAATATTATACCCCTTTCAAGCAATTCATGTTGACAAATAAGATCTTCTATATAGCCACGATGTTCTACGTTCCCATGGTCCTTTGTGTCAAGACATCCCTCATCTACATCATGATCCGGTTATGGAGTCCCTATCGCAGAAAAGTGATATCATTATACACCTTTTTGGGTTTTCTCATCTCCTACTACACGGTCATCCTGTTCGTCAAGATCTTTACTTGCAACCCTATCTCCTCCTTTTGGGACAGCGATAATCACGGCGGTACGTGTTTGAACCGATCCACTATTATTATTACGGATTCTGTCGTTAGTGTCATCACCGATCTGGCCATTCTCGTTTTCCCCATCGCTCTGGCGTGGAATTTGCATATGCCTATTTCTAGCAAGTTGCATATTATTGCCATCCTGGGAGCAGGAAGTATAGCCATCGCTTTTAGTATTTACCGATTGGTACTGGTGATCCATGGAAGAAATAACTCGAATGAAATTGAAGTGTTTATGAAGGTCTTACTATGCGAGTAAGTCTTTTCTAAGCCCCGTATATGAGTGAGAATCATGTCTAAATTGACCCAATGCAGCAACGCAGAAGGTGGATTGGGGCTTATCTGCACATGTATTCCAGCCATCAATAAACTATTCCGTCAATGCAGTGGAAAGTGGCCGTGGAGGGCTAATGAGAGGCAACGGCAAAGTGAGTTCAGTGCAAGTCTGAATCCTTATCGAAACAACGATGACGAAGACACGCATGCATCGCCGCAGGGCCTGCCCAGTGTGTCTGACCGAGAGTCTTATATTTCGACAATTTGATTTGCTACTGATCACGTTTGGCTTGGTTGATATCAGTCTATGAAGATCTTATGATGAGGGTATCCCTAATCACTGCCTGAGTAATTACGAAACAATGGATTCATGTAGTCATAGATAGAGATAAGTAACCCGATCACACGACATTGGAAAGGAACTAAGTCAAGAGACTATCCGATAGGATCCGTCATTTAGCACAAGTTGTATTGTTGTACATCGTACCGAACTTCTCGATGAATCGGGATCGAATGTGGACGAAAATCGTAGTAGGTCTGAAGAAAAGAATACTTGTTCATGATAGTCTCGTGGATGGAGTTCGGCATGTTGCGTGTATTGTACTTCCAGTGGTCTTTGTTTACGAGACTGATTCATTTTGTCCCGTCGTAGGAGTGAAAAAGGCCCACTGCACGGTATCCTCGCCACTTCGGTTATGGTCCAGGAACAGAACGTATCCACGATTGAAACCCGAATTCATTTTGATATCCGACGAAACTGTGCATAGCCTCAAACACGCAATGAACAAGCAGGCCGACCACTGCCATCCGTGTGGCAGAAGCATCTGCAAATGGCTTGTGGCGGTCCCAGTGGATATGGCCTTTACCTCGCCTGCCAGTTATACACTTGTCGCAGCCACTGCGAGAGCCTAGTATTACGGTCAAGGCAAAAGGCCGTATCTATCATGATGCTTATCTACGTGACGATGAAGTGCTGTGCCCTACAAACGCTTTGCTTGATTGGGGCGAGGATGTTTCTCATTTTTCTCAACCTCAGCCGCACCATATCAACCGGCCACAACGTAGACTTGAATTTACCTAACACATCTACTCGGCGATGGGCATCGGACGGCCAAATATGGGGCCCAAGTTATTTTTAGTTCTCCTTCCTCTCCTAGTACGCTAGCTGTTAGAAATTTCTTTTGGACAGACCTCGGGAGCGGCGATGACCTAGTCAGCAAGAAACAACCAAAAGTGTCAACGCCGAGAAGCCTTCTTTGGGTTCATGTTCGACTAAAAATCACGATCTATACACAATTCAGCCTTGCGTCGGGGGGCGCCGAGAGCCGGCTTCTTCATCTTAGTAGGCGGGAATCTTAGCGGTCGCCCCATAAGGATCCTCATCCGACGTTGAAAATATTTTAGGCAGTAATTTAGATGCTTTTCAACAAACCAGGTGCATAGCCTTGTGGGTACCACTTGCTGTCAGACTTTCAGCCTTTCCAGCGGAATAGAAACTATTACTAAATCAAGTTAAAGATAGAACTTGAGCTCGCAGCTTTCGACTATTTAATATGCAACGGTAGTCGCTTGAGCAGTTCTTTCAACACCAACATCAATTGTATTGCCTATCCCTCGAACTCCTTGTTCAACAATACTTCCACGTTTTCTTGATCTACCGATTTCATCGTTGCAACACTTGATCATGCGTTTCCAGAATTTGTTAGCAATCTCGGGCATCTTCGTCTTGGGAAATGTCGGCCACTCTCTCGCACGCCTGGATGAGAGCGACGTCCCTGCCCAATGCCATGACATCTGTGAACCGGTCGTCCAGGCGTCGCAGAAATGCGATAGGGACGTCCCTGATCGTGAGACCAGAATGGAGTGCAAATGCACATGGATTCATCTGAAGAAGTCCGGGACCGTTTCCAATTGCAACCGCTGCATGCACGGAAGACATGACGGCGACTGGAATAAGCGCGATGGCGATGACGGTGATGACAGCGATAGTGATGATGATGAAGGCGATGACGGAAATGGTATGTTTCAGTTATTTACATCCCTTGGACACGATCGCCTGTCCTTCCCCCCCACTCCATTGATAGGAAATTAACGAGTGCAGATATGTACCAATTCTGCCAGACTGCAGCCACTGGTACCCCAGTGACTACCACCATGACCACAAGCTCAGCGACCTCAACTATGACGACGACTATGACGATGCAGCCCAGCGCAACCTCTATGGGATATGAGTCCAGCGCAACCTCTATGGGATATGAGTCCAGCGACACTACCGGCTCTTCCCCGTCGCCCACCTCTTCTAGCTCTGGTAGCACCCGCAATGGTGCAGACTCTCTGCCTATGTCCGCCTCATTGGCGGCCATTGCAGGATTGGCGTTCTTCCCTTGGTTGTAATACCTGCATGGTAGTTCTCTACAAGACTGTGCGGATCTTATGTGCCAGCGATGGACATTTTGCGATGGAAGAGAAGCTTTGCTTTACTGTTATGATTGTAGACATTTTCTGTTAGAATAGAATGTTCAATGAATACTACACGTTGCCCTTGCGCAAAGCGAAGACAAGCGAAGACTTATGATATTTCCGTTTCTGACATTCATTTACGTTACTCTTTTCTTCCTAGAGGAACAAATAAATCTTCATTGGGACTTGTTTTTTTACCTGAGAAAAGTAGATTATCAATCGCTTACAACGATACCAGGGTATTTTTACCATGAAGCTGTGTTCCTGCCCTAAGACCGTTCCATCGGCTCCCTGGCGAAACTCGCCTTTTTCAATAGGTGTAAAGATCTTACCAACCTTTCTCTGAGAGACTCTTATCCAGTTCCCATGCGAGACTCATGTTTTAGGCACCGAAGTTGACCTCACCGTGGCCATAGCCATACTACTTCTACAACCCTTGATCAGCCATTCAGTCGACACGTACAAGAAAGATACAAATTTTACCATCATGTCGCTGGGTAACATAACACGAGGCGTCCGAGGTCTGGTCGGACTCCAAAGCTAAGGCTGTCAGTGCACGAGTCACCGAAAATGGTCCTCGGCACGTCTCCAAAGATTTTGACGTGTTTGATAGGACCAAGCTGAACGTCGGAAGCAGTACTCCTTCGGGCAATGAGACTTATAGTACACAAGCAAACTTATCTTCCAAGCTGTAAAGCTACTTATACGTGCAATTTGCAGGAAGTACCGGTGGGATTTTTTACATTTTGATGTTAATGTCATTCAACGGCTTGTTCGGGCCAAGAGAAGAAAATTTCAATCCTATGCTCCTAGATATTCCACAAAGCATCCTGGTGTGCAATAATTCCTTCACTAAGTTCCCATTCTCGGTTGGGTCCGGCTTTGCCTGCTTGGCCCGTCCCATATGCCCTGGAGTTTGTTCTGCGGAACGACCTCAAATTGAATCCATATCCGACAAATGTCGAATGACAGATGAAAGTACTGCCTTCGCAGCCAGATCGTTCCCGTTTCATCAGATATAACATCCCGTAGTAAGCTTATGCCTTGAGGTCTTGCTTGAGCACCTCATCATTAGAGCCGGTATTGTCGCCACTCTCACTGCCAGGCGCTTCGTGGGTCTGCATTCGAAGCATGCGACGCGCGACGCGAGGAGGATCGAAAATGCTCTTGGACTGCGCGAAAATCTCGTCGATCTCCTCCAATGAGCGACCTTTGGTCTCTGGGAAGAAGAAGTAGACGGAGGGTACCATAACAGCGTTGATCACGGCGAAAATGATATAGTAGCGGTTTCCAATCGAATCGAAGCCAATTGGGGTCACTTCTGCCAGCAGGAAGTTGAAGGTCCAAACGGTGGCGGTAGCCACGGCACTCACAGTCGCACGAATTTGGAGAGGTGCCATCTCGGCGGCGTAGAGGAATGTCAAGCCGGAGTAGCCGACAGTAAAGATAAATTGGAAGCAGTATAGCGCAACCACAGCCATAACGAGAGCGCCCGTGTTGTCCTTAGCAGAATCCGAGGTACAGCCGGCCAGTATAGCCATGCACACAGACATGGCTCCGGCGCTCCAGAGCATCAATGGCCGCCGGCCAAGACGGTCGATAGTGAAAAAGGCAAGATAACCGCCGAAAGGCTGCGTAAGGGCCATGGCAGCAGCGAGAATGCGGGAGTTGACAGGACCCATATGAAGGTACTGTTGGAAGATAGTGGTGGCGTAATAGGTGATCAGATTAACGCCGCACATCTGCTGGAACATCTGTCCGGTCGCAGCAAGGTAGGTTCGATGGAATAGGCGGTCCTTGCCATTTGTGAACATGGCCGTCCAAGACGTGCCTCCACAGATAGCTAGGGCTGTCTCAATACTAGCGATACTTTCTTCGATAACAGGTGCATCATATTCAACATCCATTAGGGCCGAGAGGGCCCTAGCGGCTTCGGTACGATGGCCAGCTTTGATAAGCCAGCGGGGCGATTCGGGGAGAAACATGATAGAGAACATCGCGACGAGGGACATGACGATCTGGAACGCGAAGGGGAATCGCCACGAGACTGAGCTGTCCTCGATGAAAAAGAAACCTAGATCGATCCATAGGGCGAGACTCACGCCGGCACCGACGAAGATACCGTCCGTCACAACATTAGAGCCTCGCTTATGTGCTGGGGAAATCTCGGCCTGCCAAACGGGGACCGTGGCAACGTAGCCTCCAATTCCAAGACCGAGGATAAGACGAGCGACGATAAAGTGGGCGAATTCGAATGCAGATGCCATGAGAACCGCGCCGATAATAGTAATGAGGTTGGTAATAGCGATAACCTTGCGTCGTCCAAGCAAATCTCCCAGGTAAACGCAGGAAAGCGCACCAAAAACACCGCCTACGGTATAAAGTGCGATAACCGTGCCTGTTGAGCCGTCATCGGTTAGAGATGATCACTGTAGAAATATGGTTTTTTTTTTTTCGTAGACGGTGACTTTGACCGACCTTGGATTGTGGAGTTATAACTCTTAGTCGCGCCGGTGGTGTTAATCGTGTCCATTTGTGGGAATTGGCGATTGAACGCATCGAGCGTTAGGAGGCCACCAGCCACACTCATATTATATCCATAACAGGTAAAAGTAGGGAAAACAACCAAAAAAGTTGTTGCTCGGAGAAGCGCATTGCCCCGGAAGCCCATGAATGGTTTACCCATGATATCGATCGAACTCGGCACACAAGTCGATATTAAGGAAAGAAAGGTGAAATTGAAGATCTAAGATAGGGATTCTGTCACCAACATCTTCTACTGTTTCTTATAGAAGGCTGGTTCACGATGTGCAAAGCACTAGGGTTGCGTTTGCGGGGTACATAGTATGGGGTTGCCAGACTCGGCGAGCGCCGGTCCCCGGTGATCGACGAGACTGCTGACCAGGGTTAGTTGAAAGCCCCATTGTTTAGGCGGACTTGGCTATGTATAGCTTTGATAAATCATATCTGGATCGGCTGTTGTCTGCCGCAACCTTAACCACGCTCTGACCTTGCAGCCACAGTCCCTCACACTCCTGATAGGCCTGATATCTTCGACCATTACCACATGAATGCAAAGCGCCAGTTTCGCTCCCTTCGGAGACTTTGTTGAGCAATACCAATTTTGTTCAGTGCAAGCGGCCTTTTGCTCTAATATCTTGGTCCAGAACTCTCAGTCTCCCATGTGCCTTGCGACCTCATTGGTGTATTCCAGAAGAATTGGTCGTGTTTTGATTCCCCCAAAAGGTCATACGTAAATACTCATATACAATGGAAAGATCAAACTCGAGTAATTATTTCTTGGTCGCTGCACACGCAGTAGTAGCAGGCCGTATGTAAACAATAGAGTTGTGACCGTTGTGTAGTTGTTGAATACTGTGTACTGCACGGAAGCGGACGGAGCCGGCCCAGTCCACTGTCTTCCCAACTTCGAGGAAAATGCCCGTCTTGCATTAGCTCACGCCACACGTTTAGATCGAAATTACTTTTATAGAGTTTGTTATAAGAGAAATTACTACACACCATAACGTATTCGCCCGGATGAGCTGCGCACCCTACTCAAATTGATTTTACGTTAAAGTATCTTGAACAAAACTCAATCAAATCGAACAGAATCAATTGATTTATCTAGTGAGGCATCTATTAATTTGATGACTGTAACGTTGAATAGCACGTGGATGGGGCAGTATAGGCGGTAACAGGGTTCCTTTACGGAGGGCCTTCCATTGCCTCTCTTGGCTTAATCTTTATTTAAGAATACTCTAAAACTAAGTGGCCTTTTCGGGATAGTGTTTGCCTTTCAGATCGGATGCTTTGTTACTTCTTCTTCTCATTCTTATCATGTAGTTCTTTATTTTCCCTCGCGAGTAATGTAGCGGAATATATGGTAATCCAGCAGCCCTTAACAAGCTGGGTTATCGCATGATCGGATAGGTTTAGTGGGCTTCGAGAGCTTATATGAAAGAGAGCTTCAATTAACGAAGCTTAACGGCCAAGTTATCTCCCGGTAAAAGCAATTTTGGGGAATAATTCTAGCTTGATTCACTTCCCCGGCTGCGGGGTGGGGAAGGTGGGGAGGAGGGGGGAGATATCAGGGTCCGAAGTTGAATATTAAGTTTTGAATCCCTGAATCTAGGTATAAAGGGACTAAATTAGAAGCATTAAACTATTAATAATGCTCTCTGATTGAAAGGCTTCCTTTCGCTGAAGAGGGTATGCTTCGAGGAAATCATGTTTATCAATATAATTAATCCCATTTTGTCATTTTCGATCTTACTAGCCGGCTATATGATCGTTTTGTCACTATTAAACAACGTGCTACTTTGCGGATAGCACCAAATTCTTGATCCCTCATAGCTTGGATAGCTGATAGAATCCGCCCTCTCATTCTATAGAGATTTACGAAGATCGAGAACGTATAAGCGGCATAGTGAGTGGTTGACTAAATTAAGTGTCAAATAGAAATGAGTGACAGTGATTTTACTTGTGGCGTACGCTAATGTAGGACCTGTGTTTCCCTCGGACTTGGGAAGAGAGTGTGTTGTCGAGAAGCAAATGCCCGCAGAGAAGCCTTCCGCGGCAATCATCGCAGGTCCTAAATTGCGTGGACTACCGTAGCCCGGTGCAATCAGAATAGAGAGTGTCTCATGCAGGGAAAGACGAAATTAGTAGTAGAGATGATTCGTAACCAGTCAATAGCATGAACTCATAAATTTCCTAAAAGAGATAGACGTTGATGCTGTATGGATGAATATACGTATAACTAATCTTGGAATTAGTGCAAAAAGAGCAGCGAACGGGAGCATTTCTTGGCAAGAGAATGGACCAATCAGTGTCAAGATGTGAGAGGAGATTGGCAGTAGGAAGCCAGCGAAGACTTGTGGACTGCTCGCGTAGGGTTGTAAACTCTTTCATCACGTTCCTCCAGTCCAAGGCAAACAAAATCTATTACTACTGCTGCTGTGGAATTCAAACAGCCCGTGATTAGAGCCTTCTCATTGAACTTCCAGCATCGTCCGTGCGCTCATATTACAAGATGTTGCTCATGAAGGCGTGTCCATATCTGGCGTTCTTTCTGATTTAATCAGTGAGATAACTGCGTCACATTTGCAATCATGGTCTGCTGTAACATCGAATGTGGAGTTAAACAGCATAATAAGCTTACTATGATACATGAAAAACCCCACACAGGTGCGTTAAAATATTACTGCTGGCTGGGATGGGGAATAGGTGGTCCTTCCGGACGTCGCCGCGAAAGGAGCACGCTAGCGGCCTTCATATGCAGATAGGTTTTTTTGAAGCATATCCGGTCCGAGGTTCTTGATTTATCTCACCCCTTTGCTATATCGGATTTAAGATAGGTAAGGAATTAGGAAGCTTACTTGAACATAAAGACATATTATCGTCGCCAATAGGCCATCTTCACTCCTGGTACCTGAAGCACCTATAGGTAAATTTGTTGACTATATAGCGAGTATAGGTAGTATTATATCACGAGGGTATTTTTGCCGAGGTCAATATTTATAATAGAAATTATAATCGTTGTTAGCGGAGAGAACTCCCGGGCTAGTCGGAGTATATACGATTGAACACTGTACATAGACAGGCAATTCGGGCGTATAAGCTGCTACATACTGGGACCGCAAAATCTGCTCCTCAACATTTATTTTTGTTTGGTAAATCCAAGCTCTTAGTGTTTTATTGGAGTCCCTTGCGCTTTCCGCTGTCTATGAGCGGGCTGGTGATTAAGGAGCAACTTAGCCCACGGATCTCAAGACGGTCTTCCCGGCATTTGATGACTCAGCTGCTCTTTGTTGACTCTAGAGGTGAGGCAAGAAGACTGAGAGAGGTAAGGAGCTAAGTTTCTTTTAGAAGGCGAATGGATCTATATAAGCTATGGAGCCTATCTGGGTCACTTGGCTTGATGGAAACAAATCTATCAAGACACTTTTTAATCGACTATCTAGTCAGTTACATAACAATGAGCGTTGACCCCAGAAAAGCTGAAACAACTCAAAGGCTTGTGGTGTAGCAGTTTCAAACCGCCAAATAATCGTGCCCAATCAGCCCCTCGGAGAACCACGAGTTCCCCGTGTTTGAGGGCCCACTCCAAAGTTCAAGAATCCTTTCGAGTTCGCGGTTCAGATGAACCTCATTCAAATCTCGACTCTTCGTGTTTTTGCATGTGACACAAGGCTGTGCAATGCGAGAAATTGAGCCTTCGCCCAAGATTTCGCCAAGAATAGGCTCGTTTGAGACCAGGTCCTCTGGTTTGATGATTTTCTTGGGAGTGGGAGAGAGTGAGAGAAGGATTGATTGACTGTATAACACTCTGAACTAGCTAACTAATAACTGAGAGGAGCTGGACAAGCCTGGAAACTAAGGCAAACACATGGCAAACACCTGGTTGTTGCAACATATTTATGGCACCCGGGCATTCCTTGATTAATATTTCGTGTATATCGTCCGCCGTACCTGGAGATTGTTTCCAAATGACAGGGCCTCTACACCACTCAACATCATCTGGCTTTTCACGATTCAGGGTATGAATTTTAGAGAGCGAAGGTACTTTGAAGAGAATGAGACTTTACAGATGATAACGCGAAATTGAGCAAAAGGCGAAACTGTGATTCCCAATGCTCGTCAAAATTATGCTCGACCACGGAGGAGTACCTCTGCGTGCCATTCTTTGACGAAAAAGGTAGTACTGGGTTTACCTATCTTGATCGGTTTATTCTCAATCTCACGAAACATCTTAGCTCGCTTGCTATACGAAGACCTGATCTCCAACCGCAAACTAGGCGGCACAGCTTTGTTCCTTAGCGGAGAGGAGAGGAAAGTGTTTTTGGACCTTGTCAAGGCAATGCTAATCTGGCACTCAGATATTGGGGAAACGGCAGGCGAACTGGCTAGACACCCTTTTCTTCAACCAAAGCAAACAAGCGCCTGATTTCTGCGAGCGTTTACTAGCGGAATGAATCAAGTTCGTGCTTGGTTCCAGTTTGGCGATGCCACCCATTGAAGCGTTCACGTAGTGGTCTTTTCGCATGACGTTTAATAGAAGCTTTGGTTCCATATTGCAAAACTCCCGAGCACAAAATTCAAATATTGATATAGTACTGGTTCTCACCCTAAGTATAGTACATTCACCCTTCTCACCCCCTGTCGGGTGACGCTAAAGCGGCTCTCACCAATTTCTCATCCAGGCGACACCTACCGAGCTATTGGCCGCATATAAGCCACACGCCGGTGACTTAGTAGTTGGGTGGTTGACCACCAGCGAATCCTCACAGTTGTATGTTTTTGTTTTTGGTTGATTGTTAAGTTCAGCTGTCCTTGTCGCCTTCTTCCCTCGCGCTGATATCCAGAGATACAGCTGTTGGCTTTCACTTATGTTGTAGTGCTCTACCTACCATGGGATCAGGGTCAACTTCAAACTTTGTTTCAAAACCCAAGTCGAATGGTCAAGCTTTCCAAATCAGGTGTCGGGGGTCTAACTTCATAACCTAATGGACTTCCCATGACCACAACCCACTATTCTTCACCTCTTAATAATTTGCTGACAATCTCAAACATCAGATATGCCGTTTTCCTCACTCCTTCGGTGGCCGCCCGCTAAAAAAAAAAGTCCTGACACCCTGGAGGTGGACATGAAGCTAGGTGATGACAAAACCGAGACTGAAGTTAGGATAGAAAAGGATGGAGATCTCAACGCTCTCCAGCGGTATCGATATGTGACTTACTTCTGCAAAACCGGGAAGCATTCTGATCTTTCGTATTAACTTCTTGACACAGAGGAAGACTTACGAGAAGTTGTTCAAGAAGAGATATCCATCAGAGAGGGACCCGATGCACTAGGAAACGATGCTAGAGAAAGACTCAGGGTCTTAAACGCTAAATATTGGCTTTTGTCTCAACAGTGGTGGCGCTGGCGTTCTGATATGGAATATGGTATCCAATCGAGGGGATTTGACTTATGGCGATCACACCCTAGATGGTACATGCATCGCGAGCTTATAAAGCATTGCGCGGGTCGGCAGGGATGCTGTGCTCGTGGATGTGGCTGCTGTGTTGACCGCAAGATTGATCCTTCGCGCAGACTTGGGGTTGGACATTGTACGCTCGAATGTGGATGTTGTCGGAGAGCGAGGGGCTTTGAAGTTTCTGAAGAAGACAAGAAATCGCTGAAGGAGGAATTCAAGAACAACAAAGACAGCAAACGTAGCTACCGCCTAATTAGGATGCGACCAGTCTCGATATGGGGCCTTACCGGTGATAATTGGGAGAACCCATTTGATATGATCGATGCGCCACCGAGCTACGACCAAATTGAAGCGAAGGAGAAGAAAAGTCTAGTTGGTCGGCTTCAACACAAACTTCAACGTTAAACTTACTGTTATTATTGTTATTGCTGTTGCTATTGCTCTTGTTTTTATGACGTATCTATATCTATGTTAGCACCTTCCCTCTAAGCATTCTAGGCTTCCTTTATAGATTATAAAGTAGTCTCGTACAACTTGTAAGAACATCACATTATCAACATTGTAAAAAATTACCATAACTACTCATGACTTTTTTTAATCCTTTTTATATTGTTCTTGTGCTCGCTGTCCGGGCCGGTAAGTCAACCTTCCTTTTTGGCCTCCTCTTGGGTCTCCTCTTGGGTCTCCTCTTGGGTCTCCTCTTGGGTCTCCTCTTGGGTCTCCTCTTGGGTCTCCTCTTGGGTCTCCTCTTGGGTCTCCTTTTTGGCCTCCTTTTTGGCCTCCTTTTTGGCACATTTGCTAGTATCATTAATAGCCGCCCGACCGATTACCACGCGAGCGAAGGAGGAGGAGGAGGAGAATACGGAGGCATGGATGGCAGAGCTCATCCGGGCATTGGCCCAGAAAGGCCCGCGGGTCAGGGTCACCTTATCTGGGGCATCGCGGCCATCGGAATCCTTGTCTTGTGTGGGAAGATGTGGTGGCGGTGCTTTGACCGGTAATCCAATTGATATACCCGATCAACATGAGTATCAGTATGCTGCTAACAGATGACCTGACTATAGGAAACCGCTGATAAGTCTCTGGCTTATTCTTTTGCTTACTCTTTTTTTTACTTCTTTGGAAACGACTTGACCCTTTTTCTTTATATTATTATATTGGGCGGCCTGTAGGCCCATTCCCGACTACTTCGGATTCGTCAGCATCATGTCTGCTTCTATGCTTCTGAACCTGACATACACCATTCCCCCTTTGTTTGCTCTTGCATTCGACATTCAGAAGAATGCTATTCGTCCCGAACATGGCGATGGATATAATCCAGTAACCAGAGAAGTGGCTCGAACCGAGACAACCAGCGCCAGGTGGATCCGCGCTTTCTTTGCTGGTGGCAAGCTCCAAGTCGCAATCAACATCTGGCATCTACTTCTTTTCTTTGCATTACTTTCGATGTGTGGTTTGGGCATGTACTCTGCTATTACGGGTGAGTGAAAATAGTGCCAAATGGGTCACCTTATACTAACATGATCTTAGGTCTTGTTGACGCTTTCAAGATCCCCCAGCTTACTTCATCCTCCTGCGCCTCACCGCTTGATTTGAATGGTTAATTTGAACTAGCTATAGGCCGTGGGCTTGACTTCACAGAGGCTTCTATTGCTGATTAATAGTGTCCTAATCTATATTATTTCAGGGTGCGTTTATATTATATCCATGAATCAAATGGGAATCTATCGTGAGAGCAGGAGCTTTTCAATGACATCCGTAGTTTATCTCTTCTTCCCAGGCTGGGGAATACCAGTAGCCCTGGAATAGCTGTGGTATCACAAACTAGATACAGTCAATCTATTCCCTAAAGTTGATCGCATCATATTCTTCTTCATATAAGATAGCAGTCAAGCGAGGATCAAGGCGATTCAATCTTGTAGACCATATAAGGTGTCTATCCTCTTCATCCTTGCTCGTTGATAATCCTATACATCATATTTAGTCATTTCAATGTATCTAATTTAAGCTGTCTCCAATCTACGGAGCTTTACTATAGCCTCGTTCATCGATCGCAACTGTTAGAGTATGCACTACTAGAAACATGAATGACCCATTGCCGCTCGAGTTAGACAGAGGAACGAAGTAACCCTTACACCGCTAAATTGCGTGATTGAAATAGCTATCCTTTTGCGCTATGAAGTATAACAGCGTCAGGGATGATAATGCAGGATACTGAAACACAATCAATCCGAGAATACTCTTATCTCGGGCAGAAATTCCGTTGTAATCAGACCCGAGCAACAGGGTCTCAGATTTAGATCAGATTAGCGGTACGGGCTAAGCTCACGTCCTATCAGATGGAACAATAAGGGACGAGGTTTCCCTGGTGGCTGTCAAAAGGCTTGGCGTTACCGGACGTGCTGATGTCTGCATGGCTTGGCAGGTATTTCGGTACACGATTTGATCCGGGGCTCTGGGGAGGTTTGGAGAGGCTTGATTTGAGAGATATGATTCCTGGGAAAACATAGGCACACGAAATCGGGGGGCTAGTCTCAATTGGAAAAGTGCATATTTAGCTCCAGCTAGGTGGGTTGCTGATATTAGGTATGCTGACAGGCAGATTATAGTCGATTGGTAAGACGCTAAATAACGCTAAAATGAGTGCAGATTCTGGTGCTTTCGAGGGAGTACTTAGCCGACGGATTGAAGCTCAACTCTGGTCTGATCTCCGTTTATTGTCGTTTTGGGGTGGATCTGCTGGACCCTAGAAGCGTCTTGGCTTTTAGGCTCTTTAGAAGATATTATAATGGTAACTCATGGTAGCCTAATGCTTATAAAACAATTACATACTCAAACTGCAGCTCCAGGGCTAAGTGTTATTTATAGTATTTTTCTAATCCTACGAGCTCATTACTGTACAGCGTCTCATTGGAAATTACACCTAGTTACAACATAAAACATACATAACTAAGGTGTAGTCCCCAATAACCTTGGATTCGGAAATTCGGCCCCACAACCCGCAATCTGATCATTGAAGCTTTGGCCTCGGAGTCAACACTTAAAACAACCGAGCAGTTTTGGGATTCGGTGGCTTGTCCATCCTTTCCCTCAGCCTCCATATCCCGGGAAGTATAGCTTACCCCGGCCCTTTGTAGTCCGTCGATGGTGACTTGGAAATCTCGAGTAAATCCTACTCATGGAATAAAAGAATCCCTGGAAGTCGAGGAACGAACACTGGATTTTCGCCTAGGATTCACACGAATGATCCTATGCAGTGATGGGCGCGAATCCTATTCTTCGTACTGCTTCCTTAAAGATGTCTCGCCTTTTAAACTATGCGGGGGAATCTGTGACGACAGAAAAGCTTCTACGTGGTGCATACATGTCTCTTCGGGCATTGGGCACACAAGTCAATATTCATCTGATATAGCTCTTTTTGTGTTGGGGGCCATGTGTGCGCGCCAAGATTCCGACTACTACAACTACTGCGACTCCCGAAGAAGTGCATCTGAAAATTCTTCGAAAGACAAAACTAGGCCTACGCCAAAAAGTAGAAAATAATAAATACATCATGTCCGCCTTCTATACACCGGTATAAGTTGGAATCAGGACCTAGAAAACCTAATACGGCATTTCTTCCTCTTTGTCAACCCGCCGGTGCACGCAGCCTCCACAATGGAGATCCAAAAGGGAATAATGTGTTTTCATAGTTCCGTTGTAATACGACGGTTCCTTCGAGGCCCTTGTCTAGCCGTTTTCATAGGTTGAGACAAGACCGTGACCATTCCTAGATACCTCGAGCACTGGCAGCAACGCTTTGGCAGCAGATAGCGCCGATATCACAGCGTCCCGACAGTGCGGTAAGCACAGCAATAAGCGAAGTCAGATCTTCATAATAGTTTGTCATGATTATAGAATCTGGGAAAAATTAAACAACGGGGTTTCGGGGACCTCCATCTCGGGAGATGAGCGAAGAGCCTCCTACCTCGAAGTATAAAAGCAAGCTCATCCGCAGGTCTAGAAAGTACTCAAACACTCCAGACAACCTCAATTCCTCATGTGTCTTTTCCAAAACCCTCATCTTCAGAAATGCACTTCTCCGCTGGAATCAAAGCAGCCCTGCTGCTCGCAGCTTCCATCCCTGCGCAAGCCTGGAACAGACTGGACAAGGACAATGCTGTACGTCGAGCTTGCACTCCCATCCCCAAGCCGCATTTTTACCCCAAGACCCCAGTCTAACAAGATTACAGGCCCTCCTCGTCATTGACCACCAGGTCGGTCTCGCCCAGGTCGTCCGCGACTACAACACCAACGACTTCCGCAATAATATCCTCGGCCATGCGGCGCTCGGTAACGTCTTCAACCTACCCACCGTGTTGACTACCTCCTCGGACGCCGGCCCCAATGGCCTCATGCTCAAGGAAATCATGGACGTGCACCCCAACGCCACTCTCATCCGTCGCCAAGGCGAAGTCAATGCCTGGGACAATGCCGATTTCCGCGCTGCTGTCAAAGCAACTGGCAAGAAGCAGCTGATTATTGCTGGAATCGTGACTGAAGTTTGTAAGTAATGGTATTGGAAGATATCAGAGTGAACCGAGGAGAGAAAAGAAAAAGCGAACAAAAATGCTGATATTCGACTAGGCACATCCTTCCTCGCTCTCTCCCTCGTTGACGCGGACTACGAAGTCTTCGCAAATACCGATGCAAGCGGGACTTTTGATGTTCGTCTTGCGGAAGATGCGAATCGTCGGATGGAGAAGGCGGGTGTTACGCTCATGGGTCTTTTCGGTATCGTTTGTGACCTTATGCGTGACTGGCGTAAGACTCCTGGTCTTGATGAGGTTTTGCCTTTCCTTGATAAGTAAGTTGAAGCTCTTTTTTTTTTTTGGTTTGTTTTGTCTAGTGCCGGTTGCTGACGATTCGTTTTGCTTGTACAGGTACCAGTTCGCTTACGGTCTGGTTGCGCGTCACCATGCCGGTGCTCTTCAGAATGGTACCCTTTTCCCTGTTGAGGAGGGTTTGATCTAAATCTGTTTGCGCGAAGTGAGGGAATAAATGTGGGAGGAGGTTGGGAGTTGGAGTTGAGAAATGGAGGAGAGAAGGGGTGCAGAGAGATTGAGAGCTTGTGGAAGAGAAAACCTTGCCGTGTTATCCATACATGTACTTGCTTGGTTCGACCGATATGTAGCTTTTCCCCGGGAATGCGACACTGATTTACATAGTCAAGATAAGATACATGAATCAATGTTTCTCTGACAACTTTGAATACTTTGGAATTTAAATTAGCTCAAGCTCAATGTGAAGTATTAATCGGCTGAGCGCCAAGTCCTCATGCAATTAGTTTGAAAAGACAAAAGATAACGAGCGCAGTTTAAAACGCTTCATCGAAATCTGATACGTATGCTGATAAGTATATACAGAGAGAAAAAAAATAGATATAAACAAGCACTTGGGCATGGGTATCAGCAATGCAATATTTGCAAGGGAGATATAAAAAAAAGGCAGCAAATGGCAAAAAGCCACTATGGCAGATTTTGCCCATATCGAGTTCGCAGGTATTCCAGGTCTGGTCAACAACATTCTAGAGCAATACACGCCGGAAGGAGCGATGCAGCAATATGCGATTGTTGGAAAGGACATAGACATGACGTAGGTGGAGGCGTAAGAAGGGAAACAAGTAAGATTCCGCATGTGAATCCGGGGTGGCTTCGATGGAAAGAAAGCCAAAGACAAGTAGAAAGAAAAGCAAAACAATACAGCCACAAAGAAAGAACCCGCTTCAAATAATGCTAGCAATCGTCATGCGTGAGTGCGCCGAACTCGACTGTCTGTCTGAATCAGACGTTGTCGATTCCGGCGCAAGAGTAGAAGAGGAAGGAGGCTCAGGTTTCAGCTGTCCCATAGGTGAGCCCCTTCGCCCGTACGCGATCTGCGCTTGCTGCTGCGGATACCGATGCTGCTCGGTAAAGAGATCCTGGACAGTCTTCTCAATCCACTCCCACCCAGCCCACTCAGCATCTGTATCGACCTCAGCTCGGTAGCCTGAGGAAGCTGGTGTCGACATTCCCATCCCTTCCAATTGAGACCCTGTTTCGGATCCATGCCACACCCAACTTCCGTCGCTGGTCCCCTGCATATCGCCCGAGGCATATGCCATCAGTTCCTCGTCGCGGTCGAGATCGGGGGTTTGGTTCTCGACTTGGCGGGTGCGGGTGAGGAGTCGCCGTAGGAAGAATGCTAGGTAGCGGCCGCATGCTGCATTGACAGCGCGCACGTCGCCGATTGATGCAAGAGCTTGCACGCAGGCGAGAGCGGCGGCGTACTCTGCGCGGAAAAGGAGGAAAAGTGTACAGCGCCAGATGTGTGTGCAGAGCAGAGAGCTGGCGCAGGAGGCGAAGAGAGAGCGTGGATCGTTGATCCCAGGTGGTCCGGAGTGAATTGGATAATTGCGCATGCAGCGGGCGAGGATGTTGGCGGTGTCGAGGGAAGTGGAAACGCAGTAGTCTATTGCTGAAGTGCGTACGATGTCTGGGCAGAACGGGGAGATGTTGTGGCGGTGGAGGAGGAGACGTGCGTCCTGGAGGTATATTACTGGTGCGAGGGAGCGGGGATCGAGGTCTTGGTCCGTCTTAGGGTGGAATTGGGAGGGGAATGCTGCGAGACAGGTGTTGAAGTGTAGTTCGAAGGTTTCGAGGGTAGCGGGGCTGATAGTTGGTGCACGTAAGGTGCGGGTAAGTTGGCCGATGGATCGAACGACGTGAATTGTAGCTAGCAATGGCGTAGTTTGCTGGCCCTCTGGAACCTTGCCTCCTTCCGTGATATATTTTTCGTCAATCGGACACGGGAGATCGGTATCGCAGTCTTGGTCGTTGATCAACACTGGCCTCCCCATCTCAAGGGCGAGTAATCTGTCCCAAGCGTAAACCCCCCACCAAACACGCTTCCTCATCTCTCCTTCGACTGCAGGCCACGGTCCGGATTCAATATGCAGTCCAATCTCTTGGGCCACACGCACCGCCGAGCCAATCCACACCCAACTAGCCGATTTCGAATTGACTTCGTAGAGGAAGATGCTTGCGAGAAGCGCCGCGCGAGTCCGATCTAAATTGAAGTTGTCGTGCCAAACATCAATAACCGCACACGATGTGCGAACGTATTTCTTGCCTTCTTCCTCCCGATTCGGCTCGTTCGTGTGGATGGCACCGCACGCAAAAACACCAAACAACACCGCCGCCCACTCATTCGACACACCCAACAACGAGCCCGACCGATAAACCTTTTCGTAATCTGCGATAAACATCGGCCAATGAAGCACCGGAAGCACCGAGTGAATGCAATTGAAGTACTGGGCGAGTAAATGATCTGCCAGGTGCTTTGGCGGCAGCTCCGGCGCATTTCCGGTCACCAACGACTCTGCACCCTGTTGACGATAAGGAGTAGGCACCTTCATGATGCCACGACCGTAATGGCGGAGGTTAGATCGCACATCGGAGAAATCCTGTAGAATGGGCGCCTTTGCCCGGCGCACAGGTCGGTAATCAATTTCGGGCAACTTGATCATCGGCTGCTGGGCCCCATCATCGACATCGATCATACGGTCAGGTCGCATCATACCCGTCTGCAAGTGCTGTAATTGTTGCTTGGTAGTCTGTAATTGCTTTTCCAGGTCCTGGACTTGTTTGATAGATGACATGCGGCGGTTCGTCTCTTTGGTGAACTGACAACGAACCCTCCGGTTGTTACATTCGGTGCAACTGGACGACTCCGAGGCGTCGCATTTAACCTTGCGCTCGCGACAGGCATCGCAACTGGGATCCTTTCTACGCTGACGGTACGCACGTTTTTGCTGTAGTTGCGCGGCGGTTTGTTGTCCATGTCCGGGGCTGGTCTGGTAGAGACCCGGGACCGAACCCAGCGGCGGCGCATCTGGGTGTGCCCCGCTTTCGGCGGGTGAGCCAGACGCGGAGTCGTAATAGCGGGGATATGGCGATGTCGCTGGCTGGGCCAGTTGGTGAGGCATCGGTTGTAGTAGATGAGACATTCGCATCCCGCTGTCGGGTCTGCTCGGCGGAGCGGAAAGTAGTGCGGGAGCCGGGAATGCGCCCGACGTCACCGACTGCACGGGTGGGAGCTCATAGCCCTGATTACCACGAAATTGGGTGGGCTGCATGGTGGGAAGATGAGATCCCTCTACCATGAAAAGGAAGGTAAAGAGGTGTAAAGGTAAATAAAGGGTAAAATATGAGGGGAACAAATCAAGAATAGAGTGGGCGTCAAGGTCTAGACAATTAAGGCTATCGCCACAGAGGTTCCAAGGCCAAGATTTCCTTGAGAACGTGTGTACTATCCAGATAGCAATTGCGCGGACATTTTGAAGATTGACTGGGATTGGTAGAAAAGGTGTGGAAATAGGAAATAAGTAGAAATCGAGAAATAGCCACAAAAAGTAAATGGCGTCCGGACAATCGGGTTGGAAGTATGGGCAAATGCCGAGGTTTGAAGATCAAAGAATCCTGTGAAGAAAGGGGAGATCGAGAATGCCAAAGACGTCAAAAGATGAATAGGAAGAGTCAGAAGAGGAAAGAGAGGTAAAAGAAAAAAAGAGGGTAAAAAAAAATAGCGAACCAGATCGACGTCGACAAGTATTACGATCTTCCTAACTCCATCAGGGCCCCCGTATTCAAAGTTCCCAAAAGGATTGCGGAGAATATTGTTATATGTTGTATGTGCTGTTGTAAGAAAAGAACTTCATTGAATTTAAGGAATCTTCAGCCGACGGATCTAGCCCGACCCGATAACCTTGGTTTGGGTTTCGATTTGTATTATTGGTTCATACACCCTTTTTCTCTCTTACCCTTTACTCCGTACTCAGGAGTACGTACGTTGTATACTTTGAGACTCCATTTATCACCTTGGACTATCTCTGACGAACAGACCCCCAAAAAACCACCCGAGATCGGCAGTGGCAGTGTTGGATACCAAAGAAAAGAAAGCCATGTCCACGCGGTCCACTTCAAGCCTAGTATTTGGTGAACCTTGTCCATTTCGCTTCCGGTGTGAGGTAGCTCGGCGTTGACCCAGAGGTCCCACTTCGTTTGACACAAGGTACGGGATACCTGGAGACAACCCTGGAACGAAAGGGTTGGCGCACGGCGATCCAGGGCCCAAGGGATCTCAACATGTTCTCGGACTTTTCTCCATAACGGAACCCGGGTTGTATGCAATTTTCGTGAAGGTATGTATTGGATCTCAATTTATCCAGTCTTCGAAGTGGAGAGAACCACGAAGGGGAAAATGAGGAAATCAAGGAAGTGAGGAACGGAGGATACGTGGTAAAGTTCTCGGCGCCATGCCGCCTCCTGACTCGTTTCAGCTTCTGCACAAGCCCTGATGATCGACTTCGGAAGTCATGCACCGGACCACATGGATTAGACCGGATGGTTGACCCGGGACCCAGTGGCAAGAGCCAATCTTTGCTTCTTTGGAGAGCCATTGCCGAGGAGTCTTCTCGCCTATCAGAGGCTGCCAACTCTGTCTAATCCGGTGCCGAGCTTTATCCGAACGTTTTTTACGATAATTCAATGCCAACGTCGACAACGCAAGTTGGCGCCCTTATCTTGTCTAGCAGGTCAATAGTCCAGTCGGATTCGGATTCCCCAGCCGTCTCTGGTGTGGAAGTAGACCAAGCTGCGAGATCTCATCCGGACTGACTGGATGGCGCTACGGAGAATATATCCAGGGTCATGGCACTGGAACAAACCCAACCCCCACGAGCCTACCTATGTTGTAATTAGTAGAGTTACGGGTCAAAGCACACACACCGGATTGTGAAATGCTGTGCATGAAAAAAAAAGGCAAAATTGAGAAATATGGAGAACATGGAAAAGAGATCAGAAGAGCACAGTCAACCTCTTCATAAGAGGTTAGTTCTTTGTCAATCTGCCCACGTCAGTGGTCCGCTCTTCGGAACTCCTCCGGTCGGTTCACCTACATGATATACAACAATATTACTCCGTATGGATATAATCACGACAAAAATCACAATCAAAGCCTCCAATACCCCGACCGGGTCGTATTGCTCCATGACATTTGGCCCTTGCAGATACTACAGTCGTGTCACCCCTTGGCAGGACCACGATCAATGCCGCCATCCGTCGAGGCTTGCCTATGTTGTACCCTTTTCCCCGCACACCCTCGGTTAGAACATGGACTTGAATTGGGGGTTGGATTAGGTCTCGCTCGGATGCCAATAGCGTCTAAACAGCGATCGAACCCCTTCGCGGATAGACTAGGCTTGACCGTCGAACTTAATTTGGTATCTAAACAAGAAGCTGCCACGAACAAAGTACGGAGTACGGAGTACTCCGTATTGAAAAAAAAAAAAAAAAAAAAAAAAATCGATTGTGGTCTGGATAAGGGGCCCGTGTGCATGCACGAGCCTAACGCTTAACCATAATAAAGACAGAAGTTTCCTCGGTTCGTGCCGCTCGGAATTATTATCCTTAAGAGTATGTATGCAGGGGTTCAGCGCAGATGGCATGGCACGTGTATTTCGTACGCTTAGTCTACCTAGGTATATTGTACGAAGTACATAGTATCCATGATTATTATCTCGGGATCAATGGTATAGTGCATGGATCCTGGTACTCAGAACTTGCGGTGTGCCTCCTCCACTGTTGGATATGCAGCCTTTGGATTTGAGGTCTTCCTATTGGGCTCTAAAAAGGGACCGTCCACTCGTGGACTATCACTTGCCGCCGCACTATATCTTTAGTATTCCACGTCACGGGAAACGACTCCGAGATGAACCCCCCGCTGTCACGATAGGCATGTGTTGTACGGAGTATTTTGTACCGAGTACGCAGATCGTTACGGTCTAAAGAACGGCGTACATACAAAAACTATGTTGTATGCTGCTAATATACGCGCTTTGAGTCTGGGTAGGGATTATTGGCTTCATCCCACTTTCCGAAAGACCAATATAGCTGCAATGCACAACATACATACAACATACATGGAGCCATGTCATTGGAATGGCTAGACAGATGAATCTCACTGCGATGTGGAAATTCCATAGGTCAATCCTATATCAATCTCTCCCAGTCTCCCTCTCTGCCTAGTTAATATATGTACATATTCCTCTTTCGTGCCATCGGTCAACGCCCCACAACGGGACAACGATCGATTTGAAACACCCGTTAACCGAGCCATTCCGATTTGCTCTGAACAACTGCCACGTTTATGACCCGAGGCCCCCGATGTCTTCGGTGAGCTAGCTGACGGGTGTGTCTCAGATCAAATTCGGGGTACTTGATTGACCATAAGATTTGGCATGGTTCGGTTGCCGGATGGATGTTGGATACTTGGTCTTTTAGTCGCACATGAAAATGTCTCAGGGCGAGCAATCTATTTTGGTACGGTTTCTGGTGGGGTAGATTATGGCGTTATTGAAATGGGAACCTTGGGAATTCAGACTCTGATTATGTGGAGTCTAGGGGATGTCCACAGTAGATGCAACCGTGATATCCTATCCAGATAGTACGTTAGATGGTTTAATCAAACATATGATTAACATTTAGTATGTCTCACAATACAACAATTGATTTGTTTGGGCCATATTCTTGTTTGATCTAACAGACAAGCCTGGTTATTTACTGTATATGTCCAGATGTCTGTTGCAGCATATCATCACCTAGTTCCCTAGATGAAAGATATTTCACATACAAGGCATATCTTATAGCCAAATGAAAATAACCGGGGCCCAAGAAAACATCGCGAAGGTTTGGTCTAAGCTTGGCGACAATTCTTTTCCTCCCATCCACATCATACCCAAAGTCTCGATCGTTTAAATAACACACAGATATAGGTGTACGATGATCAATTTCATTACTACTTTTGATTGTCCAAAGGCGCTTCTCATGGCATCCACAGCTCCGACTGCAACAGCACCATCCTGGACGAGATTGTTCTGCATATTCAAGAAGTTGGAGATGGTTGGATACGATGAAGCTCTATGGGAAATAGATGCAGCATGAAACCTTGCATGATTGATGGGTGATGATGCTCGATTGACGAACGAAGAACTATCCGGGCTAGTGAGAGAGACTAGGAATACTGTCGTGCATTTGATCACTCAATATCTCGAACGAAGGCACCGAGGTAGATTACTTTGCAAAAGATCGTAAGACCTTTGCAAATGTCCAGGAGGAATCATTGTTTTAGCGAGATCAATTTTCCCTCGGCCTAGTTCGTTTCTGTTGAATCCTTGCAAGCTACCCATCGTGTTGTGCTGTCGATGCACAACACTTCCATGCTGCCTTGCGTATCACCCGAATCTTGTTCTAAGCTTTCTCTGGGGCAATCCCTTTACGGTCCATGCCATAACATATCTGCCGTAACCAAGACGACATAGAGTTATCCAAAGTGAGTGCCACTAGCTTCAAGTCCATGTCTTCCCCACAGCCGTGATGATATAGTGAACTCATGGCTACATGGTAGACTTATAGACAGCTTCGGAACCGCAAGAATATGTCACGATATTCTCGAGAATAGTGAGTCGAACAGTAGTCTTTAAAGGCTCGACGATCATTGCCAGGAAGAGTTGTTTGACCAGGACAAGGCGAGCAGAGAGATTGCTGCTTCAACCGATCACTGGAATGTGTTGCACCGCTCGCCAGCAATTAGGCCCCAGTTAGTGAATTAGTTTACCAAACGAGATGGCTAATCAATCCAGAATACTGTCCACCCTTATGGAAAGTCGATGCTGACATGAGTCACTTCATGTTGTTGCCTCTTCTGATTCACTTGTTAGACCCTCATTCACCACCAACTATCAGAAATATCAACAATGATCAAAAGCGTTCCTGTCATTGCCGTCTTGAGAAAGAACCAAGCGTGAACGGTTTAAAGGTTTTCTGTAGCCGGACTGTGTCACGGTATATGCTGCGTTGAGCCTAGAGCTTCGTTCTCCGCGGGTTCGTTTGATATAGAATCAGGTTTCCGTACTAGGTAGACGAGAGACGAGCAGACGAGAATCAGGTGACTGAACAATGGTTTTTTTCTTATCATGTACGAATTTATTCCTTGTCTTATGCGCTCTTGGAACAAAATATGAAATTTTAGATCAGCAATTTATTTGGCGCTTTGAGCCTTCGCCTGCTTGTGCTCCTCCCACTTTTCCATGATCACGTTGACAATCTTAGTGAGTCCTTCCATTTCCTCCTCAACTTCCAGACCCAATCCATGTGGGTCGATACTGCACCCGACATAGACTGGGATGGAAAATCTTCGAGCCAGGATCTTAGCTATGCGGGTCGTGTATTCAATGCTAGATGGGGATGTGGAGAGTGTTGTTGATATTGTGGACTTGGATGATGTGCGCTAGATGAATGTCAGTCATACCCTTCAATATGCTTAATATGCAAAGAAAAATTGGTTTTCGGGAAAAAAAAAAAAAAAAGAAAATTGAGAATATTCAATTGTCCTTTCATCATGACAAGTCTCCTGTTGAATCACAGCTGGAAACGGTTTGTGCGCACTGATTTGCAGATAATCCATTTCGATCTGAACAAGGAAGCAGCCAATCTGGATTCAAGCAAAACAATATATATCTTGGCCATATTTATGCCATGAGTACATGGTATTGTTTTCTATGAGACTGGCACAAATATTTCAACTTCGACAACAAGATACTTACATCAGGCATCGCATAGACGAAACTTCCCATGGGTTTGATAGAGCCACCTGAGTCACCTGGCGTTGAGGTAGCCAGAAATACCATGGCACAGTGTCCCAAGAAGTTCAAGTGAACATGAGCTGTTGTATGCAAAGCTTTGGGCAAGGTGAAAGAGACCTCTTGTGGCTTGATGCTGGGAGCGGTCAGCTCAGCTGCTGAAATGGCTGGTGGAGCCTCGGTCGTCATTGCTGTTTTGATTTTTGGGGTAGAATAACAACAGAATTATTCAGGGGACATTAATGTTGGTAATGATGGAATTCACGGTGTCGAGAACTGGAACATTGAACAATCGCATCCCCGCCCTGAACGGTCAGCCACAACAGCCACTCGTGGCTCAATCTCTATTGGTCGCTATAATTTATTGCCGGCAAAATCATACATCTATGAATGGATTCTTTGTCTCCTCCTGAACACCTGGATTTCAGTAAGATTTGAACTCATTTGACTAAATTTCATCAGTGACTATATGAAATAGAGCGATGCTTTATCAAGATATTCTCGAAATTCTGAATGTCAAGATTTATCGCTGAACTCAGACGTCAGCTCTACGGTATATCGATTGTACAACACAATTTTTAGTACATGATAGACCTATCCAACTTTCAAGACAAAATAGACGATGATGCACAGAGTCCACAAGGTGTTTGTTCAAAAAGACCCACTATCCCTACCAAATACATCTGGGGCCAGTGAAGCAGGATTTCCTCCTGCATCTCCTATCACTGACAGCTACATAGAGAATAGTTTCATGAAGAATTTATTACATGGGCTCGAGGAGAGAGGAGAAGAAAGTATCAAATCTCTCTAATATTACCCCCATAGACATTCTTGTTTATATAATCTACCTTGATCTATTTAGCTCAAGCCTGTTGTATCCAACTCATGCAAGGCAAAGGCGGAGAGTACAGCGGTAGATCGTAATGACCCAATAAGAGTCGCGGATGACTGTAGGAAGGAATTTGCCCACTTGTTTGAGTCTGCCCCTCCATATACCCCTGTCAGTCCATATTTTGTCGCGTTCAGCAAAATTTCGTTTCTTTATTGCTGTATGTCATCCTGCGTCGTATCAGTCTGATAGTCCTGAGTAGTATCATTCGACGTGGAGTAGTCTGACAGCATCCGCATGGCATCTGAACATCAAGATCCCCAGACTGGGGAGGAGAGCAGTTGGGGTGGGGACTTCAACCCTTTTGCTGATCCTGAAGAGCGTAGAGTGCTATTTGCTGCATTTGATTCATTCAGGTACGTGGATAGAAGATTGGTTTGCAGTGCCTATATCGTGTTGAATTTACTCCCAATTCGTCTGCGATTTCCATATGCCTGCAGTACGCTTCGACTAACCCTCTTAAAGGCAATATCGGCGAAATGCTCACATGAATACTACTCATCGCCGACGCCAAGCATTCTACGCCCTGCCCTCAGCACATTGGCAGATGCTCTCGGAGCCTCCGTTCTCCATCCTTGATAACTTCAATAAGGTTGATGATGCTATTGATACCAATGCTGAGATTGCGGATGCAATTCTTGCGCTGGGTCTCCAGTCATTCGGGCTTTCCGCAAATCCTGACAAAGATGACCCGACTCAAAATTGGCATGACATAGCCACATCGTCAGATGTCAACAAAGCACACTCGACATTACGCCAGTTCTACCGTGACTGGAGTCTCGAAGGGCGACCCGAGAGAGAGGTCTGCTATGGCCCCGTTCTTCAAGATCTCCACGATGAGTTCCAAACACGGCGCGACAGCGGAGAGAAAATTCACATTCTGAACCCCGGCGCTGGCCTTGGCCGGTTAGTTTTCGAGATCTGCATGGCAGGCTATGATGCGGAGGGAAATGAGATCTCCTACCACCAGCTGTTAGCCAGCAACTGGGTTTTGAATCACACAGATGGACCGGCAAAGCATGTCCTCCATCCTTTTGCGCTGCACTTCTCCAACCTCCAGACTCGGGCACAGCAACTCCAGCAAGTCCTGATTCCTGAAGTGCACCCTGGATCGGCCATGCAAGAGGCAGCTAAGGCTGGGCGTCACTTGGGTACAATGTCCATGTCCGCTGCGGATTTCACCGTGTTGTATACTCAGCCGAATAACTGCGAGGCATTCGACGCAGTAACTACCGTTTTCTTCATTGACACCGCGCCAAACTTAATTCGATACATCGAGACTATCAGACACTGCCTCAAACCTAATGGGTTATGGATCAACGTGGGTCCGCTCCTGTGGCACTTTGATGATGGCCATTCCCGCAAAGGAAGTGACGTCGGACACGAGGGGGCTGGGATTGGCGAGCCCGGCAATGTGGAATTATCCGAAGAGGAGGTGCTGAGCCTTGTGGAGCGCATGGGCTTCCGCCTGGAGAAGCGTGGAGATCGGCGGGCTTGCGGCTACATTCAGGATCCCAACAGCATGCTTCAGAATATGTACCGGCCCTCTCACTGGGTGGCACGGAAATTGACCGGGGTCTGAAGAAGGTCAAAAGGCGGCCCCGCGGAAAACGTACCCCTGTATGGTGTGCTTTTTACGGAATAATTACTACGGAGTACTCCGTACAAAATATATACAACAATGTAGACGTTTAACGTACAAATTACAAATCAAGGCTGTGTTTGGCCCTTTTTTTTCTTCCTATTTTGGGCAGATTTTCCCTCGCGGCTAGGGCCATCCTGAAATGCCGCTTTTATTTGCCAGGCTTATGCACCCCAACCTTGGAAGTAGGTGTAAGCACGGGCATGAGCTACCCGCCTGATGTTTGTCTCTCCCGTCACTATCTCAATTAATCCACTGTCAATGACCTTCATGAACGCATTATCTTCTGATTTCTCAAACAAAGCAGTTCAAATTCATTAGATTGGTAGATCTGGACGAGGTAGGAAAAGCCAAGGTTTCTAACACCCACCCAGAAGGGGAATCAACCCATACTGTGACTAATAATAGAATTTTCCTCTTCCTATACACACCTATGCCCCCACACAATATTACCATAGCATGCCCTCTGAGCGTCACAAATGCCTTATACGTCGTTTCCCACAGCTAGGATGTCAAGGAAGAGCGGCACATACCCCTAGTTCTTACTCTATCAATTTACACTTAGGACTACAACTTTACATTGTCGATGAGCCGTGTAACACCCGCGTCGAATCCCCACCCAACAGACGCGCAGATCGCCGGAATCCCACGCCCCGCGCGCCCTGAAGCCCTCCGGCCCTTGGTGAGTATTTCCGACACTCTAGATGAAGATGAAGACCTATGGCTGCGCCTTTGTTGTGACAAGGACAAAGAAGAACAGCATGGGAGTGTCTGGGCTAAAAACCTCGATGCTGAATTCGTCGGTCTGGACGGGATCATTCTCGACAATGGGATCTTTGCTGGGAGAGATCTATCTCGTGCGCTAGAGCTGTTTCCTGAGCGGGTTACGAATAAGGGAGGAGATGTATATTTTGGGAGACGGGATAGGGCTTGGGGGGAATTGAGGTATTGGCGGATAGTGGTGTGGAGGATGAAGGTGAGTGGGATCGTGATATAGTGCGGAATGCCTTTTACCACACGTACTGTGTAGTAACACATCTATTTGTTGAGGATGAGGCTCTCGATGGCAGTGGGCCATTGCATGTTTTGGATGATTGTGGGGACGTAGCAAGGCAGTGCCGAGCAGATAGCGAAGGAGGGGATGATAATTACGAGGAATTCGAGTTCAGAGGGGAGGTGGGTTCTGTTTATTGCCCCGGGGGCCCCCATACGCTCTGGGGAAATGATATGCCAAGCCCCAATTCCAGGCTTCTACGTTTTATACTGTACGGATTATTGTGTTTCAATATCTGGGATGGTTTCTTATATTTTAAGACCCACGGAGATTTGATATATAAGACAACATGACAAATGAACGTGTTGCCTGCACTTTGAGAGCTCATAAAGAACTCGTATACGCACCGACCCAAGCGCCAAGGGGGGAAAACGGTATGTAAGATCAGCCTTGGGGGTGTACTATGCTGTATGCATTAGATGTATTGAGAATGATTTGAATGAAACATTCCAGTTAGGGATCTTGTTCAAGATCGAGGCCATGACTTTGCTTCATACATAGATCCGTACAACATAAACATACAAGGCACAATAAAGATAGAACTCGTGATGAATATATGATATAAAATCAGTAGTATGATCTCATTGGAAACTTCTCTATTTGATTTCCATGTTATCTATTTTGTATTCCCCCAGCGCCGTTTCGTGAACCTGATTCTTTCAAGTCTCTTTGATCTCCACAATTGACCCTCGTAAACCTCAGCCTCACTTTCCCCCTCTTTCATTCTTTCCCCTTTCCACCTCTTACCCTTTTCTTTTCTTTTCTTGCCGCACATGGACCTCATGAGTTCCCGATTCAAGTCATTAGGCTTTAGGAGCAAAAACAGAAGCCCGCCAAACCCCCCTCCTTCTGAAGTGAATGTTACTCCAACACCTAATTCCCCACCCCCTCCGGCCGCAGTTCATCAACAACAAGTCTTCCAATGAATAACCAACCACAGTTGGGCCGACCGCCCAGTTACACAATGAACAACCGCCCAACTAGCCCAATGGTGCAACATGGTCAACACCAGCCTCCACCCATCACCACCAACCTCCATTACAACCAGCCCAGTGTTCCCGTGAACGGCCCACCGGGCTATGGCATGCAACAGCAGATGGCCCCCAGTATCCCACAGGCCATGTCGAATAATCAGTACCAGGGGCGCAACCCCGCAGTCGAGATCGAGGGCGCAGGTCGCAGTAACAAGGCCCAGCTGATTGTCGGTATTGACTTCGGCACGACCTTCTCCGGTGTCGCATACGCGTTTGCGACAAACAACGAGGCAAGAGAGGACATCATTACGGAATGGCCAGGCGCCGGAACGCACACTAAACAAAAGGTGAGCGCAGTGAACAAGTGCTTTCCTTGAACGAAGTATCTGACCGGTGGCTTCTCGGTTAGATCCCCACCGTCCTCTACTATGACCAATACCAAAAGGTCGTAGGCTGGGGACCCGATATCGCCGACGCCCTGGCCCCTACCGGATACCCCAAACCTCAAGTGCAGAAGGTCGAGTGGTTCAAGCTCCAGCTGATGCTCTCCGGAAACACCTATATTGACCCCATTAACCTGCCTCCCCTTCCCCCGGGCAAGTCCGAAATCGATGTCGCGGCCGACTACCTCTTCAAACTACGACAGGCCATGCGCGCCCAGCTGCAAAAGACCCTGGGAGAGGTGTTTACGCGAGAGGAACGCAACATCCGGTATTACTTAACGGTGCCGGCTATCTGGAACGATGCCGGCAAGGCTGCGACGCGAACTGCCGCTATTCAAGCTGGCTTCTTGCGCGACGAAAATGACAACCGTCTCACACTAGTCTCGGAGCCCGAGGCGGCGGCGTTGTTCTGTGCCAAAAGCGGACTGCTTAACCTGAAAGTGGGAGACGCCATTTTGATTGTGGATTGCGGTGGTGGTACCGTGGATTTGATTGCATATGAGGTCGAGGAAGAGCAGCCTTTTAGTGTGATGGAATGTACTGCAGGCTCTGGCGATTCATGTGGTTCAACGGCACTGAATCGTAATTTCAGCAACATTTTGCGAGCGAAGATTCGCAAGATGAAACTGCCGGATGGCTCCCGAACTGCGGGCAAGGTCTACGCGAAGTGTATCATGGACTTCGAGAACCGTATCAAGGCAGACTTCCGCAACAATGGGCAAAAATGGGCAGTGGATGTGGGTATTGAGGCCGACTTCCCCGAAGCCGGCATCGAGGAGGGCTACATGACCTTCATGAACGAGGAGATCCTTCAGTGCTTCGAGCCTGTCGTGAACCGCATTCTCGAGTTGGTTCGCAACCAGATCATTGCTATCCAGGCACAGAATCGTCCGATCCAGGTAAGAGTGTTTCACTTCAGGTTATCGTGATAGAGCTAACGGGTTCGCAGAACGTTCTGGTCGTTGGTGGATTCGGTGCTTCCGAATATCTCTTCCAGCAGATCAAGCTCCATGTGCCACCGCAGTATCAGACCAAGGTAGTCCGTCCAATGGACTCCGTGGCTGCCATTGTCAAGGGTGCAGTGACAGCAGGTATTACTGAGCGGGTAATCACTCACCGTGTGGCCCGTCGGCATTATTTGATGGCCACACTCCAGCCATTCAAGGAAGGCTATCATCCGGAACAGTATCGTGTGCCCAGTCTGGATGGTCGTGATCGATGCAAGTACACCCGTCAGATCTTCGTTCAAAAGGGGGAACGTGTCAGAATTGGCGAACCAGTCAAGGTCAGCTTCTTCCGTCAAGTTGCGCCCGGCGCCACCCTCATGTACGAAGATGTGTTGTACGCCTGTGACGAGGATGTCTGTCCCGAGTACACAAAGGATCCACGTAAGTTGGGAGCTTTTTTTTCTCTTCTTGTATCAGCCGCTGACTGTTTCTCCAGGCATCAAGGAAGTTGTCACGCTCACATCCGACCTGTCGCGCAAGAACCTAGAGACCGATTTTGAGCGCATGGATACACCCCAGGGCATCTTCTACCGTGTCTACTTCGATATTTATCTCACATTAGACGGCAGTGAGTTCAGTGCCGAACTAGTCTGCCAAAACGAGATCATGGGCCGCTGCCGTGCCAAATTCCGATGATCTACCCAGTCGCACTCTGGAACCAAATAAAGGAAAATCACACATGCCAGTGCCGTACATACATTTACACATCCATTGTTCTTGGCCCATGATCACCGGCGAACACAGATTTGGCCATATTTCGGAGTTTGGTTGATTCGAATTTCTCCGTCTCGGACCAGTGAACGGTCAAAAATCCAACCATCGCCAGATGACCAGGCATCATTACACCGACGGATAGGCGTTATCTGTGCTAATTCTTGTGAATTGCTCACATTCTTAAATATATGCCACAGACGCTGTGGTGCCATTTGTTTTGTCTACCTTGTGTTGGTAGTGTGCTCTGGTCTTATTTTCTCTTTCTTTGTCTTTCCTCTTTTTCTTTTCTTCATTTCTTTCGCCCTCTTAGATACCTTTTGATTATTATGTTTTTCTTGAATGATATTGACGAGCTGTGGTCTTCATTTGATTTATGAACCCTTCCACGTGGGCCAAGACATCTCTATGTCTCCGTGGAAATTGAAAGATACCAGTAGCAGTGGAAAAATACCATCCCTTCTGACCTTTCATCAAGTGCATCCAAATCATATATTGTAAGCAGACAACAATCAAAGCTGCCAAGAAACCGAAAGCCTCAAGAGACAAAAAAAGAGTAATAATACATCAATCTCCTCTCAATCAAGTCTCCAGGTTAATGCTGCGACCAAACCGCGCATACAGCGCGACCTTCAGTTGTTGCATTTCCTCGCGCAGCTCACCGAGCGTGTCCTCAAGTTTGGAGACATCTGTGTCAATCTGATCCGTTGACGCCGAGAGCATCCCCTGAGCATCTGATAGCGGTAGTTGGAAGAATGAGTCTCCGATTTTGTAGCTGGGAAGATATTAGCAATGAATTTTTTGAATTATAAGGACAATCGACAATTGCAAACAGCAGTAGTCAAAAAAACGGACATATGAAAATGGAAATGCAATGGGAGAAGGGTAATCCTTACGGCACAAGCTCGTCTTCATCAGCAAGCTCCAGCTCCATCGAGATCTCTTCCAGATCCTCCTTATCTTTCTATAAGCTCGTTAGCAAAGTTTTTGGTAGTAAACAAAGGACCAATGTTCCATTTTTCAGGAAACGTCAAAGCAGAAAAGACATACCTGCTTCCCCTTCAGCTGCTCCTCGAGCACGGTCTCGCGCTGGTGCAGCCGGCTGAACCGGTTAATCTTCTCCTGATCCTCACGTCGCACTTCGTTCTCATCATTACCTGACGTCTCGTCGGCTTTTGAGAGCTGCCCGCTCCGTTAGCTTCTTAGCTTTTGCTGTTTGGCGGGGTTGCGCTTGTGCTTGGAGGGGTAGCGTACCATACGGGGTTGCACCATTTTGGCTGTGTAGGGAGAAAAGACTTGGTCTGGTTTGGAGGGATTTCTTGTGTTTTTTTGTTTAGGGATTGTCTTGGGCCTCGTTTTCGAGGAGTTGGTTGGTTCGGGCTTCTGATATCGGATTTGAGTGGGTGGTCCGTGCGGGCGGTTGATGGAGCTGCAATTGATGTGCGATGAGGTTGTTCCTCAGTCACGTAGGGAGAAATACCTACCTTTAGTTTATCTTGTATAGTGCCACATGTGATGATGAGCTTTGGACTCTTCTTTCCAAGGGCTTAAATAAGAGACTTGTTATTAATATGCTATGTGTGTATCTGACTTTATATCTGTGTGCCTGGCCTGGCCTTCAACTATGTTGTATACTGTACGTCAGGAACAGCTTCCCCATCTTTTAACGGTATGGAGCTTTGGACTCTCTTCCTCCTAATTACGTTCTGATTCAGTCTCTTAGGCTCCCTGGGCCTTCTTTGTATCTTATATATCAGGCTGGGTATGTCATCGGGGTACTTGATCGGTCGGGTGACATCATTACAACTCTCGCTTTCTCTCTTTATGAAGATAGAATAAAAGAGTCAAAAAGCATATCAGAGAAGCCATCATTTTCCAGAAATAGTTTATATCAAGGCATCTTCATCCTTATTGAGTTGAGGTAGACATCATCGTTTAGAGTTGGGTTGCCAAAGCACCGCCCCGGAGAAACGAAATACCTCTGCAGAAACCCCCGTCATCGTCATCCTTCAACCTCACGGCCACCGAGAGAGAGACCTCAGAGCTTGTCTCCCCACCACAATCGATCCTTTCACCAGTCCAACCCCTCTTGCTTCTTTTCTGTGCACACCTGCATGGTTTTTCTCCTCTTGAGTTACCGAGCTCTAACGCGCACGAAAGCCTAATCCCAGCTTTCATTGGCCCTTCGACCGTTTTCTTCCAAACCCTCTCAACCTCACATTGATCACCATGCGATTACAACCAAGTGGAGTCTCACTCCTCCTCTCCGCCGCACTATCCAGCCTGGCATCCGCCACCGGTTTTGACTGCGCGCACATCAAGATCGACAACCACAAATATGATTTAAGTCCCCTAAAAGGCGTCCACCAAATGACCCACACCGTGACGACGGACGACTACGTGACGAACACAACATACAGATTGAACATCTGCAATACTCTCGGGAGCGCATCCCGTCTTGACGGCGCGACGTGCGGACAGAGCAAAAATGGTACGTCAGGCCGGGATACCGCTACCACAGTGGAATGAGTTTTCTGCGTGAGGAATCTATGCTAATTCAAATCCAATGATAGTTTGTGGATTCGTGCACCGATCAGCAAAAGACGGAAACGGCGACTCCAGTTTCGGCTTCCCGATCGTCGGTCTCGACCCTGTGGGCCAAGGCTCGAAGAATCCCGAGCTAAAACGATTGCACGATATCGACCCAGAGACTGAGGGACTACGTATCAAGTTGGGAGGTGGTTCGTACGAGGGCGAGACCAATGACCAGAAGGCCAAGAAGGCCGCTGCGATCATCGACTTCAAGTGCGACCACGAGCGATCCGGATTGGAGGGTCTGCACACGCTTGTAGATGATTTGGAGACAAATGAGCGCCGACGGAGAGCAGATGGTGAGGGAGATGATGCTGTGCCGTCGGGAAATAGCAGCAGTCTGCAATTCAAGAGCTTCGCCCCGTCGGATGATGATACTTATATCCTGAGACTGGATTGGCGTACAAAGTACGCCTGCGACGAGTACAATGACGATAAAGGTGATAATGCTGGCTCCAACAGCTGGGGTTTCTTTACCTGGCTGATCATCATGTGAGTACATATTGGTTCCTGGCTGCTTCAGCCGCTTTCCCCTGCTTCCATGATGGAATACCCTGCTAACTAGTCTGCCTAGTGCCTTCCTCTGCATCGCCGCCTACCTCATCTTCGGCTCCTGGCTCAACTACAACCGCTACGGCGCCCGTGGCTGGGACCTCCTCCCACACGGCGACACTATCCGCGAACTCCCCTACCTCTTCCAGGATTGGATCCGTCGTGTGATCAATACTTTGCAAGGAGCAGGCTCACGGGGTGGCTACAGTGCAGTATGAAGCAGCTTTGCTGGGATGGATTGGTTCCCATAGTCATTTGTACTTTTGGATGAAGATGCACAATCTTTCTTCTGTTTTGGCTAGGAGATTCTGGCGCAGAGGATCTACACATGTTCTTGACGAGTTTGTATGGCGCTAGATGGGGGATGATTTATATGCTTGGCCATAACGAATGATATAACTTTTTTGGGGGCTGCTTTTATGATTGAATTTTTGCTCCCCAAATGATGTTGGTCCTGTCTTGTAGAATGCTAAACCCTCGCTTTTTTCGGTATACTCCGATGTCAGCTAAATCTATGCATTACAGGAATAATGTTTGCTATTTGCTACCGTACACACGTGTCGTCAACGTCTTTGGATTATGTACATAAATATAATAGACAGTGGGTGGACGATTCATCGTTCATTTCCATGGCCTATTCATGCTCATCGAATCGGTTTTGCCTTCCTCGCTTTTTCCCAACAAGAACGGAGCGGACTTTGAATATCATATCAGTTGTGGATTACTGAAGCCTCTGTCACAAGTTACAAAAGTCGGAAGCAAAAGAGTTCTTAGTCTACCTGAATGCGATGACTTGAGTGCCATTACTTCCATGGGCCATGCGGGTTGGGAGTCTGGTGCAAGAAGCTGTCAGACGTCAACACCATTTATGCCATGGCATGGTCTTGCCTACTTTCTGAACCACAGACCGTCCGATTTTTGGAACGTCTCTAATTGAGCAGACCTCGAGATGACGACGGAAATTGTTGGCAGTGTGGCTGCCGGTCTTCTGGCTTCTTGTTGGCTAGCTGCTTGTCTCTCTTTCCTGACGGATTTTCTCATTGGGGCTATTCCCCTGTACAACTATCTGCTGCTGATCGACTATCAATCATTTCATTTGTATTGATTGAGTCCTTGTCCGCTTGTATTATGCTCAATCTGGTTGGGCTGTCAGAGTTCAAGAGCTTCCATCGGCTCAACCATGAAGATAGCTGGCAGCCAAAAGCCTCGAATTATGGCCGGGCTGAACGATCAGGCAGATTTTTCCGAATTGACGTGAAGCGCGGAGCATAACGCCATGGGTACGCTGTCCGTATTCCCATATGGTGGTTGGGTCGGATATGATGTCCTGAAGGTTCGTACCTCTTGATAGCGACGTTCAGCTCGGTGATGGTGTCGAGATCCTTGTATGGAGCGACCACCAGGCCTGACATCAGATGGGGAGTTTTCACCGTCGATGAGTCCGACTTTAGCAACCATCCTGCGTCGTTGTGGCCTCCTGTAAAGACATAGGCGCCTTTCTAGGCTAGGTAAAAAGACGACGTTGTTTTGTGTTGCGACTATGGTCGGCGGCATAGGCACGCGGGTTCTTCTGACTTCACCACCTCTGTCGAAGTCGAATGTCCTACAGAACAATCACAATGCTGCCAAGCACATGGACCACACCATGCGAAATAAGTCTTTGATGGGGAAATCAACGTTCTATCAACTATTGTAACCAAGGCTGTCGTTATCATATCATGCCATTGGACTGAATATGATGAAGAAATCGACCGGCTGACCTACCTCTCATGGGTAGTGAGATCATGGTCTATTAGTGGTTCTCTCAAAGATGAAGACTGGAATCAGATCTCACTTTGGTTGCAAAATGCTATCCATGTCAGCTTGCAAAAGACCAAGCACCAAGTCATTGAAGACTTGGAGCAGTTGAAGAAAATGGGAGAGCAGCCCGTTGCCGGGTCAGCCATCTCGCCTTCGCCAAATAAACGTCGACGCTGTGAATAATCGTAAGTTTTTTGAAATGATCTTTAGAGAATCAAAGAACAAATGATGAGAAAGGTATCTGGCGAATTTTGTTTTAGCAACACACGAAAGGCCTGAAAAGGTCTGTGTAGTCATAGAGAACTAAGAAACTCCATTAAGTATCTTCATCTGAGGTGAGGTTATCCCTAGGGTGTTAGGTGAACGAGGTCTCACTCTCAGTCACGGTCGTGTGGCATGTTTGGCTGTGCCCTAGAGTGGGATATCATGCTGGCTAATCGAGATCTACAGTGCTCGCTATTGGATAGAAAAGGTTAGATGAGGTGATGGTAAATTGGAGATGAGGATCTCAAAGTCATGTATTGATGTTATCTTGATATCCTAGTAAATCTCGCCTTCCCTGGTGACTATCCATGGATATTTATATGATAGCTTGGTTAACTAAGGGTTCATTCCTCTCACCTTACCTTAGTTTAGTTTATATCACTTCTGGCTTCTATTTTCTTGAATGAGGGATGTTAAAGCTGAATCGATATCAAGCAAGGAGGTCATTTACATGAAATATCGATTGTGAGAATGCCTAGAAAAGAGAATTAAGCGAAAATTAAGAGTAGATGAGGACTATTTTACTTAGGAATATGACCAAGTGACTTTATAATAAGATGGCTATTTCACTACTATCTATCTTTAATATCCTTCCTATTAACATTCTGTCGTCTTTCTGTATATCTTTCTAAAGGTCTTTCTGATTCTTTTGAATGTCCTTCAGATGTCAATTTGCATATTATATCCAATGACATTCATTCACTGTTGACCCCTTCATCATTTCTGTGCTCTGTATCTTATTGACATCCAAAACATCATCTATGGCTTATCCTATCGAACTCTTCTTGATTTAAAGGAACACTGTTGCTATGACCCAACAACCTATCATGTCACGACCACATCTTTCTAATTCAAGAAATCTAGTCACGCTGGGATGGAACAAGATACCACAAGCCAAACTCGATTGAGTGGGTCAGAAATCATAGGTCTTCCCCAGAAGAACAACAAATAGCAAGGAACAGCATGAACCACTAAAATATAAAACATCCAGCGGTAAACTGAATGCAAGATCGTCACAGTCATCAACCAATCCCTGGAAAGTAGAGATTGCGTCATCCGAACTAAATCGTTCTCATAGTCCTTGCAGAGGAGCGGTCAGGCGGGGAATGAGAGTATGGAGTACAGCATAGCCCCGGACCTCTCCTTACCCTCTTCACTTCTCTCATTCCATATATTCAATTCATGACAGCGCCTCGATGCTACTCCGTACACAGGACTTCAATCCAATTCCCCTTATCCGAGTTAAACCCTCGCGGCAAATGACTTGAGGTACAGATAATCGGCCATGTTGCGGTCGACTGTCTCACGGATCAGAGCAGCCTGCTTGTCGCCATACTTCTTCCGCCACTCAGCATCGAATTGCTCCTCGGTCTTGACAGCACGTTTCTACCTATAGTGTTAACTCACATCCTCACTCCCATCCCATTACCTGTTCATCAGAATATCAACTTACGTGATCTCTCTGTACCAGAGCCTTCGACTCAATAGCATCATTATGGAACCCCCTCCACTTCTCAAACGCATTCCGAGCAGCAGCATGATCTTCCTCGGTATCCCATGTCAACATCTCCGGTTTATACGGCAAACCAACACTGTTACAGAAAGCCTCAATGGTCTTCGCCGGCTCATCAAGCATATCATCCGCATCAATAACGCAAATCTCAACACTGCCACTAGCCGCACCTTCAACACCAGTGCTCAGCTCCGGCCGCGTAGCCACACGTGGCCCGACGATGCCCGTCTCGCGAAGGTAGTCGAAGTGTCTACGCAGCTCGTCGTACCCGGCCTCGAGCGGGTCGTAGTTGTGAAACCCGGTTACTTCGTCCAGAGGTGGGATTGTGCACCGCAGATACGACGGCACGCTGTAGTGCGGGTCGCGGATTAGGAACGCCCAGTGGAATTGCTCTTGCAGCTCGCGCGGCATCACGGTCGGGTTCCCGGGCTCGGGGACTGTGTCGTACGGGTAGGGTTCCTTGTGTTTCCCATTTGTGTGAGTGTGACCGTTAGTGGTACCATTTGCATGGCCGTTGGTACCATTTGTGATGCCGTTCGAGGTCCCGTTTACCCCGTTCGTGTGGCCGTTGGTGTGAGAGGTGCCGTTGGCACCGTTCACGCCGTTGGCGATGTGCAAGTCGCCGTTGGTTCCGTTGGTCCCGACACCGCGCTTGTAGCGCAAAAGAGATGGGGCAGGGCTGGCGGGCATGCCATTTGGCGGAAGCAGGTAGTGGTCGATGTCCTTGATGAATATCCTCTTTCCCTGTGACAAGGTAAGTATTTCCTCGAAGAAAAGAGTAAATATTTTGTTCCGCCGCACAGAACTCCATGGTCGAGGATATGGAACAAGTCCATGATTTACAGTGTGTGAAGAGGAAAGCACAGGGACAGATTGCCTCAGGCTACGCCTGAACAAAGAAAAAAATGACAATTCCGTAGACAGGGAGGGAATGGAATGTTCAATTCCAAGGGGAAACGTGTAAAGCATTACGCGGGGATTGGGTAAGAACGCGAGAGATTTCGCAAAAAGAAGGGTCGGACCTGAGTAGCTTCTCGCTCGAGTCTATCCATCACGGTACTATATGTCGAATTGGCGAAACCACTATCCAGACGTGCTTGTTCATCGTCTGCAAATCGGCTGGAGAGACGCTCCGGGCCGTAGTAGAATGCATCGCCAAACGGCTCATGGACACACTGAATAGTATCACGTTGAGTCATGAAGACCTGTAGGCTGTCAGATGATGTCCCAAATGAAGATCTCTTCTCAACGGATTTTCTCTCTTACCCGCTCAAAGGCCGTGGAACATGCTCGCGGATGGGTAGCCACAAAGATCGGCTTGTTCGACATTCTGGTAAAGTGCCGTGTAAAGGATTTAAGGGTTCAATATTGGCCGGGATAACTGCAATCTGCAGGCTTCCAGGTCAGGGGAAGAGACAAAGGTAATCGTCAATAAACTTGCAGTGGATCAAGCCTCTGATCAATTACAGCAAGGATAATTCAAATCCAGTGAAACGATAGAATTTTCTGGTTTGTATAGCGGGTCAAGACTGTCCCGGTGTAGCAGCGAATATCAGAGCTTCTTGGTGAACTCCGAGCAAAGCACTATGGCGTGAGAATGGAGAAGATGCAGATGGGGAGGGGCTAAAACTCTTTATAAGGAAGAATGACACAGGTACCAGGTTAATAACCTTGGAACCGGCTTGGTTTTTATTTTTATTTTTAATTTATGATTTAAGGAGCCTCGGGAGGCGGAGAGCTACCAGAGATGGCTATTAATTACCAGGGAAAATTGGAGCAATTTACGGATATGCCTTCATAGGGTTAAGGAATGAGGGGATTGGAGACGTACGATTTCACCCGCTGATGTTACGCATAAGATATAGAGTATACAACATAACCCCCTCAATAGGCAGCACAACAGTAAGGCTGGTATCATCGAGTAGTACCATGTAGTATCTGCATATTGCATATCTTGAAATCGAAACAGCCTCGAACGTCGTGCCCAGCATTAGCTTCAGCATGCCTTGGATCAGAGAAGCAAATCATAAACGCCATAAAGCCTCTTGCCCCTCTCGGCCCCGCAGAACCTTTCCGCTTCTATTTTTTCCCTTTTGCCCCCCTCGCCAGTCTAGGAAATGCAAAACAGAATGGGGAAAGGTCTACATTTAGAAGACCACTTATCGTGATGCAAAGGCCAATGGAAAGATCACTTGTGGGCAGTTGTATGGGTCGAGCTCCAGTTCTGGATGCGCCAACTTGGAACATGTGTCCACCATCCAGGGTCGAGTCGCGTCTGATCTCACCTGAGACTGTGCTTCCTTTTCATGCAGTCCGGCAGTCCGGGTGAAAGTACTCGAGTCGAGATTGGAAGGAAATCAATCCGACATTAGCAGGGGTCTGAGCCTAGGTAAGGTTTAAGATCGAATTCTTCGAATGCTCATTGCTTTGATGAGGTCCCGTCTGACGTCATCGACTGCCCGTGGGATATTTTCTGTCGGCTATCGTGGAACAGGATATTCAATGTACAATAAATAAGGATTATTCTCGTACGGGCGTGGCACATTATAAGATATACCACCATAGAACACATATTATCCAAATGTTCCCATACCTTGATTTTGCGAGTAAAAGAAGTCTCTTTAGGATGTTTCAATGATCCACTGCAAGGCACACCAGTACGCAAGCTCTAAGAGGAGTCCGCCAATAAGAGCTTCAGCTCCGAATCATTGCTCCAACGTGGGGGAGTCTGAAGATCTAACCTTGGAAGGGATCTCGTTTGCTGGTTTGCGCGATTTAATCCAATCATGATGATTCATCACGGTGCAGTCACGAATCAGGTGAGCAGGACAACAGTCACGTGCTAATCACGTGGTATGTCTTTGACATATCACGTGTCTGACAATCTAGCAGTGTCAGGCAACGTCAGGCAACATCAGGCAACATCAGGCAGCTTCTGGAAGGCGGTGGAACCCAGTGGTGACGCCATGGTCGTTGTGGCAGCTTCGGGCAGCCCAAGTGTCAGAAGTATATGAGCTTGCATCATCGATTTGTTAGGTTGCATATAAGTTCTCTAATTCTTTTGAAGATACAAAACCAACTGGCTTTTCATAAATTGTCACTTTTTTTGACACACTACGATCCCATTCCTCATTACACCACAATCCACACTTACTGATCCCACCCCACTCTTCCGTTCAATATGAACGGCGCCCAGTTTACAGATCGGGCCAACAAGGCCCTGCTCGACTCGAGCAGCCTCTGCGAACAATATGCACACTCCCAGATTCTACCTCTTCATTTGGCAGTTGCTTTACTCAACCCCTCACCAGATGAGTCTCAAGACCAACAGACTCCTTCCGGTGCTCATGCCTCCCACGATACCTCTTCCGCACCCCTCTTCCGCCAGGTAGTTGAGCGAGCACACGGCGATTCTCAGCTCCTCGATCGATCGCTCATGAAACTACTGGTCCGCTTGCCGAGTCAAGATCCTCCTCCAGAAAACCCCAGTGTCTCTCCCCAACTCGCAAAAGTCATTCGATCAGCCACCGATCTGTCCAAGACGCAAAAGGATAGCTTTGTTGCTGTCGACCATCTCATTCAGTCTGTATGCCAGGACTCACAGGTCCAGCGCGCTTTGGGCGATGCCAATATTCCCAACCTCAAGTTGATCGACAATGCTATCCAACAAATTCGCGGTACACGGCGGGTTGACTCCAAGACTGCCGACGCGGAAAGCGAGAATGAGAACCTGAAGAAGTTCACCATTGATATGACTTCTTTGGCTCGGGAGGGCAAGATTGACCCGGTCATTGGCCGAGAGGAAGAAATTCGCCGCGTCATTCGCATTCTTAGTCGACGCACAAAGAACAATCCTGTGCTTATCGGTGAGCCCGGTGTTGGTAAAACTACCATTGTCGAAGGTCTGGCTCGCCGCATTGTCAATGCCGATATCCCCGCCAATCTGGCCCAATGTCGTCTTCTTTCTCTGGACGTCGGTTCCCTGGTTGCAGGCAGCAAATACCGCGGTGAATTCGAAGAACGTATGAAGGGTGTCCTGAAGGAGATTGAAGATTCCAAGGATACCATTGTTCTCTTCGTCGATGAGATCCACTTGCTCATGGGCGCTGGATCTAGCGGCGAAGGTGGTATGGATGCTGCAAACCTTCTCAAGCCCATGCTGGCTCGTGGCCAGCTGCACTGTATTGGTGCTACAACTCTTAGTGAGTACCGCAAGTATATCGAGAAGGATCAGGCTTTCGAGCGACGATTCCAGCAGGTTCTTGTCAAGGAGCCTACCGTTTCAGAGACCATTTCTATCCTTCGTGGTTTGAAGGAAAAGTACGAGGTGCACCACGGTGTCAACATTCTCGATGGTGCTATCGTCACTGCCGCCACACTTGCCTCGCGTTACTTGACAGCTCGTCGACTGCCCGATTCTGCAGTCGATCTGATTGATGAGGCTGCTGCGGCAGTCCGAGTCACTCGCGAGTCCGAGCCTGAAGCTCTCGATACTCTGGAAAGAAAGTCTCGTCAATTGCAGATTGAAATCCACGCTCTCGAGCGTGAAAAGGACGATGCATCCAAAGCTCGTCTTGAGGCTGCCAAACAGGAGGCTGCCAATGTTGCCGAGGAGCTCCGACCCATGCGTGAGAAGTACGAGAGTGAGAAGATGCGCAGCCGCGAAGTGCAAGATGCCAAGATCAAGCTCGACTCTCTCAAGGTCAAGCGTGATGAGGCTGAACGTATGGGTGACACCCAAACAGCTGCAGATATCGAGTACTATGCCATCCCGGAGACCAAAACCCTCATCGAGCGCCTCGAGGCTGATCGGGCCAGAGCCGATGCCGAACGTCGCGCTCAAGCGGGCGACGCCGGTGAGGCACTCCTTGCCGACGCAGTCGGTCCAGACCAGATCAACGAGATTGTTGCTCGGTGGACCGGTATCCCTGTCACCAGACTCAAGACCACCGAAAAGGACAAGCTACTCAGGATGGAGAAGTACCTTGGTAAGGTTGTTGTTGGTCAGAAGGAAGCAGTTGTCTCGGTCTCCAACGCCATTCGCCTGCAGCGCTCCGGTCTTAGTAACCCCAACGCACCTCCCAGTTTCTTGTTCTGTGGTCCATCCGGTACTGGTAAGACACTGCTCACAAAAGCACTTGCCGAATTCCTCTTCGATGATCCAAAGGCAATGATCCGATTCGATATGTCCGAGTATCAAGAGCGACACTCGCTCAGTCGTATGATTGGTGCACCTCCCGGATACGTTGGCCATGATGCCGGTGGCCAACTGACCGAAAGTCTGCGTCGCCGTCCATTCTCGATCTTGTTGTTCGACGAGGTTGAGAAGGCTGCAAAGGAAGTTCTCACTGTTCTCCTGCAGCTCATGGACGACGGTCGTATCACCGACGGTCAAGGCCGCATTGTCGACGCAAAGAACTGTATCGTCGTCATGACCTCCAACTTGGGTGCCCAGTTCCTCGCCCGCCCCACTACTAAGGACGGCCGCATCGATCCCCAGACGCGCGAGATGGTCATGGAGGCACTGCGCAACTACTTCCTGCCTGAATTCCTTAACCGTATCTCAAGCACCGTCATCTTCAACCGTCTCACCAAGCGTGAGATCCGCAAGATCGTGGATCTCCGTCTCGATGAGGTACAGAAACGACTCGAGCAAAACGGCCGCAACATCATGATCAGGTGTTCAGAGGAAGTGAAGGATTACCTTGGTGAAGCAGGCTATAACCCGGCTTACGGTGCTCGTCCTTTGGGCCGACTCATTGAGCGCGAGGTTCTCAACCGTCTCGCGGTTCTCGTCTTGCGTGGAAGCATCCGGGATGGCGAGGAAGCCCAGGTTGTCATGCACGATGGCCGCATTGATGTTTTGCCTAACCATGAGGCTGGCGAAAGCGATGACAGCGACGATGAAATGATGGACGAGGATGATATCGATGCTATGATGGATGAAGAAGCCAGCGCGCCTGGTCTGTACGATGATTAAACAGATCTCGGTGTCGCTTTCCCAAGTTGTTGAACTCTGAACACAAAAACAGGGATTGAACATACCGAGCGATGACGCGATGAATCACGATCCTTTTTGTCTTGTCTTCGTTTTTGTCCTATACTTTTTCCAATTGTGCTTCCTTGTCCTAGCACGGCGTTGTTGTGTCTGTTCAAGTTTTGATCTCAATGTACATGCACTCATATAGCCGTCGCTCGGTAGATATGTCCTTATGTCGAAGGCTTATTAGTCTCGAGAATTTATCAGGTTAATAAAAAACTGTCTTGTCATGAATTTACATACTACATTTACAACATCAATGCTCTGAAACCAACTATATATAGACAATGTTGAGGCATTGATACCTCAGGCTCTATATAAGAGTACAGTAATAGCGACATACCTCCTTCCAAGGTTATCTCCTTCCCTTCCTTCTCCCTTCGTGTCCCCAAATCATAACAAGCAGATGGTATCATACATTCATACATACTAAGAAGGCTAATAAATCAATGTACGAAGCGGCTACGTTTCTCTTAGTCTTCGTAAGTCTTCCACACAACACGGGTTGTAATATCTTTAATTAGCTCTCTATTTATAGCTAGACTAATACATCTTTCATCCTTTATATATATTCCTTTTGTCTCTTATTTTTTCCTAATCAATTGACTTATTATTGTTTGTCTATTTCATCTTAGAGTAAATATAATGGATAACCTAGCTAGAAACCCATTTATACTCATGATACTCTTGAGTGTTAAAGCATAACGAAAGGATAACGAATGCTAAGTGAAATATGGTATATTATATAGGGTTCTAATACATGTTTTGATAGCCTTTCTTCAGTATCCTAGGTTTCTAGTTTCTATATAGAATCCGATACCCCTTAGATTCCTCCTACTTCTAATGAGAATTCGTCTTGGTAATATAAGATAATATATCAATTCCTTCCTGGCTAGCTATTATATCTTACCTGATTAATAGGCTATATACCTAAACCTATATATTTTTAGAGTAGACTTTGCCATAAACTGTATTCAGGGCTAATTCTTTAGCCTAACCCCTAAACCGCATTAGGTATAGAAGAGAATTTAGATAAATTAAACGAGACTTTTCCAGTTTATCTTCATTATTTATAATCTTTTTCTAAGGTATTTCGATACTGGTTTTATATTAATTCAAAGTAGGAGTTAGAAGGTACGCTAATTTATAAGGTTTTATTTATAGTTACTAGTTTTTGAATATTGTTATTTTAGTTAACTTCGTAGTTTCCCTTTTGATCTTAACGTGTGTTTTAGGATATATCAATATTATTATTATTATTAGTCTAAAATCTTTTATTATTCTTTCTTTCCTTTCTACCCCCGTATCCCTTATCCTTCTTACTATCTTTATCCTTATTTTATTATACTTCGGTAAGTTTAGTGATTCCTTAAAAATCTAGTACTATATTAACGTAGATTTATAATCAAATTTCTTTAATATTATTTTCTTTTATCTTTTTCTTTGATATAGTTTAGATTTTAAATCTATCTATTACTAATAAGTAATTGTAATTAATAGATTAATATTGAGATCCAGGCAGCCACTACTCTGCAATTTACCCATTAAGCCAAAAAGGCATAGCCAAACTGATTCATGGAATCAGTTTAACTGCAGTGGTATATAAAGATAGGTCTATCAGCCAACTAGCAAGGTTGGAAAATCACAATATATTATATCTCAAGATATATTTATTTTTATTTGAAAGCTAGTTTTATATTCCTAGCTAATTAATTTAATGTAAGTTATTAAATTATAAAGAAGATAGTTCTTAGATAATTAAGGCTAATATATATTAATAATAAGAAGGATTAATAACGAAATAATAGATTAAAAAAAGTTTTAATAAATCATAAAGCCTCCTAGCTTTTGAAAAGTTCTAGACTAAGATGATTGCATAGAATAATATTATCTAAATCATTACTATAAATACTAAGATTAGGATATAATAAGAAATTATATATTAGTAGAAAAAAGAAGAAGATAAAGTAAAAGGAATAATATCTATGAAAATTCTTTTGATTAATATGATTAATAGATAAGAAGAATAGAAATAAAGTATTATGGTATATATTTAAATAATATAAAGCTATTAATTAGTTTATAGTATATTAGATTAAAATTTATTATAAAATATAATAGATTATAATAAACTATATTATAGACAATTAAGAAATTTAGAAAAGTATGCTATAACCTATCTAATCTTATTAAGTACTCTATAACTATAAATCTTTATTACTCTAACTATAGATATATCATTATCCTTATTACTTGGCTGTATAAAAACAATTTATAAAATTAAGTCTAGTTCATAAAAATTAGATTTGACTTAAATTATATAAACTTATAATAAACTCTAACACCTAGTCAAATATACTAACTGTTTTAAAAATTCCTAGGAAAAAAGAGTAATAATATGACCCCATATAAAAGTTATACGAATGAATCAAACTAAAATTTCGTGTTTTGTAGCTTTTTAGTTGATATTTATAAAGTTGGGTAATATAGAGTTGAATATAAGTATTTAAAAATGCTTACTTAGTAGAATTATACATACCAAGACCTATATTTTATACAAAAATTGTGTGTTTAGTGGTTTTTTCAGGGCCCTGATAGGGCCTGGGAAGAACCATAGACGGTTACACTTTAGACGATTAAAAATCGTACCCAACGTAGTATAGGGATTAATGCGAATGTTTGGTCCTAATTAGGCATTATGGCAAAGTTTAATAGGAGATAAGGTAGTAAATGAGCGGTAAGGCAATTTGGTGCGTTGTTGTGGTGGTCGAATTATTGTTGTGGCGGTCTAATTAGTCCTCTGGAATAGTGGAAAGTGGGGGGTCTTTTGATATAACCCTTGGGATATAAGTAAAAAAGAGGCATTCAAAGATGCATTCAAAGAGGCTTTAGAAGAGGATTTAGAAGAGGCTTTAGAAGAGGCTTTAGAAGAGATATCAAAAGGATATATGAAGAGATTTTGTGATATACGAAGTAAGACGGACTGATTTTTTCCTACCCCTAGTCGTACCGGTCCTATGTATAACAACTAGGTGAGATTGAAAGCTCCATGTGGTGTTCAAAATCAGCAACCTTTTAATTAAACCAAGTCAGTCATTCAATATATGTATTAGTTGGTGATCTACCTACTTAGTCTAGCCGACCAATCCTTGTGTGCATTATTCAGTGGGCTACTATCTCGCGCCGTATTTGTATTTGAAGAATATATAACTTTTCAGTTCATATATGATTCCGCAGAAGAAAAGGTACATATATACCCAATTTCGGCTTCTGTTCTGTAAAATTTGAGTCTAGGGAAACTGCTTTGTTCAGTCTTTTGCTTACTCCATAGCTCTCGATTCTTGAATTTATCGATAGTCTGTTCGCATTTCGATACCTCTGCTAGTAGACATTCCAGCACTTCCGATCCCTTCTGTTTATTGCGGCTACTGATAAATCGTACGATATAGATGAAGCTGTACGGCATCAAGGCACTTTCAGGTGATCTGGAAATGGAGGTATTACAATGGAAGCTGTAGTATATAATGATTTGAATTGTCTAATAAAGATTCTGGATCTTGGGGGCATATTATGCCCTCGCCATTTATACTCCTTTGAACCCCCATGGAACCATGAACTCGATGCTGGACTCGACGGTGTGATGCTGCCATCACACCGCAAATTTAGCCTGGATTTCGAGTTTCCAGTCATCAATATCAGCAGTTTTCGTAGAATTCGGATGATCGTGGAGGCTGTATGAAGCTGCATGATCACGTACAAACTGCCTGGTGGGCGGTTAATCGAGAATGATAGATGTCAGCTCGTCATCGATGCCTCGAAGTTGGCACCGAGACTCGGCAGATCTAATATTGATATACACCAAAAAGATGAAAGGAGAAATTCACGTGAATTCTCAACACCTGCTGAGTCACGTTGCACTAAGGAGGTGGGTACATTTTGTATATGTTGTAGGGATAGAACACAACTTATAAGATTTCTCGAGCTTCTCTTCAGTACGAAGTAGTTGCGATGATAGTGCCAATTTCCTGAGATGGATACACTCGAGAACAAATAACTTCAAAACACATTTGAATTGGGTGGATTGACAGGCTGAGCTTCGACTATTGATTGATGTATAATATAGATAGACAAGAAAAAAGACCAATCAAAAGACGAGTAAAAATCACAAAAGAAACCAGATAAAAAAAAAAAATCACAATCAACACCAGGAAAAACATAGATACATAAAGAAGACGAAGGAATTAGAAACGATGAGATCGAGAAAGCGACAAAAAAACAGACGAATTAAAAGGAACAAAAAGTGAGCACCGACCGTGGATTGAACACGGGACTTCAAGATTTGCAATCTGGGGTGTTGTTAGTTAAGAATTCAACAGAACTGAAAGACGATGGTTGTATTTACCTTACACTCTACCACTGAGTTACCGGTGCCAGTAGGTTGGAAAGTTTGCATTTACGTTGATATATTAATAACTAAAGATAAATGTGCCAAGGGCCCAACAGCATGCATTGGCCGTGTCTATGACATTAGGTAGGATTGATCATATAGTAGTTACTAGCTCTAATTAGTCTTCCGTACAACTTGCTTTGCTAAAAACAAAGACGCCTGTGTTGCAGTCTTGATAGGACAGGTGGTTCAGTGAGCTCACTATCTTCATTGGCAATGTTTACTGGAAATATATATATGGTTTGTCCGGTATCAAGCACGAGCACTATCTTCCACCACAACCACCGAAAGCGATATAAAATAGGTTTCAAATACTCTTACCGTATTAGTACTCTCCCTAAAAATCCACCACCAAAGTGTACAGCAAATTACCGCGCGCCATCATTGCCTAATAATTGGAATCTAGAACCTCTTCAGAACTGTTAGCCATAGAGCCTTTGATTCCCCAAGCATTATCGATAGACATCAATCTTTTGTAATAATTGCGGGATTCTTTATAATACACAGCACATGTCCTGAATTCGCGTTATTTATGATCTACGAGTTCAGCATCTCATGGCCGATACTCGACTCACTAATAACTGGGATTTAAGTATCTAAAGCATCAAAATACGAGAGTAATCGCCATTCTCTAATCAAGAGCCTCGGAACCTACAAGAATTTACCTGTAACAACGAAGAAATTGATTGTACTGATAAAACAAAGAGTTTATACTATATAAGTAACTCTATGTCAATGCGGGATTATGATTGCCAATAATTAAATTATCTTACTTTCGTCAAGCCAGGCAATAGTTTGAATCAAAGTCTCCTGGTTGTGCTCCTATATGTTCCAAAACTTCGTACTCAATGGCTTATTCGTTCATTATTTTCCCTCAATCACGATTTCAAGATTTACAGTCATTCCACATGCTCTACAGTAGGATTTTAGGCATCACCGCTCCATCCAACACATCTACCTATGTACATCGCTCAATCAGCGGTCAAGTGCAAGCATTACGGAATGCTATCTCGTCATAGATTGGGACTCCATGCCCATATATCTATCGACTGACACACAAGGATCTGCGGTTCAGAAATGTCGGGACAGCCCATTACATTCCCCCAAAAATCCCACGTGTACACATAAATCTGAATCATAAAATAAATGTCTACATCTCAAAATGTGAGTTTTCCATGGTTCTCGTCTACCTCGCCCACGGAGTGTCAGCTTCAAATGAGAGCAGCAAATATCCAGCATTAATAGTCAAATCATGTATGACAAAGGACCAATATGCACCTGTAGACGTTGGAAAGCACCAAGGCAGCTATACACAAAGGTGAATGATTCAAAAAAAAAAGAGTTTCGTTGGAGAAGGTTGATTGTAGTGAGGAGTCCGTGGGAAATTTGTTGATGCTGTATAACCCTTGTATGACGATGAAGTTGATGAAAAATTATCCGGGTTATGCAGAGAGACTAGAGATACGGAGAAGCTTGTGACAGCTCAATATTCCAAACATCCTGTATGACCACAGCGAGTTCCTTCTTGTGATGATCATGTCTGTTTAGACTGTACCCTATTGTGTGCTTCAAGGAATGACCCGACCGTGCAAATAAGCACTATTTAAGACGTATAGACCAGCTCAAGTTATATCACGCATCCCAAATGTGCGGTCTCAGTGGAGTGTTGTTGCGAAGGAAGGAAAGAGAAAGGAGTGGAGACTTAAATTATCGATGGATAGGCCCTGAAAAATGAGGCTTAGCGAAGCCGGGGGCGTTCTTGGAAGATATCTCGAAGCACAATAACACGAGATATAAGAAGAACCGGTGGATGCTAAGACAAGCCTTGATGATGACGAGGAGTCTGGTTGGCGCGGAGTCGATGGAAGTGCTGCGAATAGCGAAAAACACGAAGTCTTTGTGAAGATCTACGAGAGAAGGTAAATCAGGGAAAACACAGGCTTTTGATAATCAAGAAGGAAGGCCGTGAGAAGATGAATAGAGAAGAAGAAGAACTAGCAAGGAGAAAAGGAGTCGGGCACATGACCTGAATTTCAACAGTCTTCAAAAGACAAACTGCAAACCTTGACTCTGATAGACAGCGAGATGCCGCCAGGACGCGTCACGGTATTTATACATTGACAGAGTTCCTCCCAGGCTCATATCATATTGTAAAGTTGAATGTAGTAATAGTGCATGGGAATTAAATTTTGTATAGAACCCTTATCTGAAAGATGGATTGTATAAAGAAGGAAGGGCGATCTGAGCTATTGAGAGACATTCGAAATTCGATTTAGGCCTGCGGCCACGTTCTCTTCTTGCTCCCTCTCTGTTTTTTTTCTTTCATAGCACTTAACACAGACTAGATCACCCCCGAGCCACCCCTACTATGCATATGTAAGTATCTCGCCAAACGTGGGGACGGACGGTTGCTGTTAGAAATAGCATCCCAATTTTCACACGATACGCATTTCTCCATCCGAATTTAGTTAGCAAACACTTCATCCATGGATTCGTCAATGTATTGAATCCACTCTCGTTGACGCAAGATAACGGACTAGCTATAGTTACGTATATTCTAATCGCGCTTGTTGTTGAAGCTTGTTCGCCTTCACCCAGGATGAGATATTGGCAACGCTACCCGCGTGCTACCATCTGCTCTTTTGTCTGTCTATAAAATTAGTTGAAATATTGAGCCGTAACGTGTGCTGTGATTGCCTAAAGATTTAGACTGCCACCCAGTACAAATACTCTGATTCTAAATAGTTTCTTCCGTGGTCATTCACATATCAGTGGCTTTCCTCCATCAACAACATTCATATTAACGCGCTAATACATATTTCTAACTTTTCTCCATAGCCCCGATAGTTCAACCCTACAAGGCTTCACCATATTCAATAGCTTATAAGCCCTGGGAAATGGCCGCTCATCAGTCAATTACCGTGACGCGTCCTCTCGGCACCTCGCTGTCTAATAGAGTCAAGGCAACGTATCAGACGAAGCCCTGGAACCTTAACTCACTTTCATAAGACTTCAAGCCTTTCAGTATCCACATCATTACCTCCACTAAGTCTCAGCATTTTTACAAGGTAAACTCCACGTCATCACACCTCTCTATCATTAAGCTGCACAAGATCAGCGTCTTCTAGCTCTTCCATCCTGGCCTTGACTGACTCTTACCGAAATCCAAAATATCTTGTAAGACCGCTAGCCTCGCCAAGCCTAAGCTTAGAAATCATCCATCATGAATCCACGTCTTTACGCCGTTCCCTATACTCCTTCACATCAATCCCTCACACACAAGTTATCGCCCATGATATGCGGGATCTGGTCAATCTCCCGTGAGCTGCATGATGAAGCACGCTTCCACTGGTGGATCGAGGCCTCAGATAAGCGCTCCTATTGGTACCAGCGCTAGGAGAATGTATATGAGGTCAAATCCCTCCCAGTGATAGATCTCCAACGCGTATCACTGCATCGATGACTCGCCATCCGCGCCTCCCATAGGGATTTCGACTAATACCACCGCAAATTCAATCACATCAATGTCAAACTAATGTGCTCTTACGGAAGAACAACGACTTCTCAATACCTAATCTACAAGCTCACACATCGATGCCTCCGTTAATATTCCAATAGGTGGCCCTCCCTGCTCTCAAGAAGGCAGGAGGCAGTCGCCTACATCCAACCCATAGGATCGACGGGGTTTACCGAGCTCCTCCGGGCCACGGAGTTCTACTCTTAAAAGCTACATACACACGCTGATCCCCTAGTGAGGCGCTTTCCCTACCGGGCAAGGCGTTGACTAACAACCTTCTCACGCTCTCTCACATTTTGCCTTTCCGTTATCAGCACCGGGCAGCGAACTAGGATGCTATTCGAATCATCAGGAATTAGTTGTTTCCTATGGCTACGTATATCTATGTATATAAGTCCATAACATAGCACGTCCATATACCCCGTAGAAGGCCATGGGAATACCGGCTTCGCCTTTGTTCCGCCGGAAATTACTTAATATTATTGATTACTTCTATCCCTACCTACTACTGCTACTAGTTCTTCTTTTTCTTCTACTACTTCCCACATAAGACAACACATTCATAATATAGGGTATGATTTGTCTTAACAGATTCCACTGGCACCGCTGAGTTACGCCTCATAATTTCTGTCGCCGGTCCCATAAGTACATAATGATGGTGATGACGATGTTCTCGTTGACCTGTTTTAGCTCGCTTTGCTTACTTGCTGCTTTGCAGGATAGCGTTCCAGAGAGCCAGCTCCATCAACGACAAATGGTGGTATCCCTCCAATATACAAATCCACCATGTAGACTCGACTGCAAGTTCCGTCCTCCACATGGGGCCTAGAGGTTTCGCCACCTCAAAAATAAAGCCCGAACAGCCGTCAAGATACAAAAAAGGCAAAAGAAAATGTGAAGAAAGTAATACCGCATTCTACGCGGGCGCAGGGTAGTCCCCATTATTCCTTTGCAGCCAAGGTACACCTTTCACTCTCCCACTTCTCCCATTTCTGTCCATTCTCTCTTACTTACTTCCTCCCCCTTCAAAGGCTTCCCCGGATCACCGAGTCCTAAAACACCAAAATCACCAGGCCTGCGTGTTGCCGATTTGTCGCTTTCGAACAGGTTCAGGTCGTGACGCCATGCTTCGTCATCATCGGGGTGCATGTCCATGTCTTCACTCTCGTCATTGTCGACATTGGCCGAATAGTGTGTGCATTGAAATGAAGTGTCCACAGTTCTGTTTCCTGGCCACTACGTGGTGCGCTCTTTTTCTCCAGCACCCGCAAGCCTTGGATCAATGTTAAATTGATCTTCATGATACCCTTCCCCTCCTTCAAGCTCCTTATCCAGGGTGACCGAGTCCACTGACAGAAATCGTTCCAGGAGCCCCTTTGAAATCAAAAAATCTGCCTCCGCTGACAGCCCGCCTCCTCCTAGCGTTGTCTCATAAGTACATAATGTTGGGGGAGGGGGGAGCTCAGACAGAAATGGGATTCACAGATCTATTCTATGACCGGTGTTAGACATAGCAAGTAATAGACTTGTTAGATTCATTGCTCGATCCATAGCTTTTGGTTCCTAGATTCTTCGTTAACAATCAACAGTCTCACGCAGTTCGACGTCTCTCATAGCATCTCTCATAGCAGTCCTTCCAAAAAAACGTGCTCAAGCGGATTTCTAGTGTCTCTCCATGACCCAGAAGGGTATGCACAGATTCGGATCCACTCTGTACATACCTTCCTCATTGAAGTCTCTGTCATACCAACTCAGCAATTTAACTTTCTCCAGAGCTGCCAGATCAAAGTCTGGCAAATTGAGGCAGCAACCCCTGTAAACCAGACATGCTAGATTTCGCCGCTGGGCTCACATGCACCTTCGCAACCGTTTCTCATAAGAGAAGCGCAGCATTCATAGAAGGCGTTGTCCGACACTAAAGCCAGTTTCAGTACCCGCAGCGTATCATCTTCAGTTTAGAAAATCCAGTGAAGAGAAGTCTGGATAGCATTTTCTATTATATCATTCATATTAAGGTTTTTCTGATAGAAGTTTAGATGGATGGACGCAATTTTGAAGGAAATGTCTTCAAATGCACAGAAATCTAGCAACCTAGTTCTCATTCATTTTCTCTCCTTGTTTTTCGCAGTAGCTAGATTAAGTTCTTCCAATTCTTTCCAACTTCTGTCGACTCCGTGCACACAAACGTACAGCAGTTTCCCGTCATGCTGATTTTTCAATGTTTACAATCTATTCTAGGTAGGTATTATGCTGCAGATATGAAACCTACCTTTTCTCCCCGCTTTCTATTTGTTGGGAGAAACTCAAGGCCCAGACTACCACCTAAGTATTTGTAGAATAAGTTTTTCTAGCAGCTAGAACTGATATTCTTGGCTTTTCGTACCGCGCCTAGGCTCACCACTACTCTTCATTACCAAGCTTCTTCAATTGGCTATTTTGTTTCGTTGCTCAAGCGTCTCTTGCATTTCCATCTCAGTTTCGTCAGTGATTGTCTTCGTCAGTGTGGTGTCTGATGAGGGGATCATTGTACACATTGGTCAAGGAAAAGGAAAATGTTCCTGTTGTTCCTTCATAATCAGCTTGATTCAAGAGTGACCAATTTTTTCATTCGCAATGGAATTTGATCAAGTATTCACTCAGATAAGCTTGCAATATAATGACATCTGGCTCTTGGTTCAATCTGCTGTCGTACAATAGCTGGCAATGCACTGATGTCTCAAAAGGATTATGTGAATGATTGCCGGCACCGCGGCGCAACTGACTGTAGACATGGAGTGTTTCGTATCAATGACCGCGGAAACGGATAATCGTATTGTAGCTCATCTTGGCTTCATCCTCAAGTAAGGACTACTGAGCCCCAGCACCACGTTAAGGTATGAGCTAGTTGCTGAGGGGGCCACCGTAGCCTGCGAGTTGATATCGTCAGACTGTCGACGGTAGCGATATAAAGGATACTAGGAGGTTAGCGCATCTTTTGCCCCTCATTATACCATACCAATATGAATATATTGTAAAAGATGTTTGACCGGAGAAAACCTAACGATTGGCTTTTTTTCCTGTGAATTTGATGTTTTAGCTTTCGGCACCAAAAGAGAAAATGCAAGAAAAACAAGAAGAAACTGAAACATAAACCAGGTCTATGTATAGACTCAGACACAAAGACTTAGCTTCGGATGCAGAAAGGTTCTTCACCATTTCTGCGGCACGGGGGCCATGCCAGCTTGCTCTTGGCCGCGCTGCACATTGATTGCGATCCATTGCAGTCCATCGATATGGGGCTTCTCATCAAAAGCTCCCAGGGCTTTGCTAAATGATCTGTACTCAATGCCATGTTCCTTCCGGTAGTGCTTCCGAACGATACTTTTCTGCGTATACCGGGTCACCTTTTTTGACGAGCAATCGGGATGTCGGCAAAAGACTTCACCTCTGTAGATGATAGGATCTTCGGGATTGATTCGAGGGGCCTTGTGGAAGTCAGCAGGATCTATACTAAGATAGGGCTTCAGCCCGTTATCCGATCCTCGAGGCTGATTATCAATGCTCTGCACTCTAATCATTGATCCTCTCTTGTTTCGAGTCTCCATAACCGGCTTCTTGCTCTTCTCACTGTCTGGGTTCTCAGGACAGTTCAGGCGAATATGTCGATCTCGACTCCAGGTATCGGTTAATTTACCTTGACAGAATGAACATGTCAGCCATTGAATCCTAGCATCATCCGTCCACTGCTGGTGCAATCTTGCCCGGTGACTAGTAAGAAGCTCAAGAGTCCTAAAAACATGATCGCAATTAGGAGCAGAGCAAGTCCACTTAGCAAAGTCTTCTGGACGTGGAAACGTGTTGCGACGCCAAGAACGTTCATTGAGGTCTTGCTTTAATACAGAAAGAACCTGCTTGTTAGCTTGAATCCCCCGATAGTTTTCGAAAAATGCCTTTAGGGAAGGATTCTCATCTGTAGCCACGATGTCTCCACTCAAGACTTCACAGGCCTCACTAAGCTTCACGTCGCGGAAGACGCGAGATCCATCATCTCTTCCATTTTCTTCGACATAAAATCGGAGAGTAACGTCGAGACCCTCACCCCATCCATCAATGGTACCGAAGGTTAGATCGTTGGTAGTCAACCCGTCCCAGCCAGAGATCACAAGAACCACGCCGCAGCCAGCATCTACGCTTCTTGCTTCCTGAAAAACAGCAGAAAGCTTTGTCATTACCACGCCACTTCGTAGAAGCGGCTGGTTTGACCCGTGAACGAAAGGAATAAAGTCCGCAGAACGGCTGCCCAGACTGCCATATTCCTTCAGATTTACTTGCTCTACCCAGTTAAGGGTCTCGAGTAACTATTCTCTTCGGACTCGACGAAGAGGTGCGCTGCTGCTACGGCCGATAAACACAATGATAGGCCCGCTAGGAGCTGGCTTTGGCTCAGCAAGAGTCGTCTCTTGCCATTCTCACTTATTTGAACTTATAAATCAAAGTAAATAACGAAGAGATGATGAACAGGTGAATGGTAAGGGACGAGGGGAAGAGAGCTGAATTTCTTTTATTTTCTTGCTATCTGGGTGCGTGTTGTTAGCCAGGGGACAGCGCTGGCTCACTTACGCCTGCTTGGTTATGGACTCCCCGCCGCATGGTAAGTCTGACCTCTGTCCCTTGTTATTATAATGTGCGTGGTGTGATGGCCTTGGAAACTCTGTGTGTATGCGGTCTACATTTGCTTCGTCGATTGATCTCTGTGTCGTCGCAGCATGTGTATACCAAGCCTTAGATGCAGAGCAGCAGGCGATTACACTCACGGCAGTGACATTGAATTATAGAATCGCATGTTTTATGATATGCTGGCTCTTATTATTTCAATGAACTTGAGCAATACAGAAGGCTAACTTTATTTTCGTTAAATAGTCTCTGTAAGGGTTGGGATTCGCTGCTGGAAGTTTTTTTCCCCCTTAATTTTTTTTTTTTCTTAAGACTTTATGCTTCTCGATGCCTTCCAAAGGCATGCCTACAATGAAACTCGCTTATTGGTATGAACAAACTTAAATTGTACTCCGTAAATCATATAGCGATCGATCACACCGATCAAATAGAAAGGGACCATGCTGAGCCATGTACGGATTTTATCTATGTGGACAGTCGAAGCTTTCGGGATAGATCCCTAGGAGATAAACTTGTAATTGATATAGGAAATGTCCAGCATGGATGAAGGACTTGCTGAAGGCGAATCTGTCAGAAATGATAAGTCTAAGTACACATGAAATGCATATGGCGAAGGATGCTAGAGTCAAAAGCTATGAGTAGAGGAGAAGGCTGCTCAGCGAAGACCAGAGCCAAAAGGTTAAAAAAAAAAAAAAAAAAAAAAAAGGAATACCAAATGCTGTCCGATGTGTCTGAGAGCCTTGGAGAGAGAGTCATCCTGATTCAACCGGGGAAGGGGGAGACCTCGGGAGATTATCCAGGAGAACACGAAATCATGAGGATGTAATTCTGGATCGATCCACGGGCATCAGATAGATTACCGTAAAATTCAAGAACATCATCAATTCCATAAAATTGATCATTTTAGGTACAATCGAAGCCATCCTGCATTGCGTCCAAGAGAGTTCTCATCAAAACCTGGTTGTGGAGGGTGGAGATTTGCCAAGAGAGGCATCGCCTCGATTCTCACCTGACAGTGCCGCAAGAAAGATGGATTGATTAGCGAATTGATAAGCGGTTAAGTGTTCACTGTAAGGTTCTCGAAAACGTGTAGCAGGATGAGAAACAATGGCCTCCAATGGCGGAATGGCGGGCTCTTTCTTTGCCTTGGGTGGCTTGCGTTAGAACTTCTCGGTAAAATAAGAAGAAAAGAAGCTTCAAATACTATGGGACTTCACAAACAACATCATTCATTCAAATATATATGATTGGATGCCTGGAGAACGTGAACGCATGTTAGTAGTAGAGTTGACACTGAATTCGGAACACGGTGAATTCATGACTGATACATCTCAAAACATGTCGAAGGCTAGAGTGATCAACAAGGCGATAAATGATTACAAAAATTGATATAAGTGATGATATCTAGGAATAGATAGCAATTTGTATTGATGGAGGATTTTGTTGACCGAGGAAGAACTATCTGAACTATGGAGGGAGAATAGAATTGCAGATGAGTATATGACTGCTAAATCTTTCAAACACCTCCTACGAGGGTGGTGTAAATATGTGAATTCCTTCTGGTAATGTCTACCTACCCTGTGGATCATGTGAGGCCCTTCATTGTGTACTCTGTAATTAGGTAAAGCGAATTGTGTAGTTTTAGTGAAGTGTCAATCCGAAGGAGGGGAAGGCGTGAATGGCGAAGAGTCTGGGTCGAAAAACACGGGAATGTACTGGCAGTAATGAAAATGCTCGAATGGAAGCACTGGCGATCGGTTATACAGTGATGAGCAACCTAGGTAGACGGTACAAACCACAAAATGGTGGAAACCCAAACAAAACGGAGGTTTTTGAAACATTGACGCGGGTTTAGCTTCGCGGATGTAGAGACCATGAGCAAAAATGCATTAGCGACACGAATGTACAATTTGAAGGCGCTTAAATCAACAACGAAAGGCGCAAGAGGGGAAGAAAATCCGGGGATAACGAGTGTCGAAAGCCTGAGTCGTGAACGACGAAGGCGCGTTCAAATCTGAAGAGAAGACTTGGGGTTGCCGAGCCCAGAGAGTCAAAAGCCCGAAGGCATGAAGGCGTGTAGAGGGACGAAGATGATGATTCCCACTGGCACGAAGGTGAAGGATGCGGTGTGTTGACGTGAATGGGCGTGGAGCCCAGGCACACCGGGGTCAAACCCAGGGGCTGGGCTCCCCGCTGTGTGTGAATGAAGCTTTAAGAATGCCTCGCGATGGTAATTAGCTCCAGTAGCAATCTTTTCGGGCTCATTTAACAATTATCTCATTTATTATCAAGCGCTTTACACAGTCCTCCCATAGAGTCCTCACTATCCAATGACCTTGTTGAAGATAGCTGCATACGCAAAATCTTTGTGGGAAGTAGATGCTGTGTGAAACCTTGCATGAATGAATGATTGTTGTTGTCGTATTGATGATGATTATATTGATGAGCGATGGAGGACTAGAAATATGGATGAGCATGTGACTACTCAATATCTCTATTGGGAGGCCTGCTACGCGAGACGTCGGATTTCACGAGACTGTTGATTGTTGACGAAGAAGCCAAAAATTGGGCACTAAGGAATGAGTAAGAGATCAAGCACTCCCCACGAGCGAGAACCATAGGGAGAACAAAAAAGCAAATTGGAAACCACTCACCCCCCCCCCCCCCCCCCCCCCCCCCACCCCCCGGGGCGATCATAGCGTTGATGTGTGGTTATTTATGTTGATGATAACGACGCCTGTCTAGCCTGCGAAAGCCACGTTGTGTCTAACCCCTATATTGCGTACTTCGAGAAAAGGCGTAACTTGACTGTGCGAATGGAATGGAATCCAGCAATGCGGTTGTATTCGGGGCTTGTGAATGTGTAGCCTTCTTGCACTGGACGTAATTTGACAGTTCGAATGGAATTAAGTAAGACAAATTATATTCGGTATCGTGAACGTACAGTCCTGTTACGTGTTGATGCGAATGAGGCAAGGGAACGGCCTGGAGACTTGAATGAATGTTGGATGAGTCTCGAAAGCTTTGCCTCGGCAGACCCGGCGATTTTGAGGATAGTGTGAAGCTTGATGAAGCTAGATGTGATAAGACCAATCGATGCTAAGTTGAAAGAGTTCGATGAAGCTTGATGAACACGCTAAGCCTTGAGAAGCTTGGTAATGGAAGACACGGAGTCTTGTGAAGGTGCATGACACGGAGTCTACTTTTTTAATGAAGAGGTATGGTGACGATGGATCTGTCTTAACGAAGAAGGTGTGAAATGTGGGTTTGTCCTTGATGAAGATGATGCTGTATGTATGGCGAAAGGTGCGGAGTCTTGGGAAGGCGAGTTGGCGCTGAGTCTACCTTGTTGAAGACGTATTGCAAACCTTGATGCTATTTACACAGCAAGGCGCTCCGAGAGGACCCATCACAATGTGAACAGATTAGCGGCGAGCCTCCTCGGCTAATGTCCTATCAGAGTTGCTAAAATACGGAGAAGTTCTGTAAAAATTAGATGCTGTATGAAACTTTGTGTGGATGGATTTTTGTTGTCGTTGGATTGATAATGATCATGGAGAAGGAAGAGCTATCTGGGCTATGGACAGACTAGAAATATGGTCGAGCATGTGACTACTCGATATTTCGAACAAACCCTCTTCAACAGATGATGATCCCGGGGGGCTCCCGAGTTCACCGTGCTGCGTCCATTCAGTCAACATTCCGCTATATGAACAACTTCGCATCCGTAAGAGTTGATCACTTTACTTAGGTAGAATTCATATCACAGACCTTCATTCTACTCAGCCCATCCATCGCTATTCACTATCAGAAAGTTTGTATCACATCTTCAACAACGAAGACCTGGCATCAACTTGCCCTCACAAGACTTCACATCTTTTTCTATCCATAGCATCACCTCTACAGTAAGATCCAGCGTTTTCTTCGAGGCAGACTTGGCCTCATCACGCCTTCACAAGGCTCCATGTCTTCCATCAATAGCTATAAAAGCTTCATCTAGCTTTATCCATACTGTTGTCCCTGCATCCACTGGCTCTAATTGAAGTTTATATTGATTTCTAGGGACGCCATTGAATTCACTGCGCCTAAGCTTTTGGAGCTCATCTATCAATACATATTCACGCCTTTCTCCTCCCTCCTTTGTATCCATACCCCACTAAGGCTACACATACTTGCGAGGCTCAAATCTCCATTCGCACGAACAAAGCACGCCTTGAAGTGCACAATATGTAGGGGCAGGTATGACAGGAATCCACATGCTAAAGAGGCATCATCATAACAACGAGTTTACACATCTCCCTATGCTCGTGGGGTAGTTCAGGATATTGAGGCGTCACATACTTGTCCATGTTCTTAAGCTCTCCATAGCTTGTATAGTTCCAAAGTTCTTCCTTCATCAATTATCTCGTCCACTATTAAGGGTTCCATATAGCATTGATGTATCAAAAAGCCCTCGCTGTATCACTAAGCGGAATTTTAGGCGGCCTAAAGCATATGAGTGACAACATGACTCTGCAATTTGGGGTCCACGGGTGTGGAATGAACCACTTAAGAATTGAGTTCGGAACTATACCTCAGAGTAAACGCTGATTGTGTAGTATTCGCCTCGCGCGCGGTGCTGATCTGAAGGTAGGATCTTTCATGGATCGTTTATACTTATAAATAATGTGAATTTTTAGTATCCTTGGACCTAGGCAGTGTCGAATCGCGCGAAAGTGTGCGGAGTGAGGCGAGACTTGCAAGCTACATATTGATTATTGATTATCAGATGGCTTTTTGATACTCAAGTGTTAGGAGGTCTAGGAGAGCTCACGCGCAGTAGCGCGCGTGTGTTGAGAGTGTACTTGACTGCCGTTCCAATTTTCATTGATAGCTATCGAATGACAATGACACCAAACAATTAAGTGATTACTGAGATATCTGTAAAATTTTCTCAAAAAAGAAGGGGAAAAAAAGTGGTTAGATGGCCATACTCGAAAATTATGAAGCCTATATAAGTCTGTAGAATGTAGATCTATATATAACTAGAGATAATAGATCTCTTATAGACTACAGCATATAGCGCTTTCTATTTAATATACCGATATACTCATAAAGCATGAGTCTTAACGTTCCGTCCCCGTGCATCTATTGTTGTGAAGAGAAAGAAGGTAAGACTAGTGTGGCGCATCAATTCCCAAATCTAGAAAGTAATTTATTATGTTACAGGAAAATTTTCCAATTTATAGCATGAATATGTGTGGTGTTATAACTAATAACATCACCGGCTAACAACAATAGCACCGGTAACTCAGTGGTAGAGTGTAAGGTAAATACAACCATCGTCTTTCAGTTCTGTTGAATTCATAACTAACAACACCCCAGATTGCAAATCTTGAAGTCCCGTGTTCAATCCACGGTCGGTGCTCATCTTTTTTACTGATCTTTTTTACTGATCTTTTTTTACTGTCTCTCTCCCCATTTTACAATTCTCTTTTTACCTCTCCTTTTAACCCTCTTTTTTTCTATTACCTATAACTCTCTTTCTACACCTTTTTTTGACCTTTTTTTATCTTCTCTCTTTCTACCCGTTTTGTCCTCTATTTCTTTAGTATTCCCCAAATCCTCTTTCGTAATTATCTTCTAAAGCATTTTTTTTTTGAAACAGTTCTTATTAATTTCTAACCTCTTTTTTTCCCTTATTATTGCAAATCTTGAAGTCCCGTGGTCAATCCACGGTCGGTGCTCCCTTTTTGGGCTTATTCTTTTTTTTTTAAAAAAAAACTCTACATGGCAATGTTATTGTAACTATTTCATAAAATCAAAGAATGTTTGTAACACATAATAAAAAAAAGCAAAACAAAAAACAAAGGATTGTGAATATAGTTGGTCTTAGGGTATTCGGCCTTTTGTTCCGCTACATACAACATATATAGGCCTAAGATAAGTGGTTTTATGGCATACTGCAAGCGCCAATTATGGCAATAGAAATGAATAGTTAGGAGACGCATTAATTGGGAGCTAAAGAGATCAATTGGTGAAATGAACATCTATAAATGGCTCAATTGGGCTGATATGACCTTGGCCTAGGGATGAGACAAAGAGCTTATCAAAACTAATATATCACCAACAAAATGAAATATATCAAGCCCTAGGAACTCTTATAATGGAATACTACACCTGTTCGAATATCCCTGGCTTAAAATTGACTCCGGCAGCGTAGCCCTCTTTATAATCCAAATAGAACAGACGCCGAGTGGGTTCGGGTTAAACTCAATGTAGAATCCCCAGGAAGCAATTACCATAAGTATCTACTTCAGTTCATTGATATATTACGAGAAAGGAGAAAAGAGCAGAAGGCACAAAAGATAGATACGCGATCAAGATTCATCGCATTGCTACAACACAGACATTTCAATATCCTCAAGATAAGGTGTCTGTTGCTTCTAACAGCGCCATCGGCAGGCAATACTCCATTGGTGGTGTGAACCCGTGTAAAAATGAGATTAAGTTTGGAGAGCGAAAAATCGAAGATTAGACTTCAATAGTTGAAGCGTATCGAGTTGCCTGGGATATAAAGCCGCCATGAGTACTCCGTAAGTGTTACAACAGGTATACATTGGCTAATCTTCTAGAATAGATATGCAAGCTTCGACGCACTGGGTAGATCTAGATGAACAACTATTGATGTCTTCAACCATGGATCTCTCACGCACATCTCCGTCGCAGTCAGATATTCAGGCTGAGACATATGTTTACCTGCAACAAGCTTCGACCAATGCAACCTGCCTACCAGGGGTACCTGCATGATCGTGGCTTCCAAATGTCTCACCTGGCAGGAGCGTAACCAAGCATGCCTGATGAATACTACGTACCACAGTATGTCTAAGGTTCGTGGCGGCCGGCGTAGCTACGAGATGTGGCTAGAGCGAGACAAAGCCGCTCTCCGCTGCCGCCACGTAAACGAGCCTCGGTACGGAGGAGAAGGAACGAGGACTCATACCCGGCCCTATATACGGAACACTTTGGGTCTATTCACGATATACGCATACCAGTCCCAATCTCGATCGAGGCCCGTCACTTCCGAACCTATAAGGCTGGACATACAAGTCTAAGTCGTAAGGTGGCAACTCTATATATAGCTGAGCCGATATAATAATATGCGTTGTACATATACAACGGACAAGGTAAGAGTTCAGCGAACTCCGTAGGCCGATTCACCCCCGACTCAGAAGAATATTCTATGCCGAACTACCGTAGAACACATATTCGATATCCGGGTGGGAGTCCCGTATGTTGTGGCCATACCAACCCAAGCAACGGCTCAGGAGAGAGTATCCCCAAGCGCAGAGTGGGTCCTAAAACCAGGTGCAAAGTGCACGAGCACAAACGCAATCGGAGAGCAAGGTCTTTCCTCGGAAGACAGTGGGGGCGAGAAGGATCGTCCCTTCCGGCCGAAGCGAAGGGGGGGGGGGTTTTGAGAAACATGATCTTACAATATACGTGGTAAGTGGTAAATCAAACTAGGAAAAAAGATTTATACGTTGTATTGTTAGATGGGAATTGCACTTGGGGAGGAAAAACCTTGGAAATGAAACGACCCTCCTTATCGGGTAAAGATGAACTTAATATTACAAGATACAATCACAACATCGTGATTAGAGCTCGGGAGAGTTGTTCTTTTCGGCTGGGATCCACTTTATGATTGGAGTTGTAATCTTGTGGAGTACAAAGTGTGGTTATTCCACTTTGAGCACATTCGACATGACTTGGAACTGTACAATATACGGAGTACAATATATGGAGTACTCCATACAACAAGACAACATGGTAAATAACTATGTAGCCTCGAGCTTTCATCGAGTCACTTGTAAACCCTTCAGCACATGTCAACGCAAAACCGAAGATTGTCCGCGAAAGTTACCAGAACAAGGGTGATCGTCCGAGACTCAATAATGAGAACAAATCCACGTGGCTTGCATTCCATGCGGCGTCTGGAAGAATCAGATAGTACCTGAACATGTTGTACAAGGTTGTTCTGAAGGTTGTGGCACTTCCAAATTCCATACCATGTAGACGATGTAACGTAAATGTTGTATGGGGATTGGAGACCACACTCGGACTTGAAATGGTCGAAACTCAAACTGAAACTCAGATTTAGCCTATTTAAACCAATTATTCATAGTATATATTTAGTTTCAGATAATTCCGCACAAGCCGTGCATAGTATATTGTAGAACATGTTTCAAGTTAGTGTCTTTCATTCATATCACACATGCCTTGCTATCAAAATAGCAATAAGACCAACTCGAAATTGTAAATTGTAGTTTCTTTTCACTGGCATGAGTCAATACAGCATATCTTGTTACCTCATACTCCTGATCACGTCAGATCTCCACACCCACATCCCGCGAGACTCCAAAGTTCACCAAACCCTGGTTACAGACCCGAACTCATCCACGCACAGTCTGTCCACGGAACCGGTGGAAGAGGTCGGTTGGATATCGGTGGTTGCATGGGTGGATACATGAGCGGCTTGGACCAGCTTTCCCAGGGTTAATACGCCGATCAGAGGGCTGTGGAGTTAACCTTGGGGGTTGAACCGGTCTTTAGGGTTCCTATTTTTCCCATCTTACTACTATTCGCGGATCAGTATGTTGTATACCACGCGTGCCCAACCTTGTCAGTAAGTCTAACATACGGAAAAATCAACTTATCCTGTAGTCATACATTCCAAGGCTGTGGATCCTCTGCATGCACAATGCAATTTAAATAACTCAATTGCCGATAGAAATTTCGACATGCATCGCTAGCTACAGGTCCCAGCCCACAGCCCTGCGCAATGGTCCGCATGTGCAGCAAACCTGCGCTAAATCCATAACGTGTACTCCGTAGTTTACGGCGTTGTAGCGAGAAGGTCAAAGCACCGGAAATCAGAACCGAGGGACAGGGATCTGGATATATATTGCATTTATATTGCGGTGAAACTTCTGGAATCCTTCCATTGACCCCTCCCAGCGCCGGTTCTTCACAAACGCCTCCATTGCAGGGATGGTGATTTGAACTTTACATTGTAGAGCCAAGCTTGTCTTTACATTGCCCTTGGCTAATCTTTCCCCTTCCTGGGACATTGCTGCCTGATAGCAATAAGATCGGCGGCTTTTCGACGCAAGGAGTCGGGAGATCGGCCAGTTGAGCTGGATTACCAGCTGGGTTTGGAAAGCGGTTAAGCCTGACCGTGGGGTGTTGGGCATTGCGAGCTGATCGCGTTACGCGCGGTTGTCGGGTTTGAGATTGGGATCAAAGGCTGTGAATTTGGAATAGTGGTGGATATTTTGTGGTATGTGAATTTGAATCAGACTTTTGGTACATTGTAGTATTTGTAAGGAGAAAACTCTATGTTCAGAGCCACAAGAAATCCCTTCAGTGGATACACGTAACTCCGGTGATCCAAGGGAATCAGAGCGCAGGTCTATGTTGTCGAGGTAATTATATACAGATAAATATAAGATGGGGTATCAAGCCCTGAGGGACTTCGTAGACTCGTAAAAAGAAGAAAAGAAAAAAAAGAAACAAAGGAAAAGAAAGCAGGCCGGAGAAATGTTTGCAGTAGGCAGAAAGCCAATCAAACACTCTCGCGAGTACGAGCGATATGCGAGGTATTCGTCTCATAATCCTGCGGCCGCGAGTCATGCTGCACGGTCACGGTTATATCCTGACGAATGCGCAAAGCTCGAGCAGAGCCATCATCACTGCTTAGATCACGCTCCTCGCTGGGTGAGAGGCTGATATCAGAAGCAGTCGCCTTCTGCGGGGTAATTGTAGTGGTGGGCTGGAATTCCTGCATGGTAAAGTCGCCTGAGCGCAGCTGGCTGGGCGTACTGTAGGGAGGCATATTAGAACCTCCTTTGCTGGTCCATGGCCCGGACTTGTAGCGATCGGTGCCACGCTTGGAGCCGCCGCTCCAGCTCTTGAGGGCTGGGAAGACGTCGCGGAGTAATGACCAGACTAGGGGTAGGTTGGTGACTAGAATGGCGACGGTGGCTTCGCGGAAGTACCAGTTCATGTAGACGTATGAGATGAGAGATTCGACGAGGCAGTATACTTTGTTCAGGACGGCGGCGACGATGACGAAGATTCCCATGCCGAAGAGGATCATTAGGATTAACTTTTGCTTGAGTGGGACGCGCACTTGCATTAGCATTGGGATGGCGATGAGGAGCATGAATAAGTCGGCGGACATTGAGATGCAGCCTTGCACGATTTCGTAGTATTGGTAGGAAGAGCATTGGTAGTTATCTGTTGGGACGGCCCAGTATTCTGTTAATGGGCGACAGATCAGGAAGAGCGATAGTTCGGTGACGACGAAGCCGAGTGCAACATAGACAGAGAGATAGTTAATCCAGCGCTTTTGTTTCAACCCTTCACTGTTTGCTGTTAGTGGGAAAACCGGGAGGCTCTCAGTCGGGGTTCGACGTACGTGATACGAGCGTAGATCACTAGCATGCATGCTTTCAGAGCCCAGACGCAGAGGACAAATGAATGCTCCGACACAAAGACCCATTTACTACCGCGCACTCGTTCGGCTTTGCCTTCGGGTGTGATGTTTGCCTTGTCTTCCTCAGTCATAAGATTTGACCCTCCACCAGACGCGACTTGATTTAAAGCGACACATAATAATGTGTACCAGACTAGCGCAAAGAGCATGAGATAGTCATCAATCTGGAGGTTGCGAATGCCTAAGCGTCGAATACGAGCAACGCTGTGGTTGATCTATCGTTAGCATGGAGTACAATTTCGCATAGTAGGTATCGCAATACTCACAATCGCAAGACAGCGCTTAGTACACCGACGCTGTACAAGGCCCATGTTTCACGAGCGAAGTTTTCGGCGAAGCCACCTCCTAAACCAGACATTGGTTTTGTCCTGGAAGGTCAACAAGGGGTATCTTTCAAGGGGAAAAAAGCGAGTCAAGAGACGAACTCACATTTTGAACAATTAGCCGGATTTTGATGATATGTATAGGGTTTCCGATAGGGCCCTGCACATGCCGATCGCGACAATGGTTCGTCAAGAACGTGTGATAGGTACGGAGTACCTGCTTACAAGATGTGGTAAGATGCAGCCCAAAGCCACAGGTGAGGATGAAACCTTCAAAGGCTTATCACTGGTAGAGAGATAGACGAGGAGAATGCATGTCCTTCTGATGGTGGGTCAGAAGGATTATTTTTCCTTGGATGGGGATGGTTTGGGAAATTGATCTAATTGCTTCCTTCTTTGTACCGAAAGGTCATTTCTGCCGATGCTGGTCCACTTAATGATTTAGATTTTGCCTTTGAACCCCCATTGCTATTATTGAGTTCGGGTTGATATTATTATGTTGTATACGTTGTAAGGTGTATACCGTATAACCATCCATATTTCCTCCCGATCTAGTATGGACTGTCGGCAATAGGGATCTGCATAATACACTTAGCGCGCGTCGTGACGAATCTGATATTACCTCCTACTCGACTAGGCAAGAGGATATATAGCTATGTTATATTCAATTAATATAATCACTCCAGCTAACTTATTAGTATGTATGCCAGCGTCCTTAAGCGAAGATAGACATGGCGTTCTTTCTCTGGGGGCAAAGGTCCACAGTGGAGGAGCTGAATGATCAGCCAATTTCAATGAGAAGAAGCCAATGACCTTGCAATACACATTTCTAGACCGGATGCAGCGGTAACCGAGTGGACGGTCCTGTGTAATTAAGCAGGTTTACAGCATACGTTGTAACTCCGTACGCTATACCACATAACAGCCTGCCAGATCAACCCGACACCCGAGAATCTGAGTTTGCCACTAGTGAGGGCAAAAAGTGGAGCTCGATGAGATGAGACACTGGTTGGTTCAAATTGGCCTTTTGAGGGATTTGGAAAAAGGGTAACTTGGGGGATCTTTACTCGGTATGGAGTGCCCCGTAATCCTTTATGGAGAATGGGACCCGGAGGCGAGTCCCATTGAGGGGTTCGAGGTAGAATACGTACACTTGCATGACCTGTAGAAGGTCATAACTCCGAGTTGATTTTTATTTTTCAAAATTAGGTTGATGTACGATAACCAATATCCAACATACAACATACAGGGTTGTAATCGAAACCAATCACCTGGGCAATATCGCGTGGTTATTTTCAGTCAGAGCCGAAATCGGAATGGCGTCATGCAGCTAGACGCAGAATTCTTTGCGCTAAACGCCGAGTCCCTTTCTTCACAGCCGTGGTTAATATATTTTCCATTCCATTAATCCATTAGTATCCATGTTATATATAAAACTAATCTACAATATACATAGTTCTAGACACCAACTATCATAGAGCGTTGGGGCCGCGCAGTCTAGATCACTGTATCCACTAGATCGGGGACTAGAATCGAATGGTTTCATCTGCGCTCTCCACCCTCAGCTGAACTATGTGTTTACAACATTCGGAGTACAACGAGGGAGGAGATTGAGATTTGATCGCCTCCGATGGGCTGCTTTCGATTGATGCAATCTCGATTGGATGTTTTATATTGTGGCATTGTCTCAAGTGGATCTAGAGGCTAATCTAGGACCGCCTTCAAGCCCTACGAAGCTCATTGTACGCCGAACACTATAAGGAGAACACCCCGGTCGCACTAGTTTACAAGACATAGATTGTTGTGCCCACCACCAGTGCCACCTGAATTTACTTCCTATGAATTCCTATGAATAGGAAGGTGCCATCTCCCGGTGCCACCGTATTCATTTCCGGGCCAGTCAACATTTCATCCGGACTCGCCGTTAGCCCACTATCGTACTTTAGTATTTCACTAAGTAAGCTTGTGTATAATGGCATGGTTGCCGTCAATCAGGATTGGTCTCATTACTCCGTAGAAAATTTCCTCTCGTATATCGTTCTATATTGCGTGCATTGGAATTCAGGGGGATCCGGTTGTGTAGCCTAGGTGCATATTGTAGTACCTGTGTTGTATGTGGATATTGTGTGGGCGCATGCATCGGAGGAATTTACCGTTCGGGCTTCAAGTTTTGACATGAGGTGGACATTCAGTTAAGGTATGCGGTGACTTGACAGATTGTGAAAGTCTTCGAGATAGACGAGATTCTGGGGTTGACATGTAAATCATAGTCAATGCCCCGCCAGATGGTCAATGTCAAAGATAAGGACAATCTCTTGAGACTGAAAAAGGTAGGAAATAGAGATAGACTCTGAGTGAACCGAACAAGCTCAGGCGATGGAAATTCTTTCTGCTATAGCTCCCCTTCTGGGTTAAGCGTCATAACACCTGGGCAGCTTCCGCTCACCTAAAGTTTCCGCTGGAGTACAATGTATAACGAATGGACTCCTTCGCCTCCAGGGTCTGTCCAATGGAATCTCTGGGGCCACTCCACATGCAGCTGGTTAGCCACCGGATTATGCTAGCCAGAGAGTCATGATTGGTGGGAGATTGACATGTAGGGGGGTGGGGTCGGGATGAATTCACGAACGAGTCCTTGATCGGCTCAGCCGTGAGGGAGAGGGATAATATACGCCGGTGGTGCACCTTTTTTTGGTTCCTGCAAAAGTGTTCCATCTCAATTCCTCTTTACTTATTTGACACTGAAAACGAAAGTAAAGGAGCGTTCCGGAGTCCCTTGGTCATTGCGAACCGTGTCGAATCAAGGAGGATCTTTTGTGGCTTCAGGGATATCTACAAAATATGTCCGGCAATATGTCTAGCAGTGAGACTGCCTCTTTTCCCGAAAAGGATATCTCATACGTTCCCGAGAAGGAAGTTGCACCTTCGCCCGATCATGCTTCGGATGACCCGGCGGATGGAGAGTTGATCAACGCATCTGGTCATCGACAGGAACTCGAACGAAACTTCAGCCTTATCAGTATTTGTGCTGTGGCTGTGACTACTGGAAACACATGGATTGCCCAAGGTGGTAGTGTCGTGGTTGCTTTGAGCAACGGCGGTCTTGCAGGAACCATCTATGAATTGTAGGCGTCAACACCCCGAGCAATTCCCAAAACAAAGCTGACCCCTTGTCTAGCATCGCTGTCTCTATTTGCTACTGGCTAGTCGCCGCATCCATCGCCGAATTGGCATCCGGTATGCCATCAGCCAGCGGAGTTTACCACTGGGCAACCGTCACGGCAGGAAGCAAGTACGGTCGCATATGTGGTTTCTATGCTGGATGGTGGAACTGTTTGGCGTGGATGCTCGGTGCTTCATCAATGTCCCTGATTTTGGCCCAGCAGACCGTCTCCATGTATCAACTCATGCACCCCGGTTTCGAGCCCGAACAATGGATGACCTTTGTCAGCTTCCTCCTCTGTACCTGGACTTGCTGCTGCATTGTGCTTTTCATGAACCGCTTCCTTCCCTACATTGGCAATCTCGGCATGTTCTTCATTCTCGCTGGTGTGTTCATCACCATCATCGTGTGCGCTGTGATGCCCCATGTGAACGGAGTTGATTATGCAACCAACGAGCTCGTGTGGTCCACTTGGGAGAACGGAACCGGCTATACCCAGCAAGGCTTCGTGTTCGTCGCCGGTATGCTGAATGGTGCTTACAGCGTGGGAACCCCTGACTGCTCATCCCACTTGGCTGAGGAAATTCCCAAGTCAGTATTCTTCCTTTCTCACTCCCTCGATCATTAACGCTAACTTGAACTTATAGGCCGAGTCGCAATATCCCTAAGGCTATCCTGGCCCAGATGGGCGTTGGCTTCATCACTGGTATCTGTTACATGATCGCCATCTTCTACGCCATCAACGATCTCGACTCAGTGGGTGGCTACTTCCCCCTGGCTGAGATCTACCGCCAAGCCACCGGTTCGCGTAGCGGCGCCCTTGGTCTCCTGGTTGTCGCTTTCCTGCCCACCTTTATCACTGCCTGTGGCTGCTACATCACCGCTGGCCGTACCCTCTGGACCATCTCTCGTGATCGCGCCACTCCATTCTCGGGTTGGCTTGGACGCATCAGCCCCAAGTTCCACAACCCCTTCAACGCTACCCTGGCCTGTGGTGGCTTTATCACTATCTTGGCCTGTATCTACCTCGGCTCGAGCACTGCCTTCAGCGCCTTCGTGGGATGCTTCGTGCAGCTATCCAGTCTTTCGTACTTCATGGCTATCTTCCCTCACATTTTGAGTCGCCGTTCATCCTTCGTTCCTGGCTACTTTTTCATGAGCAACAAGATTGGCTACGTTGTCAACTCCCTAGCCTGTATTTATATCATTGCCTTCGCTATCATCTTCTGCTTCCCCTATGCTCTGCCCACCGATGCTGCATCGATGAACTATGCCAGTTTGATGACTGGCGGTCTGACTATCTTTGTTAGCATCTGGTGGCTCGTCCACAAGGATTCCTACGAAGGCCCAAAGCATGTTCCCTTGACTGACAAGGCCTTGGCTGCCGATGCACGGTAATTCTGTGTTGGCGAGATCAGATGTTGACAAGACTATTTTGTACATTTCCACCTTTTTGACTGGCATGGCTTTTGCTTCTCTAATCATCTTTGCATGACCCATCAAAAGCTCCTTTTTCATGATCACCATTAACGTTATATACACCCTTCTGTACATCTCCATTTGTGTTGAGTTCTACACACAGCTACTTGTTGAAGCATAATTTATATACCATCCATCGTTACCCTTTGGAATATTCATTGTTACAAGCCTAAGATGCATAGAATAACTACAAATCCGGAAGAAACGAATTGATACTCTGATTCGAGACCCATCCATCTATACATTCAAAAAGCGATCTATTAAACAAACACGTGACCACGCGTCCCGCGCCTTCGTCGCGTCCTCATCCCAACGCAATCTTATCAAGAAAGGGAAAAAGGACCAGCATAGTCATGGTCTTCAAACCCTTCAAGTCCCCTTTGATAAGGACTCCAGTTTCATCTTCAGAAAACCTCGACGAGTCTGACCGTCCTACCAAAAAGCCCCGCCTCGAAGACGAACCAGCACCCGATGATGCACAATCGACAATCCTAAAGCCACTTCTACAAGTTAAAAACCGAGGACTAGACAGTACAACACAGCCGTCATCCGACAAACCGGCCAAAGAGGATGTATCCGATGAAAGATATTTCAATGTTCTCTGGTAGGTCCTCAAACAGTTACAACCCATTGCCATGGCCCCCACAGGGAGCAACCAAACCGAACTAGCTAACTCGGATAGGCGTAAACCAAGCGCCAAAAAGCACAAAACATGGGATGGAGACGGTATTCTCTCACACCGTGGCGGATTCGTCCATTTACGAGATATTGCCGGAAAAGATATGGGACGGAAGATGCACGAAGCCCACCTCGAGCCAGGAACGATGTTATCTATTTCCGGCAAAGAAGTTGAAATAGACTCCGAACTATCCCGCAAGGAATACTTCTCCGGCAGAAAGTTATTGGATGGAACGAAGCCATCACCTACACCCACGCCAGTCCCGGTGCCCACGCCGAAGAAAGAAACCCTCGCTGCGCGAAAGAAGGGCGAAGTTCGCAAGCCGACGGCCGCTGAGCGGGCGGAGTCACTTAAGCGCTCACTGGCTCTGGTTACCAATCCCAATGCAAACCCGGGGAGTGCGCCGGCGGCATTCGCGGCTTATAAGAAGCCGCTACTTGACAAAACGGTTGTTCCCAAGATTGTGGGCAAACCCGTCCCACGTCATGACCCTAACGCACCTGATGCGTTGGTTATGCCGCGGCCGAAATCTGTGCCGAAAGGAAGGCAGATTGTTGATGTCGTTGTTGATCCTCTCTTGGCCAAGAACTTGCGGCCGCATCAGCGAGAGGGTGTTCGATTTTTGTATGAGTGTGTGATGGGCATGCGGTCCTTTAATGGCGAGGGTGCTATCCTTGCTGATGATATGGGGTTGGGAAAGACTTTGCAGACTATTACGCTGCTTTGGACTCTGCTAAAGCAAAATCCTGTCTTTGAAGCCCAGCCTGTTATTAAAAAGGCCTTGATTGTGTGTCCTGTCACTCTTATCAACAACTGGCGGAAGGAATTCCGTAAATGGCTTGGTAATGAACGCATTGGAGTCTTTGTCTTTGATGACAAGCGGAAGCGTCTCACTGATTTCACTAGGGGCCGGGCTTATAGTATCATGATCGTTGGATATGAAAAGCTTAGAACGGTCCAGGAAGCTTTGGCGAATAGTTCTGGAGTTGACATCATTATCGCAGATGAAGGACACAGGCTCAAGACCTTGCAGAACAAAAGTGGAATGGCTATCCAGTCGCTCAGTGCTGCGAAGAGAGTCATTCTCTCCGGCACGCCAATCCAGAACGATCTGCGTGAGTTCTTTGCAGCCGTGGACCTTGTCAATCCAGGAGTTCTGGGCAATTTCAAGTCTTTCATTCGGGAATTCGAGACCCCAATTGTTCGCAGCAGACAGCCAGAAGCAACAAGGAAGGACATCGAGAAGGGAGAATCCAGAGGCGAGGAGCTGCGAGAACTCACTTCTAAATTCATGCTCCGTCGAACAGCAGACATCTTGGCCAAATATCTGCCCCCAAAGACCGAATACGTCCTGTTCTGCAAACCAACCCGACCACAAGCAAACATCTACAAAGCCGTCCTCGCATCCCCGATCTTCCAATCCGCAATGGGCAACGCGGAGAGTGCCCTACAGCTAATAACTATTCTCAAAAAGCTCAGCAACAGCCCATCCCTCCTATCAGCCAAAAACAACGACAACACTCCCAACGAAACAATTGCAGCCCTCATCGCCTCTATCCCTCAACCCCTGCACCGCCACTTATCCCCTTCCTCCAGCGCAAAGATCCGCGTCCTCGACCAACTCCTCGATACACTGCGCAACAAAACCGACGAGAAAGTCGTCCTCGTCTCAAATTACACCTCAACTCTCTCCCTCCTTGCAACTCTCCTCACCTCCCTCGGCCTTCCTTACCTCCGCCTAGACGGCAGCACACCCGCTCAAAAGCGACAAGGCCTAGTAGACGACTTCAACCGCCTCCCAGCAAGCTCCTGCTTCGCTTTCTTGCTTTCCGCAAAAGCAGGCGGCACAGGTCTCAACCTCATCGGCGCAAGCCGTCTCATCCTCTTCGACGTGGACTGGAACCCGGCAACGGATATTCAGGCCATGGCGCGCATCCACCGCGATGGCCAGAAACGGCCATGTCGCATCTACCGTATCCTGCTCAAGGGAAGTCTCGAAGAGAAGATCTGGCAGAGACAGGTTACCAAACTTGGTCTAGCGGACAGTGTCATGCAGGACAAGAGTAATGGCGGCGCGCAGTTCTCGGCTGCTGAGCTAAGGGACTTGTTCAGGCTTGATGAGGAGAGGGCTTGTCAGACACATGAGCTGTTGGGATGTCAGTGTGGCGGGAGAGGTGTTCTTAGTGGTCTTTCGACTTCTTCGTCCGGCGCTGCGACGCCGGCTACTGTTGATGGTGCTGGTGGGTCTGATAGTGAGGAGTTGTCGGATCCTCCTGATGATTATGATTCGGATGACTCGCTGCCTCAACCTCATACCCTTGTCAAGGCTTCTGAGGTTGATATGGAGAAACAGGAACAGTCCATACGGGATGGAACTTTCCGTGCGAAGATGGCTAGGAAAGGGAAGAAGAGTACGAAAGACGAGGATGAACCTAAGAGTCAAAAGGATACGATGCACCAGTCTTTGGCGCAGTACTCGCATATCGATCCTTCTCTACTTGCAGCTGATGTTGATTCTGGTGCTGGAGCCGACGTTGAAGATGAGGAGCTTGAGGCTGCTATTGATGACGACGTACTTCTTGCTATGCTGAAGGATGAATGCAACTTGATTGGGTATGTATTCAAGAAGAGCAATGGGGCGGAAATGAGGAGTTAGATTGCTCTTCATCTTGCAGGGCTGGACTGGAGAATTTGGCTTATTGAGAGACATGGTTTCCATTTCTTTGGATGATACTATATACATGACTAGAATAACATAACTACATACATCTATGTATAAATTGCAGGAACCAAGCTCGGTGACGGGGGTGAATTTGTGATATAATGGAAGTTGAACAAATCATATTGAGGAATGAGCCCGTGAATTGAGGTATCACTAAGCATGTTATAGAGTAAATGACTGGAGAGCCAGATTATATATGACTGCATTATTCCACGGCCAGGATATCATTCGAAAAGGTTCTAAATATACAAAAGAAAAGAGTCAATAAGGACTGACGATATTCAGAGCGAAAAGAAGAAGGAAAAATATGAAAAAGAGAACGAGAGAGAGAGAGAGAGAGAGAGGGAGAGAGAGAAACCAAATTAGCCCACATACACCACCAATATCCATACTTCATTGACGCATACACCAGACCCCGAACCCAGATACCCACTCATCACATCACACATCAATATCTGAGCTTGCCAACAAGCCCAAAGGTATAGGCCGCCTCAGCCTCACTCTTCATTTGAATCATGAATATCTTCCCAGAGCCAGTGGCAACACCCCCTTCTGCGCAACGGAAGCATCTTCGTTCTCCTCGCGAATGGAAACCGCAATGCCCGTGCGCGCAATGCGCTCAAAGGCATTCTCGCCCAGACAGACGTCAAGAAGAGTCTCACCGCGCGTCTTTCCGCGGATAATAATGCGCTTCTCAGCCGAAAGGGCGCCGCGCGGGGACGCCGCACCTGATGCCGGCGGTGATGTGCCGTCATTGTCACCCTGGGCGGGGCCGTCGCTGCGACCGCTGACTCCGGTGCTAGGGCGAGAGGGGTTCTTGGATGGTGCGGGCATGATCGTCATGCGGGCGGCGCCCATGTCGTTCCATTTAGACGCGGATTCGCGAGCGTACAGGCGGATCTTGGCGTTTGAGAGGCCGATGCCGTCGGCGCCTTTGATTGCTGCGGCGATGCGGCCTATGCCGGAGTCGGGGGATGGGTCGTTGCCTGAATCTCCGGAGCCGGAGTATATGCTGCCCTCGCGGCCGGTGCGGGATTCAATGGTTGAGCGGGAAATGTTGAACATTTTGCTGCTGGCGCCGAAGCGTTTGAGGGCGGAGAATGCGCTGCTCATGGTTCCTACGCTGCTTTCGGATCCTTCGGCCAGCGAACGGGGAGAGCTGGATGCGCGATAGCTCTTTCTGCGGCGGGGCCAGCCAAATAAGCCTCCGCCCGATTTTGGGGCTGGTTCAAAGGTAGGAGGAACATGGTCATTGTAAGGACCGCGAGCATTCTGAAGGGCGATATATGTGGGGTTATTAATTCGTGATTGGTTGATAAGGCCGTACAAGGCGTCACATTCGTCAGGGTTGCGTGAACGGAACATAATGTTGTTGCTGGATGTGATCTTGGACCGCTCGGTGGGAGGAGATCGGATGCTGATATCAATGGCGGTGCCACGGCGGATAGGAACGAGTGGTGTCAATTCAAGAGAGATGAGTGGTCGTGTTGAGTTGCATTCGGAGTTCGGATCAGGTTCAGAGCCCATTGCAAATGCCTCTATCAGACCAGGACTGACAATGATGCTACATTCATCGGGAAGCAAAGTCTCCCAGTTGCCTTTGTTGGACCAGGCAAACACAGACGCAATGACTTTGGAAGTCTTGGTGGGCTGCAGTGGTACGGCACGGTATCCACTTTGCGATACAGAATTAGAAGGCGATAGAGAGCTGGCGTCGGTAATCACATCGGTTGCCTTTGGCTTGGGGGTATACTCTTCTTCGTCTTCCGATACTGAGGAGTAATCATCCTCCGAGTCGGTCAAGTCGGCGGATCTTGAATATTCGGACGATGAGTAGGAATAGTGACGCACTGTTGAAGCGTCAGAGTCTGTCTCAGAGTAATCCGAAGCCGTAGATGGCTCATATTCATGCTTCAGAGGCGAAGAGCCCCGTCGCTTGAGTCCACCACTGCTCGAAGTGAGCACAGGAGTATTTGAGTGCCTGCCATTGGCTGGGCTAGGTGAGCGATGGGGCGGAGGTGGTGGAGGACTATCATCATCCTTCGGCCGTCTTCGTGATTTCTTCCTCCTAGTTCTGGTCGGTGTCTCCGGCACTTCTTGCTTAGGCAAGTATTCAAGTGGAGGATAGTCTTCCTCTTCCTCAGGGCCTAGGCTCGTCGGAGTAGAAAGATGGGTTTGACTGCTAGGAGTCCGAATTTTAGGAATCAGCGGTAGAGTTGACGAGGGCACAGAAGAAACCCGAGGAGATTCCGGCTCGGGTTCCTTGACAGGTGTCTTCTGAGGCTGAGGAATCCTCGAGCGCGATTTTTCTCTTGGTGATGCTTTACTTCCGGAGTCCCTTGGTTCGCCGCCATAAAACCTATTCCCTGTTGGTGTACTTGGCGTCTGGGGAGAAGGAATTGCAGGTGTGCTGTGTTCAGGTGCGTTGTCAGTCACCACAGGCTGAAGGGCAGTTTCAGAAGATGGGCTTTCGCCATAACGAGAAAATCTCTTGGCCTTAGATCGTTTAAGACCGGCGTGAGTCCTGTCCCCGCTAGTTGGCGAGCCCCTGGAAGCCGTAGAAGGAAGGAATGGTAGGTCGGGGCGAGTGGGCTTTCCAGACAGCTCGGATCCTCCAGCAGTGTAATCAGTCTCCCTAGTGGTGATCGAATACAAAGAGCTCGTAGCATCGGTGAGAGAGGAGCCAACAGTACTTGGCTCAGAGGAGGGCTCCTTAGTCAACGATCGTCGCTTACTGGTGGCCTTCTCACCAATGGGTATATCAACGTCGCTTGAGTTCGGCCTGGGTGGAGAACCATCAGAAGCGGGCTTACGAGCCCTGTTCTGTTTGGCTCGGCTTATAAAGCTTTGGCTTCGACAGATTGATGGCGGAATAGGATCTGACCCGAGCAATGAGATCCACTCAGCACCAATCTCTTCTTCGTCAATACGGAGCGAGATCAACTCCTGCCAGTACTTGGTTTCATCTCCAGGGGCACTGCGCAGCATAACCACAATCTCATGTTTCGATTCTCCTCTCCGGGCTGAGACACATCGGAGGTCCATGGGTGGGAAGAGAAGCCAGCGGTCTGAATGATCGATTTCGCAAATTAGCAGATCACCGCCAGGCCCTTTGCTCGAAGCGTTGTCTCGATACAAGAGCTCGGCTCGACAATCCACAAGCTGCCCACTTGAGTGGTACAAAGATAGATTGAAGAAATCTCGCGCACGGACATGGCGAGTCTGGTCAATAGCAATCCCCCGGAGGACACCCAAGGTCATTGGGTCTCTGGTGCGTGTTGGGTCAATACAGGCAGCGGAGTCATCCTCCAACCTCGCTCTTTCGTCCCGGACGCGTTTTCGGGCATCGAGAACGAGACTTTGATAAGCAGTAGCAGTCTCTTCGGCCTTCGGAGATGGCTCTAGCATATTGATACCCTTGAAACTCTTCGCCAAGTACTTGAGACGTACTAGTGGTCGCTTCAGCAGATAGGCAACATCGACCTTTTCACCGTCGCTGTTGACGATATCGCCATTCTCGTCTCGCTCCAAGCCCTCATCCAGACTCTTCGTGTCAGCATTGTTTATGGCTTCATCTTCTTCCAGCGGTGCTAGGTTGACGATAACGTCCTTGAATCCAAGGCGCCACGCCTTCAGATACTCGCGGTAGACTCTCTGGGCACTTTGTGCCCATGTAAGCAATGCATCCGCGTTGTCCTGTGGAATTCGCTTGTGCAAATTTTTGAGACGCTCGACCGCCACTCCCATGTTAACGATCGGCTTTGAGAAATTCAAGTCATCTTGAGGATCCAAAGACGGCCGAAACAGGCCCGCGGCAATAGCCGAATCAGAGCGAGATAGCACACAGGTCAAGAGTACCGGGATCACACCTCCAACCAGTGTCTTTAACTCGCGCATGTACTTTGTCTCATCACCTGCAAGCTCGTGGAGCAGGTCCTCGACTGTCGCGTGAGCGAGACGACTTTTATTGGTGCGTATACTGCGATTCGACCGGGTGCTTCTGCTCCGCGAAGCCGAGATAGACAACACAGACATGAGGTCATTGTGAGTGGTAAGTCGCCTTTTCAGTTGCGAGGAGACCACAGGTAGCGAGTCAGGATCGAACTGATCATCTTTCTCTGCTTCTTCCGCTTCCTCGGCAAGCTTTGATTTACGTCTTTCAGTTGAAACAGACTTTCGCGCGGGCTCAATTTCATCTGTCAGAGTGGTGCTCAAGGTTTCCGCAGAAGCGATCGTTGACAAACGATGGTAACCGGTAGCCGGGAATGGTTTCTTGCGGCCAAGTGGTATAGGCGCGTTGTTTCCCGACACTTCAGAACCACCGTCAGAAAATGGCTGTAAGTCCGATTCCGAGGGTGCGAGGCTATCTTCGTAAGGCTTGTTCTGAACTGTGGTGTCTTCTTTGCTTTCAATGGATGGCTTGGAGGTCTCATCAATACTTGCTCGCTTTGGTTCTGATGGCGTTTCGCGGTCTTGTGACTTTGATGTCTTGTCGGTTGAAGAATAGGTCTCCTTTCCTCTTGAGTGCTGACTCACGGCACTCTTTGAACGGGAATGAGAGCTTCGCGGTCGCTCGCTAATCGTCGAAGGTTCGGATTCGGTACCATGGTGTGTTTGTCCGTCTGCAAGTCTCTGAGATCGTCTCGCTCGGCCTGACTTCAGATCCAAAGGAGCTGGCATATCACTCTTGGATTCAGTTTCATCCAGAAAAGGGTCTGGTGTCTCAGAAAGCCATGCCTCAATTTTGGCACCACGGCCAGTGGTTGGCGTAGGATTAGGCCTCGGCGGTTCAGGCTCGGGTATCCCAAACATTTTCCTGGACTCGTCGATCATGTGCGCAAATATACCACCTTTCGGAGGCTTTGCTGGGCCGCGCTTGCGCCTCCTTGACAGCTCAGAAAAGTCCGCCTCGCTCGCCGCCCATGCATCCTCTGGGGGAGGCGAGCGCGTCTTGAATCTGTCGGAAAGCTCTGAAGGTCCGACGGATTTGAGATGGTCTGTTTCATAGTCGCTCTCAGTGATAGTGTCGATATTGTTTCGCGCACCTGCGCCCGCAGACTTCGTGTCTCGAATTGGAGAATTGGGACTTGATCCACTCGCTCGTTTTGCTTGGACTCGAGGAGGATTAGGGATCTTGTCAAAATCATCTTCACTCTCGTCGTGTTTGCCCCGAGCAGACCTGGGCCCCTCGTTTACGGTGTATTCTGATATGCGCTTTGGCGTAGGTAGGTTGCGCGACGAAGATTGCGTTGAGGCTCGATTTCGCGTTCGCTTCCAATGCTCGTCACTCACCACTCGTTTGCGGGGTGTGCTGTGACTGCGCTTCCTTGTAGTCACGGGGGGATTGTCCTTGCTCGTCTTCTCTAATTTCTCCACCTTGATTTTGGCGGGTTTTGGTTTTGGTTTTGCGTCGCTTTCATCATCGGCGTATGGATCATCAATCGTCACTACCCCGCCGCCTTGTTGCTGCCATTTTCGCACTCTGGAGCGAACTGTGTTGGTGTCGTGCGGGCCCAGCGGCTCTCCGATGTCGAGTGGCTTTGGCGTAGGCTTTGCGGCTCCTCCGCGGTTGGAGGGACGTTGTGTCGTTGCAGGAGATGGCATCGGTACCTATAGTAACACAAATTTGACACGAACATTTAGTGGAAGGTCTTTTTGAGATTTCGTTCTCCAAGTAGGTATTCGAAAGACAGTTTGTTGACATCGACGTCACAGGGGGTGCACTCACCAGATCCCCCAAGATCTCCCTATCAAGTTAACAGATTTCAAGCATTTGCTTCTTGTGTGACGATCTTCAAGAAAATCCTTCAAGGATCATAAACAATGCGTCAGGTGTGTTGGGCGCTGACAGGTTCGATAAGCCTCCCCCTCCCGCACTAAAGTTGGTTGCTGGGAAACCAAATCTGTGCGGATCGAGCACAAGATGCTACTCAATAAAACACCCCATGATTCCACCTGGTGACTCTTGGAATATTTTGAATTTTGAAGATGATCTCGAAATACAGAAAGCCACCGGGGCGAGGTACTTGATATGGGTTGCACGTCAGGTGCTCTGTGCATGAGCGTCATAGGATGTACTTTGGTGAGGATAGTTAATGCCTTTACACTTTGTGCTCTGTACGCCTTCATTTATATCCCTGAAATAGCAATGAGGACTTATTTCATTCGATTATTATAATGGGCTTACATATTCGAGTCTATACATCCATGGCGTTTTCCCTCCTTTTACCCCTCGCATCTGCTTTCCCAGCCTCAATTTTGACCAAATTCCTTGACTATTTTGTGCCAACGCAAGTTCTAGCCCAATGCTCCACTACAATGTACGCCTCGACCCGCACTACCGGCGATGACGAAAGAGGAGTTATTTAGTCTTCGCCTTTTCCGGTTGGCGTTTGAGCGCAGCCGAGATGGTGGAGATGCTGCTGTAAAGATAATCTATATTATACACCAGTCAGCTTGCAACAGATAATGGTCCAGGGACCGACATACAGGCTGGGACTACAATCCAGATGAAGTTCATGAAGAAGTAATACAACCAGAAATAATACGGCTCCGGTCGGGAATACGGCCGTCCGTGGATATAGTGGTCAAACAAACTGGTCGCATAGTACAGTGTGTCGCCGTAAAGATGGCTCATGCACACAATCACCTGGATTGGATGGCGCAGGGAATGCCTGGTTGCGGTCAAGTATGCAACAGCAAAGCACAATGGTCCCCACAGCAGCTTAGTGGGAATCAGCGGTGAATCCCGAGGTTGATTTGGTCGTATATGGTGTATATAGGGTGGGACTCACCACGGTCATCGTCTCCATACATAACACTAAGGTGTCCGAAGTCATATACCGAGAATCCGATAGAGCATATTCTTTCCATAATTGACCAAAGAGATCCTGGGCAGAAGCCATATGGTCATGATGGATCATGAAATAACCCTCAAAGAAACAGTGCAGAGTTCCCGCTAATATCGTCGTCAGTATTCAATCCTTGGTCGGATCTGTTCTCGCATGGTGTCTTACAGAGCACAAACCACAGAATGGCGATTCGATCCGCCATGCGCAGTGACGGTCGCACATAGCTGGCCAAGGCAAAAGTCACACTAAGAAGAACGGTACATGCTCCACCAGCAGAGATGAGAAGCTCCAACACTGGAGTCTGGTTGGGCTCATAGCCCACAACTTTGGCGTCGAGGGGATAATAGGGGTGAGATGGAGAACTAGGCATTTTGGCATGAGAGCAAGCTCTCGAGATCTATTTCGATATCTCTTAATTGCCCGTCAATGCAAGTATAGAAAAGTATAACACTGTGGACAATGAGAGAGATCGGAATGTTTGGCCTTTCTGCAAAGATCCTGGGTGGATTTGAGTTCGGCCAATAACAAGCTTAGCAGCACTCGAAGCTTAACTGGATATTCTATCTTGTAGTTCAGAAGCGTTGCTCTAACTAAACCAACAAATCAGATGGGTCAGACAGAGATGAAAATGAACTAGAGATGCAAAACATCACTGTAGCCCATTGAGTGTCTTGTATCTATGCTCCGTAGGGCAATTCATGAATGACATGTCTATATATGTTGTAATTGGATAATAAGCTTAATCTTCATCATTGAGATTTGAACCATCTACCATTTCGTGTTTATTAGGAAGATCTCAACATTCAAATAATCACATATGAACAATGTTCTCCTGTTCAAAGTGGCGATCTGTAAGACATTATCATGACAAAATACAAATCTTGGACTTCTGCCTCAGGCACAACACACTCCGCAATAGCCAAGAATTCCCCGGAGCCTTGCGAAGCTCACCCCTCAACTAACCGTGATTCCCCGACCCTGCTTGAATGGGCGTCGCATTCCATGATTCCACTTGACAATGGATTCCAAACCCCCTAGGCCTTTGGGCATCGACATCTCACGTTCCTCTATGGAGTCGCCTCCGGCAATTGCTGCCTTGTTCGTCATCAGCTTTGATATCAGGACCGGGTAATTCCTACTCCTTCCCCTGGCATATCGCGGCTATAAAGCTCTGGAACCTATCGCTAACCTCCTGCGACAACAGATATGTGGTTTCATGGAAGCGAACTGCACCAGGAGGTGAGTGGTCGATGATCTAACCGAGGCTCTAGTCGTTCCGATGCGATACTGACTTCTGAATAGTTGAGATTGAAGGAGTTGTGGAATACAAATCACTACCCTCTGGGCTGCACAATGTGACCGAAGATCTGGTGTATGTTCCTTGAGCTCTTTTGAAAACCCTGGGTCGGACCATGCTCACGCGCTCTTCTAGATACTTTGTTCACGAACAGTATGCTGGTATCAGCGCATTCCTCAACCATCCCGCCGCGGAGGCCGAGCGCAATGCGAAGATGTTTGCGATCGGAGTTCTGGTGCCTCTCAGTACTGGAAGACTCGGCAAAAGTTGGCGACACGCCCCAAGACTCAAGGAATTGACGCTGTTCGTATAACTCCAGCCACCTGCGATGGACGAATCCGGACTCACACTGGCGCTTGATAGGAAATACGCCGAGAACATGTCGGATATGCAGCCCCTATGCGATTACTGGGACTCGTATAGAATAGGAGGAACTGAATCGTCTGCACCTGACTCTCCCCTCGACTCGCCCCTCAGTCTTCGATTCCGACCCGGCGAGCGCCCAGGTCACTCTCGCAATCGCGCCTTCAGCGATGCCATGGTATTAGAAACGTTCAGGCCGGCCCTGACGCCCTTTCACCCTGCTTCATCACTCCCTGATTTCATGGATTGTTTCGGGCCTTTGATTTTCCCTCTTTACAGAGCAGCTTTGTTGCGCAAGCGGATTCTCTTCATGGGCGAGGCTCCTGTACACACATCTTGCAACTATGGTATGCTCTCATGCCCCTCACTTTGTACTTGATCTATACTAACCTAGATCTAGTATATGATCTATCCCTATTAGCTTCTCTACCCAACTCCCTCCTACAGCTCCTACCCGACGATCGCATACCACCACTGCGCCCCCGCCCCCTCTTCAACGTCGGCATTCACGACATCCCCTACCTCTCCTCCTTCGATCCATCGCGCAGCATAATAGACCTCGAAACAGATCCAAGCTGGATCGCTTGCTCCACAGACACCGTCTTGACCATGAAACCCGACCTCTTTGACGTGCTCATCACTCTCCCCGCACATTACTCCCAGCAAACCGCCGAGCGAACCTTCCCCAATGTCTGCCTCGTCCACAACACAAGCGGGAAGCCCAACCAAGCCCAACAAATCCCGCTAAAAGCAACCCAGCGCGACGCCCGTCGCTATTCAATGCTCCGCCGCGGCCTCCGCCAATTCTCCAACAACCGCCCCACATCCCCAGAAACAGACCCCTCAGACACAGACTCAACCTACTCCTCCAGCCCCGTCGTCGAGCCCCTCTCTTGGACCCGCCTCGCCTACACATCCTTCATATGGTGGGCCTCCGCCGGCGAAAACCGCGACGGCCTCTCAGAAGAAGAAGAAGAACACCAGATAGAACAAGACTCCCGCCTTCTGGCAAGCGTCGAGAGTCTCGCCCACCCACCCTACAATCCAAACTCCACCACCAACCCCAACAGCCCATCCCGCAGTCCCCTAAATCACGAAGACCATCAGCCCCCCGAAGTCGCGCTCGTCGCTTACTTCCGTCGACTGACCTCGCAGATCTTCGTCACGCTGGCCGGCGCCATCGCCCGCAATGATACAGCCGAGGACGACGCGTACAACCAGGCCCCGTACCACGATGACCAGGACGAGGAAACAGATGCATCGCTTTCAATGTCCCGTGAGTCTATACACGGCGATGAGGGGACGACGCCGCTGCTTCGGCAGCGGTCGAGCGCCAGCCCGTCTGCTCGTCACGGGGCGGGAGCTGGTCACCGGGACTGTGATGCGGATGACACTGTCACCATCACGGTGGCGGATATGGCGGAGATGGGGCTTGATGTGTGGAGTGCTACGGATCGGATCTTTGTTGAGGAGTTGGTTTCTTTGTGGTGGGGACGTGCCGCGAAGGTTGATAGTGCGAGGATAAGATGTTGTGGGATTTCGATTTTGTAGAGGCTGGTTCTCTGTTTGATATTCGGAATCTTTTTTTTTTTTACGAATCTTTGTGCAGGAATTATTTTATAGGCACTGATACATTGTACGTCAATATACATCTTTTTGATATTTCGATATCGTTTATCTTGATGTAACCTCTAAAATGGATAGCATGAGTGGCTGGGCAAAGACCGGGATCATAGTTCGTGGAATTAAAACATGAATACTCGCAATAAGCGGGGTGTATGTACAGAAGAAGGAAAGTAAGACAAAGGAAAGGTGAAAAGAGAGACAGACACAAGCCAAGATTGTATCGAGGGAAGGGGAAGGATTTGGGGTAGTAAATTCATGCAAAGCATACTGAGGCTCATGACAATCAAAGACGAAAGACCCAAACACAAAATCAAACAACAATATTGCTTCCAATCGCCATGCAAATGAGTTAGAGATAAAATGATGCAGCGCCGGGGGTATTAGACGTAAAATGACAAGCACCGGCAGAGAATGCAAAAGAAAGACATAAACATGCGTCTTGGAATTTATATTCCCAGATCAGTCATTAACGTCGGAACATCCGAACTGGAGCACTCATATCTCGGCGTTCACCAAGGTCTTTCTCACTCCTTGAATCAGCCCGAAGATTGGGATTGGGAACGCGTCGAGGTCCTCGAGAAGCGGCCGGGTTAGAACCCGCTGACGTGCGAGCTGTGCGGCTTGGTTCATTGGCACTGACTGATCGCTGTCTGCTGTGGGTACGTCCTCGTCGCGCCCTAATCTGCGCAAGTGCTTGCTCGCGGTCAATTGGTGTATCGGGAATGCCGGGGTGTGAAGTGCGTTGTGAGTGTGGCTCTGTTCGCAGAGGAACTCTTTTTGTGGAATTGATGACCTGGCGATGTCCATGGGGTTCTCTTTCAACACGTCTCGACGGTCTTGCTTCCGCGGACAGCGATGCATGCGAGTGTTCTGAGACGCCATCTGTGGGGGTGGCGTGGACCATTGTGGCCGGAGCTGGCTGCCCAGCGGGGGTGAATGAGTCGATCTGCTCATCGGGTGATGCAGGGGTTTCAGTACGGCCTGCATGAAAATCTAGCCGAGGTTCGTTAAGATCGGGTGTGTCATAAAGATCCAATCGTATAGGTCTGATGTTATCCCGCAGCGGAGATGGGAATGTCGTGAATGTGCCAGTCTCTGGGGAAAATGTGACCAAGGGCTCGGCTGGCATCTGCATCTTTGGAGCATCTGTAGGTTCGGCCTTCATCGTGTTGCGTTGGTGGACAGGCACGGGTGGCGCGGCCAGAGGGGTCCGACTTGGCTCTGGTTCCTCTGGGTGGAGGCTTGGTTGAGGGGAGCTCACTCGGGGAGTGGTAGCCTGGTGAACAGGGGATCGGTGGACAGGGGGTGCGGGTGGGGGAGGGCTGGCTTCGGGGGCGGTGGCTGGATGGGAACAGGCTTGCTGCACACTGGCCCGTTGAATGCTGGCCTTCTGAGCGCGAGCCTTTTCTTCCGCCTCAATCTGAGGCTTTTGGAATTTATGATAATAATCAGCGTCGTAGATGTAGCGACGACCTTGACTCTCGGCAATGCGGCAAGAGCAGCGTTCGAACTGGCACTCGATGTTCATGAAATTTACCATATCCTCAGCGGCCTCTCTGCGACGGCGTTCAAAGACGAGCTCTTCTTTCAGCTCCTCCAACACATCCTGATCGATCTCAGCAGAAGCCGGTTCGGATTCGAGTTGTTCATTGTCGGTCTTTGGTGTACAGTCTGATAGACGCGGGCGCTTGGGAGGAGTGGCTTCTGCGTGTTCTTCTTCACGTACTGGGGCAGGAGACCGAATGGATCCCGCAGCGGCTCGTTTAGGCCTCCGCGGGGTAGTCAAAAATTCGAGGTCACCCTCTGCTATCGATAGTCTTCCAAAGTCTTCTTTCCGAATTTCGTGTGCGCGGGCTTCGAGGGTACTCGAGTGATTCTCTGTTTCGAGGGCGCGGAACTTCTCTTTCAGGACCTCGAGTTCTTCTGTGAGACCGGCGAGAGCATAAGCGCGCTCGAATGCTTCCTGTTTCGCTTTATCCTTCGCCTCGCGTTCTGCCCCCAGTTCCTCTTTCAGCGCTTTGACTTCCGACTTCGCGTGCTTCAAGTCTTCCTGAAGTTTGACCAGTGTTGATCCAGCCCGAAAAGCTTCTTTGCGGGCTTTGCGTATCTCTTTTTCAAAAATTGATCGTTCATGCGCTTGGCGTTCTTTCGTCCCATGTAACTCTTCCAACAAAGATTCAAGGCGTTCGCTAATCCGGCGTTCTCGTGTTTGAGCCTCGGATAGATCTTCTTGTGCGGTCGCCAAGGCAGACTCGGCTTCTTCGCGTCCTAGGATAGCCCTTTGCAGAGCAGCATTGTTGGCGGCAGAGTTGGCAGGACTGCCTCCTCGAGAGAGACCGTTTAGAAACGCCACTTTGGCTTGAACTTCTGAGACACCTCGAGTGTTCTTGTGATGTAGTGTGAGTAGGTCGGCGGGTAGTGAGGGAGAGACAGGTATGGTTTGTTGATTCATGCGTTCCGGCGAGACCGGATGCAGCGCTTTTGAGGGGCTCAGGACAGGACGCGTTGGAGACTCCATCGTGGCTGCTTCGTGACGGGTAGTGAGTCCAGCCGTTGATAATCACACGGTTAAAACAGCATCACAAGAATGAAAAAAGATATCTCACGAGGGAAAATCACCTTTGTGGAGTTAGGGTGGTGACGCACCCACACAAACATGTTTATTACCCGCTTTGGAGAAATCATGTGACTGTTGTCCTGGTGACTATAGACATCTTCCCAAATAGAGTTAGTCACTCACGTGCGAGGCACCCTAGATTGGGCCTAGCGTCAATTTTGGTTGTGTCTGTGCGTCTTAAGGATTGGCGTCGTCGATATCAAAATTCATTGAGGGGCTATAGTCGGATTGTTTCTAACATCCCTAAATATGCATGAAATTGTTACGCTCCAACTTGGCCAACGGGCCAACTATCTGGCAACCCATTTCTGGAATCTACAGGTACTATCTTTTATCCGTGGTCACGAACGAACTTCGATCTGATACATAACCAGGAATCATACTTCACATACAATGATGCAGAACAGTCTCCTATTGATCATGACGTTCACTTTAGACCGGGCGTTGGAGCGGATGGGTCCGAGACTTACACCCCGCGCACGGTGATTTATGATCTGAAGGGAGGATTTGGAACTTTGCGCAGATACAATGCACTCTATGAACTAAGCGAAGACTCCACAGCAGGGCAAGGCTTATGGTGTGCGGCTCATGTCGATGAATAAGACTTTCAAACTAACACTTGGCAGGGATGGAAAAGAAATAATTCAAAAGCAGACTCCGATTCGGCAAAGTGACTATCAGAAAAGCTTGGATTTGGGAACTCCAGCCCCTCGCCTAACCTCAGAGTCTGTACGCTACTGGTCAGACTACAACCGAGTGTACTATAATCCGAAGTCTATTGTTCAGTTGAATGACTATGAACTGAACTCGCAAACCATGCCTTTTGAGGATTGGAATGTCGGAGAAGAGTTGTTCAAAGAGCTTGATAAGGAGCATGACCTGCTAGATCGTGATTTGAGACCTCTTCTTGAAGAATGTGACCACTTACGGGCATTGCAACTCTTCTCCGGATCAGATGATGCTTGGGGCGGATTCTCAGCCCAGTATGTGGAAAGATTGAGAGACGAGTTTGGAAAGAAAAGTATTTGGGTCTGGGCTATTGAGGACGGCACCAGAACACAGCGGGTAAGTGACACAATGGTGCCATTTTCAACAGATGAAAGCTCGGTTGGCTAAGTTTCGAACTTTGTTTAGCATCAGCAGTTCAAGAAGGATACGAACAAGGCCAGGTCGCTCTGCTCGATCGCACCGCAGGCCTCACTCTATGCCCCCATTATTGATATTCCCCATAAGCTACCTGGCTATCTTCATGTTGATCGCCAATCAGAATGGCAGAAAACAGCCTTGATAGCCTCAGCTATCGAAACAGTCACACTGCCTTCCCGACTGCGCCCGTATCAGCATTTCGAGGCCTCCCTGGCTGGGGAAGATGGCACACACACCATCTTTGAATTGCAATCGTCCATCGGCAAAATCAACACCGACGACAGCCGTACCAAGGAACCCTCCAATGAAGACGCACTGGCAAAACCTGAGACTGAATTTGACATTGACTACGCCTATGACGGCGAATATAACAATGGGGCCCACATATTCAACCAAATCCAAGTAAACCGTGGAGACGAGCCCGAAAGAGACAGCGAGTCCGCAGAGGACAGGGATCTTGGACACGCTCGCAAACTCAGACGTTACAACTCAGAGTCCATGCTTCAAAGGTAGGTTTTCCCTCTTGCGCATTCACTCTCACTGTCTCGGCCAGGATGCTCACATTCTATACTACCATCATAGGTTCCACACGCCACTTCGCATGCCTATTCTTGACAGTTTCCCGCATGATATGTTCCCCACTCCCAACGCAGGTACTGGCGTAAACGTGTTTACCGCATTGACCGCTTCAACACGGACGGCCCAAAGAATCAAGGCAATTTCGGCAACTGCCGCTCGCTTGGTCTCAGTCGATGAGCGCGAGGCTTTGGTCAATGGCCTCGGCGAGATTCGAGAATTCTATGAGACGGGGTGGAGTAGTGGCTCGGACGATGAGGATGATTAAACACACTTTCTAGAACCTTAGAAGGATCAGTGTTGATATCATCGCAATTTCAAAGAAAGCCAGGATATAGCCGGTTTCGGCGGATAATATAGATTATCTTTGCATCCTTGTAAGGCGCAATATGTGCTCAGTACATGTATCTTTGGTACGCCGTACTCCGTTCCGTTATCTACTATGTAATTGTTCCCTGGCAATTGTTCCCTGGCATAAATATTAGAAGGATTCTCTGGCTTGAGGCCCACTATGCGCTTTTTAGGTGTGATGACTGGGATACATGCGCCACTTGGAGATGGCTGGACGAGCGGAATACGACCAGGCGCACCGGACCAGCCCTCCCCCCAATATGTTCTTTTCCACCGCAAATTTAATGCACTGGGGAATTCCTGGATCTATTTTGCTTTCTTATTCCAGACCCCGAGTTGTGGCTGTTGGAGAGTTTAAGACATACCCTAAATTATACAAGACATCCAAGAGATGGTTCCTTGGGAACAATGTCCCCCGCACCTTTCCAACCGTCCACGGGTACGGAGTAGTTTGAGAGGCCAGTGATTTTTGGAAAGGAGGCTGGGAATAATCCTAAAGATCGCCAGAATAGTTGCTATATGAGTTTTGGGTAGGGGGATGTAATGCAAGTACTCCGTACTCCGTACTCCGTACTCCGTACAACAAACTTGTCACATAGACCAGCAGGGGTGTGTTGAGTTGTGTCCCCGAAGGGTCCAACAACTCGTCTACCCCGCCGTTATTATGCCGTTCTTTTTTTCCTTCTTCTTTTCCTTCTCTTTTTTTCTCAATCAAAGTCGAGGGCGTCATCAGCCCAGTTTAGAATACCAATAATGAGGGTTGAGAGAATATAACCTACATATAATTAGTGGCCAGGAACGGGGCGGTCACACGAGGTTCGGCATTTCTATGTTGTAGGGAAAGGTGTATTCAGACCCAGGTAATAATGGCAAGATAGTGGCATGAAAATCATAATTAAGCTAAGATTATCAAAGGAAAGAGAAAAAATTAAAAATAATATAAGAGAGGGAAAAACAAGGCCAACACGTTGACATCACCACACCACACTAAGAAACACGGTCGATATCAAGCCGGGTTTCGGGAACTTCCCTGCAATGGGTTAGTGGCACAGGGATTCCCACTTGACACTGGCCCATGTTGATGAAGACGGTACATGAAGCTCATAACTAGAGCATGTAACGTTACTTGCATTAAAGACTTAGCCTTCTCAGGGGCACGTCAAAAGGCATTCAACATAGTACAAGGCCCAATATACTTCAACGGAATACCGAGTTCGAAGTTCACCGTATGCTATAGGCATTGAGGGCTTGTCTACGGAGTTTGTTGTATGCAAGATATAAAGTACTCCGTGTGCCGTGTTCAATTTCAACAACATGGCCCACGGAAAGTGACCTCGAAGGGTATAGTCCGATCGATCAACTTGCGACCAGTCACAAGTGACACTATATAAAGTTGTAGACCCTGATGACGACTTCAAGTCCAGACTCTACTCAGGTAGGCTCTAATGCATAGGTATCACCGATCACAATTTCCCGTTCTCCGACTTTTTTGACTGTGCCTGACCAGAAGTCCAATCTGGGGTCTTTACCTAGAGTCTATTATTATATGCACATTTCCAAAGGCAGATTTCGGGTAAGCGTGGCAGACAGGTGTCCCTGGCACATTTCCCGGTTCCACTTTGCATCGTGTCTTTCATTCGTGAGGTTTCCCCACAAAACCCTATGTATCTTATCACGCATGTGGCTCTGAGAGGGTTTGGGTATTGAGAGGTCTCATGACAGAAAATATCTTTAGGAACTTACCTTGAGACCAGAATAGATCTCGGATATTGTGATGGCTCCATATGCGACGAGAGAGAGACAGATAGAGCGAGAAACGAGAGACGAAAAAAAGAAAAAAAAACAAAGAAGTGACCCACCATGGAAGCCTAACCCAAAATGGATATCTCGCAGAGAATCCCAGAGCTCCCGCATCGCCAAGGAGCCACCTGCATCACCAGAGTCAATTAGCCGGGCTTTGCTTCTCTGACTTTCCAGTGTTGCCATATTCCCGTACTTCGGCTCAATCTCACATTATCTGAGACCTCATTAAATCATCATTGGTTCAACACTACCTGGTCGTCTAGTCAACCGGGCCCGTGTACCTACCTACTTGGACTAGCTTTCAAATCTGCATTCAGGTCCCTAATGTACCCTACATCATGACCAGCCTCTCCACTGGAGGTATTCATCCGATCGTTCATGTCGGATTTGGTTGGCTTTGGAAGAAGAGCGCCACTTTTTCTGACTTTAGTCTCTTTTGAGTGCCCAATGTTGTACTGGTTGACTCTTGGCATATGACCATGACCACAGAGCGGAGCCCACCTGGGCATGAATGGAGCCATCGAGTAATTCAGACAAACCAGGATTCCAGGTTTTGTGGCTCTGAGGAGGCCTGAACTGAGTGGTATATATAGATTGTCCTTCACCCCATTCCCCTTCGGCCTCGATCCTAGAACAATTTCGATTTTTATATTGCCGATTTAGGAACTCTCTCGCTACGGTTCCTTATTGTCCTTCGTTTCAGGGAACATCTCAGCCCTATCTACAAACGTGACTAGTTTGATTGAGTACATATCGACCGTTCGTTTTACCAGTCAATATGCGGAACGCTCCAATCGTTCTGCTCTACGCCGCGACCTTGGCGTCCGGCATAGTCATTACTCCCAGGAACCCTGGTGAGGCTCGCATTGCTGTCCGCGGCGGTGGTGAAGACCACAATGGCGGCGACCCTTGGTGGGGGAGAGCACGGTGGTGATGGAGATCACGGAGATGATGGGGATCATGACGACCCTTGGTGGGGTGGTGATCATGGTGATCATGGCGACCACGGCGGCCACGGCGGTGGCCACCCACCGGTGGAGACCACTCCCTGTGAGACTGAGACTCCTCCGCCTGTCGAGACCTCGACTCCATGCGAGACCGAGACCCCTCCTCCTGTCTCGACTCCTCCTCCTGTCGAGACCTCGACCCCATGCGAGACTGACACTCCCACTCACACTCCCCCGCCTGTCGAGACCTCGACTCCATGCGAGACCGAGACCCCTCCTCCTGTCTCGACTCCTCCTCCTGTCGAGACCTCGACCCCATGCGAGACTGACACTCCCACTCACACTCCCCCGCCTGTCGAGACCTCGACTCCATGCGAGACCGACACGCCTACTCTTCCCCCTACTACTCCCCCGGTTGTGTCACCTACTACGACCCCAAGTCTGCCTCCTGTTGTGACGCCTACGTCGACTCCTTGCGAAACTGACACTCTCACTCACACTCCTCCTCCCGCATCTTCTACCCCATGCGAGACTGACACTCCCACTCACACTCCTCCCCCTGCTTCTTCTACCCCATGTGAGACTGACACTCCCACTCACACTCCTCCTCCCGCATCTTCTACCCCATGCGAGACTGATACTCCCACTCACACTCCTCCTCCCGCATCTTCTACCCCATGCGAGACTGATACTCCCACTCACACTCCTCCTCCCGCTTCTTCTACCCCCTGTGAGACTGATACCCCCACTCACACTCCTCCCGCTTCTACAACTCCTCCCCCACCGACCTTGCCTCTTCCTACCACTCCTTGTGAGACCGACACCACTACCCCTCCTCCCGTTATCGTGACTACGACCTTTACAACTACCACCTGCCCAGGTAAGTCAAACGCTCGCTAGTATTTGAATCTCTTCATCATGATGGCTAATGAAATTAGTGACCTGGACCACCATCTCGACTGGCTCAACAACCTACACTCACCCTGTGACTCAGACCAGCACCATCACTGTGACGTCTGTTTCCACTTGCACTGAGGGTTGCCCTCAGCCCACTGAGCCTGCTCACACCAAGCCTGCTCACACCGAGCCTGCTCACACCGAGCCTGCTCACACCGAGCCTGCTCACACCGAGCCTGCTCACACCGAGCCTGCCCACACCGAGCCTGCTCACACCGAGCCTGCCCACACTGAGCCTGCCCACACTGAGCCTGCTCACACCGAGCCTGCTCACACCGCGCCTGCTTCCACTGAGACTGCTCCTGCTGAGTCTGCTTCGACTGAGCCTGCGGCCACTCAGCCCGCTCCTACTCAGCCCGCCCCGGCAGAGTCGAGCTCCGAGCCTTCTTCAACCTCCGCCCCTCCTGCTTCCTCCTCCCCTGTCTTCAACAGTGCTCCGGCTCTCCAGAAGTCCGCAGCTGCGTTCATTCCCGGCCTTGCTCTTCTGTTTGCTCTGTTCTAATTGATTGAGGAAGTTGATATGTCGAATGTTTTATGGTCTTGAACTGAAAGATGTGATTTACATAAAAAACAACAACGAAAAAACGATCAAAAAAATTGTGTTCGGTATATCCAGTCTTGGAGGATGTCTTGGTCTTCTATTTAATTTGCACCTTGGATTCTGGCAGAATGACGGTTATTAATGGGTTTTATTGACGACTTGACACTCCTTATCCATGATTATGGGACCCTAATTATAGTTATATTATAAATCTACTCATGAATATTTTCAACTATTGTACATCTTTTCCAGCAAGGTCAAAAAATTCTAGTAGTTTTGTGTCGTCTTGTATACTTCAGCCCTGTTTGAAATTAGGGCTCTGACAATAGGGCTCTGACATAAGGACGATAACGATAAGTGGTGCAAACACCGAACATTACCCGGTGTGTTTGCATGATGACCCGTGTCCTCATCCGACAGCTCTTCCAAGCTTCAAGTTACCGCCAAGTGGCCACAGTATCCCTTTGCTTCCAAATGGCTTAATTCTGAGTCATAACATCTTCTTTTCGTTTCTTTTAATCCTCTCACACAACCAGCCCCTAAACCACCGCGAATATCGAGCGATCCCATTGCTCATCCGATTTCCAGCCTGGCGCGAAGCCAGCTAGCGTTCAGCCCTATACACTATCCGGCAAACCGGTGGAGCGCCTTGATATCCATCTGTCAGTTCTCATATATACGTTTGCAAGAGTGTCATTTTGCACTCTTTTGAATCACACGCAGCACTCCGAATCGGCGATCTGGCTGACTCCCGCAGTCGGAGCACAAACATAGATCATGGCGTCCTTAAATCGCCGACAATTATCTAGCTCGCCAATGCTATCCCTCGTGGTCCTCCCCTTCCTCATATTTCTTCTCAGCTTTGCTGGGCCAGCTTCTGCCGCAGGATCGGCTGTGCTGGGTATCGACGTCGGCACGGAATATTTCAAAGCAGCACTCGTGAAACCCGGGATTCCGCTCGAGATCGTTCTCACGAAAGATTCAAAACGCAAGGAGTCCGCCGCTATCGCTTTTAAGCCTACAAGAGAAAGCGATGCGCCTTTCCCCGAACGGTTCTATGGTGGTGATGCGCTCGCCCTGGCGGCTCGATACCCGGATGACGTTTACGTTAACTTGAAGACACTTTTGGGCGTTCCATTCGAGGATGGCACCAATGAGGTCGTCAAGAGTTACTGGAGTCGGTTCCCCGCTTTGAGGTTGGAGTCCGCCCCGGATGGTCGTGGTTCTGTTGCTCTCCGCAGCAACCGGCTGGGAGAGGAGCAGAGGAAGGATGCGTTCCTGGTCGAGGAGATCCTTGCCATGCAGTTGAAGCAGATCAAGGAAAATGCTGATGCATTGGCTGGCCAGGGATCTGATGTCCGTGATGTGGTTATTACATACCCTGTGTTTTACACCGCGGAGGAGAAGCGCAGCCTTGAGTTGGCGGCTGAGTTGGCGGGCCTCAAGATCCAGGCTTTTGTCAGCGATGGATTGGCCGTCGGCTTGAACTACGCCACTAGTCGTTCTTTCCCTAGCGTTTCCGATGGCGAGAAGCCTGAATACCACATCGTGTATGACATGGGCGCTGGATCGACTACTGCGAGTGTTTTGCGGTTCCAGAGCCGCAAGGTGAAGGACATTGGCAAGTTCAACAAGACTGTTCAGGAAGTTCACGTTGTTGGATCTGGCTGGGATAAGTCACTCGGAGGCGACTCTTTGAATGACCTTATCGTGAACGATATGGTCGCCCAACTGGCCGAGGACAAGAAGCTCAAGGGCAAGGTTACTCCGGCTGAGATCAAGGCGCACGGGAAGACCATGGCCAGACTCTGGAAAGATTCCGAAAAGCTTCGACAGATTCTGAGCGCCAACACCGAAACTGCCACCAGCTTTGAGGGATTGTACGACGAGAACGTCAACTTCAAGTACAAGCTGACCCGTGCCAACTTTGAGAAGATGGCTGCTGAGCATATTGCTCGTATTGGGACCCCGATTAAGCAAGCTTTGGCAGCCGCTGGTCTTCAATTGAACGATATCGAGTCTATCGTGCTTCACGGTGGAGCCATTCGCACACCCTTCGTGCAGAAGCAATTGGAGAACCTCTCTAGCGCCAAGAAAATCAGAACCAATGTCAACGCCGATGAGGCCGCTGTCTTTGGTGCTGCTTTTAAGGGAGCTTCTCTGAGCCCAAGTTTCCGTGTCAAGGATATTCGCGCCGGTGACGCCGCTTCTTACCCCGTTTCCTTGAAGTGGAACTCCGATGGAAAGGAACGAAACCAGAAGCTGTTCACCGCTACTTCTCAGGTCGGTCCTGAAAAGCAGGTCACCGTGAAGAACTTGGAGGATTTCGAATTCAGCTTCGCTCAGCAGGTTGGCCCGAATGAAGAAAAGCCTGTCCTCAGTGTCCAGACTCAGAACCTTACAGCGTCTGTCGCCAAGCTGAAGGATACGTTCGGCTGCACCAATGCGAACATCACTACCAAGTTCACCATCCGTCTCAGCCCTGTGGACGGGCTTCCTGAGGTCCTGGCTGGTACCGTCAGCTGCGAGGTTGAGTCGGAGAAGAAGGGAATTGTGGAAGATGTTAAGGGCTTCTTCGGTCTTGGCAAGAAAGATGAGCAAGAACCGCTTGGCGAGGATGGCGAGCCCCGTGAATCGATTACTCTCGAGCCCGAGACAGAGTCCTCCACTGCATCTTCTGCCAGCTCTAAGACCACAACTACATCCACCAAGGATGCGAAGGCGACGCCCCAGATCAAACTGGAGGTCATTCCGATCAGCTTGAAGTCTGTGGCTCTCGGGTCTCCAGCACCATCAGCCGCGGAGCTCAGCCGCATCAATCTCCGCCTTTTCGCCTTTGACAGTTCGGATCGTGACCGCAACCTGCGCGAAGAAGCCCTTAATGAATTGGAGTCTTTCATCTATCGCAGCCGAGACCTCGCCGATAACGAGGAGTTTGTCAAAGCAGTGAAGCCAGACCAGCTGAATCTTCTCTCCGAAAGAGTCTCAAAGGCCAGCGACTGGCTATATGAAGAGAGCGACCACGCCAAGACTGCCGATTTCCAGTCCAAGCTCAAGGAGCTCAAGGCCATCGTCAGTCCTGCACTGAAGCGAATGAAGGAGACCTCCTCTCGCCCAGCACGCGTACAGCTCCTCCAGGACATGCTCAAGAACGCCGAGTCTATGAAGGAATTGATCAAGAACCAAATCGAAAACGACGAGCAGATCTACTCGTCTTCCCTTTCAGCCTCAAGCGCCGCCTCTACCTCCACTGAGCCCGAGACAAGTTCGTCGACCCCGGCCCCAGCCGCTTCCGACGAGTCCGTTGATGATCTTGACGAAGATCCTTACTTTGAGTCTTCGTCTTCTACCACATCTACCAAGAGTGCAGCCACAGCCAAGCCCACCGGCCCCAAGTACTCCCTCTTCTCTCCTGTCGATCTCACGGCCATTACTCAGGCTTATGAGTCTACTCAACCCTGGCTCGAACTCCAGTTGAGTCTGCAAGAGAAGCTTACCGAGTCCGATGACCCAGCTCTGACTGTTCTGGAGGTTGACTCGCGGATGCGCGAATTTGAACGCATTCTCAACCGCATGTACGAGAGAATGACTGCCGCTGCTGGCCAGCAGAAGAAGAGCAGCAATGGCAAGAAGGGATCGAAGAATAAGAAGCCCGAGGCCGAAAAAGAAAAGGCCAAGGACAAGCCCAAAAAGGAGAAAGAGGATCTTCCTAAAGATGAGCTGTAAAATATCCTCTTGGCCTCTATTTACCTATGCATTTTGCATTTGCTTTCCCTTTCTGTTTTCAATATTGAACCGCACAGAGCATTTTTTTGTCTAACGCACCCCATGTATCATGCACACATTACATCTTGGAAAATAGAAAAGAATCGCAATGGAGTTTGGGCTGAGCGTTAGCAATATTTCTACCTTTGGTTCTTATCGTCGCCTTCAACGTAACAATCCTACACTCATGTCTATAAATTCATTCAAATAAAATAAATAACAATCCATTTTCTATCTATCACCAATCCTTTTGGTAGACTGCATAGGTACTTCAACGAAGTACCTGTGCTCTCAAGCACCCTAATCCAGGTTCAAAAATCCATTCATACCAACTCTACCAGTCATCACCCTTTCCCACGCCCTTACCCTCTCCCTTACCGGCACCAGCTCCAAGACCAGCCCCAGACCCGGCGCCGAAGCCACCACCAAAGCCGCCCCCGAAGCCTCCGCCGATGGAACCACCGCCGCCACCACCGCCGCTCACAGCAGAGCCGCTACCACCGCCAGCGCCAGCACCAAGACCGCTGCCCTTACCAATACCGACATCTTTGTCTATTGCAATTTTATTAGAGACAGCACGGCCAACAAATAAATAGAGAGTGGAAGGACTCTTTACCAGTTGGTGCAGCAACAGCAGCAATAGCCATGCCGAGGAGCACGAGGAGGAAGTTCGACTTCATATTTGCTTTGATCGAGCTGGTATTCAATGACCATCAATTGCCTGCCCAAATCACATGTGCAAGAGAACGCGATATGGTGCAATGTCTTACCGAATGATTTTGATGACTGGATTGGTAAATTTGAAGGTTATTTTCTGTAGAATTGACATCTAGATCAGTGGCTTGATACCTCCTTTTTATACAGCCAGGTTCGGCCTTCGATACTCTGTGCAGTACAAGACTAGCCGGAGAAGGCCTTTCAGCTCAGATTGGGGACTGAGCGTATCCCTCCGGTCGAATTGATATGGCATGCGTGGTGTCCAGTCGTTTTTGTGGCCAGAGCGTTGAATTTAGAATTCGTGATTGTTCTGGATCTGGCGCGTATTACAATGAGAATTCCTGGATACGGGGATCTGGCATTACTTAGCAAGATTATGGGTGTTATATTAGACTTTACTGCTCTGGGGAGGTATATCGCATGCTTCAAGCTATGATATCAAAACCAGGTCTTTGGATTTGCGACTTGTTTTGTTGCATATTACTTATTTTGCCTAGATCTAGTATTGTTTCTGGTAGTTGGAGCTATAACAAAATGATTAAATATAGATCACTTCGAACTCCAAAGCCCTCGCTGCTTTTGAATTTGCCTGGCCACTTTGTAAAGTATACGCCATGATCTGAGGTAAGCAAGCCCATATGGCTTGATCAAAAGGCATGGCTTTTAGGAGACAATTATAGAACATCGACTTCAATTAGCTATTCGAATTATGCTCAATCTGTTAATTCTGTAAATGTATCTGGCTGACATCCATCTTGACTTGACTCGAAGACTCGCATGTACATTGTATCCTTTCTCATCCGCATTTGACCAGACTCTTCATCGCCTACCTGCATATTATTACATGCTTGATCCTAGCTGTGTGAGATCTGCGCGTGTTTGAGCAACGGAGCTGTGCATGATGACAATGGTCTAGTTTACTATGACATGGACATCTGAGACTCGGTCGATGTGATAGTAGTTGCATCTGAGGTGTCCACCGGTGATACTTTTACTACTTACTGTATGACTTTCAATCTATATGAAAGCGTTGAAGTTATATTTGTGTGGGTGGTCATGTCCAACTCGGTATACAACGAATGGTAGAATGTGCACATGGAAATAGCACATTTCACAATTGGAAGTACCACAGTCTGGGAAAAGTCGATCCGGGTAACCAAAATATGACTCGGACAGATATGAAATGGAAGCTTATATATAAATCAGCTAATACACTTTACGTTATAGTGTTTGTAGAGCTTCGTCAGTCTCTTCAATAAGTTCTGTAGTTCGGGGAATCCCGGCGGGGAGAACAAGAGTTGGAGGATTGTCACAAGATATATGAAGCTTCTGTGGTTCCGTTCAAACAAATACATTTCTCTTAGGGTATTCATATCGTGAGACTGGATCAGGCTGTTGGGGAATTTATATAGGACCCAAGCGCATAAGTTTGTGGAAGTCTGGGATTTGGTTAATACCACGGGAAAGAGAACGAGATAGCACAAAAAGTATTTATGCTATGATTTTTCCTTGATGGAAAGCTAGATCTTATATTCATTCAATACATAAAGACGAGAACATTCTGAGAGAAAGTGGTTCAGGGAAACGGAAGTCCCTTGGGAGGCTGGCGGAGAATGGATGGAACAAATAAGACGTGTCAATGACTATTTCAAACTCCTTTAGGAATCACAATAGAGCCGATTGGTTTCAATTGTGCCTATTATGCTCCAATTAAGGAACAATTGGCTGATTGAGCTCCAAACGAGTCAATAGAGGTACAATTGAAGTATATGTCTTCCCCGTCCAAATTCAGTAAGTAGGGCTTCTCCGCATTGGCCCTGCTGCCGCTATCCCCAATCGATAAGAGAAAAGTTCCTGGAGCTCAACCTCCTCCGTCTAACCCCACCCATTACGGACGATAAACAAAATGGAGAAGCCAGAGATTGTGGAGTCTCCGCGCAAGCGACAGAAGACCGAAGATGCAGGCTCAACGGAGGTCGTTACTGTCGGCGATGGCGCAAACGACACCCCAAGCACCGCAGTCTCGGATGCCCAGGCTTTGAAGGAAGTCGAGGTCGGAATCACAGAGTTTGTGAGCAATGATACCGAGGGATTCTCGGGTATCTTGAAAAAGAGGTGAGTTGTTCAATTCCTTGAATCGAGAATGGCGCTAAGAATGGCGCGCAGATACACAGATTTCTTGGTCAACGAGATCACGACTACCGGCGAAGTCGTCCACCTCCGCAATATGGATGCGCCCAACACTTCCAACAAGCCTGCACCTGCGCCTGCGCCCAAAGCACCCGAAGTCGAAACTCCGGCTAAGGAACAAACCGAGAGTACCCCGGCCAAGGAGGAGACAGCACCAGCTGAATTCCAGGTTTCGGAAGAAGACCACGCTCTTTTGGTCGAATACTTTGGCGCTCAAAATGCCACCGAAATAATCAAACTCCATAAGAATGCTATGTCTAAGCCAAAGAGTCGGCCTAGCGACTTCGGAAAAGTCAACGTTGGCGTGTCCGATCGCGACCTTCGCACCAAGATCCACCAGGCCATTCGTCGCATCTTCAACTCTCAGCTGGAGTCCAGCACCGATGGAGAAGGCGTCATGGCAATCACAGCAGCAAACAACCGTTTCAAGCGCGATTCGAGCGGAGGGCGAGGCAGCAATGGGCGAGCCCAGGGCAACCGAACAAACTGGGAAGAACTCGGCGGGCCATACCTGCATTTCACCCTCTACAAGGAGAATAAAGACACGATGGAAGTCATTTCTTTCATCGCTCGCTCTTTGAAGATGAATGCTAAGGCTTTCCAATTCGCCGGAACAAAGGATAGACGCGGTGCGACCGCGCAGCGCGCCTGTGCTCTCCGTGTCCATGCCGATCGACTTGCACGTCTTAACCCTACTCTTCGCAATGCTCGCATTGGAGACTTTGAATATCGCAAACATGGCCTGGAACTTGGAGATCTGCAGGGAAATGAGTTCCTAATCACTCTGCGAGACAGTGAAATCCCTGGAGTGGACCTGAGTGATTCTCAAGCTGCGATTGCCAAGGCCTCAGATATCGTCGGTACCTCTTTGAAGAACCTCTATAAGCGAGGATACTTCAACTACTATGGTCTTCAGCGATTCGGAACCTTCGCCACTCGAACGGATACTATCGGCGTCAAAATGTTGCAGGAAGATTACAAGGGCGCATGCGATGCTATCCTGGAGTACAACCCCGCATCTCTTCGGGCTGCGATGGAGGGAGCTTCCTCTACTGCAAACATCAGCACTGATGATAAGGATCGCGCCATGGCTATCAACATGTTCCAGACAGGCGGTAGCATCGCCGATGCTCTACAAAAGATCCCGCGCAAGTTTACCGCTGAAGCTAACCTGATTCGCCACCTCGGCAGGAGCCCAAAGGACTACTTGGGCGCGCTGCAGACTATCCCCCGCAACCTGCGGTTAATGTACGTGCATGCATACCAGTCGCTTGTCTGGAACTTTGCTGCAAGTGAGCGCTGGAGACTCTACGGCGACCGGGTTGTGGAAGGCGACCTCGTTATTGTTCAGGAGCACCGCGAGAAAGAAGATGCCTCTACTGTCGTGGCTGCCGAAACCGTCGATGCTGACGGTGAAATCATCATTGTTCCTCAGGGCGAGGACAGTGCTGTTGCGGCTGAGGACATGTTTATGCGCGCACGTGCGCTGACTGCTGAAGAGGCAGCAAGCGGCAAATATACCCTCTTTGACCTGGTCCTTCCCCAGCCTGGATATGATATCATCTACCCCGAAAACCAAATGAAAGAATTCTATCGCACCTTTATGCAAAGCGAGCGGGGCGGTGGCCTCGATGCTTTCAACATGCGTCGCAAGTGGAAAGACAGCAGCCTTAGCGGTAGCTACCGCAAGGTTTTCAGCCGCATGATGGGAGAGGATTACTCTTTCGATGTGAAGCTCTACTCAAAGGATGATGAGCAATTTGTTGAGACGGACCTGGAAAAGCTGAAGGGCGAGAAAAAGGATGTCGATGCCACAAAGGCTCCTGAGGCCACTCCTAATAAGCTGGCTGTTGTGCTGAAATTCCAATTGGGATCAAGCCAGTACGCGACTATGGCGTTGCGGGAGTTGACGCATGGAAAGGCCACAGCCCACCAGGCTGACTTTGGTAGCGGAAGATAAACCAAGACGAATCAGCAGAATTTGTCTACAGGCATTGAAGCACCCAATACTCTGACTATCGAGATGGCCATGATTCCATTCAAGTCTCATCCAAGTACTTAGTCTGAAAATAAATCCCAAATGAAATTTTCTAAATCATTCAACATCCCATTCCAACATCCATTGAATGAACCAAACGCCAAAGAATCATCACCAAAATGCGCCAACGGAACCGATATTAACTTCGTTATATCACATCATCTTCCTGGCATTTCCAAGCCCCACATAATCACCTAAACTGCCTCCCCTCATGCTGGCCTATCGGCGACACCCCGTCAAAAGACGACACCACCGAAACCTCATCATACTCCCTCCCCGTCCCCCTCCGTCCCTCCGTATCCGACACATCAGAAACAGCATCATCATCGTCCCCACTAACAGCAATACCAATACCAACCTCATCATCCTCAAAATCCTCAAACGGCATCCTCGCCAACCGCGACGGGGTCCTAGACGACCCCACCGGCCCAACCCGCCCCCTCAACTCCTGCTCCGTAGCACTGTGTCTGCGATCAATCGGAACCGCAACCGCAACTCCAAGCTCTGGCTCCGAATCACCAGGCCCATGCACCGACATGCGGTTTGCAGAGCCCGAAAGAGGACTCGGGCCTGGACTAGGCGTTCGACCCCGTTCCTCTGTCGACGGTGATATATTGATCACGGGGATCTGCATGGGAATTGACATCCCTGGCGTTGATAGCGAGCCTCGTGGTCCTGGGGCCGAGGGCTTCACATTTACCATGAGCGCTTGTGTTGATGGTGTGTTTATTTGCCTTGTTGCGATGTCGTAGGGTGGTGGCAGTGCGTTGCGTTCCCTTTCGCGGCGCCGTCGGCGAGCCAGAAGGAATAGTAGGGCGAAAATTAGGGCTATGCCGACTATTGAGACCGGGACAGCTATGGCGATTTTAGTTGTTGTTGATGTGCCGCCGGAGAAAGCGGTTGGGTCGCTGGTTGAACTTGTTGTTTGTGCTGCTGCTGATTCGGTCGATGTTGATGTTGATCTTGATGCTGAGGTGGTGGATGAAGACGAGATATATGATGATTTTGATCCTTGGGAGGATGCTGACGATGTTGCTGATGGAACAGACGATGCAGTTGGTGAATATGAAGTCATTGCATCCAATGGGCTGGTTGGTATCGGTGTGTTGTATACCGTTGCGCTAATATCGATGGCTGGAGTCTCGCTTTGTGCCGAGTACGCGGTCAACTCGCTCACTGAAGGCCATGGCTCGGTTGGAAATAGTTCCGTGACTGTTGGATCTGCTTTCACCGTATCTGGTGTATAATACTTGTTTTGTCCGCCGGCCGTCGTCGTGAACACCATTCCATCTAGGCCTGCTGGTGCTACTGACGCTGTATCAACTGACTCTGGCGGGGCGGCTCCCGGGGCATCTGCATCATTCTCATTCATCCCGGTGTTCAAGGGCCAAGGGATCAATATCACCATAGCGAGTATGGCGAGTTAAGAAATGCAGGTTCTCGGGGCACTTGAGTTTTATGTGAGGGCTCCAAGGCAAAGACAAAGAACCGCCACAAACGACACAAAAGACAGGACTGGCGCAAGAATTATCTTATTCAGTCCCACTTTGGATAAGTGCTGAAGATTTCTTTGTATAGGTATAATGATGTGTCTGAATAGGGAGGCTCAAAAATGGTCGAAAAGTTGCAATCGCATAGGAAAAGAAACTACAGAATCTTTTAGGAGAATTAGAAGAATAGAAGACATTATTCACACATCATACAGCCCATCAGCCCCCGGGGTGGGGTTAAAGCACTGCCCTAGGATGAGACTGACACAAAGAAGCGCTTCAATATGCAGGGCTATCTGGCCTCGGCGTCAATGAACTTGGCATTCTGGTTTGTTTTCTTTGAACTGATACTTGCTACATTTTCCTCTAGAAGAATAATCACTGTTCGCCACGCAGATAATCATTTGGATACATAGAACATTCTAAAATCCTCAAATCCATGAGGCTCACAAGGAATGCTATTTTTACTCGCTTCGCGCTAATATGGGGGCCACGTAGGATCGGCGCGAGCCCTAACTCCTTTGCGTTTAGTCGCCAGGCGGGGGATTCAACAGTTCTTGGGCTTATGGAAAAGCTCGTAACGGGGGTTTGATATTATTGGAATATTACTTTGACGCTGACAACTGTTATATCTAGCTGCATATGAATAGACAGGGGGCCACTCGTATTTGGCTGTTCTTTGACAAGAAATCATCCGCTTAACTCAAGCACAGCATCCGATATTCATATTTAATGCTGGACAAAATCCACAACTAAAATTATGTACGCCCTCGAAAACAAGACGCCTTGGGACTGGGCGTATCAGAATATAAGCCAACTCATCGCTTTCACTACTTAACTGGACCACTGTGTTAAATGGACAGTCCACGAGTAAAGTTGAGATAGGACCCCCTAATACTCGTTCAACTTGTGGGTAATTCGGATGAAATCTTAGATTTAAAGTCTCATCCTCGGGATAATTTGGAATAGATGTGTGGTACTCAGTTCGCAAATTCAAGGGTAAGCCTTACGCTACTTGCACAGGTGTGCACTTAGGTAGAGTAAAGATGAAGTTTGTATATTTACACCCTGTTAAGTCGCCTTAGGCTTCGATGCTCGCAGAATACTACAGGCTAGTATGATGTTATGCCAAACAAATAATTCAATAAAAGTAAATCGGAGAAATAGATCCCCATCACATTGCGTGGTATTCTATTTCTGTATTTGGATAAGATCTCGGGTTGGGGATCTTAGTAAGCATCAGTGGCAACGGGCTTCCTTGGAACCTCCCCGCATTTCCAAAGGGAAGTCTGTTTTCCTATGGCTTCGCTATAATTTGTCGACATCTCATTGGGCCCGAAGTAGTGATGGAAATGGAGGGCAATATTCATACTTGCAGCGACAGTTCGTATTCCAGCCTGTCGCTGCCTCGGCCCGGAGGATTTCAAGTCACAGAAAAGCGCAGACTGTTACTGGTATACATCCATGGCTTCATGGGCTCAGAGGCTAGCTTTCATGACCTTCCGCTGCATGTCCATGATCTCTTGACAAGCTCACTGAGTGAGTCGCACGTGGTATACACTCGTATGTATCCACGATACAAATCTCAAGGCGAGATACAGACAGCAGTAAATCAATTCAGCGCCTGGTATGTGATCCTAAACAAACTACCCCGAACTGCTTCAGTGTAAGAGTTTCAAAAAGTTATATCTGCTAAATGTGAATCTTACAGGATATCACCACATGAGGCTGATGATCTCGATATCATCCTACTGGGACACAGTCTCGGTGGAATCCTAGCCGCGGATGTTGCGCGCCTGCAACAAGATGGACAAGCAAAGCATCGCATTCTTGGAATCGTGGGTTTCGACGTTCCCTTTCTGGGAATACATCCACGCGTCATACCCACCGGAACCATGGGATCAATGCCTAAGAAAAGCCCAGCAGCTGAAGAAAAGCTCGCTGAAGAGGAAGAATCTCTGGGCTTGGAACCAGCCTTCAAACGTCCCTCTCCAATTCCAAATCCCAACTTTGACCCCCGTTCATGAACGATGTGCGTCTAGTCGAGCGTGGGTTTTTCAAAGGCATTATGCATTTTGTCAACAAGAATACCGACAACCTCTCACGGTCGATATTCGATCGCATCATGTCGCCCCTGAAATTTGCTGGATGCGTCAACAACTACTCAGAGCTTCGTCAGCGGTACCGAGATCTAATGGAACTGGAAGCTGCCGAGTCTAGTCCTTGGAGAGTACGATTTGTTAATTATTATACTGCGAGCACTGGCCGAAAACCACGGCCTCCTAAGGCCAAACCAGCAAAGAAACCCAAGAAGGCCAAAAAGGATGACGAAGAGCCCCCAATGGAGGCCACGGAAATTGATCAGATCGAAGATGACATCGAACCTGATTCAAGAAAATTACCAGAGACGCTTGAGGGCTCTCAAGAAATCGAAGCAACTACTTCCATGGGCAATCTGTCAATAGAAGGGCAAAAGCTGAAGTCTGCCAATTCTTATTCCTCTTTGGTGATTGAACAAATCAAGGATGAGCAAGGATTCCCGCCAACAGATGATACAAGTATTGCACCGTCTACTTCAACGTCCACCGATAATACAGAGAGCCCGTCGCTCTCGGGAAACGGTTCTCTCTCGGCAGAAAGTGGCTCCGTCTCATTATCGGAATCCACGGACCCTCCCAAACAGCAACTTCGCAAGTTTATTCTTCTGCCCTCACATCATTGGAAATACAATGACAATGCTCATTGGGAACCAATATTAATGCAAGACATGGACGAAGTGATGGCCCATCAGTCTATGTTCATCCCGCAAGGCTCAAACTACGACCACCTTGTTGGAAACAGCGTTGGGTTAATAGAGCAATGGATTGAGAATGATCTTAGTCGAAGGTTTCTCCAAGAAAACCTTGATTAAAGACATCTTATACAATATACATCAGCCTTAATCCCGTCTTACTTTCCTTGTAAATGACCCGGTATTCAAGATCTTGTTTGTGTATCCATTGAAGCTGTTTTGGAAAGCAGCCATCCATCATTTTGCAGCTCTTGGAACACATCCTGAGGATCAACCTCCTTAGCGATAGACCTGAGCTTTTCCACGTTGTCTGGCCCATATGTAGCCAGTGGATCCTGGTCTCGCAAAGCATAGTTCGAGTATTTAAAGTCAATGTATGTTCCGTTCTCCTTCGCGACGGCCTCGGCTTGATCGATGATTTTGCGACTTGCTTCTAGTATAATGCTCTCGTCCTCAGCGCGCGACCACTGCGTCATGACCAGCAACCCTAGCAAAAGTCAGTGAGCCCCAAGAAGAGTCTCGGCTTCTCTGCATACATTGTTGTGGCTCTGCCTTCAAGCCAAGAGGATTGCCTCCTTGATTGTCGCAAGCCCTAGAAGTAATAGAGGATATTGGCTGGATGACCAGCATGGATTAGACAATCAAATGGTGAAAGCACCGGGGAAAGAAATACCTCTTAGGTTCAGTAATTGTGGAAGGCCCCAGGAGACTGACCATGTCATACACAGTGTAGATCTTAGACAGTGCGACCCGGGAAGCACATTCAATACCATCAAAGGAATTGAAGACGGCGGGCTTCTCCACAACGGGGTCCGTATAACTGAGAACTACCATTGTGGTATCCTTGATAAAGAAGCAGAGTATATTTGCCTTGGAGTCTTTTTCGTTTGCTTTGTGGTAATTCATGGTAATATCTGCGGTCGCGCGATCTTCGGAGAGCGTTGTGGTATTGAACTTCTTCATCAAGAGGACCACACCACCATCGGTACTCGTGAACCCCGGATTATGGATGTGGCCGCCGCTGCGGACGGAGAATCTGATACCAAGGAATCGACAGAGAGCTAGCGCCTTGCCCACATCCTGGGGGGTTTGAGGCGTCACAACAATTCTTGGAGTTAGTCGGCAGTTGGTAGACCTTTTCATATAGCGGAAGTTAGATGTGCACACGATAAATGGCAGGGAGTTTTATTTACCAGGTTGTTTCTCTCTGCTCGGAGAAGTTGGCCTCGCTTTGTTGTGTAGCATCATTTCCACAGACAAGTGGAAATAACTTCTCTGCCACGCTTATGCGGCGACTTGCCTTTTCAGCATCATCCAGAGCAAGAGATTTGATGAGTACTGATCTGACATTGGCTGATTCTTCGGGAAGCTGAAGGATTGCTAGGAGACTTGACATTTCTGCCATTTTGGGTAGTAATCACTCTTGCAATTCGTTTTTTTCTCTTCCTAGAGAGGAGTGCTGAGTTGAATGATCTTAAGAACCCATGGCTGAGCGATGGCATCGCTAGTCCCCCAAAATGCACAACGCGGTAACGGGCGGCACTTGCCTCCATGCGTGAGTGGATGGCCTTAGGTGCAGGAACCGCATGAGCAGCGTACATACCTAGGCCCTCATACGTTCACATCACGCTATTCCGCACCCAACATCATGGCTCAGGTCTGTTCCAGAGGAACTAACATCAGGCCGCCCGGATTTACTGGGAAGTGTGTCCATTGGGTTGTGTCTCATAGTTGGTCCTCGCAACGTGACTCTCTCTCCCAATTGCTTCATAGTAAGTCGGCAAACTATAGATGACACCGGAATAGAAAGACGAGCACGCGTAGCCTAGAGTAAGAGAATGGCTATAAATTGAAGCTGTGTCCACTCAATAGACACTGTGACAACATACTCATAACTGATCATCTACTATCCACTTCAATATATACGTACATCATTTGCTTCTCAGATATATAATAAGTAGCATGCTTGGGTGCTTGACCGGCTGCTTCTGTTCTTCTTAGATATATATATATATATATATATATATACACATATATGTTGATGGAAGCTACATGTCATTTCCTCCAATATTTACGTGGGCTACAGAGAGAGTAGACATTTAAGGGCAGTGACAATGACTTGAAGACCAACCGAAGATATTTTCATGTATAGCCTATGAATATTTACACAACGGGACATAATTTACAAATGCGCAACGATGAGCGGCCTCAAAGTAAGCGAAGAGAATGAACTCATGTCCCCGTGTTGCGCGCCTTCGAATCATGACATATATATCCATATTTTATGGCGTCAAAGCAACATAAGTTTCGAGAGAAAGTACAAAGCAATCATGATTATCAGGTGTTTTGAATAGATCTAGACACTACTGCAGAGATTGTCTCGCTCTATTCAAGCGCTATCGGCGTCCAGTCTATGATATCGTATGTAGCTAGCTCTGCTGTCCAAGATCCCACGACAGCGGTACACCATTCAAAAGTATGCGCTCGTATACAGAGCTCACATAACCGTTTGGGGCCCAAGACACTGCAGCGTTTCCGCTAGAGTCCCTGTCAAACCTATCAAGCATCACACTAACTGTCCACTTCCCAATCCAGCAAGCACTCATATGATATCCATTGAGTTTCGCGCTATATCCTCCTCAACTCAATTTAGTGAATTCTAGCATTTCTTCCCAGGAACTGTCGCAAAACGCTTACGACTACCAAGCGATTCTATCTCATCTTGGACCGGGCACGGTCGGTCCAAGGCTGCATTCGGAGCAAAGTACCTAGACAATGACTCAAGACATGTCCCAGAGAGCTCAATGATCCGCGTCGCAGGAGTCCATCCCAATATCACGTAACAGCCCTGTCGAAGTCAAGTTAACACAACATCGCGAATGCAGCATACGCTTCAATTACCCAGCGCGCCCCGTACTTATGCTTCAAAATTCGCGGCCCTAGAAGCAATATGTAAGAGAAAATTGAGACCAACACCAAAAAACAGCATGCAAGTCTCCCAAGTAGGTAGGCCTGGGCGCAAGGGTCCCAATAATATGATATCACCCCAAATTCCCGCCAGCGATCATCTGCCCATTTCACCAATCAACGGGGCGCAAGAGCCTCCACCGTGCAGGCCAGACATGGTTCGTGCTCTGCAGGGCTGCAAATCACCCATGTCTGACATTCTCCAGATACTTCGATGTGCAGGGTCGATCCCGTCCTTATGGGGGCCACTGAGGGTCTGGCTTTCTCGGCATCTATGGCCCAACATCGTACTTTGGGTTATTTGGGACTTTGGGAATATAATGTACAGACGGGTAGTATGCCGCGCTACATAGAATTGTGCGAGTGAAGACGAATGTATAATCGATCTAAAATCACGAATACAATAGGTCAGTGTGCTGGCGCTGGTATGTGATACAGGCAGCATTAGTGCAACGCTGCATCTCTGCGACACTGTAAGGTTTTCCTTATGGACTGAGTTACAATTCAAGTGAATTAGAATATGTCTTAATGACTACTGGTGTCAGACGCGACTCGCGAAGTCATGGTAATCAATGAGTATTGTGGTGGTAAGTGTACACCTTCATCGCGACTCACATCGTAATTCTCATCGCGCTCCTAGAGATAGACAGGGTATGTATACAGGTACAACAGACACACGAGGATCCATACTGGAGAACCCCTGAAGGTCAATGAGGCTAAAAAGAGGATGTATTATCTCACACCAATCAAAGAAGCCCAACGAGAGACAGATCCCCATGAGCCTAGAACATAGGGCGTTAGTTCGCGTCGACTTTTGCCACAGTAAAGTTGGTTCCTGGAAATCGGGAAGAGCCCATGCAAGGCAATGCAATGCGAGTCAACGTGGAGTATGTACTCCGTACTAAAAAAAAAAAAAAATGAAAAGATATCAGAGGAAAAACAATTTCCGAATGTCATTGTGTTCATTGTGTTCAATAGCGAAAGAGAGCTGTTCTGTGAAGAGGAAAAAGAAAGCAAATAAGGCAAGGGGAGTGGAGAACAAAACGGGCCAGGCCACCAACCGAGAGACGGCCGATGGAGGCCCGGGAGCAACCAACCGCCTGTTCAGGCGCTGTGCATAAGGTATTTCGTACTATTGATCACTTTTACAGCCTCGATTCTCGATACTTCCTTCCTATAGGTCGCTCAAGTTCGTCCCTGCGTCTTCTAGATGACAGATGAGACAAATCATTGTCTGCAATCTACCAATGTTCAGAATGCTTATCCACTGGGGTCTTCATAAGATGTTGTACCTATGTTGTATGTATGCCAGAAATCCCGTAGTTGTACTTGGGTATTCAATAGAAATTCCCGGGCCTCTTCGCCAACGAAACAAACGAAGCTCTCTTGATTTCACCCTCGTTTCTGTCATAGCCGCTGATCATTAGGATATCATATCCGATCAGAATATCATATCCAAATCAAACGTACAACTCCGTACAACTCATTCAATTACGTTGTAGATGTCCAAAAGCAAAATTTGATTTCAGCACGGTCCCTGGTGATGCGAGTGTAACATAGTTCAGCGCTTTGGCTCCGATAAATGATAACCTTTATTAAACAATGTATGTTGAACCTCGCTTGGAGTATTGGTATGAAAACCATAAAATCTCCCAAAGCATAAACGCGACAAAAAAAGCCGAATGGTGAGCACCGACTCATGAGCATTCGTAGTTGCGTCACCGGTCCACAAATACACAATGGACCTGCAGCACTTGCAGCATCCAGGCCCACACTGATTGGCAATTTACTCCGTACAGACTATAGCGGTGGAGGGGGGGGGGGAAGCACTTTGCATCCCGAAGAATGCTAACTTCACTGGATGATCATGGGAAAGAGAAATGAATAGTACGTTGTACGATATACAACGTACAACGTACAGACCGGTATGCTAATCTACGATCTAGTGGTAGTTTTGCATAGACGGGCGCACTCCAAACTTTCTCGCAACTATAATGGGTTCATGATAAGTTATGATAGGATAGGATAACCTGGCAGCATGCGATAAGGAAAGAGGCTTGCATGTCAGGAGCTGTCCGTTCATCGAAGAATTGACAAGGATTTGAGAAGGTCACGAAGTTGATACCTCTGTTTGCGTGGTTTCCGAGTACCTGGTACCTGAGAGTTAGAGGTCGTGCTAATGTAGTCGATCCACTGACCCCATATAAAGTTTGCTAATTCGGGCTTTGGGGCTTTGTGGTCTATCATTTTTTTGTCATTGAAAGTGATGGCGTGTTGAGGGCTTGGCACGATTAGTCTCGAGTATCTAATCCATTCTAGTACGTGCTCACATATCTCAGTGTCTAGCCAATTTAGCACATACGTAATCTCGTGGTAACTTGCATGTCATTCTACATTGTAGTAAAAAGCTACTGCTACTCTGTCCGAGCGATTGCGAACTTGAGTTGCCACAGCCGGCACACATCTGAAACCGGGCAATGCGATCAGCAACATATTTTGCGGTGTCAAGAGCCCTAATAGATCACAACTTTTTCAGGGATCTACAAGATCCATTAAAGCCGGAGAGCGGGAGTGAAAATCCCTCGGAGTTGGTGACGACTTGATCGTGTAGATCCCGTAGGCACAGACAGGGGGGAGGATGTACGAAATGCAAATGCCTGATGATCACCCCAGATAAGCCACACTGCGCCACCAGCGATCATAGTGGCGTGACGGGCGAGAGCGGAGTTCTCAGCCGTCACTGAGCACACCAATGAAGACGGTGTACGTTTTGTACTTCTAAGGTTGTGGTATGGGTCGATGCGACAAAGGCCACTATCGAACCTTGACGGCATCGGGGCACCATCCGAGTGTATGAGGATGGAGACTTCGGCATTTGCCTAGACTCCGCCTGATGGAGGCTCCTCTGCAATAGTATGTGTGGTTGGTGATAGTGGTCTTTAGTGTTGACCAGCACAGAAAGCTCGTCCTGGGTTGGTGAAGAGAAACCACCTACGTAGTTGAAAAATTGAAAAGCTATCCCTTCAGATGCAGGGCCAAAGGATCTGGGGGAGTGTCCTCTTTCTTTTGGCTTCGGGATTCGGTCGCCCTTGCTGCGATCGGGTCTGTGCATTCACAAAATTTGCAGCGAAAAAGTTCAGATAGAGGAATCTTGTACACTCGACTGATTACAATTATCGAGTAGACCAAAGTATGATAAGAGACATAGATAATACCTGGGGTTGGACTAAGAGCGATGAACTAAGAGCGACTGAAACCTACAGAGTTGGGGAAGTCGACAGATTCGACAGAATTGACGGTGGAAGAACCCGCCTGGCTTACTATGGGCCCTTGGCGGGGCTCAAGACACTTTCCAGGTTTTCGGGATTCGAACGTACAATAGTTGCGAATAATTGCAGGAATAGCTGCACCCTATCAATAAGAATGTGAAGAAGCACGTCAAACCGGTTTTCGGGCTCATGGGACCCTGAAAGCCATGCAGGTATATCAATAAACCGTGGTGAAGGATGGGAAGAAGAAATATTGATGCAAGTAATAAAGGGAATCGGGCTCGATGTGGGGGAGGGGAGTTTTGTCTTGACGACGATCTGACAGTACAATATATGCTGTAGATACAGAATATTGCTGAACAACGATCGACCCAAATCGAAAATGATCGACAGAGCAGTGCGGGGCCGAGAGAGATAACCAGAGAGAGAAAGAGAGAGGAGCAGAAGCCGGAGTAAAGCCATTCTGGACCAATCTTCTAGGCCAGTCCGAACTTAATGCTGATAGTTTCATATCAGGGATATTCTCACAAATCAGCACAATTTAGAAACTCAGCCTTAGGGATCCTCCGAACAAACGCTAGTAAATACTCGATTGACAAGCTGGTTTCATCTCGGCCCACTTATGGGCCATGCAAGTGTACAACATAAATGTGATATACAGACAAACAATGGAGATAATAGCATGATTATGGTAGTATCATTCTTATTGCTATTTGATCCGGTCGGGATTTCGCACACCTGCAGCGGAGAACAAACATTCGAGGCCGATCGCTATCTAGACGGTTGAAAGGAAGACCAGCTACGGCGTGGCACGTCCCAAGAAGAATGCGAAACTCTGTGATTTGTAGCCACGCAGGTGAGCGAAACAGACGCCCTCCAACCAGAGGCAAATTCCACCATTCAGGTCTCAACTGACGCGTGATGGATCAGACGCAGGTGCAGCTCAGGCCGATACCGTCCGAACCGTTGGGCGGATGGGCGGTCTTTTCGTCGACCCAGCAGGATGGGTATCATTTGTTCCCCGAGACTTGCGGCTTTTGCTCCTCTAGACACATTCATTTCTCTCTTCTTTGCCTTTCACATTCCAATGAGGTCGAGTGGCAATTTGACACTGGATCAATATTCCAGTTCCAAGGTTAAGTAGCGGGTAAGAGCCGATGGGTCGAGGACTACACTAGACTCAAGTGGGATTAGCTCATATCAAACAAAATAAAAAAATAAATTCAAATGAGAATGAGAGTTATAATAAGATAACTCGGGCGATCCCTACTCTTGAGGAAACAACGCGGAGAAATAGGGGAATGCTCGGACTATGTGGAAGCTTTGGAATCTCAGATTGCTACTCTCCACTGAAGATTTTGCAGCGTCAACTGGGTTTGCACAGACTATGGTCAACGTCTGACCTGTCGCAAAAGTACGGGATGAGATCGATCCAAGCCTCCACTGCATGTCTGAGCGAGCTCATATTTTTATTATTTTCTATTATTTCCATCTTTAAGTGTTTCCCTACAAGACTTTGAAACATTGGAGATCAAAAAAGCCAGTTTTAGTGATTGTTCAACAAATCTGCTAACGATATTTGAAGTTCCTCTCCATCTGAGACTCAAAGTGGAGAGAGGGAGATCAGGGTCTCAGACGGTTCATGCTAAATGATCGACGCGGCCAGAAAGTCCGGGGACGATCGACCTGCATGTCCAAATAGACTCTGCTCACATTTTACGGAACCTAAGAGGTACAGCCTAGGCATTCCAATGTAGAGCATGCTGCAAAGCTCGATGGGATTGGCTATGTAGAGAGCATTTCGACAGATCAGTGGAGAGGATTCGAAAGAGATGCATGAACAAAACAAGAAATTCGAATTAAATAATAAGATTACTACATAATGTATGCCTATGTTGTGAACAGTACCCATAATACTTGGAAAGCCAAAATACCCCTCAAGAGTACCTATTAAAAAAGAAAGAAAAAAAGAATTAATTCTTAATATAATGTCAAAATAAGAATTAACACTAAAATGGAATAAAAAAGAAAAGAAAAAGAAATACAAAAATACACAAAAAAAGAAAAGGTGAGGGATGCAATCAATCCGCCGATCCAAGACTCTCTCTGCCTCATCAGCAGCTTCAGCCCAAAAGGTACCAGGAACAAGCTTCCCCCCGTGGATCATCGCCTCCATTGATTTTTCCCTATAAACTCTTTGAGACACCCAACCCTCGATTTCCTCATTTACCCCCCTCCTTGCTGTGCCCTGTTCATATAATCTCCTCTTCCTCCCCCCTGCCGTCCAACTCAATCAATCTGAGACCAACCTCCCCTTCAGGCTCAACCGTGATACCGCGTCGAAGGGCTTCTGACACCAATATAGCCTATCTTGTTCAGAGCCTCCCATACCAGCCCATTCTATTGTCCCAAATCGGCAATTTTGGTTCATTTTGACGCGAAACATCGCGAGCAAAGCTGCAGTCTTCGAGGACCTACAGTCGATCCCAGCCCAGATCCAGCCGTTTGAGCCTTTGCCGCGGTAACGGAGGACCTCATAGTCTACATTCCTAGCCTTGCTTTACACCTCAAGCACGCGACGCGCCTCTAAATTTGACCCGGAGTTCTCATCTGAGCTTAGACCATGGCGTTTAGCTGTAAGTACCATCTCCACCCCTCGGGATTCTATGCTGGACCAATTTGTTTATTTCTGCTCGTTTGTCCTCCATTCCCTTCATTATTTCGAACATTCTTTCCTTTCCCCTATACTCTGGGACCTAATACACATTCTCTTGTCTTGTCTTCACTCACTTTCTTTCCTTTTCTTATCTCATCCCTTCTCTTGTACTTTCCATTTCGTCATTGTCTTTTGGTCTTCTTGACCTCGCTGTCGACCCTCGCTCTATTTATCAACCACTTCGCTGTGTCTTTCGTTCTTACACAACCACATCAACAATTTACTAAAGCACACTGGACAGGTGACACCATTGATCCAGTTGCATCCCGATCTTTCAAGACTGAAGACCTGGACGACATGAGATCTCACGGACAACACATCTCGGATCGTTTGACCGTCGAGGTTGACTGCCACTCTTTGGGCCCCAGTGACTGCCCCTCGATGACTTCGAGCTTCTCTCCTTTGGACTCTCCAACTCCAACCCCTACCAGTCTCTACAGCCAAGGCTCAATGGCCTCACCCGGGTGGCACGAACCCACTCATTATCACCACAGTCTCCCAATGGAGCGCCGAACTTCCGCTACGCCTCTCCGCAGCGCATTCAGAATGGCAGACCTGACGTCAGGTGAAGGCATGATGAGCATGCCCTGCGGCAGCATGGACAGACCGGAACAGATGGCCATCTCCGACTATCTTCCTGCATATGAAGACAACGTCGACCAGCTTTGGATTCCACAGGATATGCCAAAGACATACCAGGAGGCTCAGTTCCCCTACCAAACATCGATGCCTCAATATAGCCAAATGGCCCGCAATTACTATCATCGTCCTCAGCAAGCTGGATACCTGCCTGAATCAGCCTCCAACCCGTGTCTGTCACGTCCAATCTTCAACCACCCCGCGGAGCGGATGTCCAACTCAGCCTCAATGACCAACATGCTTCACTGGATGCCATCTCATGAGTCATTGGTACCTCAAACCATTACACCTGCTCAGGTTCAGCCATTCCCTTCTGGACCTGTGACCCCTCCCTCTTCTTCTTACTCCGACTTCCCAGCCAATATCCCAACTTTCAAGACGCACACTCCTTCTACTCCCCACCGCTCTGCCTCAATGGGTACACCCTCAGGGTCAGATACTCCTGTCAGCCGAATGTCTGGACACAATGATTACCAGGAAGACTTCCAGCTCTCTCCTGTATATCGTGATGGCCTGATTCAGCGTCACCGCCAGCCTTCACGTAAGCCCTCGAAGAAGCAGCTCCTCCGCTCCAACCTGAGCCTGGAGAACCTTCCTTCGATCATTAAGCAGGTGCAATTCAAGTGCAAGGAGCCTGGCTGCAAGGGCCGTTTCAAGCGCCAGGAGCATCTTAAGCGCCACATGAAGAGCCATTCTAAGGAGAAGCCTCATGTGTGCTGGGTTCCTGGTTGCCACCGCGCCTTCTCCCGCAGCGATAACCTCAACGCACATTATACAAAGACACACAGCAAGCGAGGCGGTCGCAATCGCTATGTTGCAACACTCGATGAGACCAGTCAGGATTTCGATCCCGATTTCCGTGGCCAGCTGACTGCTGACGGTCGCCCTATCTACGGCAGCAAGCTTGAAGATACAATGCCCGATTGTGGCGAGCTCAGCGTTGATGGCTGGGATGATTAGTCGCACTATCGCGCCCCAAAAAAAAAGCAAAACAGAAAATCGAAAACCAACGAAAAAAAAACAAAATCATATTCCATGTGACCTTCCAAAAGGAAATATGGAATTCAACGAACAAAAATCAGAAATGTGGCCCTCATTGGACCTGGATATTGATACCCGCATACGAAATGGCAGAGGCATGGCCCAGATTGACCTCTGGCCGTTCTGGCGTTGTACATGTCTCTTGGAAAATCGGAGACTTTGATTTATTTATTCCTTTTTCGCTTCTGTTGCATAATTTGTTTGGTGCCAAAGGCTGGGAGGTGTTTCTGAACGACCACGGAATTTATCTGGCGTTGCATATGGTATTCCTTTTTTATTTTCTCTGGTCTGGGGAGGATCGCTACATGAAGGATCATTTGGGAAGAAACCCTCAGGGGTCGGCGATCGTGTATAATTCGCGACAACGTGTTGTTGTTTTTCTTTTTTATTTCTCGCATGTACTACCACGCCCATTACCGCACACTGGCCTAATATACAATATACACAAAATTCGAGAACTACATCGTTGCACTACATTGACTCCATTTTAGGCTCTTGCAGCCCTGTTCATTCTTCCTACTTCAAAATATTAAACTCAATCTTTGATGGGATCTCGCGCCGAACTTGTGTCACAAACTCGAGACTCAAACTTCGCGACCTCCACCGTGGTCGTGGGGCGTCGTGGCGTGGCATGAAAATGTTACACATCACACTCTCGGGCTCGAGGTTCTCTAGTTCCTGGATCTCTCCAAACCGATCTATCTGGTCGATTCCCGAGTGGATCTATGGGTCTCCCAACAAATTGGGCCTCCTGCAGACATTGGCATGGTCAAGCTGTGCCTCCTACTCGTCCTCACCAGTCAAAGCTCCCCACATTCCACTCTCAACGGGTCAGCTACTCCTATTGCAACTGTTTCAAAAAAGCCATGTCATCATCTCTTCACCGCGGCTATGGATTTCGTCTATCCACTATTACCATCAAACTATGTTGTACACACCAATGCAGAGAAGTCGGCGGAACACAACGCCCCGAACACGCACTGCACAAACACATCTCCGAGAAGCAACGAGTACAGACTCCACAGGACCCGCGCCATCTTCGACACCGCAATCGATATCGCTAGTCGCATGTATCAGACAGCCATGTGGCGCCATAGCCCGTTCTTCTCTTGAAATCCCAATCCAGAAACCCTGAATGTCCATTGCAACGCTGTAGTTCTATGTATAGTACCAAGCACTAAGAGCGCCAAAAACCAAAACCACACGAGAATGAGACAAAAAGCAAAAAAAAAAAAAAGAAAAAAAAAGAAATGAGACAAAATCCAACACGCTAGCACGCTCCATGACCAATGATTCCAAGGTGAAGAGCCGCGCTTGCTACCTAGACTATCGCCACCGTGGATGTTTATGCGTCACCTCCCATTCCCCATGCCCAATTCCATGCCCAGGGGGGCACAGGGTCTGTCTTCCGGACGAAATCCGTTTTTTTGCTTTTTTCCAATGGGCTCTTCGTGCATGGAATCTTGGAATCTTTGCTTCTCTTTGAAGTCTATCCCAGGGGTTTGGTAGGTGCCTTTGTTTCTGCACATTGCTTCTCCACTGCCGGCAGATTCCATTCCTCTTCTTTAGTAACTCGCTATCCGCGTCATTTGGTGGGTCATTCTAGACATCGTGCCGTCTTTTCTACATTGTAGTCCTAGATCAATATGTAGTACTTCGAACTCACACCCCCAATCCCATACACCGATTCCAAATATCCCTCATTCCAAATCCTATACGCCCACTGCTACACCGATTGTTTTGGCACATTGTGCGGTGTGGTCATTAGGCACGACGTCGAATTAGCCCGAGGCCCATGCCAATCCTGCATGCTGTGTGTTGTTACACGGCGCTATGTATATGCCATGCCGAACAAATTGGGAATTAGGGGTCCTTCCAATGACACCGTGGGATGCGAGAATAATATTCAAACATGATTTCCTCTACTCCATATTCGATTGGGCTTTACATGTCTCCTTTATTTTGTTTCTTTTGATTCGTTACTTTTGGCGATGCAGAGTATCTACGGACTTCATGTCCGGGATCGCGCCGATTGTAGGCTATTGATCCATGTGCGCCTTTTTATTTTATTTTGTTTTTTTGGGCACCTTCTGTTCCCTGATTTTCGTCTACGGATGCCCGATCGTGCTCTACCGATCGCTCGGTGAACTCAAATTGAGCCTTTTATGTTGAAGATGCCATCTATGATGAACCTACTGCACTCCCTTTTCTCAACAGAATACTCACTCGCCCGATTTCTCTATTTACTGAAGCCAAGAGAAATGCAATAGCGATGCAACATGTATGTTCAAAGTACAACGTACCTTGGTAGGTTGTATTATCCACATTCCTGGGAGAAACTCTTCCAGCCAGTCAGATGTCGACCGTCACCACACCGTATCGGTATGTCTGTGCGAACACCCAATACGAATTGATCTTGAGGTCGACTGTCATTGCGTGAGACATGAATCAGAGTTCAAAACAACATATTTGCAAACCTAGGCTCCAAGCCTGTCTCGATGCAACGCCCCAGAATTTTGTCTTCGCCTCGTACATACACATCCTATACGAAATACGGAGTACAGTTACAGATCTACAGCGCACATCAATCTATGTTGTACTGTCTCGAGGCTACATGCATTGGAATGTGATGCTAGCCTGTTCATCAAGCTAGTTCTAGACTTTGAGACTTGCAGTGTTTCAATACGAGGTATTGTCTAAAACTGCTTTTCTACAATTTTGTATCAAACATGCGATGTAACGCTGAAATGATCACTTTATCTATTTAAACGTCTTCAGTGAAGAAAAGAGGTCTAGCCTTTTCATTTGCTTGGCTGCCTGGATCCTAGGGCGATCTATAGATGCACGGCCGATCATTACCCCTAGTTTCGGGTGATCCTCATAACCGGTATAATCTTGTGCCTGGCCATTCGTCGCCTTGCTTGCATTCAATTTCACCTGCGGGATGCGACATTTACTTAGATAATTGCGTTAATATTTTCATTTCGTGAAGATCAGCTATATATGTTGTACATAGGTTGCATGTGGCATCCAAGACTTTCCCTTTCCATTTTAGTGCTCAGATCTTGCTGCTATATGATCTTAGAGTTCAATTGAGCACGCTACGCAGGACCCTTGGAAGCACATGTGTTGAGGCCTCGATGCCTGAGGCTGATGGTACGTAAACAACCTGTACGGAGCAGTTGAGGTCCAATACTTGCCCGCCTCAGTTTCACGCGCTCTTTCTTCTTTACCTTCGTCCAATTCTAGCTACAACGATAGTTCCATAGAGCTTTCTCTCATCATCTTTATCTTTGGTATTGTATCTATCCATCAAGACATGTAACCTTGGAAACACAACATGCACTCCATCTCTCCACCCCCCATAATCTCATAGAAAGGTTATTGGCGCCGTCAACGCGACTTGCAACTGTTCATGCTAAGTTTCTCTCTTATTCAAGTGTCAAATGACACTGTCATCCTTTGGCCCATTGATCGCTCTCCCTGTCCCTACTTAATTCCTTGTTTGTTGTTTACTACCACAGTGCCCTTAACCAGCTGACAGTGTCACCCCCTATGCGAATGAATAATTTCAAATTGCCATCAACCCGATTCACTATGCGATGGATTGTGTAGTTGATCTTACTAGTCCTCGGCATTTCATTCCACAGACCATACCTTCCAATTTTCTAGCCACTCTCTTCATTAGAGCGGTTGCTAGCCATGCTTTTGATTTCTATCCTGATGTTCTCCCTACATAAGAGCTAGAACTACTTATTGGGCCAGGTGCTTCAAACCCGCCAGATGGTGTTTTATCACACCAAATTGAATCGACTGTAAGTGACGTGTTTAGTATTTGTTCAATCATCAAATTACTCTTGATATCTATATGTAGACCTATGTGCTTAAAAACACCCGCGGAACACCAAACACCAATCCATATCCACCTCACTCCCACCCAATAAGACTATATATCATGTCTCGCATATTTACTCGCCATGCGAATCCTCTTGCCCCGCCACAACAAAATAAACGGAAACGGCACAAAACACAAAGTCAAACATCCAAGCAAAGTACAAGCCCACCCAACACCCAAATTATGAAACATGGCCGATGCAAAAAGCGGGAACCCAGCACCAAACGACGAACGCATAAAATCATTCCCCGCCAGAACCGATGCCGCATACCTTGGATATGCATGCGCAAGATAACAAAAAATACAATTGAAGATTAAAGTGCCTCCAACGGCAAAGAACATCGAGCCGATAATGGGTACGATCCAATGCACGCTCTCGAAGTTGCCTGTCCAGCCGAACCAGAACAGGGAAATGGGGAGTGCGAGCGCGCCTATGCAGGCTGGTGGTATCTGGGACTCTGGTTCGATGTTTCCGTCTTTGTCGAAGTAACGTGACTGGTAGTGATATTTCCAGTAGAAGTATGCTGGGATGGTGATGCAACATGTTGAGATTAGGATGCCCATGAAGGCGAGGCCGGTTTCGCCGGGATTGAAGCCATGGATTTCTCCGAAGACGATGGGGAATGCTTCGAACCAGATGTAGAGGATGCCATAGATAAGAGAGATGTATAGGTTTAGGAGGAAGACGATGGGTTCGAGGAAGCAGAGTTGGAAGGGGCGGATGAGGGATTCGAAGAGGACGTCCTGGGGTTGCACGGATTAGAAAGTGATAGTTTTTGGACAAGGTGAGGGAACTGACCATTGGCTTGATTTCTTTGATTTCAATCTCGGACTCGGCCATATATTGAGAGTTGCCCGTGATGCGGCGCACTCGACGGGCTCGACGGGCGAGGATGTTCGGTGCAAAGGTCTCCGGGAAAAAGAAGAAAAGCAGGACGCATATGGCTGCTGAAACCCATAGGAGCTGCCAAATTGTCCATGTCCAGCCTTTGGCGGATGCTGCGAAGCCGCCGAGCATTGGGCCTAGGACAGGTGCTGAAATGGCGAACATGCCCCAGACGGCGATCATGTAATCTCGGACCTTGGGGGTCCAGATATCGCCCATTGATGCAGCACCCGTCGCCAGCGCGGGGGATCCAACAAAGCCTGTTAGAAAGCGAAAGGCTAGTAGCATGCCGAAGTTTTTGGCGTAGATGACGCCAAATTGAAAGAAGACGAAGACGATTATGGTCAAGACGTATGTTGGACTACGGCCAACCATGGGGATCTCGGAGAGAGGAGACCAGACCATGGGACCTGAAGAATATTAGTGTTGGAATGATTTGCAAAGATGAAGCATCACGAACCGAGTCCATATCCGAGCACGAAAAGAGTCAGACCCAATGTAGCAGCGACACTACTCACGCCGAACTGCTCAGTGACACCTGGAATACCAGGGGTGTAGATTGCAGAGCCAATGTAGATGGCAAAAGTGAGTAGCCAGATCAAAGTGCTGACGAAAACCTTCTTCTTGATTGTCCAGTTCTGTGGGTTCTAAATATCATTAGCTTCAAGCCCATGCATGGGTATTCAGAATATGTACCTCGGAGTCATCAGGGCCTCGCCAGCTAATCACAAGAGGCTGAGAGTCAGACGGATTCTGATCTTTATTGTACACAGTCGATGCACAGGACGTCCGCCGAGATCGAGTTGATAGTTGCGATCTCACTGTATAGAGACCGAAGGCCTCAAGATCCTCGGGATTCTCATGTTCATTCATAGACATAGAGGGTTCTTCATATGTCTTCTCAGTCTCAGACTTGAGATACTCAATCCATATTGATGTATCTTGTTCTTCAGGATATTGCATCCATCGATAGCGACTGAATAGTCGCACGAGCTTGCCGAATGCCGTGTCTCGTAGGGTCTCCATTGTAGCCCTTTTGGAGAGAACTTTTAGGAAACTATTGACCAAGATTATCGAGGCACATGATGAGTTTTAAAAGGAAAATGTAATCCAATGTTTTCTTGTCTATAAGCTACTATGTTACAGTTAATGACTTCATGTCAAAGTCCCGCTGGGTAATCAAAGTCATTCGGGATACCGGATATATAGTCGTATATCCGTAAGCCCGATGGCTGTGGCGACAGGCGACGCTCTAGAAGAGCACAGTTTTTGATGTCCCGCTTAATAAGAGGCACTCGGCGATTCCTCTTACTTAGGCCTCAAAATCAATCAATACATGTTATACTACAGTATTCCATGACTTGATTGGCTTCGCCTTCCGGGGGCTATTGAGTCGTAAGTAAGCGTTCCTTCGGTGTTCATTTTGGGAGTCCCTAAGTTTGAACAGCATACTACTGTTTGATAGCTTCATTGTATTTACAAATACACCGAGTCGACCTGGGAAGGAGGGAGCTTACTGATACATGTGACAATGGAAGTAAGACGCTGAGATGGTTTAATATATTATTCTGTGCAACCATCTAGCACAGTAATATTCAATACGACAAGTATATGCAGAATAAAGAAAGCATTGAATCTATCAACATAGCTAGAGATATATAGATAGCTCAAGGACGCTTTTATACATGGGTGAACAAACAACAGAAAACACATGGCGTTACGTCGTATGGCAGACCAAATCCCGAGATTCCAACCGCATAAGGCTCTAGTTGAGTACGCCGCATTGTCATGACGTACTTCTTGATGAAATGGTGTCAGAACTGGACGTAGGTGTAGTGTTATCAGCAAAATACCCCGGTAACTGTAGTCATAAATGTACCACATCTTAGGCGCGATCTTCTCGATTGGGGCGCCGTCATATAAGAGCGCTCAGGGTCCTGATCGCTCAGTATCTATTTCACATCTGGGCAGCATAGGCGTATGTTGTCCAACGCTGTAAATATAACTAGAGCCAGGTTCAATTGGCCACGGATTCATCTTAATTGTACCCACCCAATAAGCAGTCGGACGTGGACCTCACACTCCCACTCTCAGAACTTATGAGATTCACATACCGGTATGAACATCCCACACCACCATCATCCGCGACGTCGACTCATCCAATCGCTGCCTCTCCTCCTTGAGCTATTCCGCATTTTTCGTTTGTACTACACTGCCAGCTCCATTGTTGGTTGCCACAGATGATGGAGCCAATTAAAACTAAGAAATCCGCAACACAGGACGAGCTTATTGAACTAGGCAAGACTTAGGCAAATAGCTCACTTCGCCCCGGGCCGTCTCTCTTCAATTACCAATTTTGCGCAGCGAAAACATGGCAGATGCACTATTCTGGGTGAGTAAGAGACATGTCAAGTACTGCGTGGTCATATTTGTTGATATCAGCGGGCCAGGCGGCAAGTTCGTCGTTGGGAGACATTGCACAGGTGCCGTGGGGAATCGAGGTCGTCACAGAGAGGTTGACAGCAGAGAGTGAAGCGCATCTATTCATCGAGCCATGGCAGCGTAAGTGGCAGTTCTAAGCTGTCGGTTTGATCAAGATAAGATACCTCATAAAATCCACATCCGCTACATAACATGTCTACGTTGATTGCGAAGGTAGACGCAGAGTCTGGTGATGATGGGGATAGTGACGAATGACTCTGGATAGCACATGAAAGGATTACATTAGCAAGAGAAGTCTTGGACAGCTGAACCTTTGGGTGATGAGAGCTGCAGGAAGTCGGTTGGGGTAAGCTCTGGAGAAATCACAACCTTTAGGAAGGACTTGCACTAGCATTCCCTCCTGGCTGTCTCGTATGTTTCAAATTTTCGAATATTAATTTGGTGACATCAGAAGCAATTCCGGTTCTATAATCGACATCCACGGATCAGCGAACAGAACCCATCGTTAGATGTACATTCGACTGTTGACACCTTCCCCGATTGAGAAATACATTAGTCACGCACTGATTTACAGCGACTGACTCAGCTCTTATGTCATCACACGCTATAAAAACTCAACGCACCAACCTCCCCTGCCAAATATTTTCTCACATTCTCGGTTTACCACTCGACAATAAACACGCTTTGCAAAGCCATTGCTCACAGGATTAATGTCTTCCCTTGTTCAATGGCTTTAGCATTGCTTTCTATATTCTTCAACCGCCTCGCAGGACTAACTCTGGTCTATCCTTACTATGATGATCACCAATTCTATTGACATGAACTTCTCCATGAATGTTTCAAATTTATCAAGCTCAACAGTCTGAGTAAAGTTTGACCAGAGCACAAGGCTGCAGTCATATGTCACGTCTCTTGACTTTGTTTCTTCTTTATTGCAGGCTCTGATTACTCATATCTCTCCAATCGAATACTTACAATGATTTTTCTTTTTCCTCCACAGCTTTCCAGCTTATAGCACGGATGTCAAATTGCGATCCGGCCCTTTCATGGCCGCGGTCGCGCCGAAGAAGTGCTTATATTGAAATGGAGATTCGTCTCCCTAGCCAGTGAGTACTAGATTTTTGTCCTACGGTTCGCCCGAGGTGGCAAACATCCATTGAAGATCTGGGACATCCTGTATTTCGTAGATTCTGTATCTTGTTCTAGTTGTTCGAATTCATTTCAACCCGTTGGTCATGCTCCATGTCTGTTTCCTTCTCGATCAAGTAATGAAACTTGATACAAGTAGCTTCGAATCTTCGAAGCGAGAAAGCGATAATCAATGTTTCCTTCGAGGGTCCTGCATACGTCGTAGGCCAATGATGGTATCCGACAAGTGTTTGCTGTTGGATACGTGGGAGAAATCGAGTATATCCACCCTAAGTTCAAGACATTTATTCGTCCCAACAAGATTGATATAGCAATCAGTAGCCAAGTGATAGAGAATCCAGTTCTTGCATTTTGTGTTATCAAATTTGAAGTATTTCCACTATCAAAAGGTGTTCGACCCCAACCCCCATGTTCGCGTCGTGATATCAAAAAAAAAAGATGAAAAAAAAGAACTCCTGTACAGAATGGTATCGAGTCTGATAAATCCCAGGTTCCCACCGCAAGCCGTGCTCAGATAGTACAATTGCGTAAAAGAAGAAAAAGAAGAAGAAAATAAAGGGAAATGACCATGGCAAAAATAACGCCGACCTCTCCAGTCTCCACGATGCCTGGTCCCTGTACATATCCCGGGATTCAGAAAGAACGAAAAATGATATCTCAAAAAAAGAAAAAGAAAAGTCAAAAGCAGATATAGCGAGCTGCTCCTAACCAATGGCCCACTGCCGTTGCATAAATGTTCCATAAATCGATCTCAAACCAGATTTCACACTGGTAAAATTGCAAATGATGAAAGATTCTTGCGTTGTCAGGTAATCATTAATCTCTTATGTTGCTGTTTTATGTTAGTGCCAGCGTACGAGATGCGCTCAGTTGTTCATGCCACCCATGCTGTGCATCGAACCCTGCGCTTGCATCTGCTGGGCTTGTAGTGCAGCCCGCTGTTGCTGCTGCTGCTGGCCGCCATCCCGCTCGCGACGCATGACCTCGGCAACCCAAGCTTTGGCAGTCTTTTCCAATCCGGGTCCGTATTGCTGTGCAATGTTGGAAGGATACTGGTTTGGCGGACCGTACTGTGCCATGTATCGTGCCGACATATCGTGTCGCATGCGAAGCAATCGTTGCTGGTATAGTTGGGTGTATCTCTGAGCCTGGTTTATAGGTTGTGTGTTGGGGCCCATTTGACCTCCGTTTGGACCCATTTGGCCACCGTTCGCTTGGGCGGCTGCCATCAGCATCTGTTGTTGTTGGGCTGTCATCTGCTGATTGCCTTGATGTTGCTGGTTCTGTTGATTCGGCATCGGTTGGTGTTGCGGGCCTTGTTGCTGCTGCTTGACAATTTGCATCTGCGCATATTGAGCACGCATGAGCTGGGCCTGGTATGCTTGCTGGCCTTGCTGAGGAACTTTTGGAACACCTTGATGACCTTGTTGCTGCTGTTGCTGCTGCTGCTGTTGCTGGAGCAATTGATGTTGATGGGATTGGATGTTTTGCTGAGCGTGAGCATTGGCTTGCAGTTGGGCTAGCTGCTGCGGCGTGAACTGATTGTGCTGAATATGTCCTTGTTGCTGTGCTTGAAGAAGCGCTTGTTGTCGATGCTGCAACATCATTTGCTGTTGGGGTGTGAAAGGCATGCCTCCGTTCATTTGCGGGTTGGTTGTCATGCCCTGGTTCATTACTGGAGTCTGGCCCATCGAATGATTCGGGCTGCCATGACTCATGCGTTGGGTAGGCGTAACGTTACGCATGATCGGCGTGGCATGCGACATGGCCGGCGTGCCTTGAGTCATCTGCGGAGTACCATGTCGGCTTGGCCCTTGTTGACTCCTCGAAGGTGCCATCGGGTGGCTCATGACATTCGGGTGCGCATGCTGCAGAGCAGATGGAGGTCGTGGTGGACTGCCGGACCCAGATGCAGTCATGGCCATGGGAACCGCCTGTGTGGGCATATTGTTACCAACGAGTGGTGATGAAGTGATGTGCGGGGTCTGATTACGTACAACTGGCGAAGATTGTTGACCCTGACTGATGGCGTTGGCCTGAGCCATCACATGACGGTTCTGCTGCTGCGCGGCGAGTTGAGCTTGCGCCTGCTGGGCAGCAATTTGTTGCCTCCGAGATTCTTCTTTTGCGTGTTCCTCCGCTTGCCGCTGCTCAATGGCACGGCGCCGCTCCCTCTCCTGTTCCTGCTGTTGTCTCTTGGCTAGCTCTTGCTTCAATTTCAATTCATGTTCCCGTTTAGCCTTCTCCTCGTGTTGCATGCGAATCGTTTCGAGCGTCTTGAATCGAGAGAATCGGGGTTCGAATGGTACCACACCACCAGACTCGTCCACAGCAGCAGCCTTTGCGGCACCACCAGGGCCAGAAGCCGTCGGCTCCAGACGCTCGTCCATGATGAGCATGAACCTCTCCTCTTCGGCTGCCAAGGCTTCGTCCGCAGCAAGTTCGGCAACAGTTCTCTTTCGGCGTTTGGGCAAAGGTGGGGGGTTGCAATGCAATGGGCTTTCCAGGTGCTTCAACAAATCTTGGGCAGCACCAGCACTATGCACAGGTTCCAAAAAGAGAGGAGGCGCCAATGCCTGTATCATTTTAGATTCGCATTCCAAAAGCTCCTCGGGCTCAACAAGCATTTTCTGCCTTTTTGCAACATGCCCACGATCTGGTTGATTAATTGTAGGGGTACCTGCTGAGACAGAGGAGCTTGATTGAGCCGGCGCTTTGTTGGATCTCGGATCGGGGGTCGTAACCAGTAATGTCAACTCTGCCTGCAAAGTTCGAGCAGTGGGATGGAGTACTGTGGTGAATACTCGAGGTTTAACAGGAGCGTTCTTCTGACTTGAGTTGCTGCTTTGTCCATGCTTGTTCTCATCAACCGCTTGACCATCTGGCTGTTGGTTCACAACTGATGCCCCATCGGCCTTCGTGCCTTGTGTAGCCGACGTAAGTTGATTTTGCTTTGGGTATGGAACGTGCGGCGAAGGAGTTACATGTTCGTTGTAGTTGTGCAAAGAAAATGGCGTGTTGTTCTCGTTGGACGATGCCGCCGATGTCTTTCTTGCTTGCGCCGAGGCAGACTTGTGATCGATGACACGGACGATAAGGCAACCTAATCATGTCAGCCGGAAATAATCTGACTATCTACCACGGCGGGTAGCTACCTTCGTAGAACTGCACACCGCCTCGAAGAAGCTCCTCGATCAAATCATGTGGAACGGTCCCCGCGTGGATGTGCTCGATGATAACTTTCATCTCCGAGTTGTAAGGGAAACTTCCATCTTGCTGCTCAAATCGAAAATGCGTAGGGTGTAAATGCACAATGAGGGATGGAGGTGATTTCGAATATTTCTTAAGGATGTAGGATGTAGTTTTCACTATGATAACAAGGGAGTCAGTGATCGCGCATTGGCATTGCAGATGCCGCGGAACTCATTACCATATGGTTCTGGTGCCTTTTTCCCAGCTCGTTGTGCTTGATCTGTCGCAGCAGTTCTCGTTACTGGCCGGCCAGAGCGCGAGGACTGATCCATGGGTCTTTGCGACTGGTTCCTTGTCCGATTAAGGGGGCCTTTGGCCATGGAATTCGCCACATTGGTTACGCCATTTGTGAGATTGGAGCTTGAGTTGACAGCGGCGGTTGTAGGGGGGTAGTTCGGAGCGGATGTAGGTGAGGATGAGAGTTGTTGGCCCTTGGCCCCGTTGACCGCGGCCTGGCTAAAAGGCGGGGGCGGCCGCTTCATCTTCTGGGTATGGGAGGCCGGCTTGGAAATCGCGGTCGCCATGATATCCGCGCCGACTGCGCAAGCTCGGTGTGGCCAGCGACTTAAGAATGCGACTTAGCAGGATGCCGAATTGATGATGTCGAATGGAAGCCGTGCTCGGGAAATGAATGAGATGGCCGATGCGCTAGACATGTGGGGATAGGTAGGGCGGCACCGGTCCCCAGCACAGCAGGAATCAATGCGGAAAATCGGTGGATATTGACCGAGTAGGCTTAAAGAATGAAAGAAAGGAAGGAAGCGCCCGTCCAATAATATTACTGGGAAGGGGTGAATCAGAGAAGCCGCTGGGCGAGGTCTTGCAGAGGTAGGTCAACTGATGATGCCAAGCCATGGGTCAGCGTGAAGTTGGTCACATGATCAATTCTGCATTAGGACTAGTGCGACATGAACAACGAGATTGAATAGTGTTGTCGTAGCGTCGGACGTACTATAATCTACAATTTTGCCTATGTAGGGCCCGATTCTGTCTTAATCTCAGAGCTAATTGAGCTAGCTGTGAGAGCTATCTCAAGCGCGATGATGTGAATAAGCGCAACTTGCGCCAAAAAAGCATTATTCTGTCAAGGATAAACTATCAACTAAAATCAAGTAATTCAGTGAACAGGGGAATAGGTTAACCATCATCAGGGGGTAAAAACACAGGTATAGACATGCAAACGAACAAATATCAACATCAAAGTCATTGAGGCCATAGTCTGATGGGATCTAGTCCAGACCGCGCACTCGTCGCCGCCAGTCATCTCCGACCCGGACAACATCAACCACGTCGATGCGTTTACCGAGTCCTGTAATCCCCTCCTTTTGCCACCACTTCTCTCCCTTTTCACCGAGTGCCGATTCGTCGTCACTGTCAATAAGTCCGCCACGGCCACCTTCATCTCCAACCACGACCATGACCTGGCGAACCCAGCCAGAAATATGCTGGACGGCATCGCCTTGCTCTCCAGTCAAAGACTCCTGGACATAGACAAGGTCTGGGGATAGGTGGCGAACGAGGTGCACGTAGCCACTAGCTGTACTGAAAGGCATGATCATGCTATCCTTCTCGACTAGCGCTTGCGCCTGTGTGTATAATGTTCTGAAGAAGCGAGTTGTGCCCTCCAATTCATCGTCCTGGCGTGGCTCTACCGCAGATAGCTCACCAGAGGCCAGTTCCCTAGGAGAAGTTGCTTCTTCGGTGCCAATGTTTGAATAAGACGAGGCCATGGAAAGCGCAGGCCGAGATGAGCCGCCGTTCTTGATGGCATGTTTCAAGTCCGGGGCATAGATCAACACAAAGATCTTGGAGGTTTCCAAATCGACATGCTCAGGGAGATGAGAGAGAATGGACTAGACTCGTCAGAAAAGCACGGTGTAAATGCCAAGGGAGAGGGTCACTTACTGCATGCTCAGAAGCGAAATCGTCCGAGTCAGTCGAGGAGACAGAGGAGACAATGATTGCGACGGTCTTCTTTTTCTTGTCAAATGACGATGAGCCGGTATTTGCTGGGCGACTCGGCAATCCACCACTCATAGTCGGTGGGATCACGCCTTGTTGACTCCTCTCACGAGCTCGGTTTTGGGCTTCCTCCGACCATCTAGAGTGATCTTCAAAGTCGCCTTCACCTTTGTTATCTTCTCGGATAGAGGTAAGAGCGCCGCCAACGAAGGCTCCGGCAGCAGTGACACCAGCCGCGACCCTTTTGCTGGCACCGTCGAATATCTGTTGGGGGCTAGGTGTGCGGCGCAAAGCACCTTGCATGCGAGCCATCATACTGTGATCATACGAAGCATCTCCAGGAAGGACTTCTGTGCCTGTGCTTCGGGCATAATCTCCGGTAGCATAGGAAGGAGGCGGGTAGTCGCTTCCGGTTTCAACAGGAGGCGGGTAAGGGCCATCTCCCCCGTGGGGGTGGTCGTCATCATTATCATCGTCATTTCGTTCACTCCAAATCCAAGCAGCAATGCTGATGGTGGCAATTCCAGCAGTCAAGGCCAAAGGGAGCCAATATCCCACGGCAGTTCGTCCGCCAGTTGAGCTGAAACCAGTACCGGCTCCGCCGCGACGACGCCGAGGATCTTGAGGGAAGGACATTGCGATTGCGGATGTTCAATTAGAGTGGCACATTTATTGGTTATGAATCGCGGTCGCGATGACTCGCAGGTTGCATTTCACTAGTCGATCTGTAAAAGAAGAGGTTGGGAAATGGAAAACAAGGGAAAGGAGGCAGCTGAGTCTCTCCTCGGATTCCAGAAACATGTGGCTGGTGATTGCCGCGGGTGTTTACTTCTGTTTGTTCTGTTTGCATTTTCTAAATCTGGAGGCGGGTCAATGTGTCACGTGCTAGTCCATGTCCCTCAAGATTACGTAAGTAATTTTTTTGACTCAGGGCTCTACCCAGATGGAGCCTTATCGGTTTTCTTTATAGAAATATATGACTAGCTGTGAGTCGCCTGCGCATTGCCAGTCAAGATCATGCCTCATTCAGTACCCGTACCCCCAACGGGCCTACAAGCCCTAATCCTCGTGAGTATAAGGCTCCTACAAGTGCATCTAGGACGAAAAGCTAACAAGCAAACAAGTGTGGCCCTGGTGTTTCGCTCAACACATTCACTTCGAACCCCGAAGAATACCCAAAATGTCTCATTCCCGTGGCCAACCGTCCAATGGTCTGGTATGCCCTAGATTGGTCAAAAAGGATGGGCATCACTGGTAAGTGCATTTCCTCCGCTAAGGCAGCATGCGGGGCATTCCATGACGACATCTGCTATATCGCAAGGCATCGGATAGAAGGCTAAATATACTAGATGTCACATTGGTCACTCCTCCATCTTCCCTCGCTCCCCTCCAGGCCGCGCTACGACAGAACCCGCACCTCACCTCCCTCTCCACGCCGTCAGTCATCGCGCCAGCGGATCTTGAGATGACAAACGGCACCGCAGAGCTCCTTCGCCTTCCCGAGGTTCAAGCCTGTATCAAATCCGACTTCCTTCTCTTGCCTTGTGATCTGGTCTGCGAATTACCTGGGGAGTCTCTTCTCGAGGCGTGGATGGTATCTGGCGGCGAAAAGAATCGTCGCAATGGACTCAGCATGTACTATCAAACACAGGGCCGAGAGGAGAGTGTCAAGGGTGAAACAACGGACTTCGTCGCGGTTGCACCACTCGAACAGAACGAGGCTCCTACTGTTTCGCACGCCGCGCCTCGTTCCTCCCTCAGCAAACTAGTCCTTTCTATGCCCATGGACACGTTGAAGGAGAAATTGGAGAACGACAAGGGCTTCCTTGTGCGCCACTCCCTGGTAGATGTGCATGCGCAGGTGAAATTGCTGACAACCTATCGGGATGCGCACATCTACCTCCTCCCTTACTGGGTCAAAGATATGGCTCGTCTGAACGAACAGTTCCAGTCAGTCAGTGAAGACCTGGTTGGGTGGTGGGCTAAGTCAGAATGGCAAAAAGGTCTCGGTGAAAAGTTGCAGATCAACAAAATTTTCCAGCAAAAAAGCCGCAGTTTGAGCCACAGCCACACTCTAGGCGAGAGCGAGAGCCATGACGGTGAATCCCTCGATGGAGACGCGCTCGAGGAAGAGATTGATTTACAAAGCATGAGTACCACCAAAGCCACTCCAGCCAAGTTCAGCACACCCGTATCGGATACTCAATTCGCATCGCGTGTGAAAGTCTCAACCCCAACTGCCAAAAGCTCCAAGACAACCCTGCCTCCAATGCTTGCCTACGTCCAGAAGGGAACAGCTCCTTTCGTGAGGCGGGTTGACTCATCTGCTGTTCTCCTTTCCACTTCGCTCCGCCTTGCGAAGCTGGAGTCCATCGAAGAAGTTGGCCGAGTTACTTCATCAGCATTCGCCCACGCATCCAAGGTGGCTAACACAGCTAGCATCGCGCAACGCTGTACCGTCACGAGAGGCGACTGCTTAGTGGATAGCAACTCAACTGTCGAGGAGAAGTGTGTGATCAAAGAGACTATCATTGGTGCCAACTGCCACATCGCCAGCGGCGCCCGGCTGACTCGCTGTTTGATCATGGACGGCGCTGTTGTCGGCGAACGCTGTCAATTGACGGGTACCATTGTTGGGCGTCGCAGCAAGATCGGCCGTGAATCTGTGCTGAAAGACTGCGAGGTTCAAGATGGAAACGTCGTTCCCGATGACACGGACGCCAAGAACGAGAAGTTCATGGTCTTTGAGGGTCTCGATGATGAAGATGACATGGATGCATCGGGAGATGACCAGGACTACTGATACAAGTTTTGGAAGTATATGATCCTTGCTAAATATTTATGAGATAAGATCCATGGCTTGAAGGACCTCAAAAAATAGAAATTAATACCCCCCGTCTCCACCAAATTCTGACAGACTAAAGCCTGGCATTCCAGGCAGAGATATATGCCAAGCAGGCACCGTACATCTGTATAATGTCGTGATATGGTCCAAGCAAGATCACCCAACCGGCTCGTCAATACCATAGTACAACGTAATAACGACGACAGTCAATCTGCTCCACATCATGCTTCCCCGGATGCATGGCTGCGTGCTAAAAGTTAGTGCTCAACTCAACGCCAGCCTGTACTGGTGCAAGCCCGGAATCTCAGGGGACATTATCTTGGCAGTGGAGATTTCGGTACCTTTGCACGTTGATTAGTACATGTAGAATAGTTAGTGTACGAAGTACAAGTAGTTGGCATATTGGCATGCATGAAATATATTCCCCGCGAATCAGCAGCTAGCATTGGCTCTCCGGGACGAGTTGCGTCAACCCATCAAACATCAGACCATCTACAACCTACATTCGGGATTTGAATACACTGCCACAAAGGGCAGTTGGTGCCGTGCAGTGTACCGGGTCCATGCCACCGAGGAAAGGGCGAGAGTGATCATCGCAGGAAACCAGCGGCTTTACGAGTAGGAAAATGATGTCTTCTCCGCATTTTGCTTTCTTTCATCAGCCTGGTGGCCTTGGCACATGCCAGAATTGCTACCCCTGATCAGCCACCAAGCACCGTGCATATTAAGTCGAGCATTGAGTACTCCCTACGGCGTACTGTCCCTGTTGGACAGGAGATTAGTTTTCGGCGCACAGAGTCCTGGGGTAAATGAAACGGGGGACAGCAGGATGCTTAATCCTCCATGATTTGCGGCATCAGACGCGCCCCTCCTCCCCCATCAAGGCGCAATCTAAGATGCACGCTAACTTCCAAGCCCGGGAAAGGTCGGTGCCAGCCCGTTTCAAGAAGGAGTCGCCGCAGTGTCTTTGAGACTCTCCACAGGGGTGGAGCCGTCACAAGAAACAGGCAACAACTTGTGGAGTACTCGACAACTTGACGTACTCTTCGAACACGTAATTTGGCCATTCTGAACGATTCATTTTTCTTGACCAAATATTGGAGTCCTAGATTTCTATCGAAAACACCATCATGCTGAATTGGTTTGGCGCGTGCCGATCACGCGGGAACTTTGGTCTCCGGTGTGCTGCGGTATGTGGATCGACGGATTGAGTGGTTTGCAGCAAGTGGAGGCGTTAGAAAGCGGGACAAATTTTGACGTGGAGATTTCGGATACAAGATAAGAATGTGCATACAGGAGTAAGCACATCAGGTGTTCTTATAACATATATCATAAGTATCGCACACAGGCACCAAGGTACCTCGGGAATTGTAAGAGGGAAAGACCAAAAGAGGGGCAGACTCGAATCCTTAGAAAACCATGGGTGCCGTCGATAAGCCGAGCAAAGCTTACACACCGTCAGCACGAACTCCTACGTCAAAAAATTGATGTTATCATTTGAGCGAGCGCTTCGTCATTGTACATATGAAGATCGAACGGCCATCGTTGTGACCAGCCGGAATGATAGGATATATGTATGCGTTTACAACATACTCCGTACGGATATACTGCGATTTAGCGACGGAAGCTCGGTTTTGATACGGACCACAATAAATTAAGTCCCGCTGGTTTCCAAATTTTCGGTTTGGACTCGGAGCACTAACACAAGATATGATCACGCTATATAACACGACAGGACTAGGGAATTCAGCCTCATTAGTGCGACATCGGAAACGGGTCTTAGGTCAATGCGTGTAGGAGTAGCTCTGAAGATGCATACATAGAATTCAATGGGCAGCGGAGTATTGTAAATACGACATCAGACAATAACTTCGTAGATTAGGTTAAGTGGATGAACCTGTTATGCAACCATGGTACCAGCTCAGTCTGTTCCCAAAGTTCTTATCTTCTCTCTAAGCGGGGAGCACCAGCTTTATTTTCGTTTTCATGATTCTTCAATATTACAACGTAGATGTTATTTTGAAGGCATAATCTTGTATCATAATTGAAAATTCTATTGCAAAGGTACTTGGGGGTACGGAGTATACGTATACTTAACTCCAAGTACGGAGGAGTACCTTAGTATACCGTTCTTTCAAGCCGAAGCTGATGTTTCGCCGAGCGCATGTGGATTCGTGGAGGGAAAACCTTCGAGGAATAGCGTCGCACTTCGATAACTTCATGACCGTGCAGTCGTCAATCGCGGGACGCAGAGGCTGATCGGATCCCTGCTACTCCGTGCCTAGTTTGCCAATTTTTCCCACGTTCTCTGCAGAAGGTTGCCTTGCGTTTAAAATTCCACTTTGATAGGGACATTCTAGTGGAGGTAAGGTACCAGGTGACATAGTCACAGGTACAAAAGCACATGTGTACGGCATTACAACAAAGAGGGACAATATGTACAATATGTACAACATGCTGCGTGAGTTATGGTTCCTAGGTAGTTACATGTATCGTGTATGTCTCGCCTAAGGATCCAAAAAAAAAAAAAAAAGCCCAATCCAACAAAATCTGGGAAAATCATGACCGGTTAGAATGGTCAATGATGAGTGGTTACGAAGATGTCTAAGAATATCAAAATGGAGCATTAAGGGGAAGACCCGCAGTGTATGATTGGCACGTAAATTTGGTGTATGGTCGGGCCCCTTTATGAACGGCTTCAGGAGGCGTTGGAATGACTAGGATTTCAGATAGAAAGATAAAAAAGAAAGTGGAATGTCAGTACGGAGTATAAAACAAGACATTAGCACATTTATCACTTTGATTCATAGGGACATCGCCAACAATGCTAGAAACAGTATACCTACTGTGTAGTAAATAAGATGTGAACCCCAGAGCTCCTGAAAGCCAAAAAGGATTACGTTGTGCTATCATATTCCATGCAGAGAAACGCATAAGCATAATTCCTGTCTTAAGAGGGAAAGAAAAAAGAGTGCTCAATTATAATTATTATTCTTATTCTTGTGATTATTTTCCTTTGAATGGGTTGTTCTCGAATTTCACCGTGAAAGCCGGAATCCCCTAATCTATCGTCTACCGTGTCAACCGTGTCGTGATCCTCTCCGGAGACCCCTCCTATTTTCCCTTTTCCACCTCCCCCCCTTCTTCTCTCCCTCTTCCTTCAGTGAACACATTTGTGTGTGTTATCATTTGAAGGCTTTGGGGTTCTTATTTTTGTTTACTCTCTTTTTTTTCCTCTTCTTCTGCTCTCTTTCTTGTACATGGCTCTCATATTCTAGAGACCTCTCATCAATCCTGGAGATCTCTCCCTTCTTTCGAATTACCTCCTTTCGTTTCTTCCCACTCGCCTGGTTTCGAGTTTCATTCTTCTGGCATCAAGCGTCCTCTTTTTTTTTTAATCGTTGTACCACTATAGTCTATGTCCACGTTACTTAGAACAGGTATGGTAACCCCCTGGCTGACGCGGTCCCTTATCAATTCCCCAACGTGCAAGGAAAAGGAAGGGGAAAAAAAAAGGCAAAGCACAAAGCACGCCCCCTTTTTCTTACAAACTCCACCTCTCATACCGTATTATCGACGACAACAGTGTTAATTCTATGATGGGAGACTGACAGCTCTTTTGATACAGCATCCCGTTTCGTTCCTCGGATCCCTATTTGATACCAACACACCTCGGGCTCGTATTGATTCGTTTTTTTTTTTGTTGTTTTGCGAGCTGCCTCAGATCACGACCCTGGACATTCGTGATTCTCATCCTTTTGACAAATTGCCGGAGAGAACAATATGGCTGCGTTGGTTCAAACGATTCCGCAACAGAGTGGTACGGTACCTGTGCTTCAGACGCGCCCTTCATCCTCATCAGGCACCTTCTCTTCTCCATCCCACAATCACGGCTCTCGTATCCAGACGATGTCTTGGACCTCATTCAACGCTGGCAATTCCGGTGGCTATCGAGCGGGCCACCCGGTTGTGGCTCCCTATGCCTACAATCCGAACGTGGGCCATTCCACCAACCTTCAAAATCGCCAGTCTTGGACACCACATCTCCGGTCTGAGAATCGTACCTTCTCCGCACCTGCCATCCCACAAGTGCCGGTGAACCCGACATACACCGGTGCCAGCCCCCGAACCCCCCATCTTGCAGCTGGTTCTGTATCCAATTCCTCATCAAACTCCTCATCCCGTTCCTACGTCTCCAAGGACGACAGTGCCCTCCCTTCACGGCAACCGAGAAGCGATCAGCCGCTCCGTCCCCTATCCACAGCCAATCTCCCCTCCCCCTCTATCATGACTAGCAACTCCCCGAAACCCTCTCCAAACCGGTATCGTCGTACTACTCAACGAGTGGAAGCCGCTACTGCACCGTCTACTACGGCTTCAGCGCCAATTCCGACCGTAGTTGTTGATGATTTGGGTGGTCCCCGACCAATTCGAACGAGCGCTCATAATCGGGTCTCGAGTGTGGATGATTCATCCCATGGGGAGAGGGTACAGCCAGAACGGTATCGACGACGAAGCCTTGGCAATATGGATGCCACGGCATATCCTAATCTGCAACTCGATTTCCCAACTTCGCCCCCTTCTAGACCGGGATCCTACGACTTCATCACATTTGATTCTGATCAACGGCCGGTTTCAGCTCACTCTCAGCGGGACAGTGTGGGGAGTGTTCAATCGGCACACTCATCAGCCTCATCGGTAAGATCACCTACAGAAAGTCGGTAAAATATGCCAAGCTAACCATCAACCTCATATAGGCACGGGAAGGATCGCCGTCAGACTCAAACTCGGTTACTAGTAAGACGGGCAAGCCAGAAGAAAAACGCACTAGCAAGCCATCACCATTATCGCAACCAGCAGCGACACGACCCGAAGCTCCCGAAAGCAAGCCTCAAGCTGAAGTTCGGAACAAGCCAAAACCACCTCAGCTAGATTCACCTGCCGCTAAGCGTCTCACTGATCTGAAAAATGAAATGCCGCGCCCTGGGAAATCACGCTTGAGACGGGCTTTCTCGTTTGGTAGTGCCTCCGAGCTCCTGAAAACATCTGCACAGAGTAACGCTGCCAAGCGAGAAGCAATTGCTGCGGAACATGCACGGCGTGAAGCTTTGAGGGAACAGCTTGGACCAGAACAGGCCGCCATTGCAGAGCAACAGGAACTGAGCGGGCTAGGTGAAAGCATCTATTCCGGTCAAGGTCACTTCTTCACTGGATCCACCGATAACTTGTCAGTATCATCGACCGCTTCTTCAGCGTCGATGATGCTGCGTAAAATGGGTAAGGGCATGAAGCGCTCTACTCGCTCATTGGTTGGTATGTTCCGTCCCAAGTCAGTGGCTAGCATCAGATCTATCGAAGGTGCGGCCAATGAAGCATCCGCTCCCCAGATTACTGTGGTGAATGTTGAGGCGGAGCGGGAGAGCGTCGCTGTCAATCCCGATCCCTCAGATTTACCCCGTGGGGGCACTGTCTTCCCGAAGCTCGAGGGCAATGCTGCGGAGATACGAAGATCGGCTTCCATTCGGGAAAGGGCTGCATCAGAGAATTCCCAATCGCGTAAAAGCATTGTGGGAGGAGATCGGGAACGGGCGGAGATTCTGGCCGCAGTCCGGAAGGGCATCTTGAAGAGTGCGTATCTCCATATAAAAAATCTTACTTCTATATAATATACTGACCAACCTTGTTAGAAACCCATTCGGACTTGGGTGTCTCATCGCCTGCACATGCACTGGCTGGTGGTGACTCGCCTCACTCCAGTGCTCCTCCGACACCTGATGAGTCCGCACGATCCCCAGGTAGCCAAAATGATTCGGTGAAAATTGCCGGTGAGGATTATTTCCTCTCGAACCCTGGACGGTTCCCTTCTGAAGCGAAGAGTGCACCCATCACCCCGTCAACTGTTGGTGGTAGAAATATCGTCTTCAGCCCTCGCATTCAGTTCCACGAAACCTGGCCTAGCGGCGAATACGATCGTCGTGGAGAAATTGCGACTTGCAACCGTCTGACTCCCCTGCTTGCTCAGCAGATCCGGGAGGAAATCAACAATTTCAAGATGGTGAGTTGCTTGTATTGCTCTGTATTTTGTCTATGCTTGTACTAACAATCATACAGGAGATGGAGGTTCATGAGAATTCCAAGATCTACACACATTTCATTTAAGTTTTGGGCGGGAGTCTCTTGCAAAGCTCGGTGGTCTGAACCTAGCCCATGTGGCCACGCCTCGGTTCACCCAGTCTGCATTCTTGTCTAGACATGCATCAATTCCGGCGAAATAAGGTGTTTGATGATTTCTTCATTGCGCAAAGGGAGACATGCTGTCCAAAAGATCTTAATTGATTCACTGGATTGATGTACCCTTTCTCTACAGCGATTTGACCAATACAATCGTGCTTCAGGCGGATGTTCCGCCGACCCAAAAAAAAAAAAAATTGGTGCGGCTATTATCGAAAAGCTTGGTGGTCTCTAGACCGGCGCTGCTTGCGCCAATCCATCAAAAGCCTAGGACATTTCCTTCGACTCTGTAGGAGGACGTCCTGGTGTTGATCTAATGAATGTTCCTCCTACCATCTAATCGGTGTGACGGCACATGTTCACTGCTTCTTCTTCTTCTTGCTGTTTGTTAATCAGTTCTTTTCTCTCTTTTCTGCATTGTGCATCTGAATCTTTGTCATTGAGTACTGGAAGCGTGGGTTACTGGACTGTTCTTTCATTTTATTTCCATTGTCTCTTCTTTATCTCCTCTTGTCCTTCTAGCACATTGTTCGTCATGGTCATCTCTAGGCCCTTTCATATCTATCAGCCAATGAGCTCGTCTGAATACATTGTATGAGCCCTTTTGCGTTCTGCCTTGGTATGTCATTTCGTATCGTTTGTATGTCTTGTGCGTAATGCCTTGTGTAAGTGTGTTTAGTGGGCAGTTCTCGTCTACACAGAGATTCAATTTGTCGTTTCAGTACATTAGTCATTTTGGAAGTAGTAGTATCTCTAAACATTGTACGCAAGCTTTAGTGTCAATATTATAATTAAGAGGCCCAACCAAGAATAAATGAATGAGAGTTTTTTTGGAGATGAACTACACACATCATTCATCACTTGAGCAAAGTCCAGTGCCGAAGGGAATATAGTTGTTGCATTGTTACCCAGGGCCTAGGTACATGCGCAATTCGTCCAACATCTTGAATCAGGCCAAATAGATACCTCTCTCGCCTTAGACCTTTTTCCCCCAAACATTTCGCAATGTCTAAATTGACATTTGGGCTCAGGGCCACTTTTCCTTATGTCCTGAGATATGAGGAGATATGATTACTGTATAGTATAACCGATCCCATGCTGATTGGGCCCTTGAATACGCTTGGATGCTAGAAGCATGTTGACCCCCACGCGGGGAGATGATCTCTTCTATATGCAATGCAACCGTATTCCCTGTTGCTTACCGTGCTCTTTCTCTGCTTTTTCCCGCACACAAAACTGATGGCCAATAAGGATATGATTGGGATCTGTTTGGGTTTGGAAATTTCCCCGGTCTTCCTCACCCCCACTGGTACCTCTGCACCATTGGCTCTCCATCCTGAATCTAATAGCCCATCTTACTGTTTTCTTTTGCGGGGAAGAGCATGAATATGTTTCACTTCAAGCTTTGGAGAGACGTTTTCCTGCTCTCGATACTGGAGATATTGCTCTCGGGCCACTGAATATCAACGCCACATACTTCACTTTCCTATGAAAGGCCACTAGAACCCTGAATATCAACACAGTGCGCATGATTAAGTTCTATTTCCCATATGTTGCATCTTTCCCTATCTTTCCCCTTCTTCATATCCCTTGCTTACTGTGGTATTTTCTCAATTTTGACTTATACTTACATGGGATACTCACCTTGGTTTAATGCTTGGACTTGGCTATTCCATAAAATTCGGTTAACGTCTTTATATTTCCCGCATTGTCATACCGGGGAAAAAAAACCTCAAGCGGATCAATATGTCTCCTAGGAACTCAGACATTGGCGCGGGAGATATAGACAAGTCTCGCGTAGACAATGCCGAGACAGTCGCCAATGCCGACAGACCCAACCCTCGAAAGGAAGCCCCAGTCTACGTTGCCAGTCTGACACCCGAAGAACGCACAAAAGCCGAAAAGGCTCTCGTCCGGAAAATAGACATCCGTCTACTACCCATGATCATCATCATGTATATCCTAAACTACCTCGATCGGAACAACATCGCCTCCGCCAGACTAGCAGGCCTCGAAGAGGACCTGGGCCTTGTGGGTAATCAATTTGCAACCTGCGTCAGCATCTTGTTTGTTGGATATCTCTTGATGCAGATTCCATCTAACCTGCTATTGAACAAATTCGGCAAGCCGGCTCTTTACCTGCCCACCGCTATGGTCCTCTGGGGTATCATCTCCACTGCCACAGCTGCCGCTGAAAGCTACGCCGGCCTTGTAGTTATCCGCTTCTTCTTGGGTTTCGTCGAGGCTGCCTACTTCCCAGGCTGTCTCTATTTCCTGAGCGCGTGGTATACGCGCAAGGAGCTGGGCTTCCGCACTGCCGCACTGTACTCGGGATCCTTGCTGTCTGGCGCGTTCTCCGGATTGATCGCAGCAGGTATCACGAGTAATATGGATAACGTGCGGGGAATGCGCGCCTGGCGGTGGTTATTTATCATCGAAGGCGCCGTTACCATTGCAATTGCCTGTATCGCAATTTGGGTTCTTCCCAATTTCCCTCGCACCACCAGCTGGCTTTCCGAGGAAGAAAAACAGCTGGCCGTCTGGCGATTGGAAGAAGATATCGGCGAAGATGACTGGGTAGACAGCGAGCAGCAGACCTTCCTGCACGGTGCTAAGCTCGCCTTCGCCGATATCAAAACCTGGGTTCTGATGCTTATGATCCTATGCATTGTCTCCTCAGCCTCCGTCACAAACTTCTTCCCAACAGTCGTTAAGACACTTAAATTCGGCAACATCGAAACCCTCCTCCTAACAGCCCCGCCATACTGTCTAGCCGTGGTCTGCGCCTTCGCGAACGCATGGCACGCAGACCGTACTGGAGAACGCTACTTCCACGTCACCGCACCGCTATACATCTCCGTCGTGGCTTTCATCATCGCAGCCACAACAACCGCAACAGCACCCCGCTACGTTGCAATGATGCTAATGGTGCCTTCCTTCTACGCCGGCTACGTCGTCGCCCTAGGCTGGATCTCCAATACCCTCCCCCGTCCCGCGGCAAAGCGCGCCGCTGCCCTGGCTGCTATTAACTGCGTGAGCAATGCAAGCAGTATCTACGCTAGCTATATGTATCCTGACTCCCACGCGCCGAGGTTCGTCCCCGCCATGGCCGTAAATTGCGCTACGGCTTTCATCGCTATCCTTTCTGCAACACTGCTCCGCTTCATGCTCGTGCGTCTTAATAAGAAACTCGACCGTGGCGAGCAAGTCGTCGGCGCGGTCCCGTCTGAAGGAAGCCGTCGTGGGTTCCGCTTTTTGGTCTAAGATTCATTTCAACTTGATGGCTTCGCTTCGCGGTCAATCATAATGCTAGTCCGGCCCTGTTATACGTCCAAACCGTCTTCTGCGCGTTCGTGCCCGCGTAATCCCATTTACCATAATTGCGCAGCAGGCCTTCCTCGCTTGCTGTTGGCCTTGGCCGGAAGCTGCTGTCATTGGCTTCGGTGTTGACGTACGGCCCGGGCCGGACAATGACGTCTAGGTCCACTTGAGGCGAGATCGAAGGTCAAATGTTTCTAGAAGCAGCTGTGGCGAGGATGCATTAGCTGTTTACCAGTGCAGGAAGCTGTAGTGGTTCCGTTAGATGCCGGTACTGAGGTCGTTATGTTGGGAGACCATTGTGTGATGGCTCAGTCGGGAAATTCCCTTCCAAGATTCAATCAACAGGATTTGACAGTCCAGATATACGGGGTGATACGGTAGGGAAGAATGGAAGAAGAATCAGCTTTTGGATTTCTTTAATTATAATACACAATCCGGATACTTATATTACTCGATAAACGGGCAATAAGAACATATAAAATAACAGATGCTTCTACAACGAAAAGCTCAGGATAAACTCGAAGCAAAGCGCTGGAAAAGCAATCAAACAAATCCCCCGTTTCCCAAGACACCACTTCCCACTCAATCTAAGGGACACAGACTGGTCCGGAAGAAGATATTCCCCCCATTTAGAGATGAGCCGGATACACCGGACATGCCATCGGCAAGTCGTGGTGGAAGTCACGGACTTGCAGGGAAGACCTCAACGGCGTGTCAAGGCGACACCAAAAGCAAACCTACCAATTATCGCGGCCGAGCATCAAATCGTCAATAGTTTTTTTTGAACTCCCAAAACTCCAATTTTTATGCGGTATAGGACTTGTGCTGGAATTTTCATTCAAGCATCATTCTCCAATACCCCGAAAGGGTTCTCACCCTTTGTGGTGGGGCTGGTGGAGATTGACGCCTTCTCAGCCTTTTGCTTCTTAGCGCCTTTCTTGGCAGGAACCTTGGCAAACCCCTCTTCAGACTCCGATGGACTGATAGAAGGAGGGGTGGTCTTCGCCTTGGTGGCGGCAGCCGAGCGAGTGCGAATCGGCGAATCAGGAATGACCTTGCCAGCGATCTTCTGGACCTGAGCCTTGATGACCTCGTCATCGGTGGTCACCTCGCTGTTCTCGCCCTCAATGGCAGCCTTGCGGATTTCGCGGCTCAGACTCTTCAAAGCGTCCATGCCGGCCTTCTCGGCAGCCTCCATGTGCGTGGGCTGCTTCACTCCAGGGTCCTTGCGGTTGAGGTAGGAGCGGACGAAGAAGCGCGCGAAGAGATAGGTGAGGGGGAGAAGATAGGAGACGTTCAGCCAGATGGCGAATGCCTGTCCGGTGGTGTCCATGCAGGTCACCATCTGCTGGGAGTAACCAGATTGCTGCACAGGGGCTGCGTTGAACGAGGTGCCCACATTCTCAGCAATGCCTTCTGCGCCCGCGGCCCGGAAGGCCAACTTCTTCAACCAGGGGATGGAACCAGCCTCGGCGGTGGCAGATGCAGCAATGGAGGCGGCGTTAGACAGCTGTTGGAGGGCGGCGCTGCCGGAGGGGTAGGGAATAGTGTAGTGGACAAACAAGTAGGCGGCAGCCATGTTGGTTCCGAAGACGAATTGGGTGATTTGCATGGTGGTCAAGCTGCGCTTGATGGCATTGGGGACGCGAATGCGAAGAGCCGTAATAGTATAGTAGGTGTACTAAAGCGAGGAAGGAATTAGAATATCTTTCGACGTGTCAAAAGGAAAAACACAACATTGTCGGACATACCATCATAGCGTGAATAGCCGAGTTAACCAGGCAGAAGATCCAAATGGGAGGAGCCATGTAGCGAATACCAGCCCACATGCACATCATAGCTCCGGCATGGTGGTAGGTCTGCAAGGTAGAGCTCTTCTTGCCCTTGGCCAAAATGATCGCGGTGTCGACAACCTCGTAGAACTTGGACAGATAGAAGAACCAGCCAAAGTAAGCCAGGCCCTGGTTCCAAAGACGTCCAGCATCGGTGGGGTCTGGCATGCCGTTGGTCAGGTGCATGCCAGGGTTGGGAATCGACCATTCATTAGTGATAGGGCTGTAGGTAGCAGCGTTGCCGTAACCACGGGGTCCGTTAATCTTGCAGAGCGAGTCCACGACTCCAACCAGACCGTGGGGATCATCGCTGTCTGGGAAAGAGCTGCTGAATGCCTGGAACATGCCCACGAAAGTCCATGCGGAGTAGACAGCCAAGAAGACATTGTGGAGAACGACGAACAGTTTGAACAGTCGAGTGTTACTGAACGCCCATGGTTTATATCCGCGACTTTTATTGATGCGGTTAAGCAATACCACGGTGAGCGCGTAGACAGTGGCGATTGTGATGGGTACCCGGACGTCCAGCACCTGGTTATAAAGATCGTGCGGGATGTTGAAGGGCTGCTTCCATGTGAAGGAGTCGGTGTGAGGCGCAGGAATGGTCACAGGGAGCTCATGGGGAGGGAAGGCAAGTAGAGAGGCCGGAGGGAGGCCAATGCGAATAGTCGCCTGGCCAAACTCGGTGGGCACATTGAAATCGTGCATGATGAGCTCGAGACAATTCACGTCAACTCTCGATCACGTAATTAAACGTTATACAAGTAGAGAATAAAGAAGTACTTCTAGGGAAGAAAAAGAAAAGGGCTGAGAAAAAAGTTCATTGAAGGTCGAGTGGATCCGATAAAGTGCCTTCCCAATCCTCAACAAGGGCAATGGCCGACGATCTCGATCGCCCCGGCTCTAGTTTGTTGGGATTTCCAAGGCTTGGCTTTAACAACGTGCCGAGGTATGGGTCTTTGCCACAATTTTACATTTGAATGTACAACATACTCTCTTGACATATTTATATATTGGAAAATATGCATCAATTCTAATCAATTCATATTGGGGGACCTGGTTGAGCTTAACAACCCATGTGCTGTCATACATGTATACCATGTTCGGTGGGTACCTGAGTGCGTACCCACCCGGTGTAGATGTTACTGTGAATGTTGGAAATCTTGGAAAGAGAACTTGAAAGATCAATGACTTCGGATATATTACGCCACTATTCAACTTCCACCGCCCCGAGATGTCCCCTCCATTCCGGATCTTCCGGAAAAGATGGGGTTACGCAGCATCGATCTACGTCGTACAAGGTAAAATGCCAAGAACGGTTCCAAGGTTGGGCCCGGGTAAAGGCTGAGTCATCCAAACAAGGTTCTGACGATGAGGGGGAAAACGGAAAGTCCAATGTATAATGCAAGTGGTCTTCAGGTAATCCCTGCGGATCAGCTGCTTGTTGGGATAGATAAGCCAGTATAAGCGTCCCAACACATTGCGGATAGGCAGATATAACAGAAAACATCACATGCACCCTCGGTCACACTTCGTACGCTGTACGATGTATAGTTATCTAAAGATGTTGTAGTATCAAGGGACATGCGCATATCGTCATCATGATGAAACCCATCAACTAATATTTTCTCTATATCCTTGAAAAAGGCAAACAAAGGCAGGGGGAAAAAATCAATGATAAAGAGAACAAAAATCAATGATTCAACGCTAGGCATGTACATGGTATATAGTGAAGACTACAGTCCTCAGCGGGGCTTGGTGTTATGAGGGATAGGAGGAGGTGCCGGAGAGGATGGCGATGAAGTGTCAACAGCAGGCGCGCGAAATTCGGCCCGTTTGGGTGGAGGAGGTGGAGGGGCCTTCTTGCGTTGAGCTTGTGCCTGGAGATCCGGCTCCGTAGGTGACACTGCCGGAGAGTTGGACTGGGCGATAGAGATAGGACGAGCAGGGGGCCGTGGAATGCGTTTATTGGCATTGGCTGAGAACTTGCGGTCTTCCACAAATGTGTTGAAGCGTGATGTGACCCCACCCAATTTCTCTTTACCCATCTCGATCTTGTCGGCATGGCGCTCACGGAAGTCTTGCACGGATGATGTGCCTCGGGCGGGTTCGGCCGGTTCTAGATTCATACTCGAATGATTCGATGCGGACCGGGCCGGTGGGCTGGGCGCGGCTGGGGAAGAACCAGTGAACCGCGACGCGACACCGCTCAGCTTCTGTTTGCCGGAGTCAATAGAGTCTGCGTGGCGTTCGCGGAAATCGCCATATTTCTGTTTACCCGAGTCGATCGTGTCTGCATGGCGTTCACGGAAGTCGCCATATTTCTGTTTGCCCGAATCGATTTTGTCGGCGTGGCGCTCCCGGAAGTCCTGGATAGAAGACGTGCTACTGCCTGGCTGCGATTGTGTATTCGTTGGGGTACGGACAGGTGGGGAGGGTGCCATCGGAGATCCTGAGGTATTCATCTGTGAGAAGCGCGACTGCAGCTCACTGACAGGCGTATGGGCGGGTGACGGAGATTTCTCTTGTCCAATTCCAAAACCAGGGACTGAGACCCCCGCGTTTTCCAGGCGCGAAGTAGCATCTTGGTTGATATAATCATGAGAGAGCACGGGTGCGGGGGAATAAACAGGAGGCGGATCGAAGCTGGGAGACCCATTGCGGGCAGGAAGACGTGGCGGAGGCTTTGGCGGCTTAGGCTTGGAGGTTGAGCTTGTCGAAGCAGGGCTTGCTGAGTCCAATCGCCGCACCGGGGGTGGAGGAAGATTGTCTGTAGACAGGCCGGTCGTGTTCGCGCGATACGGGACCGGAGGTGGGGCTGGTCTTTGTGGTTGTTCTTCCTCTGCTTCGATTTCTGCTTGTCGATGGGGATTCTGCGCATTGATCTGATCCTGAGCCAACGGGGCTCCTAGACCCCGGCGGTCGGGTGTCGTTTGATTTGGCACTGCCGCAGCTCCATGGTAATTGATATGTTTGGGAGGGGGCCCGAAGGACGATGGGTCTTTGAGAGAAGACAATGGTTGGGAGACGCGATCAGCGCGGTTGGAGTCAGACTCTTTGCCCTTTCCCATCCAGCCAGCCTAGTAGCAAGCAAAGGTCAACATCCATGGCCGAGCTGCAAATCCGAAAGATAAGCCTACCACTTGACCCCTAAGACCCCCTTGTGACTCGGAGGATTGACGAGAGCCAGAACCAGCGCGATCAGATCCCCCTTCTTTCCCCTTTCCCATCCATCCAGACTAATAGAAAGCATGGGTTAGCGACAATGGCTTCAGGACCGAGTCGAAAGTCCGCAAGGGACCTTTTGAGGGGAAGTGAGCTTACTATTTGGTTAACGCCTTTGAAATCTCCCCGCCAGCTTTCCTTTCCACCGTCCTTGCCTTCCGGGTGCCAACCTCCCTTGATAGTATTGCGGAAACCACTCATGATGCTGTAGGATGTGGGAATGAGGGATGCTTAATTGTCGGGGAAGCTGTGACGACAATAGCCCCACCTAGTCACGTGGGCGCTAACGCGGAACAGCGGAGTCTAGGGGTCACCTTATATACCCCTGCAACTATGAATGTTCCAATTCTTGTTATGTTCTTCTGGTCGACTGGTTAAGATGCTTCATTTTATCTGTCAGGTGTGGCGACTTATGTACCAATGTAGATAACGTTTGCCTTGAATTGTGTATGCAACACGTGACGATAACCTCGGCTCCACGGCTAGTCGAACATCCTCACCGGATCTACCACCGGATTAGAAAGGCGTATAAAAGTCTTGCTGTCTACATACACATATAATTTCCATCGGACATACACGCTTTTTAGCACAAGCGCGCTTCCCTGCGTCGCTCTAAGGACAGCCGAACATACTACTAAACTCATATTCCATCTTCAGGCTGACCATCTCAGGAGATATGGAAGAGATTCGAACTTCTCGCATTGAGAAGCCGCGCACCGCTAAGGTGAGTAGAAAGATACCCGACGTAATCATCAAATTTTTTAAAAGAAAATTAATGATCTCAGGCATGCAATATCTGTCGACGAAAGAAAGTCAAATGTGACGGGAAACGACCAATATGCTCGTCATGTAGTATTTTCAAGCTGCCCTGCGCATTTCAGGACCCCGGGAACCTCCCTAATCGCTCAAGACAGTGAGTGAAGCCTACTTTTTTTCCTTTGTAAAATCTTGATTGGCCTGCCAAGAGAACCTTGAAATCTGAATGACTTACTATTGTGCCTACTATTTTATAGGGCGTATGTCGAAGAATTAGAGCAACGAATCAAATGTATGGATGAGCAGCTGCAGAGGCTTGGCCAACATGGGAAGTCACCCCAACAGACTTCGGAGGGGTCAGCCCCTCCTCGTCCAGTGTCGAAGACTATTAGAACTCGAATTGGGCGCTCTAGAGCGATGTCTTCCGGAAGTCTTCTCGAAGGTCTTCGGCCGCGAGAAGAAGCTTCTTCGGCTTGTCAGGACGATCCCGATCAACCGTCATACGTCCTTCGGGCGCAAGATGGCAAGGTCCGCTTCTTCGGTTAGTTCCATTTCGGCCTCCGTGATATTTGGTTTGCGTTGGCTCGACTAACTCGAGAACCTAGGTGCATCTTCTGGATTCGGTGTCCCTTACTCCGAAGAAGGCACTCAAGCAAGGGTCAAGCGTCCCATACAAGGATTGGAAAATGCCGCTCGACGCAGTGCTGTTCAATGGCCGCTCACTGATTGGGTTCCTCAAGTCCTTCAGGATAGCTACGAAAGTCGCACTACCCAGCCTCTGCCATCGCGGGAAGTTACACTGGATTTGGTAGCTGAATACCTTGCGACTTTCAATCAAATTATTCCGCTTGTTGATGAAGCAACCCTAACGAAACTGGTGAAAAGGCAATTTTCATGGAATCCTGACCAAAGCCCTTCGTCATGGGCATTGATCAATGTGATCATCGCTTTCGCTTACAGGGAAAGGACAAAGGCATCCCCTGAAGGAAATAGTAACTGGACCAAGTCTCTCGGTCACATTAAAAATGCTTTGAATGTTGTGATGGACCTTTTTTTGCGGAATGCAGATTTACCTGCTGTGCAGGGTTTACTTGGTTTAGCTCTTTACTTTCAAGGCACACCGAACGCCCAGGCCCTTTTTATGCTTGCAGCATCGGCAATGCGCTTGTCGCATTCTATTGGATTACACAGGAATACGACGTCTGGATTCACTCAATCCGAAATTGAAGAGAGACGGAGAACATTCTGGATTGCATTTATTTTGGATGCCGATATCTCGATACGGGTTGGCCGCCCACCGGCCCAGGACATTGAAGATTACAATACGCCATTACCAGCCGATGTGCCTCCCGATGGAAGAGGTATAGTCACGATCGATGGGACTTCGATCAACTTCTTTTGCTTGCTTGCAAAATTTGCAATTGTGCAAAGGCGCATATACCGGCATCTTCAGACAGTGGTTGCTACCGGGAAGCCCAAAGAGATAGCACTCATGTCGGCGAAGGCTTGTGAAGAAGCCCTTTTGCTGTGGAAAGAGACCATCCCAGACATATTCCAGCCTCAAAATGTATTCGCTTCCGGACCCCATTACTCCCGCGAATGGATTTTGCGCTTACATCTTGCGTACCATTGCTGTTACGCCAATCTTCGTCAATTGCCTTTGGCCACTCCCGCCCTTGACAACATCCAATCCCAAGACGGGCATACAGCGGTGGACAAAGAGATCGCCGATCTTTGTCTTCGCTGTCTCGAATCAGCACGTTCTGTGCTGGTATTACGACCATATGTTGACTTACTAGGATCAAACTATCATTGGTGAGTTTCCAAATGACACTCTCTTTTCAGTATTAGTTCAACTGACCTCTATCTACACAGGGGTGTCATCTACTTCTTTGCTGCCGCAGCCGTGGCACTTTTATTGGAGATACAGATCAACCCCTCTCACCAACGTTCCAGTGATGATATTGAGATGAGTTGTGAAACTATCGATTTCCTCACAGATGTTTCATACGAAGAGCCTGGTACATTCGTTGACTTCATTCTAAATGTTTGTTGCGATTTAGAAAACTCCGCCAGACGCGCCATTCATCAAGCACGACGTGATACCGTTCGGCAATCAGTTCCTGGTGTTGAAAATAATGATATCGACCAAGGTATCGGTCTGTTCCCCGACGAGGCTATTCCTTTCCCCGAAAACAATCCCGATCCCCTCGGTTTACAGTGGTCAATTCCGCCATTATGGAATTGGCAGGATATGTTGGTTGGAACGCCCTTCCCTCCTGAGATTGCCAGAGGGAAGACTGGCGACCCTAATTGAGCTTTTTTAGTTATTACATCATCAGTTCTCCATAAAAAAAACCGCCCAGATGGAATATCTCTCTTGTTACTATGATTTTAATGGAATAGCCGGAAGACCAACAGCACTGGAGGGCAGAAGCCGTCATTCTGGTACATCATTTCTCAACAACGGTCAACTATATACAGCATAGTTTTGAACAAGATTCCTCATTCTTCTTTTCTTTACAGCCAAGATATCCGCCGGTCATGGTAGCAGTTTGGTACTGGCGGCGTGGTCCACTTTGGCGTTGATTGACTATCTCCAAGCTGTACCACAGGTTTCAAAAGGGCTTGGCGTCCCCAGTTTCCCTTTTCAAAAGTTGTCATGAGCTCCGAGTCTTCATCTAGATAGCCAGGAAGACCCTTCTTCCAGCCGTCGACAACTGAAATAAGAACTTCCGAGACAAACTGATCAGGAGTAGTCGGCGGGAAACCAAAGCGCTTTGCAATTTCTTCGACGACCTCGGGTGGGTACAAACCAACCTCCTCCTCCAATGCAATTGCATCGGCAGCAACCAGAGAGCTTGTGATATGGTATGAGCCTCCTTTAACCGCACGATCTCGCAGTGCAATCATCGCAGCCAGCGCTCCGACTAGGCCAGTGATCATGTCGGACACTGGAAGAGGAGGCAGGACGCTTTTTCCTTCCTCGAACCCTTGCGATCGACCCATGACGTACGAACTCCCTGACGCCGCGTCCCCAATCTGCTGCCATCCTGGACGCTCAGCAAAGGGGCCATCCGGTCCATAGCAGTTTTCTTCGACATATACAATCCCCTTGTTTCTCTTAGCTGCCATTTCCAGAAAGTTGCGGAGGCCTAGGCCTTTCTTATCCAGTGATCCCAGTCGGAATCCTTGAATGAAAATGTCGACATCCGCAAGCAGCTCATGAAGTCGAGCCATATCTTCCGATTTGGTAATATCGAGGTCGATGGTTCGTTTTCCGGCGTTCAGGACGAGTTGCAAAACCTAGATAATATAGAGATTTCGTCAGTCACTGGTTTTGTATACATAGTGGGCTGCAGCTTAAACTTACATTTAGATCCGCCAACCTGCTACAGTTAACTCGAATCACATCTGCTCCGTATGAGGCCAGTATAACGCCAACTTGTGGGCCAGCGATGATCCGAACCATTTCTAGGACCTTGATACCAGCAAGTGGCCGACGATCAGGCAGACCCTTTGGCATCGGCATCGGCGGCGTAGGCTTAGCGTATGTCTGCTCGGTGACGTTGACCAACGGATGTTCGGCCAACCGTTTGCCAAATTCTGTCTTTCTCCAGCCTTCAGGTGTATAACAGATACTTCCGCAGTGGCCATGACGCACATTATGCATCTCCAGCTCATCTGGACTCCACTGACTGATATGGCTTTGGATATAGTCGTAGTAGCCTTGGGGACTATCAAAAGTCACGCTAGAATCAATTCCCATTGACTCAAGAGTTTTTGCCGCGTCCAATGAACCGTGTAACTGATACCAGACTTTTGGGTCCTTGGTCTGGTAAATTGCCGTGGTGCGGCCTGCAATTCCTTTGCCAAAGCCCTTTTCAAAGTCACGATCGAATAGCGAACCCAGTTTTCCAGATCGTGCCAGTGCCGAAACATCCAAGCCGTCGATGTATGTGGTGAACGCCGACCCAAGCCAAATGCCAGCATGATCAGTATCGACTGTCACCTTGTTGTCGGTCACGGCTTTCCCATCACGAAGCTCCAGCAACTCATTGCCAACCAATCCTGTCATGGCATGCAGTGCTGCTGCCACTACAGGAGACTTAATGGGTCCTGGGATCATCGGGTCGCGTTTTCCGTCAAAATGAACCGTGTCCCATGCTGCTTTGTCCTTGGTGAAGCCGGGTGTTTGTAAAGCCAGCCATTGAAATATCCGCTCCGCATCTTCGGGAACCGGAAGGACCTTCTTGTCGATGAAGGTGCCTGGGCCGTATATATCAGTGCCGGACGTTGTTTCGTGAGTAAGGCCCATGATGGATGATGGAATGGTGGACCTCGTGAAGAATGTGAAGAGTGGCTGATCAACTTTCAAGAAGAAAGGCTTTCTATATAAACAAAAGACGAGTAAGAGAATGCCGGGCAAAAGCTTAATCCTTGGAAGAGTGGTCTACTTTAGAATCTGTAAATTGTATGTATAGCCTAGTACTTTCCACGGCCCATGGGGCTATCTCTCCATGGCCCACGGAAAATTGTCCAATGTTCTTCCCTCTTCAGACTACTGTTTCCACTTTTGGTCTATCTTATGCCTATCATTAGGAGGAAAGATTCCGTGGGCCGTGGGCCGCGGGGTGATGTCTCCAGCAGGTCTTTGGTAGGACTAAACCACACACTGGCACATATATTACATCTCAGACCTTCCTCTCATCTATGTACATAGTTTTATGAAATTATACCTGGAGGAAGTACGTTGTTTTATCAAAAGAAGCATTTGTATGCTAACTATTGGCCCGATTCCGACACACTACCGCCAGCATGCCACGCTCTATTGAACCACGACCTGTCATAGTAGCCAATTGCTCTGGCTATCATGGTATGCAGATATTCAGATCGTAAATCCAATGTGGAAATGAAAAGTCGCTAAACTTCACGCTATAGGGGACCCAGCCTATGAAATGTACCGTCAGGCGACCCTCGGCGATGTCGACTTCATCACCGGTGATTATCTGGCCGGTATATCTACCTCAGCCCATTGAAACATGAGTTCATCATATCTTCGAGGAAGCTGACAAATCTATCCAAAGAGGTGAATTTGGCCAACAATGCCCGGGCTTGGAGAGATGGAAAGCATCCAGGATATGAACCGACTGCATGGGAAGGCCTTCAACAGACCATCGACGTTATTGCACAAAAGGGCATCCGAGTGGTGATCAATGGAGGTGCTCTGGACCCTAAATCCCTTGCTCTGAAAGTAGAGGCTCTAGTACGTGAGCGCCATATTCCTTGATCAACACTATTGAAAGAAGGACATTCAATTGACCTCGCTTCACTTTTGACTAGAGTTCCGGGAAGAACCTCAACCTTCGAGTTGCATATCTCTCTGGCGATGATTTATATCCAACCCTTGGACCAAATATGCCTACTACAAAGGAAGGACTGCCGCATCTAGACTCGGGAAATGCTTCAACGGTCCCATCCGAGCTTACTTATGCCTTTCTTAAAGCAAAATCCGGAAACCCAGTCCCCATGGTCTCCGCACACGCTTATCTTGGAGCTCGCGGAATTGTGGATGGTCTTCGACGAGGCGCAGATATCATCATCTGTGGCCGGGTAGCCGATGCTAGCCCAGTGATTGCCGCGGCTTGGTTCTGGCATGATTGGTCTGAGACGAACTATGACGAGCTTGCGGGATCACTCATTGCAGGCCATCTTATTGAATGTTCTGCCTATGTGACGGGTGCAAACTTTGCTGGTTTTGACAAGTATCACTCGGACAATCTCATCGCTCCCGGTTTCCCTATTGCCAGCATTGCTGCGGATGGAAGCTGTATTATAAGCAAACATCCCGGGACAGCTGGAATGGTAAATGTTGACACTGTTCGCTGTCAGTTCCTGTATGAACTACAGGGATCCACATACCTCAACAGTGATGTTTGTGCGCACATTAGCAATGTATTTGTTGAGGATGCTGGAAAGGATCAGTGAGTAACGATTGATTGAAACATTTGCCTAGTTTCCTTCATTCAAGCTGACTGTTGGCACAATGAATAGGGTGCGCGTATCTGGCGTTCGAGGTTCCCCACCTCCATCAACCACCAAGTGCGCGGTCTTTTATGAAGGTGGATATGAAGCTCAGATTCTTATCAACGCAACCGGATACGCCACTTCAAACAAATGGGATCTTTTTGAGAAACAAGTCCGTCATTTCCTTCCCTCGGACTTCATGAAAGAACTAGAGACATTGGAATTCCAAAGGTAAGCAGCCTGACATATACTAAATATATCAATCAAGCATAGAAGAATCCTAATATATACTCTAGAGTTGGGGTTCCCGCCCAAGATCCGAGCTCTCAGCTGGAAAGCACAACATATCTTCGGATTTTCGTTACCTCCCGCAACGAGAAAGCCGTATTTGCTGTTGCAAAGACAATGGGCAATATCTCTCTAAAACATTTCTCGGGTATGTTTCAAATCCATTCTAGCTTGCAACTGGCTCCATGGCGCCTTGAGCTGACTTCCAATTTAGGCTTCCATTCATCAATGGATATGCGAACAGCCATCCCCCGACCATTCCTCGCCTATTATCCTGCGCTGATTAAGCAGTACGATATTGATGAAAAAATCAACTTTATCGACGGTCCAACTACAATTAAGTCATTTGAGACCGGTCATCCACCACGGTACGAAGAACTTGGCATCCGGGAGAGCTACGACCCTCGGGAGCCACAAATATATACGGGCGAGAGTGAACGGATGCGCCTAGGAGATGTTGCCCTCGGTCGGTCTGGTGACAAAGGAGGGAATCTAAACGTTGGATTTTTCCCTGTGAATCCCACTCACTGGCCCTGGCTTCGTGATTATTTGACCGCAAATCGTATGCGCCAACTGCTTGGCACAGACTGGAACGACAGCTACTTTATCGAGCGTGTTGAGTTCCCTCGTATCCGAGCAGTGCATTTTGTGATCTATGGAATCCTGGGCCGTGGCGTGAGCAGCTCCAGTCGTCTGGATGGATTTGGAAAGGGATTCGTGGATTATATTCGAGACAAATTCGTTGAGGTCCCGAAGGAAATTCTTTAGGACTCCTTTTGTTGGATAGGACACAGATATTTAAACTGAATGCGCGTCTCAATTTCATTTTCCATGGACGGACCTACATTTTCACACCATATTTGTAGCGCAAATCTCTTATAAAAAGCGCTTTAACCCAGTCGACTTCAGATAGAGTGGACGCCACCCGATGCCCGCTCATGCTGTGTAACGAAAACCCGCAGATCAGAGAAGAAAACAAAGAAGTGAACCTGGACTTATTCCTCCGAAGAAATTCCCCGATACCGTAGGAGATCTCCACATTTCAATGCGGACTCGGTAGACACTTCCAAATGTGGCGGGCGAAATTGGAATCTTAAAATGAGTTTTGAGCTGCATGCAAGAGATGAGGACCAGACGGGAAATTACAGATTATCCAGGTAGCGTATGTGAGTTCTGAAAGGGCGGTAAACAATTGTTCTAAAAAGTGTTTGGTATATACTGACGCTTTGATTGTCGTCACAATCAGTGATCGCACTCTCTCCCTACATCGTTAACTTGAATGTGTATTCAAATATCTCTTTCTTCTCTTCTCTTCTCTTTTTCTTTTTTTGCCCGCAATGGGAGACCGGATAAGAACTGACTCGTACTTTGGGTCAGGCCGATACTAAAGATCGGCAAGCAGGTGGCATGGGGTTTATTCCTTCGGGGATATGCCTGTTTGACTGCATTCGGGCCCAGGCCTAGCAATGGCGGTATACAGCTCGTGCAGCTGCGTGGTTCCCATGGTTCTGTTACTTTTTCGGCTCGTAAAGCGTTCATGCTAATGGATTTGCTGGTTGTACAGAGGCCCCGGAACGATCTCAGGGGCGTCCTCGCTTATCATGGTGCAGGGGCACTGTAATACAGCATTTTCCGCTCCGAACAGTTGTTGAATCGTAATTTGAGGCTGAGAAACAAGGAAAAATAGTTGAGCCCATCTCGTATCTCCCACTGACATTGCGACATGTCAGGTTGAGCTCCGAATTCCGAGCTCCGGTTATTCAACGCACGAATTCCCCGGGCTGAAGATGATTTTGCTATGGAACAAGCTATAGACCACAATTGAGGAACAATGAAAACAGTTATATGACACTAAGAGCCAAGGAGCAAAAGATGCGACAAAGATCGGAGATCGAAGTCAAAGCACAAAAGCGGGGCTGATCCCAAAGGAGCGAAGCCAACGGTCTCCAACGGTCTTCCGCTAAGACATTTCGCATAAGCAAAGGCAGCAATGCAATGTTAGTGTGATGGCGTCACATTGCCTTTTCTTTTGTTCAACATTCTCTTCCCTTGATGTGTAGGGATATCCCCCTTTTTTAATCTCTAGAGATCGCGTTATCGACACTCCAAAACAATCACAATGCCAGCCGAAACAGAGCCCCTGTTGGGCTCACACACCAGTCCGCCAGCCCGCCACCCCAAGAAATTCTTGATCTCAATCCTGTGTGCCATATTCTTGCTGGCAGCTGATTTTGGATTCTTCATGTCCTCGGCGCCCCAGCTGGCGGTATATCAAGATATCATCTGTCGGAATTACCAAGCCAATCTCCACAAGGCGGGAAATGAGACTCTGGGTCCACCAGGGTCCAATCCGTGTAAATCAGAGGCTGTACAAGGAGAATTAGCGCTTGTGATTGGGTATCAAAATACTTTCGATGTATTGCCTGGTATGTGCTTGTTCCACGATAAATTGGTCATTTGGATGCTGATGTTTTGGCAATACAGGTCTTGTGCTCGCGCTTCCATATGGAGTCCTTGCGGATAGCTGGGGACGGAAGCCGATCTTGTATCTGAGCGTGCTGGGAATCATGCTTGGCGAAATTTGGGTTCGGATAGTGTGTAAGTTGGTCATTGAACTGTCCATTCAATTTCTTACTGATATTAATTAGGTCTGTTTTCGAGTGTCATTCCCCTTCGGATGGTCTGGTTCTCGGCTATCTTCAAAATCATCGGCGGCGGCGAGCAAGTTGTCACAGCCATTGCCTTGGTTATAGTGGCTGATGTCTTCTCCGAAGATGAGAGGTACGGTCATCTCTCGAACATCGCGGTATAACAAAACTAACACGCATGTAGAGCAACCGCACTCTTTCGCCTACAATCTTGTGTGCAAATTGCAGAGATCCTGGCCACTCCGCTCAGTGCTTATTTGATGACTTTCAGTCCAATGTTCCCATACATGCTATCCATATGTATTATCATTTTGGGAACTATACCAAGCCTTTTCGTTCCCGAGACCCTCCCAGCCACAAAATCAAAGCGGGCCAACCGAGACAACCCAGAACAGGAAGGTCAAAACGAGCTGCCCCAGCCCTTAAACAAAAGACCACTATCGCAAGAGCTTTCTCGACGAGCTGGCGACTTCATTCAATCGACACATTTTATCTGGGGTGATTCCAATGTGTGCTTAATGATCCTGGTGCTGTTTGTCACGATCATGAATCGGTCATGCACAAATCTGCTCCTGCAATATGTGTCGAAGAAGTTCGATTGGAGCATTGGACGCGTATGCACCTATCTTCTCCCTTGGACTAATAAAAAAACTAACTATGTTATAGGCCAGTCTGTTGATCTCTCTGCGCGGGATTTTCTCCCTCACAACATACCTGCTTATTATGCCAACTCTGACTTTGCTAGCTGCCAAATACCTGAATCTCCACGGGAAATACAGCGACCAATTCATGAGCAAAGGTAGCGGCGTGTTATCCATTATAGGATTCATTTCCATCTTTGCGGCGCCGGTACCGGCCATCTTGATTGGGGGTGTGGTCGTTTTATCAATCGGCTCGGCATTTATGATCACCACACGCAGTTTGGCTACTTCGCTCGTATCCCCAGACCACGTTGGCACCTTGTACTCGGCAATTGCCATTGCTCAGGGTATGGGAACACTCATTTCAGGTCCGCTGTTCGCCAACCTCTTCCGGTTAGGTATGCATCTTGGGAATGCCTGGGTAGGGCTCCCATTTTTGCAAGCCGCTCTCTTTTTCGCTGTCGCAGTCGCCGCTGTTTGGCACGTTCGACTTGGACCGCCTACCCGAGCCAATGACGAGGAGCAGGAGGCCTTGTTATCTGAGTAGATTCTAGATTTCTCTCATTTTCAATTTTCATTAGAACCAAGCAATTTGGCACGAGTTTCCTTCGTGTGGGGACTGCGCCGTCAGCCTGCAGAGATGGCGCAGAAGGAAGCCTCTCGTAGAATTTAGCCAGCAGCGGTTATCCCACCGTCGGGCGTTTCCATAACATGACTGTTTTCTAAGCGAAGCAGCACTGGATTTCAGATAGATAAGTGTCAGCCCACGACATCCAGGGCTCAATGTTCTGGTTCGTCAGGGTCGGGCGATCTGCAGATTTAATCTTGCGGGGTCAGAAATCAAATACTCGGAGATCCGAAGGAGCAGTCCGGACAATGCAACCCTAGTATGGTTCTGATGAGTCTTCAGACGAAAACCGTCGGCCTTGAAGTGAGCGCCCGAATCCGTTGTGCAGATGTGTTTCACCATTGGAGAGAAGATCACACTCGGCATGCCCCGCACGATGATCGTCTTCCATTTCTGGACTACGGAGTACTGAGCTTGCACGCTACTTTGAGATTATAACCATGCGCGGCGACTTCCGAGAGCAAATCAGCGTTGTTAGATTGGTGCATGTGCGAGGTTGTATTAATTTTTCTATGCCTGGCGATATTTATACTGAAATAATGGACTTTTTGATTTCAGCAGCGTGGATTCAGAAAGACATAAAAGTCAAAGAACATCCTCTCAGATCAACAGTTCACACAATCCCAATTCAATTCTCAAATCATGTTCCAATCAAAGCCCTCCCCGGGCCTGCTCGCCCTGGCAGCTATTAGCTTGATCACCGGTACAACTGCCGACCTTGAGACCTGTGACAGTGGCACCGGGTACAGCTGCTTAAGCTCTTCGACGACCCCTACCTGCTGCTTCAATTACCCAGGTGGTGCGCTCCTCCTGACCCAGTTTTGGGATACTAGCCCCTCAACTGGACCCGACGACTCATGGACCATTCACGGACTGTGGTAAGTATTGTTGTACAGCAAAATCATTCTACAAAATGCCCAGCCCTTGAACTAACCCCACCCCCGGGCCTGATAATTGCGACGGCACGTACGAAGCAAGCTGCGACTCGTCGCGGGAGTACAGTAACATCCGGTCCATTCTGGAGGGACAAGGCCGCAGTGAGCTGGTCGACTACATGGACGAGTACTGGGTTGATATTGACGGTGACAACGAGTCGTTCTGGTCGCATGAGTGGAATAAGCACGGAACTTGCATCAACACCATCGAGCCGAGCTGCTATTCCGGATACTCCAAGCAGCAGGAAGTCGGTGACTTCTTTGAGAAGACGGTGGACTTGTTCAAAGGCTTGGACACGTACAAGGTAGGTTTCTCCTTTTTGCCTCCTATTGTTGATCTATGATTTAGCTTTGCTCATGTCTGTTCGGTTCTGACCTCTCTTCTCAGGCCCTTGCCGATGCTGGAATCACCCCCAGTACGACCAAGACCTACACACTCAACGAGATCCAGGATGCTCTTACCTCGATGCATGGCGCGTCAGTTTACCTCGGGTGTTCCAGTAAGAAACTGAACCAAGTCTGGTATTTCTATAATGTCCAGGGCAATGCTATTGATGGACAGTACAAGGCTTCTGCCACGCGTAAGTTTACCCCATGCTTTTTTGACGGTGCTTTCCTGACAGCTTGGTCTATTTAGTTACGAATTCCGGCTGCCCCAGCACTGGCATCAAGTACGTGCCTAAGTAAATAAATAAGTGCACTTGCTGTGCCTGGTGATGATTGTTCTTGATGACTTGCAAACTTGAATGTGTGGTTGAAATGGTATCTCTGGATTATTGCTATGGTACATGTTGGTAGTATATTCAAATTCTCGTTGATCTTACAATATGATTACCGCATTGGTTGGCAATCAGCATTCACTGGAATGTAGACCGGCGGGTCTATTGCAGGGCCGTAGACCATCTTCTCGTGTGTTGGTAGGAAGTCTTGAAGAAAGGATATCAGCTATCCTCATGGTTCTATGCCGGTCATATGGTTACCTTGCCGTGGACATAGAGAATAGAGCACACCGTATTTTTGGCTATTGGTAGCGGTGGAGCTTGAAGATCGAGAAATTGCCCTTCCAATCAGAAGTGACTGGACTGGCACTCAGAAAGTGGCGATTTTTTTATTTTTCTATCGCCGCCCTGATAGGCGTCAGCCCGCACAATATTGTATAGACTTGTGTTATAACACGACTCGGCAGGCAGTGGGGAGAGAAGAATATTGGAAATTGAAAGTTTTCGGGTAAACACCGCAGAAGGGTTGCATTTCACACGCCCTTGAGCCGTGCAGCCCGCCTTTCTTCTTCCCTCCTGTCTTCCATGCGACCCAAGAAGTCCATGCGGCCGATATAACCCTCCTTGGCTTTGCTGTGCGTGCGTAGCTCGTCTTTGATACCAGCTTGGTCGACATAGGATGCCCAGTCGAGTCTTGACTTCTCCACGGTGTTGATTTTTGGTCCACGCGCGTCCTTGTCGGAAATAACTTGTTTCTCCCAGCTTTTCTTGATCATACCAGTAGGGTTGGGATCGAATCTCGATATCTTGCGGAGCGGTCGCTGCAGGGTACGAGCTGCAGTTGCCGTATCATCAACAGTATACTCGATATTCTCCCCACTTGACCGGAACGCTTTAGCCTCTGCCGAGTGTTTAGACACGACCTTTTCTTCGGTGATCCATTCTCCGGCAAATTTATAAGTGCGCTTGATCTTGATCATTTGATCGACGGGCTCGGCATGGCCCGGTTTGTGTTCCAAGTCTGTGGTACCCTTGATCTGCGCTTCGGGTTCGACGGTTGATTCGGGTTGGGCGGATTCGATGTCTTGTTCGGCTTGTGGTGGCTGCGGACTGGTTTGTGTTTGAGGGGCGTTCATCTGCGCCCATAAGGCGTCAACATCCACGGTTGCACCATCGATTTTGGCCAGCGGTTTGCGCTGTTCTTCTTGACTGCTCGGGGAACGCGTATTAGAACCAGGCAATCAACCAGCGACGTATCAGTTTTAATCACGGGCTCACATATGCTGTTTCATTGCGCGTGTTCGCACAAACCCCCCGGCTCCTCCTTCGTCATCATCCATGTCAATGTCGACATCATCTTCGTCGCTATCGCGCGCATGTTTACCCTTGGGCTTCTTTCCCTTGCGCTTCTTCTCTTTCTTCTCTTTTGCTCTTCTTATCGTAGCCTCGTCTCCTGAGTCGAGCTCCGTACCTTCTGGAATATGCGGTTCTGTATCTGTCTTTCGCTTCTTCTTTGCGGGTTCCGCGGCCTCATCGGCATCGGAAGATAAGTCGGAGTCATCCTGCACCGCGTCTAGCTCGAAATCCTCATCTTCAGCGGAGTCGTAAACTTCCTCGTCAGGATCTTGAAGTGCTGGCACGGTTTGATTTGCCATTCTCGACGTATTTTGGTTGTATAGAATCTGTCAAGGGAAGGTCGAATTGCAAGGCGCAGAGTAGAATGACGACGGTATTCTGCCGAAAGCGGTGTGACAATAATTAGAAGTTTGGCTTTTAGCCTGAGGCAGACACGCAAGTTGCCCGGGATCTAGATCTTATCCAGGCAGTGACAGAGTACATACAAGCGAATTTACCGAAAGAATAAAACAGTGATAATCGCTATCAAGCTGAGAGTTTGGACACTGAAGGCATTCTCAGACAGACTTTGAGCTCCTCGCCAGATTGACCTGAAGCTAGGAAAGGATGAAAAGCAAATGGCAGCGAAACTGATGGGCCTGCCCGACGATGAACAATAATGGACTACAAACCTTGGAAGCAGCCACCAAGCCCATTGTACATGCACCACGGTTACTCCGATGTTCTTTGTTCTGTATGCAGCTGCTTCGAGAAGGTGGGTTTGATGCATAGCCGAATAACAGCTTCAGGCGTTATAACCAGCGCAGATTTTTGTGGAGCTGGTTTTGATCAGGCTTGGTAACAACCCAATCAATGTGTCTGAAAGGGGTCTTTGAAAAGAGTCAGGTACAAAACTCATATTATCCTAATGCGGCTCTAGAAGAATATTTCTCCGTTTAACGGAAGCAGGGGGACTGGCCGAGGAATGTAACCCCGATCTTTGGAATGCGACATCAAAAAAAAAACCGTGATGTCAAAAATCCCACTCGCTATCTATCTTTTTGGTACTCTGAAGCCTTTCTGGGCCAGAGAAATCCGTTTTTGATTGAAACAATCTGGTTCAACCTTCCTCTCCGGGAGAATTTGCTGTTTAAGTACATCTGGGATCCGCCATACACAAGGACTTGTGACTCTATCCATGGATGAACGGTCAGAACTAGTAATCTCTCTGTTGGCCCATGGAACTTTACCGCTCGTGAAGAGGAATGATTCGCTGAGTACTGCACCTGTGAATATGCCCTGATCTAGTGGTCCTTCAAGTACTTTTCTTCACGTGAGAACGTTCTTCAGACTCCACCCCCAACGAAGAGCTGCTAGAAATAGATTTGACATGCTCGAGAGGAAGCACAATGGTTCCATTGTGCTTATGAGACAATGCAACGTTCAAGATCCAATTTCCCATATTCCCAATATAAGGCCTTGTGTAGATCTTCCTGCTGAATTCTAAATCTCATAAATCAATTCTATATCATCTATCAGGGCGTGCATTATTGGCGAGTGCAAGCATTATTAAATCGTGATTTGACTATATCCAACATCCAGATGCATCTCTTTGCCACTAAGCTTTCGCTCCTCCTTGCTGCATCGGCTCCCCTCATCGCCGCCCAAGACACAAATCCCACATCTCCTAGCACAAACAGTGACTCCTACTGTGAGTCCCAAAAGTAAGCCCCCAACCAGCCGAACCTGAAATGAGAAATTCTTTCTAACAGGCAACAGACTTGTAGATTCATGCGTGGCGGTCATGAAAGCTGGACTCACAAAATGTGCTTCATATGACTGGGACTGCAAGTGCTCAGGTGCTGCAAACATTGCCAAGTGAGTAGAGGACGTATCTTATGCAATTCTTAATCATCAATACTAACAGTTCGCGAAAGTTGTTATGTAGACTGTTCCGACGACTACCCAGATGGTTCCGCCGCTCGAGAACTCAGCATGAACGACTGCGCGACTGCCAATGCCTTTGACGAAGGACAAAAGACCGTGGCACCCTCATGGACTCGTCCGGGCTCCAACGCTGCGCAGCCTACTGAAATAGATTACAGTAAAGTCACCGGAAGCCGCTCGTCTGTCACTCCTGGGCCGACAAATACCTTGACTCCGAATGAGAAATCCATGAGCCCTTCAGAGGGTGCGGCTGCGGTAAATGTTGCTAGTAGCTGGGTGGCACTTGTGGGTTTAGGACTAGGAATTGCCTTCTGAGGTTGCGTGTGCTGGGAGCAAAACAATTATTAGGCGCAGGGCAAGTGCGATTGCAGTGAGAACATGGGCGTTAGAGCTTTTCGATAGGATCATAAAATAATATCAATATTTCAGCCATCTTTGTACCAATTTACTTTGAAATAAGATATGGAATCTCGGGATAGTGTATGCAACAAATGAACATTATCGAGTGGCTGCCCTGGCTGATTATCGTCGAGAACAGAAACAACTTAGCAAAGCACAAAGACTACAATATCGTAGAGTGAGGAAAACTGATGTATCTTGAATAATTTGCCAATTTGTGCTCTGCATATATGACCTTAATACACGTAGCACTTCCATCCAACAATATAATCATTCATAGAAGACACAGATAGATATATTAAAACAACAACGTCACACTTACATAGTGCTTCCATTCCTCCCAACCCCGTCCTAAGCTTCTTTGCCAATCAGCTCCGATACACTTGCTTAGTAGCTATCTCCAATTTCTCCAATTGGGACTGCTCTGCCCGACGACGCGCAACATCCCGCTGGAACCATATCCCAACAGCAGCAACAAGTCCCAGCAAAGTCTCCATTCCAACTAATACACACAGCAACACAAAGCCAGCGCGTGTATTGACACAATCACGATCGAAGTGACGGGGGGCTTTCGTACCGCTCGTCCCAGTCTGCCATTTGCATGTCCAGCTGTGGAGGGTTTCGTTTCTGCTGAACCCTGCTGGATAGTCTGAGGAGGGGAGGTAGATAACGAATAGAATGCCGACTAGTGCAGTCACAAAGCCTGCGACTGCTGATGCCGAGGCGTAGATATTCAGTGGCTTGATGCGTGAATGGGGCTGGGTATGAGTTAGCAGATGATATCACACAGAGTCACATTGGTGGAGAAGACTGACGGATGGTGCCAGAGCAGCGGCAATATATACCAGGCTCAAGACGGCAATTATACATCCGCATGTAATGGCTGCGATTGTTGGACGGAGATCAAAGTTCAAAGGCCATAGGGCGAGGCCAGCGCTCGTCCACTGGGAAGTGTTCTTATAGTGTCGCAAGGGTGGGGCTTCGCATGCGACGACGGCAATAGCGACGCCGAAGGCCAAGAAAGATAGACCAAGTCGTGCAAGTTGGATGGCTCGGTTGCGTTTCAGAAATGTCGACTCCTCCATGTCTGAAGAATACGCACGGCCCGATCCAGTGAGGGAGGAGTTTGAGGTCATGGTGAACGAAGGAATCCCGTTGGATCTCGTGAGATGAGAGAATATGTTCGAAAGAGCGTGTGTAACCTGATTACCTTGCCGGCAAGGATGCTCCTAGGAATAAACGTGAAAAAGAAACGAAGAGTACCCTCAGGCACACTGATTCAAAGAAAGACAGATATTATTTTCAAACGACTTCGCCTCAAGGAATGAATGATAGAGACCAGGTGGGATATGTATATTCAGGAAAACCTAATGATAGGATCGGCTCAGGGACTACCTTGGCGGGCGCTATGCTATCACAACAGTGAACGCCGAATGAGCGCGTATCCCAAAGACGATGTTCAGCCAAAATGACTGCATAAAGCCATGCAAGGCGCCTCGGTGGGAAATTGACCGTGTTGATTCGCCTGAGGCTCATAATTTAGATTTCCAGGACCACAATTCATTGTAAATGATGAACTTGTAACTGGGCTTGTACATCCCCGAAGCATAAATTGTCTGAGCGGGCGCCAGCATGCAGACTTGGCAGACACATCGGACGGACAAGCACCAACCAAGCGCCTAGTACGCTCAAATATAGCATCCGAGCGGGGGTTGCATCAAAATATTAGCTGAAAGACAGATTTGATTCGTTTCTAGAAGATTTATTTTATTTTTGAGGGCGTGGCAATGACGACCTGTGATAGGCGGCGGCGAAGCGCCGAGGATTGTGGCAGGGAGCCACCAGCGGCAATGAGAATTCAGGAACACGCATCCTGGCCAGGCTTATTCGAGGCATCCATGCATCTGCAAGAGGATCTGGGCCTGGGTCTTTGTATATCAATGTTTCTCCCCGGGTACTACCCAGAGGTGCCACTGCGCATAGTAAGTAGGAGGGATTTTCCAGATCAAGTTAGTGTGAAAAAGTTCTCAAGGTGAAATCAAAAAGGCTCTATTTTGGGACCAAATATCTGAGAAATGGGCATGGAATATCTGAACTAAGTCTGAAAATCTTCATCGGTCGATCTTGATTTCCACTGATGAAGAAAAATGGAGTCGATGGCGGGGAACCGGGGTTGCCACCGCCTCCGGCAGAACTTTCAGAAAACGGCGGGGCAAAAGTGAAGATCGACTCTCTCAACTTTGAACATTTCCACAAGGATATACCCAGAACCTTGCAATTGGCTGAGCTTGATTGAGCATTATAACATATCTTCAATCCGACACAATGCCTCTCTCCAAGCTGCAGGGCGTCAAGCTCCCCGCCTCGGCCGACTTCCATGGTACTAAACAATTCCGCGGAGGACTGATACACATCGAGCTAACCAAAGATAGTCCATCTTCGTGAGGGCCCAATGATGGAGTTGGTGACTCCCACTATCCGACAGGGAGGTGTGAACACCGTCTTCGTTATGGTAAGTGGATTTTCTATTATGCATGGGAACAAATATGTTCTTCAGAGCTATGTCTAATACACTCGACAGCCCAACCTTGTGCCACCCATCACGACTGTCGACCGTGCATTGGACTACCAGAAGCGCTTGCAGGCCCTCGAGCCCAATGTCAACTATCTGATGTCGCTGTACCTCCACGAGACCGTGACCCCGGAGACCATCATCGAAGCTAAGAAGCGCGGCATTGTCGGTGTCAAGAGTTACCCAGCAGGTGTGACAACCAACTCCTCTGCGGGTGTTGTCGACTACACCCAGTTTTATCCCATCTTTGAGGAAATGGAGCGCCAAAACATGGTTCTGAACCTCCACGGAGAAAGCCCCTCTGGAGGCGATGTGACAGTGTTGTCCGCAGAGGAGCGATTCCTTCCCAAGCTCTTTGAGTTGCACTCCAAGTTCCCCAAGCTCCGCATCATACTGGAGCACTGCACTACCGCCGCGGCTGTGGAGGCCGTGAAGCAGTGCGGTCCCACAGTTTCAGGTACCATCACGGCCCACCACCTGTCTATCATCATTGACTCGTGGGCCGGCGACCCATTCTGCTTCTGCAAGCCTGTTGCCAAGACCCCGGCCGACCGCGATGCTCTTCTCCGTGCTGCTACCTCGGGTAACCCGAAGTTCTTCTTCGGCTCAGACAGCGCTCCTCACCCAGCGGCCTCCAAGCGTGGCGGTGAGAAGATTGCTGCCGGTGTCTTCACTCAACCATACACTACCCAGGTCGTGATTGATGCTTTTGAGCAGGCCTGCGATAACGGTGTCCTCAAGGAGGAAGATATCACGCCAGAGATCGTGAAGGGTTTCATGAGCAAATTCGGACGATCTTTCTATGGCCTCCCCGAAGAGCAGAAGGAATTCATCACCATCGAGAAGAAGGGTGAGAAGATTTCGGAGATACTTCAATCAGACAAGATTGACGTGGTCCCCTTCAGAAAGACCCAGGAGACATGGAGCGTCTCTTGGTGTTAAAAAGCGACCAGTAAATATCCAATAATAGAGTTAGTAAAATCAAAGGATTTCCACACACAGGTCCCATTACGCGGATTTGTCTTGCGTAAGCATGTTGGCCACACTTTCAAGGGCATGCGCCTCTCTAATGTCAATTCTGCGACCTGCGACGACCGGGTTCCCGTCGTCACCCATAGCAAGCTGGCCAGCTCGCTCGAGATGGAGTCGGATCCTGCTTTCAATATATTCTTTTCTCTCGTCTCTCTTGGTCTTGGTTTCCATTGGAACTGTTGCATTGGGTAGGGATGCCAATTTTGGCCGCAGCTGCGCAAGTGTTGTCTGCAACGCGGGTAGCTGGGAGAGAATGAAGGTAGTGTTGGTAGTGAGAGGTGTAGGTTTGGCATTTGGCCCAGCATCGACACCGACGCGAAGTTGGCGTGCAGCTGGACTGGAGGTCAAGAAGGACAAATCCACTGGTATGTTTGTGATCGTCTTGGGCACGCCGTCGACCTTCGCGCTTTTCACCGTCGATAGTATAGATTGAAGTTGCGAGATGACGGCGTCATTTCGGGCGCGTTCTTCCTTCAACGACCGGTTCAATTTCTTCGTCTCGGCCAACTTCTTCCGTTGCGCGTGAATGGTTTCTGGTGTTGGCGTGTCTGGCGAGGATCCAAAAGAGAGGCCCTAGAGTAACTCACATTAACATTCTCGTTTCTCCAAGTGTTCAACCAAATGCAGATTTCAAAGCTTCACGGGTATTTTCACGTACATCGTAATGCTTCAACCGCACCCAAGGGAGCAAGTCCCCAGGTACCGTGAGAATGTTGCGCAGCACATAGATCTCGAATTTGTCGAATGCCTTATCAACATTGGCCTCAAGCAGCGTCTCGAGCTGGTGCAATCCGTTCTCAATCTCTAGCTTCGCCTCGGGATAAATCACATTCCCATCCTCGTCTGTTTCCGCAATGCTGGGACCGCTGCTGTCATGGGAAAAGCCGAGCCGTTCGGGGGGTGTATTGAGCAGGCCAGATTCCAAGCTCGATATCGCCTGGTATATCAGATTGTTGATCGAATTGATAATGTCATCTATGAGGGACTAGGGAGCTGTCAGCGATGCGGTGGGTCCTCAGTCGCATGTTGCATATCGCGCGTCACGCGTGCAATTCGAGTTGATGCGGAGCTGTCACAATCAACTTACCAATGGTGTGTAGCTGAAGTGCTCAGTGAGCAAGGAGGTCGTCGCATCATTCATTGCGAAAAGATTTGTTTTCTCCGGGGGGGGGGGGGTCTTGACGCGTTGAAGAAGCAAAACACGCGGGGGTGGAAAATCCACTAGCCACCGCCTTTCGCCGACTATCAGTTCAACTGCAACCTAACAAAGCACCTTCTTTATGACCGAGCCTTGATTTCAATTGCACTCTATTCCTTACGTTAGATTCCCTTGGTTCTCTTTCTTATCATCTCCGATGTATACTCCGATTTGCCACGTTGTACACAATCTCATGTCAGACTGGCATACAAGTGCCATCCCTACTCCAACCCAGTCACCAGGTACCGGGCAGCGTTGATCTCCAGCTGAACCCCCAGTCTTTAGTACGTGGCTATCCACATTATCTAGGGGTTTGGGTAATGACAGATGACTGTCCCCTGGTAAGTATTCCGGTTTCGACGACCCAGCCTGTCGGGCCATTGGAAGGTTACCATTGAGTCCATGTAAGACACCGAACTTTGCCCCCGTACACCTGTAGAAATTTTTTATTTAAACTCCGATTGAGAGCCCGACAAATTCTGATATCTTGTAACGTACTCATAAGCAAGAAAAATAGAGAGGTGAAGACAAGGTAGATATTCTGTCGCGTCTTTCTAGGTGAGAGACCATCCAAACAGACCTCCAAAAGGGCTACTCCTTACATATATTGTAGATAGCTCACGATGTCCCACGGAAGCCCCCTCCGAGTTCTGGTCATTGTTTCACATCGAAGTTCTCAGATCTCGAAGGCGCAAAGCAATCCAGAAACGCTCCTCCCCAAGGCCATCCGCCTCCTCAAAGCAAGCCATCTTTACATCCCACAAGAATTGCACCCAACAACAAGACTCGTGGCAGCACAGAAGTGGCGGACACGAGTATTCTTCGTCTTCGATATCTGCCACACAACATACGATGCCAAGCTAGGGCATCTGCCCGAGCAGAACAAACTGCCCGTTGCTGTTGTCCATCTGAGCAAGAAAAATACAGCGTATGCCGCGAATGCATGGCTGTCGAAGAGGGTCAACAGGGATATTGCTCTGTTTCATAATGCCAATGGCTTTGGGGCAGTGCCGCCTTTTGTTGAGGATCATACTGTTGGAAAGCCACCTGAGTATGTGAACCCGCGGGATATTTCACTCTTGCGAGCCTCATGCGTTTGAAATTCTCCGGGGAAAAATAGGGTTGCATGCTTTCTGCTGATGCTGTGGTATCTTAACCAATAAATAATAAACCCAAATACACGATGGATTTGAACCAACGCCGTAACGTAACTTCCTTTTTAGAAGAGATAAAGACGTTAGAAATCCATTGTTAGCTGCGGTGCCATTTTCTCAAGATCTTCGACCTATGTGGTTTATTAGTTTACCGGACAATGAATTGGAGCATAGAAAGTGAAGACCTACCTCAAGGAACCCACCCCCAAGACCCCTGGCCCCAGTATTTCCATCCGATTCGGCCTTTTCGAAAGCAGCCCTAGCAATGGCTTCCCTCACAAAGACATCGACATATTTGGCCACAACATTATTGGCATCTTTCGCGACCTTGGTCTTCTCATTCTGGAAATGGTGGTGTAGCAGGCGCGTAAGCAATTTCGAAGGTATTTTAGGGTCGCTAGATGTCACGTCTTCTTCTTGATTCGTAGTTATGATTTCAGCAAGAATATAGTCCGGTTCTTGTGAGAGCGAGCGCGAGCGGTCGCGATTTGATTCATCTGAGTCGGACTCTGATCCAGATTCAGAGGCCGTGTCGGCGTTGGCTGTCGGAGATCCGGCTCGGAGGCGTTTTCCAAGACTCGTAGATTTGTTTTTAGCTGTAGCTTTACTTTGCTTTGATTTGGGCGCAGTCGTGGATATAGGGGTCTTCGTGCTGGGTGGGTTCGCTTTTCCTTTAGGTTTTGGTGCGGAGTTGGATGGTCCAGCGCTAGTTGTGCGACTGGGAGGTTTGAAAGGAAGACGTGGGCGCTTCTGAGCTGGCTTGGGTTCGCCGGGCATCTTGATAATCTAGATATCTAAGCAAAGTGCGAGATATGTATGAATTGGCATTGCAAATCAAAAAAGGGTTGACAGTGACAAGCGGAGAAATTGGAGATGCTCCAACACGGGCGCGCGTTCTACGCGTTATCAGGTGATGAGGGGCGCGCCCTATGTACTTGACAAAGTTGCAGCTTCATTCATTCTTAACCCAATTTCGTCTTTCTTCATTTTCATTGTAGCAGAATTACCTAAGTGATACTTTCAGTCCGAGTTACCTGCAGCTTTAATCTCATCTTAAAATGAGAATCAAGCAAGGCATGTAAGAACTATTGGAATATCTCCGAGGAACCGGGCATGAGAAGGCTTCCCTCTCTTCTTCGCAGACATACCCAGTCGAACGGCACAGAAAGAAGGCTTTCTTCATGGGTAAGGAAGTCGGTGTGTCACTTCACTCCTGGTGACCCTCGGGAGGTCGCTGAACACGGATGGGACGAGCACGCGGAACACTGGGCTCAAAGGGATGGTACACAGTGATCGGTAGACACAGTTCAACGATCATTCTGCGAATGCGCTCCCAGGGTACATGGAACAAGCCTGTGCAGAAACGGCTAGAGTACAAGGCCAGGGGTCGCTCGAAATTCATCGCTGGGAGCCGCCGGCAAAGAATACACAGCTGTTCTCTCAGATGCTGCAAAGCGGCAAAAGTGCTACTGACAATCATGCCCTCCGAGTCAACGTGACTGCCATAATTCTTCGAAGTGAAGAGGCATATTATCCAATGGCGGCGTCGGTGTCGAGCGAAGTCACTTTCCTGGGGTGGGATGATAAGTGCGGTGCCGAGAGGACGTTGGACGACCAGAGAGGGGTATGGCTCCCTGTTGCTGATGTTAGGAATTCGCTGAGTCTGTCGATTCTCGAGGTACTGCAAGCAATGCTTCCGATATATCTCGTAGGCCGCAGGGTACTATGCGATATCACGTCTTTAGTTCTAGAACGCCTCTCGCCAACGCTTATTAAACGAAGTGACTTGATGGTGAACTTACCCGATTGCGAAACTCACGAGCAATGCCTGCTCCCCAGGCTCCCTGGCAGTTGCACGCGTCTAAAGCATCTCGGTCAGTAAAGATTCAGCTAAATATGTTCAAGGTGTTCCTCACGGATCAGAGCGGCCCCATTTGGGGCGTCAAAGAGATCGCCAGGGCTCTCCCGAATGAAGCTCATCTCAGCAGGCTGAGGAGAGGTCATCAGAATTAAAGAGTCATTGCTGTCAGTACGGCCAATAGCGACAGCCCGGTTGGCACGAGTGTCGGACATGATATCTATGATGATATCGATAGAACCAAATGGAAAGGTTAAAAACAGGTCATACTCCCTATCAAGGATTAAGTGAAGATGGGATAGCGAAAGGGAGAGGTTATAGGAAAGGGTAAGACAGCAAACATTTCCTATAAATAATCTGAAAACAAGATTCTGTGTTCTCCCACTCTAAAGGAATCAAAACAACACACAAGGCTGGCCGTTTTTTCTGCCATGTGATTGAGTATGATTTTAAGTAGGTCTTTCTCTCTCTTTCTGACATGAACCTCAAAGGGCACTATATCGCTTACGATGATTTTCAGAATAACATATGACAAAGAAAGGAAAAGCAGAGCAGGACCGAAATATATTACTTTGAAAAGAGACGGCTCTTTGCCCCAATGATTGAAGAGACTCGATGTCTCCAGCCTGGTATGGTTATATTGAATGCTTTGATATAGCAGATATGAGACTTTGAAAAGAAAACCTCGATGTACTCCAGTGCAAATGCCAGAAGCATCCTACTTTATTGGCTCAAATATACAAAGTGGATTGCAACCTCTGCGACGGTGGGTAAAATGCATAGTAACACTACTAATAACATACATTGGCCATTGCACTCGTTCTTCATCTGTAATTGAACGGAAGTCAGTCTTTTTTTCCCTTGGTTGATGTAGAAGTTTTCTTCGATGTCAGCTCGCCTAATTCACCCAAACGACGGTTGACAAAACTTCTCAAGCTATCTCTCTTCTTCAAGGTTTCTTCACCTTTCTCATCCTTGGAAGGCACTTGCTGGATTGGCTCCCCCTTTGGTGAAGTTGGTACATCTGTCGGCTTTTTGTCGTTCCCTTGACGTGGTCGCAGTAAAGGTGACTGGGCTGAACTAAGGACAACGGGAGAAGTCGAGGTGGCAGTTGCAATGCCAGGACTCATGACTGACGCCAGTGACAGCGGAGCGCTGTTGCCGCTACTCGATTTAATGCGACGACTCATAGACCTTGAGATGCTCTTCAATATTGAGGGGCTGTTGCTATCAATTCGCTCCAAGCGATCGATCTCGGCCCTGGCAGTTGTCCCATTCGTTGCGAGGTTGTCTTCGCTTACTGGGGTATAGATAATAACTCCTTTGTCAGGAGGGATGCCGATAAGATCTTGGATAGTTGATTGGATAAGGCTAGTGTTTCGGAGATTTGTGAGAGGTCCGATCAGGCTTGAGAGAGCACTGATTTTCAGAAGATATGCCGGGCCGGAGGTAGTACCGAAAAGCAAGTCAGCGTTCTGGTTGATTGTCACCAGCATTGATGTCTCTGGGCGTTGGTAAAACTGAGCAAGGGAGTGAGCGAAATCCGACAGTACCTGTGGTGTGTCTTCCTTCGTCTGATTTGGGAGTTAGCGGTGCAAATCAATGAGCAGGAATGGCCATCACAAACTTTGGTGTTGGTCTTGAGTTCAACTACAATAACTGATTCGTATGTAATGCGGTCCTTTGGCGAGTTGTGTGATCCACGAGTCGTGAACGCGCCTTCATAGTATAATTTCTTTGGCTTTGTCACGGATGAATCGTCCACATTCTTTTGCGAAACATAAATAGGCATAGAATCCGAAACAAAACGTGTGGCTGGTGCGATATTCTCCTCATCGGGCTTATCCTCCTTGAACAGTGCCAGGGTTCTCACCGGCCTCTCTGGCATGATGACTGGAGGTGTGTTTGCATCTGGGAGAGTCTTTAGTGGTAAAACATTGCAGGATGCATTGGCCGATTGCTCGAGCAGAGGAATATTGGTTCTTAAACGCGGCAAAGATGGCTTCTTCTTGGAGGAATCCATATCAGACATCAATTGGCTCAAGCATGAGGTGATGAAAATGTTAAGATGACAGATATGACAACACCTGGGGCACAAAAAACCCTGAGCTTGGAGTAAACAAGGTGATATCAGGGCAAGTACGACCCAATATCGTTCAGGCAAGAAAGGCCAATTCCTTAAATGCCGAGTTCCCACTCCAGAAAATCTGATCAATACGTCTCCTTCTATCCCAAACAATCTGCCCGTCGACATGTCTGATGTATAACACCCGGTGCAATGGAATAAATTCCTCATCGGTAGTCTCCTTCTTCCACCCGTCCATAGCGATTTCTAATCGTCCTTCAAATCTGTCCACGAATCCAATAATGTAATTTCCGCAATCAAATGCCGTGTCCCAAGTAATGCGGTTGATAATGTCTGTTACGAGTGGTTATACTTGGCAAAAATCCATAGATGGATGAGGTGATCCAAACAGGTAAACAACGCATATGTACTTACCACCAGCCGGACGTAGTCTATTTTCGCCGACCTTCGGATCAAATTCGGGGGAGGAGCTTCGCTGGACCTGCTCCTTCTGGGGCAGGCTTAAAGAATCCGACGCGAGTGGTGATATATTTTTCTCCATCATGTCATCGGCGTTCTCTTTGGCGGCAGTATCGTTTGAGGCCATGGTTCTCCTTCGATGAGAAGTCCTAGAGTCTACCGGATGTTGTTACACTTCATCTGGGAACTGAATTAGTAGAAAGAGAGAGATATATATATCACAATGGCAGATGCCCTTGGGAGTGTTTCTACATTGCTCTTCTGTGAGACAACCGGGTGGCATCTTGAATGCACCAAATGATTCATGTTCAGTCATAAGCCCCCCCCCCGCGAATGACAAGTGATAGCTTCTAGCATTTGGCGCAATAAGCCAACGTAAGGATTTCAATGACTCAGAACTGGATGGTTGTGGCTTTCTCTAGGCAATGATGCTCGTAATCTTTTTTTGTGACTCATAAAATTGCTCGGGCGGCGGTATACATGGACTTTCCCTTCTCGTTTATTTCCACACAACCAAAAAAAAACACAACATTGAATGTGCATCCAATTCGGTACAATCCATAATCGATTCGATTGGAAAAAATGGAAATTTTGACACAAGCAAAAAGAAACTCCGATAGGGGGAATCGAACCCCCGGCTGCCGTGTGAGAGACGGCGATGTTAGCCACTACACCATATCGGATATTGGATGAAATTGGATTCATTATTTGGTTACATGAATCAGTTTACCATAAAGCTAAAAATTATCTGCGTGGTTCTATGAATCTTGACATTCAAGGCTTGATATCGCGATGACACCTTCACCTTTTTCTAATTCAAAAACAACCACAGCCTGAGCCCGTTAATTTGCAACTTATTCTCTTCCAATTCCAGATCGCAATTGTGTTGATTCTGTTGATCAACTTCGCCCCTCTTGATCAAGCATTTTCCAAATGAAGATGTGAATCTAGACAGACTTTTCGAAGTCTGTAGGATAGACCTTCCTCGAGAAGAGCAGGATACTGGAGTGCGCCTCTTACTACCAATAGAATTCTATTGATTAGGATTGGTCTAATGCATATATATAGGTTTGGATTATGCCGACGGAATCGATAAGGAGCCATGGTATCCACCTCAACGACCTATCATCCGGGGAATTGGAGATGCAACGAAACAGCTCTCGAAAATTCAACGCTTAGAGATAGGCCCCAGCAACACTACATATGAGAGTGACTGCTTTAGCTTACTCGCGATAGAGATACGACTTGAAATCGCGTCTCACCTTTCTACTCGCGATTACCTCGGTCTTCGATCTGTACCCCGAGCGATGGCATTTGTATTTTCGCTCCAATCGTTCTGGAAGACGAGATTCAGGGTAAATGGGGATCGAGGATATTTAGCCTGTTTAGCGGATCCCCGAAGCCGCCAACGTAAGAACTGGCGATCGATTTATTGCTGTACAGCAAATATTGATTAACCGTATCTCCATCTCTATGCCTTACGGCGACATTGGATGAATAATCGTTGGCTAGCAGACCGGTGTTCAATGCCTCAAACTTTGAATCAAACTGGATTTCAAAACGATTTGCCTAGTGGGGTAGCCTGGAAGGTAGCTGCCACTGAGATTCGCTGCGACAGAAACTGCAGACAGGGGTCAGGTCAGATTGGAATAAGTGCAGACATTGCTGGGAAGAGCAAATTCCAGTGACACAAGCCGTTTTATGACAAGAAAGAATAAATTATAGGCTTGGCTGTGTTCATCCTAGATGAACCCGCAAAGGCAAAGACAAAGACAGAGACAAAAATTACATCACGGGATTCGATCTGATAAGTGCAGATGCGGAAGCCCCAAATGCTACGATGGGTTATCGGTTACCAGGAAGGCAAGTGGTCATCAATTTCCGTGACCAACAACTGCGAGGATTCGCAGTTGTCACGGGTGATGGTGGAATTCGCGCTATACGCCCTATCTTCAATAGCAAGATCATTGCAAATTGGATAGGCCGCCCAGAACACGACGAGATGCACACTACGCAAATCATTCTCAAGGATGAACTGAAAATCATTTCGGCAAAGTTCGATGTAAGTCACTTCTGTTACAAGGGGTCATATACTATGTAACCAGAGGTTAACTTAAGTCAGTACTGTAAGATGGTCAGTCTTTCTATAGCATAGATAGATTACGCCTTTGATTAACGGGACATATATTACGGTCGCCCTTAGGCTTCCTCGATCTTTTCATGATGATAAAGTTGAAAGACTTGATATCCAGTTAAACCAATAGATATGAAAGACATAAAAGAACGATGAGGTTGGACGGAAGCAGAACTCGGAATTTATAGAGGATACTAAGACAGTAGACTAGGGGCTTTCCTATGCAATAATTACGATATTAACAAAATGGAGGTCTTGAAGGAGATATCAAAATATCCATCGAACGAGATTTCAAAGGTACATCAAGCGATATGAGGGAAATACTATGGAGATTCATTTGGACTGAATAGAAGAGTGGGGATATTAATATTAAATTAAATCATCAAATAGACACTGATCGTGATACATTATTAGATAGGAATCTCCACACCATCATTGAAGCGAGGCCGAGAGAAAAATCGGCCGTTGGAGCTGGAAACAGTTCCTATAGCTCTAACCATGTATCCAACAGCTCAGTCGTTGCTTGACCGAGGAATTGTCCCGAATTGGAAGTATCATACCACAGGTCTATTGGCGTGTATGTGTCCGAACTCACGCGGTCAATCACAGGGAGTTGCTCAAACATCGAGCTGCTCATATGGATATCAGTATTCAACAGGTTGACCTGACTTGCAGCGTCTGTCAGATCAAGCTGGTTAAATATATCCTGATTCCTGCTGACAAGTCCGGAAGATTGGAGAGTGATCGGGCTTCTAAGATCGATATCTTGAGTTGGTGATGGAGAGGAGGTGGAATCAGTTTCACCTGCTTGAGATTCAAGCTGTGTGGGCAGGAGTATGGTTTCATTTGGAATGGCTAGTGGAGCGTAGTCAGAGCCGTTACCTTGTGAGCTGCCATTGGAAGATTCTAACCGTTGAGTATATCCATCACTGTGCTCAGGGATTTTCTCTAACACAAATCTCTTGTTTTCCTGGAAATATTCAGGGGTTTCTTGTTTCAATGCACCAAGCCGAGCAAGGAGATCGTGTGTGAGGACATGGCCGTTCGTTTTGCAACTCAATGGCTCTCCGGGCCAACCTTGCCCCGTGTGTGTTCGTCGATATAATTCTCGAATACCGTGGATAAGCCACTTTTGCTGTTCCTCTAGAAAGTTGATATATCTACCAAATCAGCAATGCTTTTGTGATAAAGAACATAGTGTCAGACGCAGTTTTCTACTTACCCTTTCGGATATACCTTGTCTCGAGGTCTTTTACGCTCGGCGAAGGTACAGATAGTGTTGGTGTCTCGGCATTTCTGACAAGGAACAGTTCCATCACACTAGATATAGTCAGCACAGGACTCCATGCGCTTCAAATGGATTGGATATTATACTGTTTCTATACCTTTGCCTTTTTCGCTCTACAGTAATCGCAAGCCTTGGGAGTTCTCTTGTGAATTCCTTCACTGGAATTGGACTTGCTTCCCAGCATTGGTGACTTTGGATATGGCCTCATAGACAGATTGATTCAAGTTTCAGCTAGAATATGAAAGCTAACTGTTGCTGGATTGTGAATTATGAGACAGTGGTGATTCGCTCCTGAGAAGCAGAAACAAAATGGAACACAATGATATCCAGTAAATGTGCAGGTAGAATTCAGGCATAAACAGGGAGAGTGATCTTATGAAAACTCAAACACCATGTGTTTTGATTCCTGCGGAACCAATAGGGCTACTAACTGGAGCTTGTCTTTTACTAGGTAGTTATTATAAGCTCGTCACCATTACCAAGTCGATATCGCAACTCCTGCTGTATTATTACAGACTCATACCAAAGGTCGATTTTCGTTATTGCGGAAGAACATGAGACTTGACCACCTGGAGAGCCGGTCCCGGGAAATCTTACAGCGGGATCTACAGCATCCGGTATTGGAAATACAGCCCGAGCCCGAAGTGGAGTAGCTGTGGTATGCCTTCATTGCTGCGATATAATTGTTGCATACCTCATTCATGTTGTCCAGTGGATCTCCCAGGGACACTGTTAGACTCATCGAACAATATTCAGAGTGGGCCGGATGTGAAACGGACCGATAATTGACTTTTTTCGCCCTTCGTATGTATGCTCGGAACATGCGTATGTAGTGGCTTTTACGGAGTAGGCAGTGAAAGCTTTGTCCACAATAGCCTATGACAAGCGTCGTCTAGTGGCAGCCCTGAGTAAACTCCGAAGGAGTCCGGAGATCAGCGGAACACATTTGATTTATCAGCTAGGGATATCAATTGGGACATACCTACTTTATAATGATTGTAATCTACCTCTTTCTGTGACGCTTTATACAACTATTTTGGATTCACTCCTTATCCAAGATGTCTGTTCTAGGCGGCATTCCTGCCATGAATGATCCGGAGTACCAGCGGCGCCTGGGAGCCGTAGGTGAAATGAGGGACACTGATACTGTGTCGTCGACAACCCAGACGGACGCAATGGAGAAAAGCCAGCATGCGTCCGACATGGAGGATGAGGTCGAGGAAATGGTGAGACATCTTACTCGTCATTCCACTCATTTTTCAACTTCGAATACGAAGAATCCCTTCTTTGAGGACGACAAGGAAACTACCTGGCATCCAGACAGTCCATTCTTCAAGGCAAAGGACTGGATTCGATCCCTCATCGCTGCTCAGTCGCAAGACCCAGAGCGATTCCTTAATCGTTCGGCGGGAGTTGCATTCAAGAATCTCCACGTACATGGCTTTGGAAGTCCAACTGATTACCAGAAGGACGTGTTCAATGCTCTTCTGAGTATTGGGGGTATGGTCCGCAACCTCACTGGCAGTGGGAAGCAAAAGGTTCAGATTCTCAATAACTTCAATGGATTGGTCCGGAGTGGAGAGATGCTGGTTGTTTTGGGTCGTCCTGGAAGGTATGTTCACGAATGGCAAAATAACGTCCTAAATTGTCGTCACAATCCTTCTAACACCATCTTCCCTAGTGGCTGCTCAACCTTCCTCAAGACTATCGCCGGTGAAATGAGCGGCATCTATGTCAACGATGATAGTTATATGAATTATCAGGGTATGCCACCAGGTACAGCAAGGTTCGATAAGATCTTACTAACTCTTCCACGACGGCAGGCATCTCGGCTCCGATTATGCACAAGCAGTTCCGAGGAGAAGCTATCTTCAGTGCTGAAACTGACGTGCACTTCCCCCAGCTCACAGTTGGCGACACCTTGACCTTCGCCGCCATGGCACGTGCACCGCGTACACGCTTTCCGAATCTGACTCGCAAAGAGCACGCCGAACATCTTCGAGACGTGGTGATGACAATGCTTGGACTCAGACACACATTCAATACTCGGGTTGGCAATGACTTTGTCCGGGGTGTTAGCGGAGGTGAGCGCAAGCGAGTGAGCATTGCAGAAGCCATCCTCAGTGGTGCCCCGCTTCAATGTTGGGATAACAGTACAAGAGGTCTCGACAGTGCCAATGCGTTAGAATTCTGCAAGAACCTTCGCTTGATGAGTGATTACGCCGGGACCACGGCTTGTGTTGCTATTTATCAAGCTTCACAAAGTGCCTATGATGTAAGAGTCAAATACACAATGTATGCTTTCATAACCCGGGAATGTGGTGCTTACAACACTTTGCTTTGACAGGTCTTTGACAAGGTCGCTGTACTCTATGAGGGCGAACAGATTTACTTCGGCCCAACTGGAGATGCTCGCAAATTCTTTACCAACATGGGCTTTGACTGCCCATCCCGTCAAACTACTGCTGACTTCCTCACTTCATTGACGAGTCCAACTGAGCGGAGGGTGAAGCCAGGCTGCGAAGGTAAGGTGCCTCGAACGCCGGCGGAGTTTGCCCAGCGATGGCAGAGCAGTCAAGAGTTTGCCCGTCTCCTGCAGGAGATTGATTCCTTTGACAAGGAGCACCCCATCGGTGGCCAGAGTCTCACTACTTTCAGCGAAGCCCGCCGATTGATGCAGTCAAAGCAACAGTAAGTCCTGATACATATTTCGCATGATTGTTCTGACGAATCTAATATCACGATCTTAGGCGTCTCAAATCTCCGTACACTCTTTCAGTTCTCCAGCAGATCAGCCTCAACTTGAGTCGTGGCTTTCAGCGTCTCAAAGCTGATATGACCCTAACTTATTCCGCTCTTTTCGGCAATTTCTTTGTCTCTCTAATCTTAGGAAGTGTGTTTTATGACCTTCCCGCGGACACGTCCAGTTTCTTCTCGCGAGGAGTCCTTCTTTTCTATGCGGTCTTGCTTGCTGCGTTTGCCAGTGCTCTCGAGGTAACAATCTCACAAAGGACTTGCTTCAACACTAGAGAACAGCTCTGACACATGACAGATCTTGACACTCTACGCTCAGAGACCAATTGTGGAAAAGCAATCCCGATATGCTTTTTACCATCCATTCACGGAAGCAGTGGCATCTATGTTGTGCGATCTTCCGTATAAATTGACAAACTCTTTTACGTTCAATCTTCCCATTTACTTTATGGCCAACCTCAAACGCGAGCCAGGAGCATTCTTCATCTTTTGGCTATTTTCGATTGTTACCACATTGACCATGTCGATGGTCTTCCGGACGTTTGGTGCTGCCTCGCGTTCTCTCGCACAGGCGCTGGTCCCTGCTGCCCTGCTTATTCTAGGCCTCGTGATTTATACTGGATTCGTTATTCCCACCAAAGACATGTTGGGATGGTCCCGTTGGATGAACTATATTGACCCCATTGGATATTCGTTTGAAAGCATGATGGTCAACGAGTTCCGGAATAGGAAGTTCCCGTGTACATCTTTTGTTCCATCTGGCGAGGGCTATGAGAATGTGGATCCCGTGCACACTATTTGCAGTGTTGTCTCGGCCTCAGCGGGAGAGTCTAGTATTGATGGAGATGCGTATTTGCAAACTGCATACGCATACACCAATGGACATCTCTGGCGCAACCTGGGTATCATCATCGCTTTCATGATTTTCTTCATGTTTGTTTATCTCATCGCGACCGAGTATATCGCCGAGGTTCCCTCTAAGGGTGAAGTCCTTCTTTTCCGTCGGGGCAACCAGCCGAAACACTCACAAGGAGATGCGGAAACTACGCCAGATGCGGCCTATCGGGCTGATGAAAATGCTGAAGGCGCTGGTGCCAATATTCAACGCCAGACTGCTATATTCCAGTGGCAAGACCTTTGCTACGATATCAAGATTAAAAATGAACCACGTCGAATTCTCGACAATGTGAATGGATGGGTAAAGCCTGGCACGGCGACTGCATTGATGGTGAGCCTGCTTTTACCTAACTCCAATACCGCCCACTAACGTTCTACAGGGTGTCTCTGGCGCTGGAAAGACTACTCTGCTTGATGTTCTTGCTACTCGGGTCACGATGGGTGTCGTAACTGGCGATGTCCTGGTCGATGGAAAGCCCCGCGATGATTCATTCCAACGCAAAACCGGCTATGTGCAGCAACAGGATGTTCATCTACCTACTTCGACAGTGCGAGAGGCTTTGCAGTTCAGTGCCGTTCTACGACAGCCTGCACATCTTAGTCGTCAAGAAAAACTAGACTATGTCGAGGAAGTACTGGAATTGTTGGGAATGCAATCATATGCCGATGCGGTAGTTGGTGTTCCCGGTGAAGGTATGCTTTTCCCTTGACTCTCGATATAATTTGCTTTTTTATGTTTCAATCTGGTTTTTTGACACTTTTTAGGATTGAATGTTGAGCAACGGAAACGTTTGACGATTGGCGTGGAGCTGGCCGCCCGTCCACAGTTACTACTTTTCCTGGATGAACCAACCTCTGGACTTGACAGTCAGACCTCATGGTCAATCCTGGACCTGATTGAAACCCTTACAAAGCACGGTCAGGCCATTCTATGCACAATTCATCAACCTTCTGCAATGCTGTTCCAACGCTTCGATCGACTGTTATTCCTTGCCAAAGGAGGACGTACTGTTTATTTCGGGCAGATTGGCGAAAATTCCTCGATTCTAGCAGATTATTTCATGCGCAATGGCGGTCACGCCCTAACCGACGGCGAGAATCCAGCAGAATGGATGCTTGATGTGATTGGTGCTGCACCTGGGTCTCATAGTGATGTTGACTGGCCTGCCACTTGGAACAGCAGTCCTGAAAAGGAAGCCGTTGTTCAGCACCTGGGTGAACTCAAGTCTTCCCTTTCCCAGAAACAGGTGGATGACGGTGAGGATACAAACCACCGCGAATTTGCATCTACGACAGGTGTGCAGCTTTGGGAGTGTCTTTCTCGGGTCTTCTCCCAGTATTGGCGCACACCATCCTACATTTACTCAAAGCTCATTCTGTCAATTCTCACGGCACTTTACAACGGTTTCTCCTTCTTCCATGCAAAAAATACTCAACAAGGACTTCAGAATCAGATGTTTAGTATTTTCATGCTCATGACAATCTTCGGAAACCTTGTGCAGCAAATTATGCCGAACTTCATTATCCAGCGGTCTATCTTTGAAGTGCGTGAGCGTCCTTCGAAGATGTATTCTTGGCGCGTGTTCATGGCGTCCAATATTCTGGTTGAGTTGCCTTGGAACACCCTCGTGGCCGTGTTGATGTTCTTTTGCTGGTACTATCCAGTTGGACTATACCAAAATGCCCAGCCCACCGATGCTGTGAGCGAACGCGGTGCACTGATGTTCTTGTACTTGTTCATGTTTCTGATGTTCACCTCTACATTCTCGCACATGGTCGTTGCAGGAGTGGAGAATGCGGAAACTGGAGGAAATATTGCCAATTTGCTCTTCTCGCTCCTCCTACTTTTCTGTGGGTAAGTTGTTTTCCCAATTTCCCTATAAAACGATGGAAGAATACTAAAATTTATTTCTAGTGTCGTTGCTACTCCAGCAGCCATGCCCGGATTTTGGATTTTTATGTACCGCCTTTCACCCTTTACCTACCTTGTATCTGGAATGCTTTCTACCGCTTTGAGTGGTGCGGAAGTCACTTGCAGTTCCATTGAAGTGCTCACCATCAACCCTCCGGACAAGCAGACGTGCGCCGACTATCTGAATGCATTTGCCCTCCAGACTGGCGGATACATTGAGAATCCCGACGCAACGAGTGCTTGCTCGTATTGCTCCATGCGTTATACCGATACTTTCCTTGCCTCGGTATTCTCTTCTTGGGATGACGCGTGGCGTAACTTCGGAATCATGTGGGCTTATTTGGTATTCAACATTGCGGTTGCACTTGGAATCTATTGGTTGGCTCGTGTTCCTAAAGGTAATAAGACAAAGGGCAGTGTCTGAATGGCATAGACCCAGAGTTGAAGCAGATGCACTCCATGTTGGTGGATCATCGAGTCAGTGTCCAGACTGACACGCTCATTTCGTTTGATATGGTGATTATAGACTCTGATTACACTTTTTGTTGGGGTGATTATAGATCCTGATTACATTCTCTTGTACCTTCCCTTTTCTTTTGCTGTTCTTACTTTCACTTCTCACTTTCATTTATTACTTTCGATTTGCTTTCATATAGACCTATCGTTTTGACCCGCTCTCTCAACAATAATATTCGGATGACTTTCGGCATGATTGCTATAAGCCCTGGATATAGTATCTTGTTAGAGATAGGGTCGGTTGTATATGTCTGGACTTTACATCTCAGTGCCTCGGATAGTCGAACATAGTATAGAACCTCTTTGCCCCGCTTTGATTCTGAATGAACTTCTAGGAGACTCAGATAAAGATCCACTCTGGATTTGGATAAGTTACAGATTCATCAGTAATTCAAGTATCGCATATGAGCTAGTGAAAATATCGCAGTCACATTTATACTGTCCTTAATCGACTTTGTCCACTATGTATCACTTCGCAGTACTTATGGCCGCCCTTAGGCGTCCTCGATCTGTCCTCTATTGATCCTCGAGATTTTCATGATGCTTGAGTTGATGAAGTTAATATCCGGTTAACGCGATAAACACGACAGCGTGAAATATTCAGAGGTAGAACCCTTATTTCTTTTAATCTCAATCAGATGACACCGGGAGAGGTGAGAGAGAGACAGACGAGGAAGAAGGAAGGTATTGAAAAGAGGTGGAATTTGAAAGATGATAGGGGTACTAGAATGGTGGAAAAAAAAAGACCTGTCTATATGGCCTTTACAATATAAGAAAAATGGAGATATTCAGGAAGATAAGAAAGGCATGCGTAAAAAGTAAGGTGGCCTTTGAGTCCAAGAGATGTTGGATTTGCTTGCCTTTCTAAGGACATTGAATTTGATAATTCTTGGTTCCAAACCACTGAGTTTGACGACGACAGGAGGATTTCAGTACAAAGATAGACGTGTCTATGGCTTGGCTACTATACAAAGAAAACTCAGGTTGTGTTCAGTTTCACACGATGCTTCACGGATATTCAGCAAGGTCTTGTTCTTCTGTCAACCCATTATCAACCTTTATAATGCTCTGGAATTCTACTTTAGATTCTGATATCCGCTCCAGTCTGTTGCTTATTGCCAGCACGCGAACCCATGGCGCCGTGGTCAGCCCAGACAAAATATCGGTACTGAAATTCTTCGCCAGGACATCTGTCTCTCCTAGACCTCGGAATGCGCTTTCACTCTTCTCCGTGAATCTAGATGGATGGAATATGCGAGCGACGGTAGGCGAAGATAGCGTTTGTGAGGACCTGTTTCCATCCAACTCAAGGGAATAAAAGCGAAAGCGAGAGTCTCAGCCGTCACATAGACATCCCCAAACTGACAAATTTGACTAGTCTGGGGTCTTTCGGCTCACTCGAGCCATAGCCATTTAGGATAATTATTGCTTAATCCCAGTAATAAGCCAAGACATGGTGGGCACTGGAGAATAAGGCATACCGCGCAGTGAATATGCACCAGTTCTGCTGAGGCCATCTTGACTCAAAGCATACTACAACCAGTTAATGCTGACGGTAACAACAAAGGCATAGGGGTTAGCCCAAATCTGTTCGAGTACAATGTGCTGGCAATGCGTGGCGGTGATTCATTGTAGTTTGTGAATGAAGAAGGAAAGAGGCTCAAATGTTTGAAAGACAGAATGTTTATTAAGAGTTTTGAATTTGGTGACTAAAGTGAAGACGAGATGGTCGTAAGGGGAAAGAACGATGCGGAGCTTAAAGGAAAGCGGAACTGTCTATTTAGGTCTAGTCTTGGCCTGTGCCCCATCACTTTGTACACCTGGGCAAACAGGTCACTCGGCAGAAACATGAATCTGCATGGGGCCATACGTCTGGAATATATACAGACTGCACAATGGGGTGTTTATGCGAGTTCGGACGATTTCGGTGCAACGGAGCTTGAACCGAGGCCCAATTAGCATCAGTGTTGATGAATTTGCTTGTAGTGAAAGACAGTATTTACAGATTATTTATCAAGAAACAAGTGCAGCATACGTAGGAGGCTTAGAATTTGAAAACAATGCCGATGCTAACTGTCATTCAGGACTCATCATCAATTCTACTTTCTTTATCAGCATAATGACAGAGCAACCAAGAGCTCAGCAGCTGCCTATCAACGAAAGGTCGATCCGTCAGAGCAGATATTGTCTCACTATTTCCCAGAATCCCCAAACCATTCTTTGTGGTGCATGTATTTCACAAATCAGATCGGGGGACAGCAGCATATTCCACCTGCCTTCGAGCATAATGTAAACAAAAGCTGTGGATAGAACCAAAGAAAAGGTCTGGTGAGAGTCATAAAGCTGCATGTTGCCTAGATAGCTGGAACATCAACCCAGAAGCGGGTATCGTCATACTTGTACCCGCTGTTGCTGTCAATCTGCTGCTGAATCCACTCAATAGCCGACTTGTAGTCTGCGAAGGGTTAACATTACTATCACGACTGAACTCCTATCTTTCAAAGCTTACTGGCAATGTCCTGGGTATAAGGATTCTGAAGGCCGCTAGCACCGTTACGGTGGCCAGCAAACCACTTGTCATACCCGTAGTAGCCCTGGCAGTCCCAGCGGGAGGCAACATCCGCCCACACATTGGAGCTTTTGTAAGGTTAGTTCTCGGTCTAACATCATATCATTCATAGGTTTCTTACTTGAGAAGTGCTCCATTATTCCACTGCGACTCGGATTGGCCAGCAAAGCCATAGCGCGTGGCACAGACGCGGAGCATGCCCCAGTTCTGCTTGAACAGACCAAAATTCGCAGCGTCTTGGGTCTTGGCGTCGCCATAGGGATAGTGGGAAGTGTCCATGTCCTCTCTGTAATTGACTGTTAGCATTGTGCAGTCCTACCTCATAATTGGAATCTTACATTTCGAGCATAGCAAGGGCAATATCGAGAGTGTTGCCACCAGCATTGAGAATTGCCTTCTTGTGCTCTCCGAGGCCAGAGACAGTGTATTGACCACGGTCGGCCCGCTTTGTGAGCGCATCATTCGACGCTGGGGCGGCCAGCGCCGTAATTGCGAAGAGAGCAGCTGCACAAGAAAGGGAGAATTTCATCTTGAAAAAGCAGATGAGGATGTGGATGAGAAAATTATGAGTTTCCTGGAGAAGAAGTAACAAACGGGAGTTGGATGGCTTATGGCTTGTCGTTCGAATGGACTGCCCAAGAATGAGGTCAGGTCGGGAGGATTTATACTCGCGAAACTCGACAAACTTAGAACCTGACGGTATCTTCAACCTCCGTGCGTCAATCTTCTTTTGGACTGTCCGATTTCCGCCTTACTGATGCTCGATTCTTCAGCAATGGACATGCTACCTAAGGGGGCCTTAGTTTTTCAGGAAATGGCTCTTTCCCTGCTTATCCGTGACCAAATCGACATTTTTAGAATTGTGGCTTTCTTGACTAGCCCTGTGATTCTGCTGATATATGAGCCTTTTTGAGACATACCCTGCATCTGACCGAATTCAATGTGCTGCAGACAAATATTTTCATTCTGGGTTTGAATTGGAAACGGCCCGTGGGTCTAGCAAGCTTGGAAAGGAGTTGGGTGTTTGTGATGGGTTTCGGGATAATGAAAAGCTCGGACCAATGCACGAGGGAAGTTCCAAGGTTTCAAAGCGGGATCCAAACTCTGATCTGCAATCTAAAACTGAGATCAATAGGATTGTGTTTTACTGTGCTATGAAATATACTTCTTCAAAAAATGATTGATGTCTTCAGAAAGATGCACCCCAGATTCTGCAAGGAGCTGAGTGCTAATCCGGGGGAATTCTCGCCGTGCGGAGTCTCCGCCTTCTCGTGCGTTGACTGGGGTCCGCCCCTGGGATCCTTGATCCAGTCGTCGGGCGACCTGAAGAATTGGCATGTGGGGTTTGGATGCGTGATTCTCAGGTTCGGCACTTTGTTAAGCTTGCAGAAGACGGGCCGGTGCCGAGAGGCGGAAGTTGCCCGAACAGACACGGGAATGTGTGGAGGAGTTCCGCCTTGATAGACCCAAGGAGGGCCAAAACCCACCTCACGCTCTAATTAATCTCCTTAAGGACCAACACTAGTATCAGTCCATCAAAAAGTGTGGGGTATGTTGGTGCATAGCAACGTCAGCCGACAAGACAAAAAAACTCAATATTCTCGGGGACATTGTTAGTCTGTAGGTATGTGTCATTCGATCCTCCGTATCATTTTCGACGAGTCCTCATATTGGGACAATCCTTGTTTGAAAGATCCTGGATAAGGTTTCAAGAGGGTCGTGTAGTCCGGATATAGTCTGAAAAAAGAAAGGTCTCCGTCGTCAACGCATATAAAGGGGTCTCGCAATGCCTTCAATTCCAACCTCAATCAGATCAAAAACACTTTATATAATCTTCCTGTCTATCGTTCATTAACACAGGATGCGTTCCTTGTCGTCTGTTGCTTTGCTGTCTGCGATAGGAGCAGCCTCTGCTCAAGCTGGGCCTTGGGAACAATGCGGAGGTCTCTCCCACACAGGAGCTACCACTTGTGAGTCCGGATGGTCTTGCATCTATCTGAATGACTGGTTCAGTCACTGCAAGCCTAGTAAGACACACCAAATTATTGTTCATACGTTAACATGGGACTAACCTTCCATAGGTACTGCGACTAGCTCGGCGCAATCGACAACTTTCGCGACTGCCGTTTCTTCGACTAGACAACCCACATCTGCAGTGTCTTCAGCTTCGTCTACCTCTGCTGCCTCTTCTCAGCCCACTGGCAGCAGCTCCTTTGCCAAGGTGGATGGTCTCAAGTTCAATATTGACGGCGTGACCAAGTACTTCGCTGGCACAAACGCGTATTGGCTGCCATTCCTGACCAACAATGCGGATGTTGACTCCGTCTTCGAGCGTCTGGAACAGACTGGTCTGAAGATTCTTCGAACCTGGGGTTTCAATGACGTTAACAGCGTCCCCAGCTCTGGAACTGTCTATTTCCAGCTCCACGACAAGACTACCGGTACTACCACCATCAACACCGGCGCTGATGGTTTGCAGCGTCTTGATTACGTTGTCTCCGCCGCCGAGAAGCACGGCATTAAGCTGATCATTCCCTTTGTGAATTACTGGGATGACTATGGTGGCATGAAAACCTATGTTACTGCCTATGGAGGCACCAAGGCGGAATGGTACACCAATGAGAAGATCCAGAGCGTGTACCAGGCGTATATCAAGGCTGTCGTCTCTCGCTACAAGAATTCCCCTGCTATCTTTGCGTGGGAGTTGGGCAACGAGCCTCGCTGCGAGGGTTGCGACACCGATATCATCGCCAACTGGGTAGCCAAGACTTCTGCCTACATCAAGTCTCTCGATTCCAACCACATGGTCACCACCGGTGAAGGTATGTGTTTTTGAGATAACCAGAACTGTTGATCTATTCTGACTAGTGATACAGAGGGCATGGGCTTGACTGTCGGATCGGATGGCTCCTACCCTTACACTAACTACGAAGGAAATGACTTCGCCAAGAACCTTGCCGCCCCTGATATTGACTTTGGAGTTTACCACCTTTACGTGGCCGACTGTAAGTATATCCTTTGAGCAATCTAGATTCACAACATACTGAATCATTCTAGGGGGCATCGCCGATAATGCCTGGGGCAATGACTGGATCGAGTCCCACGCCAAAGTCTGCGAGGCTGCTGGAAAGCCTTGCATGTTCGAGGAATATGGCATCAAGGATGACCACTGCTCTGACTCCCTGAAGTGGCAGAAGACCGCTCTGACTACCGACGCCAATGCGGCTGATCTCTTCTGGCAGTATGGCCAGCAGCTGTCCGACGGTCCCTCCCCCAACGACAAGTACACCATCTACTATGGCACAGACGACTTTAAGTGCGGTGTCCTTGACCATTTGAGCCAGGTCTAAGAGAGGAAATCTCTGAATAGTGCTCTGGGAAATTGATCACGCGTTCATCTTTCGGACTCCCTTCAATCCCTGGGTTCATCCATTGCTCAAATGATCCCATTCAACTCTCATGCAGGGGATGCATCACCAGCGGCATGCATTGCTCATCCTGTGATTCAACTTAGCAAGATTCAATATACGAGCATATTGAAAATGGATAAAAAGTAATTCTGAATAGAGCTTCAAACTATAAGGCTGGTGTTGCCGATCGGAAATGCCACTTATAAGTCATTGATTTAGTTCATAGTAAGGCCTATATAGAAATGTAAAAACTCCAGGGTAGAACCCAGAGTGAAATAGAAAACGCCACTGATATTTTAAGATTTGCAAATATAGCTACGAGATATTCGTCATGTTAAGACTCTAGCTGAACTTCGAGAAGTGTATTTTAGCTAAATGAATAACACGCAAAGCCAGAAAAAGAAAAACCTTGCAAAACATACGGCCGCACGAAAGAGTATATGCAATGGAAAATAGAATATGCAGAGATCGGTTACAGCCACCCAAAAACCACTTTCATCCCCCCCCCCCCCTAGTGTTCAAGAAGCCCCGAGGCTTCAAAATCTAGGACAAGGAACAAAAAAGGGCATACACGAGGCAACAGAATGGTCCTAGACGGCAAATCCTTGAAAGAGATAGCGAGGTTGCCTAATGTGGGCTAGTCCCATACTAGCCTATGAACAACAAACAATCATACAACAAGATTAAGCATCGATAAGGTTAGCGCTCTGCTGAGCCGAGGTATCCTGCTGCTCGCCCGAGTTGTCGCGGGTATCCTTGCTAGCAATCTTGCGAGAGGAACGGGCGTAGAACTCGTCGAGAGTACGCTTGGGGATACGGTTGAGGAGCTCCTTGGGATAAACGCGGAGGAGGTTCCAGGCAATGTCCAGAGACTCATAGATGGTACGAGCCTCATATGCAGACTGGCTGATGAAGGTACGCTCGAACTTGTCGAGGAACTCCAGAGAAAGTTTATCTTCAGAAGAAAGAGCTTCTTCACCAACGACGGCCTTCATAGCAGCTATGCGATAAATCCTGTCAGAATGGCGAACGGCACGGGCGTAAACAGAAAAACTTACCTGCGTCACGACCGATAGCGTACTTGGCGTAGAGCTGATTGGATACATCTGAGTGATCCTTACGTGTGCGGCCCTCGCCAATAGCAGATTTCATAAGGCGAGAAAGCGACGGCAGTACGTTGATGGGTGGGTATACACCCTTGTTATATAGCTGTCGGTCAATGAAAATTTGTCCCTCCTGTATAAAATGTCAGTTTCACCAGTCTCTCTTGAATCAGGAAAGGTAGAAAGTTACAGTGATGTAGCCCGTTAAATCAGGGATTGGGTGCGTGATATCTGTTAAGGAAGAGGTTAGTTAAAGAAGAACTATAGTCGGAAGGAAATGGAGGGGGCTCATACCATCGTTGGGCATAGTCAAGATAGGAATCTGAGTGATAGATCCATTACGACCCTCAACACGACCAGCACGCTCGTAGATAGTTGACAAATCTGTGTACATGTAACCAGGGTAACCACGACGGCCAGGGACTTCTTCACGAGCAGCGGAGACTTCACGCAAAGCATCACAGTAGGCCGAAAGATCAGTCATAATGACGAGAACGTGCTTCTCGAGTTGGTAGGCATAGTATTCAGCAGTCGTCAACGCTAGACGAGGGGTGATAATACGCTCGATAGTTGGATCGTTGGCTAGGTTCAGGAAGAGAGTGGTACGCTCCATGCTGCCGTTTTCTTCGAATTCGCGAGTAAAGAATCGGGCGGTTTCCATATTAACACCCATAGCAGCGAAAACAATTGAGAAATTCTCTTCGTGGCCGTCATGGACACCCTTAGTGGGTCCCTTGACCAGACTCGCCTGCCTAGCTATACTAGCAGCGATCTCATTATGAGGAAGACCAGCGGCTGAGAAGATAGGAATCTTCTGACCACGGGCAATAGAATTCATAGTATCGATGGCAGAGATACCAGTAGAGATCATCTCCTCGGGGTAGACCTAGGGAGTTACGTTAGTTCATGTATCCATGCAGATGAAGATCGCAGTATTGTGTACCCGTGAGTAAGGGTTGATAGGCTGGCCATTGATGTCCAAGTACTCCTCCGCAAGCACTTTGGGGCCCTTATCGATAGCACGTCCTGAACCATCGAACACACGACCCAGCATATCCTCGGATACACCAAGCTTCAAACTGTGTCCCGTAAACTCGACTTTGGTCTGGTCCTGGTGTTAGCAACTGTGGAATCCTTCAAAGAGCTTCCTCGCAGGATTCCGTACCTTCTTCACATCAACACCCGAAGTGCCCTCGAATACCTAGCAAACAAGTATACTATTAACGTCTATCACGGTAAGTAGATCGGAAGGACCTTGATCTCGAAGCGTACCTGCACAATCGCTCGATTTCCTAAAGTAGAAGTCACAGATGTTAGCAGGCTATTCTGTATGAAGTTCACAGCAGGTACACAAGTACCACGGTAGGTCCGGGAGCTTACCTCTAGCCTCCAACACTTGACCGGAACGCTCCGTGCCATCAGGTAGTGTCAACGAGACGATTTCATTGTAACGGGGAAATTTGACCTGTATCGCAGCGCAGCGCAAGACATCAGCATATAGCTCCATTTAGTATATCAAACTATCCCAAACGGTCTCACATTGTCGAGCACGACCAGCGGTCCGTTGATGCCTCCGATGGTGTTGTAGCGAATGCGGGGCTTGATGCTGCTCATCCGCGGGTCGACGGAATCGGCCATGGCGGGCGAATAAAGGGTCGGATGGAAGTCGAGCAAGGTGGGATGAGCTGGGGGTTTGCCAGGCTGTCTGCTGGAGCTGGGGGTTGGCCAGGCGGAGCTCGGGCGGTGACATAACACGTGATGGCCTCACCCCGGCCCAGCTGGTGATTAATTAAGGCATCATATATGCCTGAGGCTCTAATAATGCCCCAGGCAGATAATTTCCTAAAAGAGACAGTCTACTTAACCCGACCTTGGAAACCCTGGAGCCTTGAAGACCATCACCACATGGATCTGAAAGGCCAAGCGTGTGGCCTCAATCAGATATATATCGATAGTACTCGGAAAACGGTAAACATTTGATATATGGATCTTGAAACGTGAAGAGAAAACAAGTCAACCATGTGACAAAAGACTTTCTAATGAGTGATGAAAAAACTAACATACGTATCAAGATACTTGGCAGGAACAACCATCTTCAATCCTAAGTTTCAGTAAACTATAAGGATTTAAATCTCAGGAGAAAGCCAGTGGGAATTAGGCGACTTCATTGAATCAAGACCCTCATTTCAGTAGCAGCCTCAAAATCTCACTTTACATCTTTTCCTACGCAATTTCTACCACTCTCCGGGCCAGATACTATCAGCGACCCGCCTCACAAGCTTCAACTTAGCAACCATATCATCCCAAGTCACAGCATTACCGCTGCTATGACTAGCGAACCCACATTGCGGGCTCACAGAAACCTGATCCAGAGACTCTTTCTCACTCCGACCGGTACCCTTAGAAATATACCGTGCCGCTTCGTGAATTCTGGCTACCGTGGCGTCAAAGTCTTCCAGCTCTGGATACTTGCTGCTAATGACACCCAAGATGACCCTTTTATCGACAGGGAGACATTCAAGAGGTTTGAATCCTCCTGCACGATCTGTATCAAACTCGAGATAGAGGGCGGGCATCTGAAGATCTTGCATGAGGCGGACTGCGATCCGATCGTAGGAACCTTCCGTGAAATGACGCGATTTCACAAAGTTGCCACGACAGAGGTGTAAGCCAACGTATAGGCCCTTAGGAGCCTTCTACATGATCTTTTTGTAAACATCGATGTATTTGGCCAGAAGATCGTCGGCCTTGATTGTGTTGAGGGGGTCTTTGTCGAAATCTTCGATCATTTTGGAATTGCAGAAGTCTGCAAGTTTTGGTCAGTACAATAGCGTTTATAGCGCATACATGCAAGTCACAGTCACGTACAACAGATATTTGGGTCGTCGATCTGGATGTTCCTCAAGCCATGGTCATAGAGGACTTGCAATTCCTTCTGGAATACCGTGATGACATCGGCAAAATACTGGTCATCCGTCTTGTAAACGTCCTTCGGATAGGCTTGTCCTTCCTTGTAGCGGAGATGATACCATGTTGGTGCCGGGATAGTGAGCTTGATGCTGTCGTGCTTTTCCTTTGGCAGAATCCTTTGAAGATACTGCACTTGTTCGATGTGTGCCTTGGATGCTGCAGGGTTATACTTAATTCTACCCGTGCAGATTACTGCCTCGCCCGGCTTGTGATTTTTCTGATAATCGGTCAGTCAGGATACTTTTGTCTCTCCTCTTTTGTTTTTCCTTTCTTGGGAAAGGTCTTGAATTGTATGGACATTGTACAACGTCTCTTGCCAACTACAACAGGGATATAGACGTACTTCCAAAAAGGCGGCGACATCAGGAACGTAAGGACGGAAGATTTCCGGGTCTGGCCCAGTATTCTCTTTCATGCCATCAAGATTGGACCAAAGCGTGCCCCAGAACATGTGACGACGATACTCCCCATCGTTGATACCGTGGAAGCCTAGGTCTTGCTGCAGCTCGACGATTTGGTTCACTGCTTTATCCTCGGCTACTTTCAGCTCTGCATCGGTAGCCTTCTTGTCGTTCCATGCACCTCGAACCTTAAGCAACTCGTCGGGTCGTAGAAATGATCCAACGTGCTCGGCACGAAAGAGCCCATTGCTTAGGGCCTGGGAAGACATGGTATGTATGATAATGATTGATCTTGATTTATAAAAGTTTCGAATTGAAGCCTCAGCCAATCGGATTCTACGAAGGTCCAAATGGCGGGGGATATTGTGAACTCATTTTAAAGGGCGATCATGAGGGGTGTTGTCTTGTAAGACTTCTTCCGCCGGGTCGGAATCAATGATATTACTCGCATTGCCGGCGGAGCTAGGGCTACGAGCAGGTCCACTTCTATTGCCGATCTCGGGCGGCTATTGTCTGTGCTTCAACATTCAACTCAGCTTTTAGCTATGAATCAGAAATGGGAAGATAATTTTGTCTCTGAGAAATGTGTATTCCAATTGTCCGACATCACCAAAAGGGGAAGAAATGAGACCATGCTAAACAGTGATCTCTCTCAGGCTCAGTTGCTGTCTGCAAATTTCCAGAGACTCCAACTGCATCTTGAAGTATAGATCAAATTCATCCGCGACAGGGGCTCCAAGGCACTGCTGGAAGCCAAGGATATCAGGACCCGCGGTCACAATCAGCTGGTTGGACTGAGAGACACTGCCCAGATTAGAATTAAAGATGCCGCCAGCAGATAAGGGCAGAAAGTCCTCATATGTAAGCGGTTCATAGCTCAATATCTCGTTATCCACAAGTTTATGGAGAGAAACTGAGGATGAGGTTTCAAAAATTGAGACTGGCCCCTGACGTTTTGCCATTGCTTTACCCAAAGATGATAATGTGGAGGAAAAGTACGCTAAGCCTTGCGCATGCAGCTCGAAAAGTCTGTCCGGAAACGCTTCGAAGCGGTCTTCCAGAAGTTTGTCATAATTTCCTTCCTTGAGCGTGTCCTTTGCGGCTGGAAAGGGCCCAAAACAGATGACTCGGTCGCGCCGGGTACCGTAGGATACGAGAGAGAATCAACAAGAGCAGAGATACCCAGGATGTCTGACAGCAGGACCATTTCATGGCGCACATCAGTAGAAATTTGACCAATCTTCCTCGTCTATTAGTGACTCAATCCCACAGCATAAAATAATAAGACTTGCGCGTGTCAAAAATTCCCACGCCTGTTCCCATTCGTCAAACTGCAAGCCGACCTCTCGCACATAATCATGCGAGGCCTTGATAAGCGTCGTGATGAGATACCTCATGCGTTGATTCTCACAAAGAGAAATGATTTTCATCACATTTTCCGTGATATTCTCGGTGGTTAAGTCCAGCATCGGAGGAAGATGAGCAGCGATTTCATCTGGGGAAGCCGCCGCCCATTTGGCACGGGTTCGCTCGCTGATGCCATTGGCTTCATTGACCTCGTTGATCTGTGATTTCTGAGACATACTTTGAGATTGAAGTTTCATTTGGTTGTCTCTTCTTCCAGCGAATATCAACCATGTTTTTATACCTTGCCAGTGACGCGAAACACGTATTAAGTGCTCTCACCTACTGCGCAAGAATTGTAGCCGCCTTTCCTCTTCCTCCATTCGCAAATCTCCTACGATGCTCGAGTTGATTGACAAAATCTCGAGTTCACTCAATGGACACGACAAAGAGAATATCCAGACATTGAACTCATTATATATGTTTTACATAACCTTGATTAGATGACATAGGGAAAGATGTTGAAGAGAAACAGACGTGGAAGTACAATCCGAAATTACATATACAATACTGAAACAATGGAGAACAAACAGTATTTTCTACATAATAATGTCCACAGTAATACGACCGCCTCAAGAAGCAGTTGATTAGTACGCACATGGGTAGTTAGTCATCTCGCCGCCCTGCTCAGACGAGCAGTCTCTACTTCTTCTTTGGTGGTGCAACATTGAACTGGAAATGGATAATGTCTCCATCTTGAACGACGTAAGTCTTGCCTTCCTGCTTGTACTTACCAGCTGACTTGATTGGCGCCATCGACTTCTCGCCGTTGCAGAGGTCATGGAAGTCCTGATACGCCACAACTTCGGCCTTGATGAAACCGCGCTCAAAGTCGCCGTGAATAACACCAGCTGCTTGTGGAGCTAGTGTACCACGCTTGATCGGCCAGCAGCGGATCTCTTTCTCGCCGGCGGTGAAGTAATACTGAAGTCCCAGCTTGGTGAAACCTGCCATGACTGTCAGTGTTGGGTTCGTGAGGCAAATATTAATGAGACATACCTTCGGTAGTGATTTTTCCCAAGCGGCTCTGGACCTTGATATCGGCCATGAAAGCATCTAGTGCTGGCTTGTCATCCCTCAGGGACCACAGCTTCTCCTCAAACTCGACGGAGAAGGGAATAATATCTGTGCCTTGGCCACCGTGGGCCTTAACCCACTCCGCGATCTTGGGCAGGTATTTGCATTTTTGGCGGAGATAATCCTTCATGGTAAGGTTGATGAGGTAGATGACTGGTTTGGTAGTGATGAGGCGTAGCTTGTCATTGTCAGCAATATCTCTTGAGTATCAAAGAATCCTGCACAAACCTTCTCGTTAATCAACTCGATTTCTGGACTTGTCCACTCTCCATCTCGAACTGGCTTATCCTGTTCCAAGAGCTGCAAGGGAGTCAGCAAACTACACATTCTTTCGAAGGAAGTCGCGGCATATGGCATACCTCCTTGATTTTAGCAGTCGTCTCGTCGAACAGCGGCAACATCTTGAATTTTCCTCCAGCCTTCCGCACGATTGCCTCTTCGGCAACCTTGGCTTTGGCAAGAATATCCAAATCCTTCTTACACAACTCGCTCTGAATTGTATCTGCAGGACAGGACCATCAGCATCTATTTCTCCTGTTTCAAGCGCAGTTTACTTACCTAAGTCGCGGACGGGATCGACAGAGTCATCCACGTGAAGAACCTCATCGTTATCAAACGCCCTGTATGATAGTAAGTAGCTACTTCATTCAGGGTTCCGCAACAAACGCACCGGACAACGTGGTACATGCCGTCCACAGCCTGAATATGACTCAAGAAAGCATTTCCCAAGCCAGCTCCCTCACTGGCTCCCTTGATCAACCCTGCAATGTCCGTTACCTGCAGATACGCCGGGTATTTGCTAGGTGGGTTCCAGACCTTGCACAGGAAGTCCTATCGCACATATGTTAGGGTAAGATTCATCACGTGGGAATCCCCCCAACAGAAATCGGAAAAGGGAAAGGACTTACATATCTTGGATCAGGAACAACGCAACGCGCTTCATTAGGCTCGATGGTGCAGAATGGGTAATTTTCTGCCGCAGCGCTCTGCTCCGTCATCAGGTTAAAGAGCGAACTCTTGCCCACGTTAGGTAGGCCAACACAACCCATTTTGAGGTTGGCCTTGACGCGCCCGAAGGCAACGACATTGTTTGTCGGCGCCTCTGCTGCTTTCTTTGGTGCCATGGTGCAGTATAGCTATTATGTTGCCAAAGGCTAGTGTGCGAGCTTCAGATTTTTTTTTCGTAAAGGACTTCCATATTGCTTTAGGGTGGGGTAGGAAACAACAAGCCAATTACATCCTTGGACGGGTTCTGATTCTGTCTGGTCAATTATCACTCTCTTATCCACCTGGAAACAACGGCTATCTTTGGTAAAGGGATCGTAAGTTGTGCTCAAATCCATGGATGACTAAGATCTTGATGAGAATGGAGCGAAAAGTGGCGTCAAAAGTAGCCACTCTTGGCAACCAATGTACTGTTAATAACCGTTGTAGTGTAATACTTACAGTACAAAAAATCGAGATAGATATTATTGTATATGCAAGTGATACTTATATTAGAAACGGGAGACGGAGCAATCTCCCAAACTGTCCTAAATGAAAGTAGATGTCTGATCAATAAGACACAACTTCAGCCATTCCAAAGAGACATTGGAAAGATATTAAGAGGTGTGAGGGATAATTTGGGCGAGCGCATTCAAAACGATATTCAGTTTTTGGGTTTAGATCGAACAATGAGATAGGGTGATCGACACGCTTGTGAAATACGCCAAATATAATCCTGCAGGCATGAACCAGGCCGAGACCCTTGACGGATTAACTTTCAAGATAGATCCGGAGAATATGGCGCAGAAAGACAGATTGACTGCGGCGACAGCTCAGATAAGCCCGCCGTTGTGACGCCGTCCAAGCCATTGCTCAAAATGGCGACTAGCTCTAGCTTCTTGTGTACGTGGTCATGTAAAAAGCTGTTGAGCATTTTAAACTCCGTGGGACGTGGGGCGTTTAGTTCCAGCCGAAGGCCGGAGTTCCCGACTTGAAGGATGGTACATGTTCACCCAAAGTCTAACAAACTAAAACTGCGAACAAATACTAACAAAACATGAGGAAAGGCAAAGCCCTATATTAAAGAGCATATTCTCCTAAATAGGTATATTTGCGATGTTACAGCTATTTGTGCATGGGTTTGGCCCATTCATTCTATGTCCGCCAGCGGAAGGCTGGGTTACGCCAATCCAGATCCTGGATCTGCTTCTGCGACATACCAGCCAGAGCCTGATCAATATCCGCCTTGTCGCGCTTCTTGTTGTCCCAGTTCATCCACATCCACATCAACACACTCAGGATAAGCATCAGAGACGATGTCGCCAAGTTCAATCCGTTTCCAATATGGTAGTCGGGGGCGTCAAAAGGAAGGAACGACCAAGTGGAGATCAGCCCACCAACATTGCCCAGCATGACGTTGATACCAATAGCACTTGAACGTGCGGTATCTGACACTACATTGTTAGAAACGTGCGCGTTGCAGAGGGCACCGAAAACAAAAGCGCCACTGGCTATGAGGAAGGTTGCACCGTAGCGCACCATGGAATCCTTGCTAACCAAGAACATGATATAACCCACCATCATTAGAGGAGGACAGATAATAAAGTAAATCATGCGACGGTCAAACACTCCGCTCATCAAGGGGAAGAGCACGGTAATAAAGGCGCCCACAACGTATGGAGGCACTGTATGCAGCTGCTGAGACACAACGCTGTTATCTGGGTAGATGGTGCGTACGATGGTCGGGGCAAAGAATGCAAGACCCTGCACGGTGATGTTATCGAGGAGGAAAATGAAGGAAGTTCCCAGCGTGATAGGGCTGAAAATTCCCCGTTTCATCTTAGTGATATCCATCTTCTCCAGGACTTCAGTCGTAGACACACGCTCGGACTTGAGACGCGCGATAGCCAGGTCCTTCTCTTCCTGGTTCAGCCAGCGCGCTGTCTCCGGGCGATCTGTGAGCGTGAAGAAGGCAATAAGGCCAAGACCAATAGTGATGATGCCCTCAATGGCGAATATCATGCGCCAGGTCTTCAATCCACCGAAATGATCGAGTTTCAGAATCGCTGAGGCCAGCAGGCCTCCAAACGCGCCTGCCAGCGGAGCCATCACAATGTAGAGCGAGATGCGGAACGCGAGCTCACTGCGCCGATACCATCGTGACATGTAATAAGCAATACCCGGCATCATTCCAGCCTCGAAAATCCCTAGCAGGAATCGGACCCCTGACACAGCGTGAATGTTTTGGACAAAGGCGGTCCCAAGGGAGCAAACACCGAAAAGGACGGTGGTCAATGGAAGGAACCAGCCAGGGCCCATCCATTTGCAGAAAATATTACATGGCACCTCGAAAATGATATATGAAATGTAGAAGATGGACAAGACCTTGTTGTAATCGTTGCCTTTTAGATTCAGGTCTTTCTCAAAGCCGGCCAACTTGGCATTTCCTGATGTGCAGCATATCGTCAGTAACTTACAAAAGGCACGAGTGGATAACGGCTAGAGTTGACGAGTGTATAAGAAGGATCAATCGACATACCAATATTTGCACGGTCAATGAAACAAAACAGATATAGCAGCGCGACGGTAGGCACAATATACAAGTCGATCTTCGTTCGCAGTCGTCGCTCAGCTGCGCGATCAAGTTCCACCAGCGCGTGACCATACTGATCTGTTGCAGCATGTCCTTGTTCTGCAGCAATGTCTGCGGATTGCAGCATCATATCCTCCTTGTGGTGGGAATAGCCCTTCTCGTCGGCTATGAGGGTAGCCGGAGTTGGGTTTGGTGCCATATTACCACACCTCGCAGTTTGATCCAGAATAGGGAATTGGAATGAAGGCAATGGGACAGTTGGAGAATGACTTCTAGTCCTACAGACCCCTGAATAAATCCGGAAAGATGGAGACTTATGGATCTCTTAGGGGTCGGATGATACATCCAGGTGGAATTTGCCGAATATTTGAACGGTAACTGCGCGCGGCTGAATCTCAATACATTGCCCAGGCCCGGTAGTTGAATACGGAAAGGCTGTCAAGAGAGAGCTCTTAACGGTGAAAGTTATAGTTGACTTGGCACTTCTTTATCTCCGCATTCCCTTCTCATGGCCAATACACGGGTGAAAATAGGCGATTTTTCTATTTCGAGACTTGGCGAGACTTGGCGAGACTCTGTGAGACCACGGCCCCAGAATGTCCGGCTTGTCTTGTCGGCATTATGACAATCATTAGTGTGCCAGCCACATGCCTCTAAGTTCATGTCCGAGAACCCCAGCAACCGCTAAGTGGTATATCTACCTCAATGTTGGGGAAATCTGGGGAGTGGGTCGTGGAGCACCGTGCTTCGTATCCAGTTCCAAGGTTGGCACTCCGTACAGTTGATTGGTGCATGTTGGCCCTCTTTCAATGATAAGGAGTCAGGTGCCAATACCTTGGCGATCTCCTGTGAGTTGTAATTAATTCAGCAGCTGACCCGAAACTTCTTTCATACCTCTGCTCTGTATCCTTGAAAAGCTTCTATGAAATCAACATATGTCTAGAGAGGCTAGATGAATCAATGCTGTGATGAAGCTACTGCGAGAAACAGATAATATTGATGAACTAGCTCACTGAAATAATGACGATGATGGACAGGGGAGAGAAGAAGAAGCAAGAAGGAAGAAGTGGGCAAACTCTCTACTATGGGAGGAGCATACTGGCAAACATGTGATGCCTGAGGCACCAAGGCCTCAACAATATGTTTGATATATTTGATGTGGTTTTGAAAGGATCAATATCTATATCAGAGAATTGTGTACGGATCAATACCAGATAACTATGTACATTGGCAGCATTTATGTCAGCTCTACCTATTCGGTTTGCTTCGTTTCATCATAAAGAAAGGGCTAAAATATGTACTTGTCTAAATTCTACACAATACCCCAGGATTTTAAATTTTCTTACTTTTGGTGCCTAGAAAGGGTGCCGTGCAAAATATAAATAGATCAGATGTACAGTAAACTACCATGTACTTTTTGCATTGAAACCAAACCCGATCAAAAACCTCATTTTCGAATAAGCAGAGGACAATCCCTCATATCTTAAGATATACCTGTGGATTGTACAGGAACTAGCATATAGTTTTATGCATATCCTGAAATAGGGCATACTAGGCTTTTGAAGAGATACCACCTTGATAGAGATATAATCTCGTCTCGTCTCTACGGAGCTCAATATCAACAGCTGGGAGCTTGTATAGATTGTGATTAGATAGAATTGTAAGTTCAGAAGAGCATAATGTATTACTGCATGTTATAGAAGGCAGAAAATTGAGCGGTGAACAATATTGTGTATTAACATGTCGAATTTAGCGCATTCTGGCTAGAGTCCCAGATCTCATTCATATTCGCGTGTCTTTGTCAGACAAAGGAAAAACGAGGCTTTTATGTTTCGTTTTTTTTTTTACGCGATCAAACTTAATTGAGCCAGGTAAATGATGATATATCACATGTCCACACACATACATATCACCGATCAATATCCTAAACCTTAAGTTTGTTCAGCTCACCTATCAGGGGTGCTTCATATCGGGCCTTTTCATCTGCTTATGCTGTACAGTCATGATGTGTAATCCAAAAGTCCGAACTTGCATTTGCTCATCCTCACACGGGAGGGCTAGTCGAGGGTTAATCAAATATAGTTGGCTGAACGACGTCCCACATCTCTTGGCATGGAGCGCCTCCACATCACATACAACCTTGAAACATATAACCGCGGAGAAAAAATGTGAGGTGAAATTAAACGAGTAAATATACTAAGACAGTATGATCACTTGTGCTGGCACTACGCCCCAAAGCAAATGAAGCCCAGTGCTACAAAAGATTCTAGTTACTGGACGAGCCCTCCACCAAGCCAGAGGTCATCGGAACTCGGTTTGCAGTTTTTGTCAAATCAACAGTCTGTAGTCGCTCTGTGATTTTATTCTTTCCTTTCACATGAGATCTTGATTTCTTTTGTCATCTGTAACATGCAATCAATTGGCCATAAAGTTTGGAATAGGGAGGGATTAAGGTTTTGAAGCGCTGACTAGGAGAGATAACGGTGTTCCATAGAATCTCTCTATCTAGAATAATGCAAACTTATTCGATATATTAGAAGACGCTATAGCAAAGTCAGGCCTAAATTAGTTTGTCCGGTCTATTCAGGATTCAGGGGAGCCATCGGTTCCTAAAAGCGCGTATCGCACCTAAAAGATGAAGCCTGCGTACTATCACCCCCGACAAATCGAGCTACCAGCGGCCATTGGCATAAGTCTCTTCTCAAGACGGCGGATTGAGAGTCTGGATCTCTCAACTCAGCCTTCAGAGTTTCTGGCGCCTGACCGTGCTCCACCCATGCGATCAGGCTTTCCAAAACATCCTGTGGGTAAGGACCCGAGGAGTCTGTCGCTGAACAATGGGCTACTCCAGGAGCTTCAAAGTAACGATAGAAATCTCTTGCGGCAGGATCCCGTTCCAGAACCTTCCGATAGTAATTTGAAGTTCCATTTGGAAATATGGCTTCATCAGCAAGCCCATGCCATGTGATCATTTTACCTCCTCTGGTGCGAAAACCAGATAGATCGGGATTTGCTGTTCCAATAACATCTTGGTATTTTGAGACCGACTCCTCGAACAGTGCATCGTACTGATCGGAAGAAAGAGTAGTCAGGTCAAAGTCGACATCGTTGATCACGTAAAACTGCAGCCAACTCGCTGTCACTTCAAACGGCAAACCAGAGCATGTTTTGACACCATTCTGGTCTTTACATGTAGCACCAGATAACATGGAAAGGCTAGCTTCATGATTCAAACCGTACCATCTGGAAGAGTTGTTTGGACCAATAGGCCCCCTCCATATCTGCTGTGCAAGCATGGCGGCCTCCTTTGTAATGGTTTGTAAGCTCCCTTGACAGTCATAGGGCTGACCAACAACTGAAGAAGAGTCGAAATTGCATAGCCCAGGCGCAGAAATAATTTTATCTTTGACCCCATCAAAGTCATCGCAGGCATCAATTGCTGCTTCTCTGATCGCGTCGAATTCACATGACTCCGGATACACACCCATCTGATTCATCAAGAACTGTGGCCAATACTCCGTAGTGATGAAGGTAGGCCAGTTTATTGCCGGTGCAGCGGCCATGATTCCGTCAAAGTCATCCGGGTATCGTTGTGCGAGCATGAGGCCCTGTCGGCCACCAGTGGAGCAGCCATTCCAGTATGAATAGGCGGGAGGCTTTCCCTAAAATGACTCTGTGATGGCCTTACCAATAACGGCAAGCTCATGCAATGCGAGAGACGCGAAGTCCTCCAGGAGAGGCTGGTTCACCGAGCCATTCCCCCTCAAAGCCCAGTCCTTTGTATCGCTATCAGGACTGTGTCCACCGTCGGTGATACTGACTGCATATCCTTGAGAAGCTCGGAGGGGTAGCCCATCGACGTGGCCAGTTACCAATCCTCCGCCACTTCCGACTTGGAACCTTCCGTTCCAACCTGAGAGGGGGAGCCATGTCTCGACATTGACGGTGTCGTTCCACCCGGGATGCGTATAAGTGACTGTGATGTTGCAAGCATTGACGTCATTGAGCTCTGTAGAGAGGGCGTCCCAATGTTCTGAGGTAGAGGTAGAATAATTGCTAACATGCGCGGCGGTCATACCGAGGATTTTCGCACCTGGCACAATGGGATAAGGAATCGCGCCTTGCGAGCATATTTGAGTTGAATTTGCGAGAGCCATCCCTGAAATTGTTGGGTCCATTGTCAACAAGGTGTTCAGAGGCACTGGGAGGGCCAATTAATTCCTGGGAAATTTTCAATGATCAATCTGAGACTTTAGGTGAAGCAGTTCGTATGGTTTGAGAGAATTGGTATGTCATAAGTAAGTACATCACGGCACACTAACTTCTGTAGGAAGTGGTAGAAAGAAAATAAGTTGCCGAATGTAGATGCCATTTGAAGCCAATTTTACGAAGTTAATGAGCTATAGCGTTCCTCTGTTGCAAACAAATACCGACATATTGTCCGCAATATAAGGTGCAACGTGGGGGTTTATGCGGGGCCATGTATCCACCCAACGCAGGAGGAATTTCTCCGTACACCGCCTGAGGAGCAAATCAAAGGTCCTGTTGATTATGGATTGATCACAAAGATGGGAAATCACATCATTCTACGTTATAACCGGCCCCTAATTAGGCTACAACATACATTGCCCCGCCTTATCATTTGGAACAGGTCATGTAACCGTCTCCTGCTTCAACCCTGATTCCTTTTGCTAGTATTCCTTCATCATTTATAAGATTAGCTAAGAGACTGTATTTTCCCTGATCTGGCTTCTAATAGAGATCTCAATCACCTATACTGACAGTTTGTACCCCCTTGCCATTGGCAAGGATTCTCCGTTATGATCACTGATGACGGCCATGATCTAACCAACGATCTAGCTTCCTAGGCGTTGATGAAGGATGGCAAGTTGGACTTTTATCACTTGAAAGACTTTGGTAATGTCTCCTTCATGCTGCCTAGGAGTTTCTTGGACTAGGTGTTAGGAAACATGTGAATGTTCTCTATGCCTCCAGGACTGCAGCAGTAGATAGCTCTCCTTCACTTTCCTTCTTCCTTCTTTTCCCCATCTTGAGTAACTCAATACAATTTATATTGCCTCCCTCCATTTGTATTCCATCAGCTCCTACCCCCGAGACCGAGGCCAAATGTTGAAATCCAGGGCACGTGCCCATCTTCATCTCCCTGTGCTAGCTCTTCCCCTTCTTCTATCCATCTTCCATGGCTTTCCTTCCTTGTCAACAAGAGACTGTCTTTTGATATGTGCTCCCGTAGATCCTCACACAATACCTGCTAAGGAGGTTATGGAGGCTGTGGTGACTTCTTCCTCCAACGGGGGCCCCACCCAGACAACGGTCCTGCCAAGAAGTACGTCGGAGCTCGCTCTGCGCTTCTGTGTAGCTCTACTAAGCAAGTCATCCCACGGCCACTCCTTGTACAAATCCATGTTGTACGCCTACGTAAAGCGCGCCTATAAGCCACTTCTTGATAACTTGCAGTAAGGGCTCGACTAAAGAAAAGAATAAGAAGAAGCGTAATCCTTACCGCGGTGATCCTATCGACATTAGCCTTACCACGACTTCTTTCAAGTTCGAGAACTAAGTAGCTACTCATACTTTGATGATGATATAAAATATCTGCTAGGCCATAATGCTAGATTATCTTCAGTATACAGTTGGAATTTACTCATAGCCCCATAAAGCATCCCTAAGACTGGACTTTCTGTCTTAGATGTCACTTTACTCAACGGGAATCGTGTTCTCTTTGCCTCTTGCTGCGATTTGAATGGTGGAAGTCGGATTCAACAGGGTATACTAAGACAGTGACTAATTTACTGATGTAGTCTTTACGACATCAGTAAAATAAAGATCTTGAAGAAGATGTAAAATCAGAAGAGATTCTTCATATACACGAAGTACGGCGGTCTCAAGAGTGGAGAAGTTGGGCAGGGATACCCGTAAAGCGCCTTATGCCAAACAAAAGACACAAAAGGGTGTGAAGCGGTTGGTGTTATATGTGGATTTACGAAGGGGCATAGCGGCCAGTGATAAATAGACTGCATTTTGTCATTGGTGCCTGATTTTAGACGGACAGAAAATTAAAATACCTGAATTACTATTACAGGTTCCTTAGTAATCTAGGTATCTCAGTTTCCCCTGCCTTTGGCGAAAATATCACTTTAAAAAATGAAGCTTTTCCTGCCATACAAATCCGGGCATCACCATATTTTTAGGTGGTTGACTTATAATTCCTCTCGCTCTCTTACTCTCGCACTATCATTTAGACCAGGTGATGTATAGTTCACCCGCTCACGCCGTGTACTAGGGAGACGGTTTACGATAACATCGGGGCGTAGGAGATAGTAAATAGTTTTAATTTAGGCCCTAGTACGATTGAAAATGTAAGTAAATTATGTATAGATAGTATAGTGGAAAAAAATATATACTTAGTGTAGAATAGACCTTTTGCCTATAAATAACGATGAAGAGTACGGCGTCCGAAATCTTTAATCTCCCTAATATCAAACTTAAAAATAAGCACTACTTTAACTTTAAGTAGTTAAGTCGCTCGTTCCATAGGAGAGAGCCGTAATTTAATATTAAGATTAGCCTAAATCCTTCGGATTAACCGCTCTAATAATAGAAGCCCCTTACCTACGAGAATCGTTAAAATGTCCTTTATATTATAGCGGAGTAAGAGCTCGTCGACTCGATCTCGTATATCGGCTCGTTTAGTAGTAGAAGCGAAGGTAAATTGCTATTATTAGAGGCGTTTCCGAAGACCGGGGATACTGATTTTCACATTATATATATCACGGAGATAGATACGAATGTCGTCATACGTAGTGCCCTAGATAAGGAGCTTAAGGATCTCATTCTTATAGGGTTTAATATTAATATATGCAGGCATAGTGATAGGAGTAAGCGAAAATGCAAATGTAGATAGGTGGGAAGGTGGGTATACGGTATATGGTATTAGGCGGTCTAAAATTCAGGCAACAATTCCCAATCTGGACGAAGGTTGACAAATTGTCGGCCATTTATCACTGGCCGCTATGCCCCTTCGTAGTGGATTGATACATGCGGATCGAGGTTCCAAAAAAAGCAAAAAAGCAGAAGAGGCAAAAAGAAACTCCGATAGGGGGAATCGAACCCCCGGCTGCCGTGTGAGAGACGGCGATGTTAGCCACTACACCATATCGGACTGCTACGGTGAAGGACTAATTTAGTTTAATTCTGACCCTTCTGGTTTGGCGCCACCAGTCCCTATGCGTGCCCGTGCGTGGTTCTATACAGTCCCCTGCTTCCTCCCCCTCTCTCGTCCGGCCCTGTTCTGTTCCTTAGCTCTGACCATGGGCGCTCGAGATGATACTGCCCTTTCTCCTAGTCTGCGACACCGGGCTGCTAGTTATGCAGGCGCATTCGCCCTACACTACATTTGGACAATCGTCCCTGTGCAGCGGGGCTGTAAATTTGCCCTTGGGCCGACACACCGCACAAGAGTCTTGCCTACCTTGGCTGAGGGTGCTCACCTTGGTTCGGAACCAAAGATGATCGGGATCGGATTACTCAGCTCAATTGACTGATCAGACTGGCTCGGCCGTGATTCGTGTCAGCTGGTATTTGCTGAGCCAGCGCAGTTTACGCGACTGACACAGACAGTTTCTTTTTTACGATGACTGCAATAGTTCACGGCAGTGATTTCGAGACCCTAAACGGCCTTCAGATCTACAAAACCGCGAGGCGTCGCCGTTGGTCTGCGTGGAAACATCCAGTCCCCTCGATCTACACCAGTCTATCGCGCAGTCGATTCCGGATATCTACACTGTTCCGACCTGTATCACCAAAGGCACTCCTATGACCGAAATCCTCGTTGACTTCACGGTCGTGTGTGTCATAGAGTACGAGATAGAAGGACAAGGAACAGGCCATGCGGACTGGAAATGGAGGGCGTGTGCTTCCGTGCTGGTCCAGTCTTGCACGTTTCGTGCTCTTTCTCGAACCATGGAATGAATGGCGAGTTCTTACGGATCTGGAAGGCGGTTATCTTTACCTATCTTAAGACCCTAATACTAATTACTTAAAAGGTTTTCTTAAGTGTATTCCTTTAAGTCCACTATTTGACCAAATTACGCTATAAGGCTAGCTCTCGGTCTAGAAAACCGAGGAGACGCGAATTAGAGAGGATGTACTATCGGCATATTTCTTGGTTAGTGCCTACCGAAGTTTCGCTATATATAACACTCTCTATAGCTATCTGTTTCAATACAAGAATGAAGAGCAGCTTTGTGTATAATGTAATAATTCATGAGCTCGAAGAGATTAGGTAACATTTAAATCTATAGTACTAAGTTAGTAGATCCATAGGCATTTGACAATCAGCTATGAGGAATCAACGTTATTTTTCTTTTCTTTTTTCATTGTTTTATTTTTTGAATTGAATTCTCAATCACCTGCGTATTGCATCTACTATCAATAACTTGAAGACATTGACCAATGTCTGCCAGTGAACTTTAGAGCCAAGGAAGCTACTAGTGCAGAGTATGTATATGCCAGAAGGTCAAACTTGAAAATGAGATCGAAGATTAGTACTAGTACGGGCATGTGAGTCAACGGTTCAAAGTTGATTGATTTCAAAACATAAAATATTGTGTAAAGAAAAAAAGGAAACGCCGAAGTACTGAGTGATGATACCAAATAGTAATGACAGACTAAATATAAAACATTTTTGTTCATCAGACATCAATATCCCGAAGAGAGCGCTTCGTCAATAGCGTCAGTTGCGAGAACCAAGTCGGATTCCCCAAGATATCCTCAACACTAAGGACATATCCTTGCCTCTCCATGTGAGCTGATATCAGACTAGCGCTCACCAAGTCACCACCAAGATCAAAAATTGTTTTGCCAGCTTTCACCTCAGGACTAATGCGGCAATTGAAAGTGTCACTCCACGCATTCTCAAGCGCCCATTCCATTTCAGTCGGGCTAATGCTAGCAAACATTAACTGTTCATTTGTTGGGGTTGCACTGAGAGGCTTCTCTGAGGGCAGCAATGTGGTTGTCCGCAGATATCTGATCTGGTCGGGAGATAACAAAGGCATGTCCATGACATTGCAGAAAACGATGATAGTCTCCGTCAGTTTCGCAGCCAGCAGTTCAGCGTCACGCTCAGATACCACGCCATGTGCGAAGTCCAGCTCAATTCGGAACATGTTGTTATCAGGCTTAGAAGTGATATGAACGTCGGTCATGTCCACTTTGCCGTGAGACAGATCTAGCTCCTGCTCAACGTGCATACTGCGGTTATGAGCAATATGTTCTCCATCGTCAAAGTCATGGTGATAAACGATAGATCCTGCATATGTCCACTTCGGCCATGTAGTACAGTCACGGACAATTTCGCGTGTGCCTATATTCTCGTGCTCCATGCTCGCAATCTGTTGCGTGTTCAATGCACTGAGAAGGTCGCCAACAGTCCATCCGTCGGTAAAGGATACTCGAGTAGGAATGATGTTCACGCAGGCTCCAAAGACATCTTGTGTCCCGGGCAAGCCCCGACCGTGAGTGAGGTTACAGAAAACCACGTCGTCGTTGGCAAGGTGTTTTGCCAGAACGTACGCCCAAGCAGCCTTCAGTACAGTAGGAAATGTAAATCCAGTACCTTGAGCAATGCTCTTAGGAACATGTCTGGCGACACATGGTCCTTCGCCAAAGGTCAGGGCATATGAAGCATGGGGCTTGAGGTTCGTCATGCTAGAGCCCTTGAGGAGTCTGCGCCAGTGAGACTTAGCTTGCTCCCGGTTTGTACCAGCCACGGCATGCACGTAGTTGGAGAAACTAGCCTTGGACTTTTCTTGGAAGCTAGTGTCCGAAGGAATGTGGAATGAGTCGTCACTTCCGTCACCGTAAATTTCTTCAAATGCGTTCCACATTTTCATCAAGCTCATTCCGTCATGTTGAGCATGGGACATGCGGACCACAAGACGGTATTCGTTGTCGCGGATTTGATGCAAAATAGCAATCGTTGTTAGGAGGGAGCCATAACGGAGCTCATCGTCCCTGTCGCGTAATCGTAGCTCTTCTGTGCATTCCTCTAGGCTGGCATTCTCAATTTTCAAGACGGTTATATCCACAGGAAAGGCTTTCAGCACGACCTGCAAGAAGCTGTCTTTATGTGCGATGAAAAGGGTTCGCATGAGATCATATCTATTGACGAGCTCATTGCATACTGCTTGCATCTTGCGCATATTTGGCACGCCCTTGCCATCTAAAGTGTGATAGAGTAGCAAGTCGCGGGACGCAGAGTGAGTCATCGCGATGGAACGAGATTGATGATCCGTGACAGGGAGGATGTCTTCAACATTACCCAAGTCAATACCAAAATCAAAGAGTCGAGAGAGTATCTGGTCTTTGTTGTGATCTTTGGACAGAAGCGAAGTGGGTTGAAATACCCGTGGCTCTTCCGACTGCGGCTTATCCACAGAACGAAGCAAAGCAGCCATTTCGCTGAACTTAGGATGCTTGAAAATATCTACAACGGAAAGCGATAGTCCGTGGTCACGGGCCGCGCCTACCAGCCTCATAGCACCGATGGAATCTCCACCAAGTTCGAAGAAGTTGTCTGCAGTGCTAATCTTTCGCGATCCTAATTTGAGAACTGAGATCCAGAGCTCCCGAAGTGCCACTTCCAAAGGAGTAGTGGGGGGTTGATATTGCTGTTGAGCTTGGTTGATTGAGGTAAGATGCTCCAGGGTGAGACTTGAGGCCATTTCACGGAGTCGGCGCCGATCAGTCTTCCCAGTAACTGTTGTGGGAAAAAGAGTAACAGGGATGTAGACCGAAGGAATCATATAAGATGGGATTTGTGTCGCGAGTTTCTCCCTAATTCCCTCGGTCGCCGCTTTCGTGCGGGCAAGAAGCTTTTCATCATTCAGGTTGATAGAATTCAGGTCGTCAAAGCTCACGAAGGCGACAAGTATGTTGTTGGAGCTAGCTTGGGGTGACACAACCTCGACCGCAACCTGAGCACTGTCATGACTCACCAGGTTTGCAGAAACGTGCGACTCGATGTCGCCTAATTCCACGCGTTGCCCGTTTATCTTGATTTGAGAGTCCCTTCGGCCCACAAATGACAAGCTACCATCGGTATTATAGGTGACTAGATCGCCCGTCCTGTACAGACGACCACGGCGGCCTGGAGTTCCTGGACCAGCGCCTTTGACTAGGAATTCTGGGTCTTCAATAAATGCTGAGGCGGTTTTGACAGGGTCTCCGAGATAGCCAGCACCAACAAGCGGACCTTCGAGTAATAACTCCCCAGGGATGCCAATTGGCATTAAATGTTGTGCAGTAGCAGGATCAACAATCCAAGTATTGAGTCCCACTCCTTTGCCGATGCTCACTTTGCCCTTGCTTATTTCCGCAGAATTGATCTCAGTAATTGTCGACGTCGGTGTGCATTCGGAAGGCCCGTACGGATTACGCACGTTTGTCAGGGCGGACCAGCGTTGGGCATATTCAAGCGAGAGCTTCTCGCCTCCCAGAACAATGGTATCCAATTTAGCCAACGTACTGGCAGGTAAGACGCTTGCGGCCGAGGGGGTCATATCAACGTGTGTACACCGTAAGCGGTCAATTGCACCCGCTGGGTCATTTTTACGATCATCATCAGAAGGAATGCATAAGCAGGCCCCAATGGTCAAAGTGTGCAAGAAGTTGGACCAGCTGACATCGAACGCATAAGAGGCAAAGTCAAAGACCCTAGAGGATGGTTTGAAGCCGTGTTCACTCTGCTGATGCTTGATGGCGCTGCTGTAGTTGGTATGAGTGATGATGACACCTTTTGGCGTGCCAGTGCTCCCTGATGTGAAGACAATGTAAATATTGTTTGCGGGATCGACTGCAGCCAGCGGCGTATTATCAGCCATCGCCTTCATGCTGGATTTGTCTATAGCCAAGACGGTAGCCGTTGTGAGCCTGGCTGCTAGCTCAACCTTCAATGTCGACGAGATCACAAGTTTAGCATCCACCTGTGCAACAATAGACTGGAGCCGTTCTTCAGGCTGGCTAGTATCCATCGTAACAGAGGCTGCACCTGTTTTCATAACTGCTAGCATGGCAACTGGTGTCCATTTTGACTTTTCAAAACATATCGGGACGATGCTGCCTCTTCCGATGCCCATCTTGCTGAGGCTATTGGCAAGGCGTGTTGCAAAACTATCCAGCTCCGCATAGGTGAGATCGCCGTCCCATGAGCAAACAGCTGGCGCATCAGGCTGGCGGAATACCATCCTGGAGATCAGATCGTGAACGCAGATGTTGACCATGTCAGAAACAGTGGAGTTCCAGCTCCAAATATCTTGCTCATCTTGGGGGCTGATCGGAGCAGGTGGCTCATTGTGAAGAATTGCGGCAATGTTTGACTCCAGATGCTCGAGAATGCGCTTTGCCTGATTACTAGTGAGACAGCTGTGTGAGAATTCAAGGTCAATTTCGATGGAGCTGGTTCCTTGGTTGATACCCAATACGATGTCGTACTATAAAACATTAGTCCAGATGTATACACTCTCATGCTCAACAATCTACTGACTTCTGTTGGGTCCAAACCATCAATATTCTTGAATTGAAGTTTACCCTCCTCAGCTGATTGTTCATCATCGTCTCCTGACCTCTGAAAAGAGACAATAGAGTTGAAAAGCTGCTGATCGGACGCCAGTCCAAGCTCATGTTGAATGCTAGCAAGCGATATATGTTGGAAGCTCAAGTCCTGCATTAATTGATCCTGAAATTGTCGCACGAGTGCCACACCAGGCTGTTGCCCATCCAAATCGGCACGGCAGACCATGATGTTAGTGTAAGCGCCGACAGATTCGTCCATTCCGGCAATTGGGAGGTCTCGACCAGATGCCAGGTAGCCAAAGCAGACAGATTGATTTTGTACGTAGGTCGAGAGTGTCAAAGCCCAGGCGCTCTTGAGGAGACTTGCTGGCGTGACCTGGTTTATGCTACAGAAGTTTTGAATCTGCGCAAACATCTTGTCTTCGACAAAAACTCCAATCTCCGAGCTACACTCGTGCTTCTCCCGAGGCAGGCTCGATAGGGATGGAAAGCGGCAAGGTTCAAGGCCCTTGAGTTTTGTGTTCCAATACGAAATCTTTTGGGACTGTGGCTTAGCCAGCAAGTGGCTAGCAAATTCGCGTGTTGTTTTGACAAGGTCTGTTGACGACAGCCTATCATCATAAGCGTCAATCAGATCCTTGATCAAAATGCTGGAAGAGGCACCATCAGTAATAGCATGGCTCATTTCTATCTGACAAAAGACTTTGTCATCCGGCGTTTGACAAAGAGTGAGGCGATGAGGAGGTTTGGCCTGTTGGTAATCGACTTTCGGAAGCGAGGAAAAGGCTTTCAGGGCTTCCTCTTCAGTTTTAGCCTCAACAACGATAACATCCCCGGAGTACTCTTTGAGAAGGGCCCGGTAAAAGGCGGTAGATCCGTCAAGGCCAGCGATGAAGACTGTCCTCAGGGCAGGCTGGCGAGAAATTACCTTTTGCCAAGCAATTTTGAGGGTGTCGAGACAACTAGGATGGTCATGAGATGACAACACCTCGTATTGCTGAAGTGTCTTGTATGATTCTGGCTGCTTTATCTGACTGAGGAGCATTCCATCGACAATCGGAGAGCACGAGAAAATCTCCTCAACAGTTGAATGGTTGATTGACTCGATCTCCGGAAGTAGTCGACTGGTAAGATCGTCAAGGCGCTGGTAGTCGAGACTGATAAACTTGAAGTCACACAGCGTATGCGTTGGGTTGGCCTCGAGAAGGACGACGCAAATCCTTTCCAAAGAGGGCTGAATCTGGTCAATCCACTGGTTAATCAAGCTCTGATGAGCGATATTTTGATTGACGGAGAATTCAAAGTGCGCTTGCATTGCTTCAATGGCAACCTCGATGTTAAACAAAGACCCTGCAGATATTGAGCGACCTTGCTCACGTACATCGACAAGATCAATGTCTTCAAAAAGTGCTTGATGACTTTCTAGTTGTTGGAATTGGCCATGATAATTGAAAACAACTTCAGACACTGTGTTATGGCTTTCAAAAGCTCTTTGCCCGTCGGGGTTCAGATATCGGGAGGTGAAGTAAGACCAGCCGTTCGCGGGAAGGCTGCGGCGGGCATCCTTGACGAGCCGCACCATTTCGGTCTCGCTGGTGGCATTATTTCTATAGATGTTGATGGGACTGAGTGTGGTAAACCATCCAACAGTGCTCGACAAGTCAATTTCGTCAGACCAGGCTTCGCGACCGTGACCTTCGTTGAATATGGTCAGGCTGTTGCGCTGGGGAAACGTCCGAAGGAATGCATCCCAAACAGCCGATAAAAGGATCTCTACTGGCTCTGTGTTCATGGCTTTGTTTGCCTCGCCCAGTAGTACAGCCGTAGTTTCTCGATCAATGGTGACCGATCGGAGCCTGTGGTCTGCCAAGCAGTTGGGCGTGTCGTGCGTATACTTCCAAAACTCGAGATTGTTATGGACGCCGTCAGTCGACAGCAAGTTGTGAGGCTTCAAAGTGGAAGATACAGCCCGCTCAGCTTGCAGCCTGCTCCACACTTGGAAGGGTAGAGCGGTCGTTAGGAAATGGCCGTTGAGGATAGTCTCCAGATCATCTAGTATAATCCGCCAGGAGACCAAATCGGTAACCAAATGATGGGCTATCATGACCAGATGCTGCTGCTGGCCAAGTAAGCAAATATCAACTGAGAAGACAGGACCTTTCTCTATGTCAATCTGTCGGTGCCGCTCTTGAGCTAACGATGCAATCTCGCTCATGGACAGGTGCTGCGATACGTTCAAATGAAGAGCTCGTTTTCTGTGACTGACGATTATTTGCTTCCATTTGCCCCCATGATGCTGGAATCGCGAGCGTAACATCGCGTGCCGATTGACCAGAGAAAGAAAGGCTGACTCCAGATCATTGATTCCCACTGTGCGCCTGAGTCTCACATAGAATCCTTGGTTGTAGAATCTGTCATGCTTCTGCTGGCTCATAAATGGCGATTGGTCAAAGAACCACTGCTGGATAGGTGATAGTTCGAAAGGAACGTCAGTATGCTCTTCCTGGCTGACTCCGGTAATGGCTGTTGCGCCCGAAACTGCTGCGAAATCCGCGAGGGTTTTACTTTGAAGGAGTGTTGCGACTGAGATGGAAATTCCCGCAGTTCTGTAGTGGGATGCAAGCCTCATGGCGGAAATGGAATCTCCACCATTCGCAATAAAAGATTTGTCGAGATTGATCTTGTCGACGGGCATATTAAGGACAATACTGCATTTCTTGCTGAGAGCTCTTCCGTCTTCTGTGTCTGGTTTTCGGATAATGTCGCTACCGTTCGCATTGTTGATTTTAAAAAAGAGCGTTTCATCCATATTTTCCAGCCAGGATTTGAGTGCCTTATTGTCTTGCTTTCCCGATGCTGTCATAGGGAGGTTGTACAAGACCACCCACAGAGATGGAATCATGTACTGCGGCAAAGACTCGCGCAAGAACGATTGAAGGGCCTCAATGTGCTCATTGATGAGTTGGTCATGTTCCGAAGATGCTAGCTCAATCTTGTTTTCGGTGAGGTTCTCGCTAACATCATAGTTCACATCTGTGAGGCTGATCATAGCTACCAGCTTGCTTGCACAGAGGCCAGTGCTAGGCAATAGGGTCGCCACTTGTCGGGTCGCTGTGTATCGAGCCATATGACTCTCAATCTCAGCAAGCTCTACTCTCTGGCCATTGATCTTGACTTGTGTATCTTTCCGACAAACAAAAGTGAGACTGCCATCTGAGTTGTATCGCACAATGTCACCCGTCTTGTACAGCGTGCCGCGTCGTCCAGGTTGCGCGACAACGTTGCCGCGGAGCAAAAATGGTGGGTCATGGATGAAAGCAGCATTCGTTTTTTTTGCATCACCAAGATAGCCAGCACCGATAAGCGGCCCCTCCAAGAACAGCTCGCCGACGCCTCCAATGGGAACGAGCGACTGCCCCGTCACAGGATCAACCACCCAAGTGTTGAGACCAGCAGGCTTACCAATGCTAGCACCAAGATCGTATCCACGCCCAATGCCCTCGGTAAATGTGGCAGTTGGAGTGCACTCGCTCGGTCCGTATGAGTTTTTGACTGTCACAAACTGGGACCACTTTGTTGCGTACTCCGCTAGGAGACGTTCGCCACCTAAAGTGAGGGTATCAAGCTGCTGAAGTGACCCTTTGGACAGGACTAGTGCTGCCGAAGGCGTAAGGTCGGCGTGAGTTGGCTTCAGTTGCGCAATCGAACCGTTTAGATTATCCTTTCTGTCAGCATCGGATGGGATACAGAGACAAGCGCCGCTCTCAAAAGTCAGTAGCGCATTGGCCCATGCGACGTCAAATGCATATGAAGCAAAGTCATAGACACGCGAGGTTGGAAGGATGCCTTGAACTTCTTTCTGGTGTTTTATTGCACTGGCAAAATTGCAATGTCGAATTATAACACCCTTCGGGACACCCGTACTACCAGAGGTGAAGACCAAATACAGTCTGCTGGACGGATCGACAACTGGAAGTGTAGCATTAAGGCTAGGTTTTAATAAGCAGTCAATACCTTGGCCATCGACAACGAAGCTTTGCGCCTTTGTCAGACTCCGGACAAGAGGCAACTTATCAGCTGAGCTTAGCGCGACTGTGGGATTTGCCTGGTCGATAATCATGCGAAGTCGGTCTTTGGGCTGACTGGTATCGACAGCCACCGACGCAGCTCCTGCCTTCATGACACCAAGCATCGCGATCGGCATCCACTTGGACTTCTCGAACAACAGCGGTACGATATCCTGAGAGCCAACACCAAGGCCGACGAGGTGGTGCGCAACATAATTTGACAGGTCATCCAGTTGACCGTAAGTCCAGTTGCCGTCCCATGCGCATACAGCTTGCACATGCGGTAGTCTGCGTGCCACGGAGGAGATGAGCTCATGAACAGGCGTGTTGACTGACTGGGGGACTACGGCATTCCACTCCCAAATATCTTCCATGTCTTGTCTGCTGGTGGTATCAATATCAGAAACGGCAAGCCCACTACCAGAGCAGCATATTTGACGAAGCACGTGCTCAAACTGCTTTGTAAATCGCTTGACCTGTAGTTCATCGATTACATTGGAATCAAAGTTGGCCTTTATGAGCAATTTGTCGGGTCCGAGATGGCATTCAAGAGTAAGGGCATATGTTCCAACCTCTTGTATGCCCATAGGATCATCAGCTCCTTCTCCGATATCACGGGCAATTATATCGCTCTGCCACTGGGCTGTCTCTTCTGTCGGCTGGACAATGAGAAGTGACTGGAAGTCACAAGCCCGTTCGGCGTCAGGACTTGACTTCCGTATTTGCTGCAGACCAAACTGTTCAAACGCTATCATGTCAATGGACTGATGTTGCATCTGTGTGAGGAAGGCTTGGAGACGCTGCTCGCGGTCAATGCGAACACGAACTGGCACTGTCGCAATAGTCGGACCTATCATTCTTTCTACACCAGGGAGCCCAAGCTGCCGACCGTTGGAAGTCACGCCAAAGCAAACGTCTTCTGAATTGGTGTAGGCCGCCGTTAAGAGTGACAGTGCCGCACGCACCAACGTAAAAGCAGTGACATTAGTCTTGGGCCACTGCAACTCTTCAACTGTGTGCGAAATGGTCTTTTCAGACTTGGGCACGAACGTGGCAGTTGGTAAGGAGGGAAAAGTGGGTGCCTCTGAGCCTTGGAGTTGGTCTTTCCAAAACTTGGCAGCCGCGTCGTTGTCGAGACTTGAAATGTGCTTGACGAAGTGTCTGAAATCCGAGCTTTCATGCCTGGAAGACCCAGCATTAAAATTTTCGAGCTTTTCGAAGACCAGATTTAGCGCCCAGCCATCATATACTGCATGATGCAGAGTCAAAACAAAAAAGTGTTTGTTCGTCTCTTGCACCAGTCCGAATCGCACCAAGGGCATACCCAGACCAGTTGTCTTCTCATTATCAGCAGCCATGAAGTCTACCAATCTGGAGGCTTCTGCCGATGTCCACTGTGCTGGTTGTTTGATGACAGCTTGCACCAAACCTTGTTCCGCGATGTCTACAATCCGAGTTCGTAGTATTGGGGTGCTCTCCAACACCGCCTCCCAAGCGGTGCAGAACTTTTTGACGTCTGTTGATCTCTTCAGTTCCAAAATGCACCGTATGATGTAGTCACCGGGGCGCTTTGTTGTCAGCGCCAGCAAGCCCTCTTGCAGGGGTGTGCAAGGATACAAGTCTTCAACTTGGTTACCGTCCACGCCACATAAAGCGGATGTCTCTGCAACGGCCCAGTCGACATCAGAGCCAGGTTTGAGGAGAGAGAATTCCTTAATCGAAATATCCTGCGACGGCTCTGTCCGTATCATAAGCTTTGCCATATCGCTTAGTTTCGGGTTCTTGAGAATATCAGCCACGTTCAGCGTGAAACCAAGTTCCCGGGCAGAACTCGCTAAGCGTATTGCGCCCACGGAATCACCACCGACGCGCATGAAGTTATCGTGTGCACCGATCAAACTACTTTCAATTCCTAGCACAGTCCCCCATAGGATCTGCAGCTGTATCTCCATCTCTGTGCCAGGTTGACAACGATCAAGACCGTGGGAGTCAGTTGAAATGAGCTGGTCCCAGGTAACATCTTTGGCCATCTCGCGTAAACGACGGCGGTCTGTCTTGCCTGTCGCTGTGACAGCAATTTTCTGCAATGGAATATAAGCGGATGGTATCATGAATGCAGGGATTCGAGCAGCAAGACTCTCATCCAGCGATATGGCTGTGCGCTTGGCTAGGCTTAGCAGATCGGCCTCATCCATGCCCTCAGTGACAGTAGGTCCGAAATAAACAAAAGCTACAAGCATTGGACGTGAGCTTTCTTGCGGTGTTACAAACTCGACTAAAGCTTGACCTTCACTGAAGTCCGGTAGCAGCGCCTTGTTAATGTGAGATTCAATATCACCGAACTCGACTCGCTGTCCGTTGATCTTGACTTGCGAATCCTTTCGGCCAAGGAAAGTCAAAGTACCGTTGGAGTTATACCGAACAATATCTCCGGTTTTGTATAGGCGGCCACGTCTGCCAGGGTGGCTCACCGATCCACGCAGAAGAAATGGCGGGTCATATACGAATGCGGCAGCGGTTTTGACAGCATCATCCCTGTAGCCGGCGGCGACTAATGGGCCTTCAAGTAGAAGTTCTCCCGCACTTCCAATTGGTACAAGAGCCGTACCAGTGGCTATGTCCGCGACCCAGGTATTCAGACCCGCTCCCTTGCCAATTGTAATTGACTGATGCTGTCTGCCGCAGATGGTTTGTACTGTGCTGAATGTTGTACATTCAGTGGGGCCATATAGGTTGGATATCGTGACACTTTCGTCAACTGATCTAAAAGTGTCAACATGTAAAGGTTCGCCGATAAAGTGGAGGTTGCGTAGGCTGTTCAGAGCGTCAAGCTTCAAGCCGCGGATAGCAGAAGGTGTCAATATGACAAGGTTTGCCCTCATCCTAACAATAGCGGCCATAAAGTCAGTCTTTCTTTCAATGTCGCTCGGGATGCAAACGCAGCTTCCAGCAGAAAGACCCTGTAGTAAGTTGCACCAGACAACATCAAACATATAGGAAGAAAAGTCGAATACCCTAGATTCAGAAGTGAATCCAAGCGAGTCTCGCTGGTGTTTGATCGCACTGGCAATGTTGGAGTGAGTAACTGCCACTCCCTTTGGCACCCCTGTACTACCGGATGTGAATACCACATAGAGCGTATCACTGGGCTTGACATGGGGAAGTTGGCTTCCACTTGGAACATTCAACATTTCCAATTCTTTGTCGCTTATTGTGAGGACTTTGGTGGGGCTGGGAAGCTCGCTGATTAGTCGGCTTGCAAGCTGTTCGTTGGCAAATGATGACAAGATAATAGGTGACTTCACTTGATTTACGATTGCTCGTAGGCGTTCCTCTGGTTGGGTTGAGTCCATGGCAACAGATGCGCCTCCTGCCTTCATGACAGCCATCATTGCTATGGGTGTCCACTTTGACTTTTCGAAGCAAAGCGGGACAACCACTTCAGGGCCAACACCATAGGAGACTAGAAGGTGGGCAAGTCTATCTGACAGTTTATTGACTTCAGCATAGGTCCAATCGCCATCCCATGCACAGATTGCCGGAGCTTGGGGGCGTTCATGACAAGTTCGCGTAATGATATGATGCACACGATCGTCGACAGTGACTGGCACGTCTGAGTTCCATTGCCATATGTCAGATATATCTTCAGTGCTGACCATGTTGACGCTTCCCCAAGTCTGATGATCTCCCGAGGCATGCTGAACTAGAGCGGCAGCTGTAGATTGCATGAGTGAAAGTACGCTCTCTGCCTGGATGCTTGAAAGACAGGCGTGGTTATAGTCAAAAACAATTTCGATGTGCTCGGTAGCGTGCCCAATATTCAACACAATGTCGTACTAGGATTTGTCAGATTCCGTAAAGAACTTTGACATGCGATACAACGTACCTCTGTGGGATCCTGTCCGTCCAAGGCCTTGATGACCAAACCCTCGTCTCCTGCCGGCTCATCGTCCTGCTTCTGATATGATAGGATGGAGTTGAAAAGAGGGTTATTGGAATTTATGCCTAGTTCATGCTGGATGCTTGCTAGTGAGCAGTGCTGGTGCTCCAGATCTTGCATAACTTGATCATGAACAGTCTGAACAAATTGAAGTATTTCAGTTTCTCGTTTTATATTGACTCGACAAACCAACATGTTTGTAAATGCACCGATCGATTTATCGATGCCAGCAATAGGCAAGTCGCGGCCAGATGCCAGATACCCAAAGCAGGTCGAGTCGTTGCCGGTATAGGCGGCCAGAGTAAGTGCCCATATGGTCTGAAATAAACTGGCCGTCGTGACTTCTACTGAATTGCAGTAATTCTGGATTTTGCTAAACAGAGAGCCACGAATTTTGCAGACGGATGTACCGGTGCCTTGTGTTGAAGCACCCGAAATTTTGGGGAAGTGGCAGGGATCCATTCCCGAAAGCTTTTTCTTCCAGTATGACAGTTTTTCCCCAAAAGAGGAAGTGAGTTGGGCCCGAGCAAACTCAAATGCTGTGTCCATGAGATTTATTGGCATCGAGTTGCCGTTGTATGCCTGGAGAAGATCATTGGCCAAAATAGATGTCGATGCACCGTCTGTGATGGCATGACTCATCTCAACCTGGCAGAGTACTCTACTAGGCGAGATTCGACACATCGCGGCTCTATGAGGTGGCTTGAAGCTCTGATAATTGATTGGGGTTAGATTCTTGAACATCTCCAAGGCTTCAGTGTACTCGTCGCTGGCAGTATGCAGGATGATGAGCTCGGCGTGGTACTGAGACAGCACAACTTGATTGAATGCAGCGGCTTTGTCCATGCCAGGGATAAAGACGGTTCGTAGAGCAGGTTGATTGTCAACCACTTTCTGCCATGCTAGAGAAAGACGCTCTAGGTCGATTTGGTCGTCGATGTGGGAAGTTATCTCGAAATGTTGCACTGTTTTATACGATTCTGGGTCTTTGAACTGGCTGATCAGAATACCATCGACTGTGGGAAGACAGCGGTAAATGTTTTCTACTGTGGAATTATTTAGCTTCTCAATTTCTGGGATGACACTTTCCTGTAATCGATTCAGCTCCGTATACCCAAGGCTCAGAAATTCGTAGTCGCAAAGGGTGCGATGTGAGATTTCTGTAGACACAAGCTCATTGGAAATGGTCTCCAATGACTGTGAAATTGCTTTGATCCAATTTGAAATACAATCCTGGTGATTGATGTAGCGGTTGGCAGAAATGTTGAAGGTGACCTGCCCTCGATCTATCGAGACTTCGACAGCAATCAAGGAAGAGGCGGGAAGAGCTGGTCCTTGCTCGCAGACTCCACTGAGCGTAACATTTTCAAACATCGCCTTCTCGTTCTCCAGCTGTTGAAATTGGCCGTGATAGTTAAAGGTTATTTCCATAATAGAGTCGTGCGATTTGAATGCCGATTTTCCCGATTCATTGAGATATCGAGAAGCAAAGTAAGCCCAGCCATTTTCAGGCAGGAGCCGCCGCGCATCTTTGACAACACGTACTAGACTTGCGACAGACTGATGTACGTCGCTCTTTGACACATGGATGGGGCTGATGGTAGTAAACCAGCCGACAGTGCGAGAGAGATCAATATCCGAGGACCACGGCTCGCGACCATGTCCTTCAATAAAAATGGTGAGACCGTCTCTTTGGGGGAACGTCTTGAAGAATGAATGCCAAACAGCTGCAAGAAAGAGGTCCATAGGCTCAGTGTTGAAAGGGTGATTTGCGTCTTTGAGGATGAGCTCTGTAATGCTGCTGTCGATCTTCGTACAGAAATCTAGGTGATCTTCGACGGTGTTCTTGGTTTCTGCTGTGGCTTGCCAGAAATCAAGGTTGTTATTAATTCCAGTGGTCGAAAGAACATTTTCAGGATCAAGTAGGCTCGATTCCTTCGCCCGCTCAATTTGCATATCATTCCAGACTTGAAATGGAAGACTTGGTTGCAAATTACTACCACCGAGTAGAGATTCTATGTCCTCCAGGATGACACGCCACGAGACTAAATCAACAACAAGATGGTGAGCAATCAGGATCAGGTACTGTTCTCCAAACGCATTATGGCAAATGTCAGCAGAGAATACTGGCCCCTTTTCGATGTCGAGAATCTGGTGGCGTGATAGCGCTAGTCGCTCTATATCAGCTGAAAGGCACGTGTGATGGACACCAAAGTGATATAAACCATTGTTGTCAGGCTTAAGCGTTTTTTGGGTCCACTCGTCGCCGTTCCGATGAAAGCGAGCTCTCAACATAGAGTGATGCTGAACAACTTTGGAAATCGCCGAGTCAATATCCTTTGTCAATAATGGGCGCTTAACCTTGAGATAAAATCCTTGATTGTCGAAGTTGTCATTGGATCTCTTGTAGAGACCTTGTTCAAAGAACCACCGTTGGATCGGCGATAACGCAAAAGAGTCACTTTTCTCCTCATAGAAGCCCAACACGTTGGAAGCTGACTTGATTTCTGAAGATGAGGCCAAAGCGGCCAAAGTTTTGCTCTTTAGCAATTTAGCCACCGAAAATACGACGTTGTCCGCGCGACAATGAGCAACGAGCCTCATGGCGGAGATGGAATCACCACCATTCGCAATGAACGACCGATCCAGGTTCACCTTCGATGCTGTAATGTTGAGAATTGTAGCGCAAGTCTCTACTATGACCTGTTCCAATTCTGTCTCAGCCTTGCGAAGCTCCACGTCGCCATCAGACGTAGTTACAATATTGGCAAACGTCTTGGCATCCAGGCTATCAAGCCATGATTTCAAAGCTTTGTAATCGAGCTTTCCGGACGTTGACAACGGAACATGCTGGAGTGGAATCCAAATTGAGGGAATCATATAAGCAGGAAGAGTGTCGCTGAGACTAGACTTTGCGGACTCGGTGTAAGCCGTAACAAGGGTCGAAAACTTGGGATCGATGAGTTGAATTTGATCGGCGGCTGTCTGAGTTTGGCCAGTTCCCTGGATGCAGACGAATGCAACTACCCTATTTGCACACAGCCCTGACTTGGTAAACAAAACAGCCACCTGGATAGTCTTAGAAGTGCGACGAATGTGGCTCTCAATCTCGGTCAACTCGACACGCTGGCCATGAATCTTGACCTGAGCGTCCTTGCGCCCAACGTAACTAAGACTTCCGTCCGGGTTGTAATGAACCAGATCGCCAGTCTTATACATTCTGGTATGTCTTGCTTGACTTTGAGGGCATATTTGCAAAAGGAACTGAGGGTCTTGCACAAAGGAAGCGGCCGTCTTTGTGTCATCGCCGAGGTACCCTGCGCCAACGAGAGGCCCCTCGAGCAGGAGCTCTCCGACTCCGCCGACTGGAACTAAAGAGTCTGTAACAGTATCCACAATCCATGTATTCAGACCCAGTCCTCTTCCAATACTGGATTTGTACTCATCGGTGGGTGTTACCGTCGCAATGGTAGCCGTGGGCGTGCATTCACTGGGACCGTATGGGTTCTTGAGGCTGACCAGTGAGCTCCAGCGCTGTGCGCTCTCGACAGAAAGCTTCTCGCCTCCGAGTACAACCGTCTCAAGCCTTTTGAATGACTTATCTGGGAGCAAGCTTGCTGCGGAAGGCGTCATGTCAGCATGGGTAGCGCCGAGCCTCTCCAACGACCCGGCCAAGTCATCACGGCGGTCCTCATCTGACGGAATACACAAGCAGGCACCAATAGTAAGTGCATGTATGAAGTTAGACCAGCTAACGTCAAACGCGTATGAGGCAAAGTCATAAATCCGAGATGTCGATTTGAAACCATGAGCTTCTTGTTGGTGTCGGATGGCACTGCTAAAGTTAGAGTGTGTGATAATAACGCCCTTAGGAACACCCGTGGTGCCAGATGTGAAAACAATATATAGTTTGCTGGAGGGGTCAACGGTGGGAAGAGGCTCGGCGGTGATGTGCATAGTAGAAATGGAATGTTGGTCAACAACAAGGTTTGGAGCTCTAGTGAGTTGGAAACCCAAGTCCTGTTTAGACGCCGATGACAAGATCACTCGAGGGTCAGTCTGGGAGATAATGGACCGTAATCTTTCCAGAGGCTGAGAGGCATCGAGGGTGATTGACGCTGCCCCGGCCTTCATCACAGCCAGCATTGCCACTGGCGTCCATTTTGACTTTTCAAAGCATATAGGTACAACTGTGTTGGCAACGCCAAACGGAGCAAGCGCGTGTGCAAGACGGCTAGACAAATCATCAAGCTCGATGTAACTCCACTCACCATCCCAAGCACAAATAGCAGGGGATTGGGGCTGAGCTCTTACTGTGTCCGAGATGAGATCGTGGACACAGGCCTCGAGGGCGCCTGGGACAACTTCATTCCAAGTCCAGATGTCATGCAAGTCCTCTTTGCAGACGGTGGAAACATCTCCCAAAGTTATTTGCCTTTCTTCTCCCTGTTGCTTGCGCTGCAAAGGCCAATTGCTCAACGATTGAGATGGCCGTCCTTGATAATCTGTGGGGAAGTTGAACAAAGTCCTGCTGGTTCGGTCTCTTCGTGAATGGTGTCGGTGGAATATGGCATCCAAGCCACCGCGCTGAGAAAATTGCCGACTCCAGCTGATCTCCACTTGCCATCCTGTCTGGTGAGCTATTTGTTGCAGATCGAGAGGCGAGAGTGACGAGCATTCTTGTGACGTTTGGCGGATAGAAGAGAGCCAGTCCTCAGCATCGGGACCGGCAGTGAGGCCATTATCAAGCCATTCAATCACGTGCCTCTCGTAGACTGTCATGCTATAGGGTATATTGCATACGGCCACAACTGATGAAGGGGACGGGTCTCGTAAGAAAGAATCTTGTACAAGTTGTAACAGCGACTGACGATTGAGTTGACGCCCGGAATAGTCAATCCAGCTCTCTTTCTGGATATCGTGGAGTTGTAATGGCTCAGCCAGTTGGTTTGAGTCTTTGAGATGCACCACGGCAGCGTATCGATAGGCACTCAGCTCGTTCGTCGACTTCATTCTTTTTGGAAGAATCTCCACATGTTCGACGAGTCCAGTGAACCGGTCGACTAAGGATGTGAAAAAAGCGGGATCTACCAGCAATTCCAGCTCGACTTGCTCCATGTTGGCCATCATCTGTCGGATCTCGTCCTCGGTTGCAGTATCTCCTGCAATATGCAGCGCCCTGGTAACCTGGAACTCTCGAAACAGCGCGTAGGAGCGAATGTCGCCGAAAAAGATCGTGCGGACTGTTTCCAGCTGAACTAGATCCTCAATTACTTTGAGCAGATAGTCTTGACTGGGAAAGTACTGGGCGACAGAGTTCACGATGACCATGTTAGCAGAGATGGGTACGCCTAAGCTGTTGATGTTGTCTGCTGTTCCCTTTATATTATAGACACGGTCGGCCAACTGGGGAATGGATTTAACTGTGGAACAAACGAAGTCCACGGCCTTTTCTGACGGGTCAAGTCCAACATAACTGTGCAGGCCGTTGACAAGATTGAACAAGATCATTCCACTGCCGGACCCCAGCTCGAGTATGTTGGCTGTCAATCCGCTGCTGCGTATTGTGGCAATAGTATCGTCAAGCCACTCGTTCAATTCCACATTGTCCATTTGGTTGCCATTGTACATGGACGTCCATCCGATGAAGTCGCGCCCAACCTTCTCCAATTGGACATCATCAATAGTTCCATAGACCTCCTTATTGTACATTGCCTCCCATACCATGACTTGCTGCGTTTCGTCGCCAGCGACTGCCTTGACATCATCGGGTAGCTTAGTGTGCTCGGTGCCTCCATTAACTTGGACTTCTGAGTCGTTCATGAGCTGCTCTTCTCCATAAACGTGCAGGCCACTGTCACAAGCCTTCTTTGCAACGTCTTGCAATTTTGGGCGACGGAATATGTCTGACACAGCCAGTCTCAAGCCAAGCTTGCGAGCTTCTGTCACAACTTCCATGGCAGCAATAGAGTCGCCGCCGAGTTGGAAAAAGCTGTAATCTAGCCCAATTGATGCTTGATCATGGTTGAGTACCTGTGCCCAGATTCGCTGCATGTGCCGCTCAGTTTCCGTTGTTGGCTGCCGCAGCGATTCAAGTGTTGTTCTCTGTCTGTGAATTATCACCGTCAGATCACATATTTGACCAAGGACATGCTCAAACTGCTGTGACAATCGGCGCACTTGATGCTCCGATATGACCGCGGAACAATAGTTTATATGGAGGTCAAGGCCATCTTTCTTGAGCAGACACTCCATAGTCAAGGCGTAAGTCCCCAGCTCTGCGGCGCTGTTTCCATCTCCTTTCCTCATGTCGTCGGCAATGTTGGTAAAAATGTCGCTCGGTGCTGTAGCCGAGCCCTCAGCGGGCTGAACAACAAGCAGTGTCTGAAACTGGCATGCTCGCTCCGCATCTGCATTGATATGTCGAATCTGATGCAGCCCAGTCTGCTCAAACTCAATCATATCTGCGGCTTGAGATTGAATTCGCTGTAAGAACTGTCCCAACTCGTCTTTGCTGTCGATCGAAACGCGCACAGGTACAGTGGCTATAGTTGGTGCAATAAGCTCTTCAACCTCATCCACGGCGGCTTGTCTGCCCGTCGTTATGCTGCCAAATACAACATCTGGGCTGTTGGTCAGACTGAATATCAAGATAGAGTAAGCCGCACGAATTGTCGTCGATGGGGTGATTCCATTTTTTGGCCATTGTATTTCTTTCACAGAATGAGTGTACAGTTTGTCCGATCTAGGCTGGTAGTCGACAGATGGCAAGCTCGGAAAGATCTGGGCTTCGACGTCTTGGAACTGTTCGGTCCAGAACGATTGAGTCTTCTCCCCATCCCTCGTTGAAATATGCCTGATAAACCGTTTAAAGTCGGGTGAGTTTGACTGCGCCTCTGCCTTTCCGGTGTACTCGTTCTCGAGCTTTTCGAGTAAAAGCTGAAGTGACCACCCGTCATAGAGGGCATGGTGCAGTGTCCAGACGAAATAGTGCTTAAAATCAGTCGAGTCGTCGGTGACAATTTCAAATCTGCCTAATGGCATGCCTAGCCCGAATTGATGCTTGTGGTCTCTCGCCTGGCTCAGGGTCCTCCTTTGGATCGACGAACTTGACCACTGCTCGTTTAGAACAGCCTGTACCAACCCCTGGCTAGTGATGTCGACAATTCGTGTTCTCAAAATGGGCGTCGTAGCAACTACTGTCGCCCAGGCTTTACCTAGGCGCTCTATGTCGCATCGATGGTGTAGCTCCAGCGTATACTGCATGATGTAATCACCCTCGCATTTTGCGGATAGGGAGATCATGCCTTCCTGTAGCGGTGTGCAGGGATAAATGTCTTGAATTTGATTCCCTTGTACGTTGCACGATGCTGCAGCCTCTCTGAGAGCTAGATCAAGATTAATATCATTGTTCAGAAGCTCAAATGGCATAATTTCGTGTGCCTGCTCTTGCTCCACTGTTTCAACCACCTGTGCCATGTCCTGAAGTCGCGGATACTTCAGCACGTTGGCAACGCTCAGGGACAGGCCTTCTCTTCGAGCTGCAGTGACGAGTTTTATGGCTGCATTTGGGTTGCCGGCTCTTTGCAAAAAGTTATCGTCGAGAGCAATAAGGCTTTCGTCAATCCTGAGGATAGAGCCCCAGAGTCTTCTCAACTGTTTCTCTCGCAGAGTGAGAGGGATCCGAGCCTCATTAGGTGCTGCGCCAAAGCCTGCCAAGACAGTCAAGTCCATTGATTCACCAATGGCCCGCAGTTGGCGTCGGTCTGTTTTGCCTGTCGGAGACAATGGGAAGTTCCTCAACGGAATGAATACAGCAGGAACCATATATGAAGGGACATCTCGAGCAAGATTGCTTCTCAAGTTAGACATCATCTTCTCGGTTTTTGAAAACAACTGTTCCTCTATTCCCGTGTCCTCTACACCAAGGTCAACCTCGAGGAATGCTGCCAGGACAGCATTGGAACCAGTCTTTGGTGAAATAATTTCTGCTGCAATTTGTCGCACAGATACGGTATCATGTGGGGTGTGGCGGTGAATATGATGCTCAATATCACCCAGCTCAACTCGTTGGCCATTAATCTTGACTTGCGTGTCCTTACGGCCAATAAATGTCAAGCTACCGTCTTTCTCGTAACGGACCAGGTCGCCGGTCTTGTAGAGACGCCCGCGCCTCCCAGGCTGCCCAGTTCCATCGCCGCCATTGAGCAGAAAAAGCGGATTGTTGACAAAGGCCGCGGTGGTCTTCGTTTGGTCGTTCAAGTAGCCATTGCCAAGCAGATGCCCTTCAAGTAATAGCTCTCCAACCTGTCCAATAGGCACCAAAATCCCTCCATTCTCACTGTCTACAACCCAGGTGTTGACACCCAAGCCTCGGCCAATGCTGCTAATTTTTGAATCATCATCATCCGGTCGAATTGTAGCGATAGTTGATGTAGGCGTACATTCACTCGGTCCATACGGATTTTTCAATGTTACCAGCGACGACAGATGTCTGGCAAGCTCTGCAGACAGCTTTTCGCCACCTAAAACAAGTGTTTCAATTTTGCAGAGCAAGGAATCAGGGATAAGGCGAGCAACAGACGGGGTCACATCGACATGTGTAGCACACAGTGAGCGTATGGACTCGACGAGATTGTCCTTGCGGTCCTGCTCTGATGGAATGCACAGACAGGCGCCGATGGTGAGGGTGTGTATGAGGTTTGACCAACTCACATCAAAAGCATACGAAGCAAAGTCATACACTCTTGAAGTGGACTTGAAGCCATGCGCTTCTTGTTGGTGGAGAATGGCACTAGAATAATTGAGATGTGTGACGACGACGCCCTTTGGAGTTCCTGTACTTCCAGAGGTAAAGACCACGTAGAGATTGTTGTCTAGACTGACGTCAGGGAGACGGGCGACCGAGTCCGGCTCGAAATTCATTTCGGATAGAGAATTTTCATCAATTGTCAATGCTACTGCAGACTCGGTGATAATTGACTTGGCCAACTGGCTCTTGGACGCGCAGCATAGTATCACTACAGGATCGACCTGGTTGATGATAGACTGTAATCGTGTCTGTGGCTGGGTTGTATCGAGTGCAATGGAGGCTCCACCCGCCTTCATGACGGCCAGCATAGCCAGAGGCGTATACTTCGACTTTTCAAAACATATGACAACATTGGTTCCAGGGCCAACTCCAAGGTCGAGCAAACGCAACGCCAGTTTGGTAGAAGTATCCTCAAGCTCACCATACGTCCACCTCCCGTCCCAAGCGTCGACGGCAAGTGCATCTGGCTGCTGGAGAGCTTTGTCGGTGATGAGGGTGTGAACGCATGTCTCACCCGCCTCAGGCACGTTAGCGTTCCAAGACCATATTTGATGAATATCTTCCATGGTTGCTGATGTTGTAAGATCATTGGGAGATCGCATTTTGATAAGGTCTATTGATCGTTTGAGGGATTGATGAATGGATTGTTATGAAGCAATTGATAGTATTCTGTGGACTCTTCTCATTTTAAGATGTTTGGGCAGGGCATCAGCGGAATGTATGAAGATGTGCTAGCTATAGTACCAATACCGTAACTATGCTAGTTAAACGCCATTACGGCCAGACTCCCCCTACGGGCAATGAAGCCTCGAGGTCGTCATCTTGGGCTGAGTCAGAAAGCACATAACCAAATATGCAGTATAATGTTGCATCTGAATCCTACAGCGCTAAAGCACGTTTTCCCCAGTAAACATGTGCCAAGGGGCCAAATCCATTAGAGACAATGACCCTGCAGATCAGGGTCATTGTCTCTAAAACCGCTCGTAGTGCCAGGCGTCGTTTCTGACGAAATATCTCCAAAGTTTGCTCTCCGTCATCTGATTATACATAGATGCCTTGAAAGAACCTTAAGGAAGATTCGAAGACTAAAAAAAAATCCAAACAAAGCATATGAACTTTCAAAGCACTTCTTTGTGCTTTTCGCCTCCTTTGTAGCTCCACTGTAGATCTCGCAACAATCCGATACTACCTCAACGGAAGCCTAGACTTGCATCTGACAGGTGGTTGCCTTTCCAGTGAGACAAACAGATACAAGAATGGAGGCTTAGGATGCCTGGTTCTCCGTGGATATCAGGCAACGTGCAGTGGGTACGTAACGTGATTATGAGGCTTCTAATAAATATTACAATGATGATCATCTCTAAAGCAAACGTAGGAAATCTTATTAGAGTCTTGGATGGATTTAGGATAAATATAATTTTTGGAAGATCAATAGAAACCGGAAATGAGGCATTGAGGTAGTTGGAAGGCTGAAAAATCGAAGAAATTTCAAATTTGAGGGTTGCGCGAATTGATTACTATTTGGAGAAGCAAGTAAGCTTACTCCATAGCCCCCATACCCTAGGATCGCTCTAGCTCAAGCCGTAGATCATTCCAATAAACTTTGGGGCTAGATCTCCAACTACGGTTGGGGGCCGCGCCGAGCCGAATCCACAAGCTTGAATGACCGGTGGACCCGTGGGGCTGCACCAGTGCTTAGTCATATGAACCCGGCTCTATAGGGCTACTGCCGTGACAACTGCTGCCGTCCTCGGTAGCAGCGCAACAGGCGGCAGTGTCAGAAAAGTATGTTACGGAATAAGGTGCAGATGCCAAAGATGATGCTATTGGTACGTTCTACCGACTGTTACGGACCTACCCGTCACCAATCAGTGGTGACCCACCAGGAATACAGATGGGCCACCGAGAGCCAACCAATAGATCTGTCATCAGATCACGTGTAGCATCCTACACTCTGGAATCCCTAGGTAGTCAGGGAAAAGAGAAACCATGATCATGCTCGCTGAGCAGGAGCATGATCCGCCCTGTTCAGACCCACTCGGCAGAGGATTTCCGCTACATAGGTAATATGCCTTCTTCTAGCGACGCTTAGAATAGCTCTAGGACCCTATGCTTGACTATAGGCTACATCATCTTCTACACTATCGCTAGTAGGCCATCTTTACTAGGCGCTTTTTAAGATTTTATCGCTAATAGCTGCCGTTCGACCTCTTCCATAGTAATAGTAGATATCTCTACGGGCGCTCTCTATAGCCAAGTCCCTTTATCGTTAATTCTATCCGGTAATGGCGGAAAGAATTTAGTTAGTAGTTCTTCCGCTTACTCTTTATGATCTATGGTTATAGTTCTATCCGCCCTTAGGAGCTATAGGACCTTCCCGAATGCTATATCATCTCCCGACTTCAAATATTTCGCAGCTTTCTATATATTATCGTTATCGGCTAGAAAGTTATTCTAGTGCTTCTTCTTTTATTTCTATATTATATCGTAGTATTATTTCGCTATACTTACGGCTATATTCTCTAGGTACGGTACCTTTCGCCCTACTTATCGCTCTAAGCGGGCGTGGTTTCTTTAATATATATATATATATATCTAACGGAGATATATTAGGTCCGCCGTCTACTATCGCTTTACGTATAGCGACGGTTTTGCCCTCAGCGTTAATGTATATACTACCTCGCTAACCGTCGTTATAAGTCGGTTAGTCTTCTAGTACACTATACCTCCCAATATAGTAGCGGTTAGAGCACTCATAATTCTAGTATTAATCTCTTTCTATAGCGCGTTTTTTAGTAAAAGTCTGTAAGATTATATAGTTATCAGGTGTACAGCCTGTCAATCAGGTAAGTTACGAATGGCTCTAGGGAGGATCAATATATTGTCTATGTGCTAAGACTAATTCAGTAAGAATTAGGAGGGACCCCCAGGGGGTTTAATACTATATAGAAAGCTAAAACCTTCTCTATAAAGAGAGCAAAGAAATCAGGGGTTAGAAACCCCGCACGAATCGGCCACGTTTCCCTTAGTATTCGTCACTCCCCGATGTCCCAAAATTATATGGCGGGTTCCCGAAAGGTTATCCATTACACCTTCCTATAATAAACTTCATTTTTTTCTATACTAGGGGTGTCTCATTACTCTCTACCGTCGTCCATACGAGAAGTAAAACAGTTGGCTTACGAATATGGAAATCTTTACACTCTACTTATTCTTCTGGAATAAGAAATTGCTCTTCTTACTCCTAAAAGAAGTATAGTAAGCCTTAATCTAGCGTTATAAAAATAAAATCATAATCTATCGCGGTTTTAACTAAAAGAATATAGTTAGTTAGGTTTCGACTATATCGAAGCCTCCTCGTTTATTATCAACTTTAGCCTTACCTCCTAAAATAGCGAATGACATAATAGAAGACATCGAAGATTTCCTGAATCTATAAAGAAGAGTCTAGTATAAGTCTCGCGGCATTCTATACCGCTGAGGTTATCTTCTCTATAGCCCTCCTGGAACTAGAAAGTCAAGTATATGCTTTACTATTACGGGGCTCCTTTAGCTTAATATCTATATGGTTAGCTTAAACTCCCGAAAGCTTAACGAGGATAGCTTGGTTAAGCTCTTTTTAAGACTTCTAAAACGGTATATTATGCTCCTCGAAGACGTGGATAGTGCCGGAATTAGTTAAGAGGGTAATTAGCGAATAAGATATCCTAGCGATACCGGTAGAGCGGAGGATTTGCCCTAAGAAAAAGAACGTGATAGTGCTAGTATTTCTCTATTAGTACTTTTTTTTTTGAATTATCTTAGTGGCGTTATAGCGTAGGAGGGCTGTATCTTTATTATAACTATAAATCATTTAGAAAAGCTTGATCCGGTATTAATTCGACCCGGCCGGGTAGATAAACGATATCACTTTAACTTTATTAATACTATAAGTGTTAAGTAGCTCTTTCGTGCGTTCTTTAATAAAGGGTCTTTATTTATCTCTTCTATTACTATAGAACGAGAACCATACGATCGGTCGATATAGTATTAGAGCTCTCTAATAAGTTTATAGATATTATTTCTTTTAGTTACTTAACTATAGTAAAGATTAATAACTATCTAATAGGTTTTAAAGATAACTTAGAAATAGCTATTTCGAATGCCTTTAACTATATAGTAGATAGAAGGATTATTTCTATACCTACTACGCTTATAGAGTGACGGGAGAGATACCTAAATATTTTAAACTATTTCCCTAGTCGCTAAAAAATTTAAATAGCTTAATCCTAATAAGCTATTATTAATATGATATCTAAGGCTATAGTTTTAAGCTTACCGAACTAGGAAACTAGTATAGCTTGAGATACGATATTAAATCTTATGATTATTCTTATATAAAGGTTCGTAAGTTAAATATCCTTAAAACACTGATTATATCAAGATTTTAGTGCTTAATAGTATGTGATTTTCCAACCTTGCCAGTTGGCTGATAGACCTATCTTTATATACCGCTGCAGTTGAACTGATTCCATGAATCAGTTTGGCTATGCCTTTTTGGCTTAATGGGTAAATTACAGAGTAGTGGCTGCCTGGATCTCAATTAAACGGGAGCGTCTGTATCTAAAATTAAAGTCATACGATAATACCTATATATCTCCTAGAGTATATACGTCCTAGAGACGTAAACTATCTAAGCACTGTATTTTATTAGCCTATACTTTTAGTAACCTACTTTTTAGGGTAGTAGATATCTACTATATACCACCGTTATAACTATGGCGATCTTTAGTAGCTTCTCTATTTATAACTAATAAATTAATTCCTCTTATCCGTTTTAAGCTAGTATCTCCCTTACTCGTTGTGAAAAATATATGATTAATTTTCTATATATTAATAATATGTTTAAGTTTCTTTCTAGGATATATGCTATCTTCTTTCCTATATATTCGGACCTTAAGATCTTCGTATAAATTAATATAGAAGTGCCTTTTTTTATCTTTAGTATTAACGTTTTATTTACTAGCTCCTATAAATCTATACGGTTAGAGAGCCCGTAAGCTCTATTCTTAACCTACGCTAACTTCTATAAATTAGTTCGATCGTCGAACATAACCACCGAGTTATTACATAAGTCTATAATATCTCCTCTTTAAGGATATACGTGAAATGTATATAGGCACTAATATATATCACTAATATAAAGTAGTTATCATTAAACGCTATAATAACGAACCTCCTAGAATTATCCTAGTATCCCTAGCCGATTCCTAACGGGCTATATATAGGGTAATAGATTTTATTACTATAATATACGAAATCGAATATATAGCCGAAGCTATTAGCAAATCACGTTCGAAGGAAGACTTAATATAGGATAAGATATTAAGGGAAATACATAACCATATCCATAATAAGAACTTTTTTCAAAATTATATAGGAAAATTTATCCAAGCTACTATACTAGTTAGCTATAAAATAGATCCTATTAAGTATTTCAAAGGATCAAACGCTATAGCTATAGGACAGTATATCCTAGGTAAAGGTCATAACTATCGCATTCAACAGAGAGAAAGATTATTATAGGTATGATTTGGTGCTATTATAGGTTTCATACGGGCGAATCTACTTAAACATAGTCAAAAGTGCCAGTAAAGTATCCAACTTTTTATATTAGGCACGTATAGGTCAATAGAAGGGATACATTCTCGTTTAACAGTTATTATTAAGGAATTTCTTTCTATCTCATCGCCTTTCTATATAGCCGCAATATAAATCCAATGAGACTTAGTCGGGTCAATGAATCTCTTCGTATGCCTAATGCTCTAACGTAATACATAATACATTCATAACTCGCATGTTGGCGTATGATCTCTAAAACCAAGGGGTGTGGGTGCCTATAGTGCTTTAAGATACCTAACAGTTGCTTTATAGCTTCTATTTATCCATAAGACGAGCATTCATAGATTTATATGGGAGATCGTTGATTATTATATGAAAATTGCTCTACTTGGATTTTAATTCCCTAATGAACGCAGAGAGAATGATTTTTTAGAATTAGTACTTAGTCAATAAAGATCTGTCACGCTATAGGTAGTGTCGCCTTTCAGGCAGTGTTGATATCCTAACAATTATCCAGACCAAGATCAAGGTCGACTATCTGATTTTACGACTAGAATATGAGGACCTGTGGGATTGTTGCCGAAAATGACAGCTTTTGAGGCCAGAAACGGCTGCCTTTCCACCCGTAACTTCGGACGTCCAGCCGCCCCTTGACCGCCCACTGCTCTATAACACTACTATTCTGCACTCGTCTCGCACTTGTAGTCATCCTCCGGTGCTGATATTGACGCTCGACTTACACAGTTGTTCCCCTCGTTTCCACTGGCGACTCAAACGACGCCGAAAATGGCTCCCCTTCAGCTAAATCTAAGTCCCCTCCCTTTTCGCCGAGTTTATTTGAGCGCCTATAAGATACTTTGCCTTCCCTCCCTTCCGGTATCCTTACACCTCTTATTTTCTTATCCTCGTTGCCTATGTAGTCTGTCGCAGAACCCAACCGGACCCGGATCCAACCTGGACCCACCCCGGGGTTGGGTTGGGTCCGGGTCCAAAATCTCGACCTAGCGCTGGGTTTTAGGTTACTACTCTCAACCGGGACTTAGGTTAGGGCCCAGATAGATGATGATTTTTTTAAATTTTAATTTAATGGCGTTTTGGTTGAGATAAATGCATTTAAAAACTATACATAGGGGGAGGGTGGCCACTCGCTTGTGAAATACGTTAAACTGGCAGTAAAGCCTAACAAATCAGGCCTTAAGGTTGAAGGCTGAAAGGATTTCTGGTGTCGGTCTGGGGGGTTGCGAACTATTAGCAAATGCACGTGATCTAGAAGCTACATTGATTGGTGTTTCTGAAACATCTCGGAGGGCTGTTAAATCAACGCTCAGCAGTACAGGGCCTAACAAATAAAACAAATAAAAGTGACCTTATTTCGGACCTCACAAATTTTAATGGACTGTACAAGCGTGCGGGCCGGGGAAGTTCCAAAAGGCCCCGATCTCCCGTCAGCCCACCCCACCCGTCAGCCCTCCCCACCTGCAGTTTGGGGGCGGCGATCACAGTTGGGGGCGATCACTTCAATTTTCTGGCCCCAATGCCTACATTCTTTGGTTCGGTCACTTCCAAGGTTCGGTCCCTCGTTGGAACATGCCAATCAGGTTGCCCATGTGGACGTTCAATTGCGAGCTTCTAACCTCTACACTCAGAAACATTGAATTTACACCTCACGTTTGTGCCCTTCAGCTCTGTCCGGTGAGCACGCGAACACGCACAACTAGAGCCTCTTCTCCCATCCTACTCTGCATAGGCAGACTGGTTTGAGCCTCTGATCTGTCTTCCACCTTCGTTGCCATCACTGCGCAGCCATGTCGGACCCTCAGCAGGGTTGCTCCATGGCTGTCGAGGACGTGTTCGGCATCGTCAACAGTTCCTGCCTTAACGGCTTCGACTTTACGCTCTTATTTGAGGAAGCCATATTAACCATACTGCCGTTGGGAATTTCGAGTACATACTCCCCTTCCCATTCTTTGCCTCGCTTTGCCTTCTTCCCATCTTTAACTTCTTCATATACAAATGCTAACAACTGTCAGTCGGCTGGGCGCTTCTGCGTCTTTCGAATCTGCGCAATGAAGCCCCAAAAGTCTCTAGGTCGTGGCCATTGGCCGTCAAAATGGTTAGTTTCACCCGAACCACTACCTCGATGTGTAAATGCCAATCTCATTGTGGTGACAGTCCTTGTTCGCTGCCTTCATTATCCTACAAGCCGTCCTTCTCGCCGTCTGGTCGGCCCAGAACATACCCCATACGAGACTCACCTTTTCTTGCATTGCATTCTCGATAGGAGGCTTCTGCATTCTCCTCGTCACGTCTTACTTTGAGCACATCTATTCGGTGCGGCCATCAACCGTCTTGGTCGTATATCTCGGTGTCTCCACTTTGCTAGACCTGGCCCGTACACGTACCTTGTTTTTTCTGCCAGGAAGCCATTCCGTGGCGTCCATTCTTTTAGCAAGTTATCTTGTCAAGGTCCTGATGTTTTGCGCCGAAAACATGAGCTGGCACCGGTTCTCGCGCCCAGAATGGAAACACGCGACGCCAGAGGAGAAGGCTGGAGCCATTGACCGATCGTTATTCCTGTGGTTGAATCATATATTCATCAAGGGCTTCAAGACCTTTCTGACAGTCGATATGCTGACCCCGGTTGACCCTGAAATCCTCTCCGCGTCCCGACCTTTGAAGTTGCAGCAACGATGGGACAATGGTGAGATTCCATTGCTCATCTTACACACCTTATCCGCTAACACTATCGATCAGCTGACCACTCTAGCGACTACGCTCTGTTCTGGACCTTTTTGATTCACTACAAGTGGCCCTTTCTTGCAGGTGTACTGCCGCGACTCGCTTATAGTGGATTCCTTTTCGCACAGCCGTTTCTCGTGGAGCGCGTGCTCGATTTTATAGATGAGGCCAGGACCCCAACAACCAATGACACCGCATACGGTCTGATTGGTGCGTACGCCATTGTCTATATCGGCATCGCGGTAGGTGTTTAATTACTTCGTCATGACTCGAAGCCAGCTCTCTGATCTTGTTACAGGTCTCGTATGCCGTCAACCAGCACAAGACGTACCGCTTGCTTACCATGTACCGCGGAAGCCTCGTCATGATGATATTCGAAAAAACACTGAAGATGAAATCAACCTCTATCGCAGACGCGGAGGCAATTACGCTCATGAGTGCCGACATCGATCGCATAGGACATAGTTTGCCCCTCATTCACGAGCTTTGGGCGAGTTTCATTGACGTAGCCATCGCCTGCTGGCTCCTGTATCGCCTTCTGGGAATCGCTGTGGTGGCCCCGATTTTATGGATCGTTCGTATGTGATAATGAATGGCTAGGCCAATATAAATGTCCCAGTCGCTAACAATGTCCGCAGTATGTCTCATCGCGGGTCTTCCGCTAGCGGGTGCCGCTGGAAATGCCCAGACGCCCTGGCTGGAAGCCATCGAATCCCGTCTGGCTGCGACTGCAAAGGCGCTACAATCAGTCAAGGCCATTAAGATGACTGGGTTGGCGGACGTTGTTTCCGCCACGATTCGTCAGCTCAGGCTGGACGAGATTCGTGCATCTCTGAGGTGGCGAGTCTTGAACATCTTTGTCACCATATCCTGTAAGAGGCGGCCATACATCAATGTTTCATAAAGAACCTGCCTGATGATGACCTTAGATTTTGCATCATCCACGGTTGCGCCGGTCTGGGGCTATGGGGTATACATCATCCTGGCAAGGTCTCGAAACACAGAGACCTTGACTGATAGTATTGCATTTTCCGCGCTCAGCTTATTCGAGCTGATGAACCAACCCATGATCCATATCATTGACGGCTTTGAACACATCCAGACGGTTGCCAATTCGTTTCGTCGAATCCAAGAGTATTTGACATCAGAGGATCGCCATGACTTCCGAATCACCCCCGACTCTAAGCAGCCTTCTGACAGTATATCGTCCAACAGTGATAATACAGACGACATTTCTCTCAAAGAAAACCCGGCCTCCAAGGCCATCGCCGAACTAGACCCACACCAGAATGTTGCTTCTGTCAAAGAGGTGTCCACTGGTTATGATGAAGATACGACTATACTACATGACTTGAACCTTGATATTCCTCGTGGCCAAATAACAATGATATTTGGTCCGGTGGGATCTGGCAAGTCGACGCTTCTCAGGCTCTTACTCGGGGAGATGCCATGTGTTTCTGGAAATGTTGCCACATCCTTTATTAAAGCCGCATTCTGCCCCCAAACCCCTTGGATCACATGGGGATCGGTTCGAAGCAACATCATAGGCACCTCCGAGTACGATAGCAAGTGGTATAATATCGTCATTCAGGCTTGTTCACTAGTCGCCGACTTGGATGAACTACCACACGGCGACCAAACCAACACTGGTACGCGAGGATCAAGACTCAGCGGTGGTCAGCAAATGCGCGTATCCTTAGCCAGGGCTCTGTATTCTCGAAGTCCCATCCTCGTCTTAGACGATGTGCTTACTGGCCTTGACCGCACGACTGAGCGCGCAGTCTTAGAAAGCGTCCTCGGAGCCGACGGTCTTGCGAAGAAGGTTGGCACCACCGTAATAATGACCACGAACACTGCTAGTCACCTGCAGTTCGCGGACAAAATTGTCACGTTGAACGAACATGGCAAGATTGCACACCAAGGTACCCTCGACGCTATCTCACTGTCAGGAGACTGGATCCGCAAGCTCTCGGAACAGCCACCCGTCACAACGTCCCGTCCATTGCTGGAAATCTCCGATGAGACGATGCAGGAGGTGGGCGTTTCTCTTGACGGGGGGAATGAACCAGATCCCAAGAAGCAAAGTGGTGATTGGAAGGTGTATTCTTTCTATGTCAAAATTGCGGGCAGCTGGAGGATGACTTTATATGTCTGCGCCTGTGCCACCTTTGTGTTTGGTGTCAACTTCCCTTCTGTATGGCTGCAAAAGTGGACAAACTACAACGCTGATCATCCCAACCAAGAGATTGGCTACTACCTCGGTGTGTACGCAGCTCTCGCTTCAATAGCGATCATTGGCTGTTCCCTTGCCGACAGTGTGTTTAACCTGTTTGTAATTCCGCGGACGTCCCGGAAGCTCCATGAGCTTCTTTTGACAGCCACTATGCGGTAAGTTGCTTTTAATGAGACACCAGAACGTTTCATAACAATGATGCTGATCCTGACTTTGATTAGGGCACCTACGTCTTTTCTCACATCCACGGATGCAGGCGTAACGCTCAACCGATTCAGCCAAGACCTTGAACTCATTGACCATGATTTGCCCACTTCGTTGGATCAAACCATCTTTCAGCTACTGAGTGCCATCATGTCGGCGGTCATCTTATTCATCGGGTCTGGCTACGTCGCCATCGCAATTCCACTGTGCATTGTAGTCATCGTGGCCATCCAGCTGTTCTATCTGCGCACATCCCGACAGCTGCGAATACTCGATATTGAAGCCAAGGCGCCTCTCTTCTCCCAGTTCTTGGAAACCCTGGGTGGTATATCCTCTATACGGGCCTTTGGCTGGACAAGCCACTACGTCGAATCTGTCCACGACTCCCTCAACGTGTCACAAAAGCCATACTATCTGCTGTGGTGTGTCCAGCGATGGCTGACAATGGTACTGGACCTATTTGTCGCTGGAATCGCCATTATTCTCGTTGCCCTTGCGACAAATATCAGAGGCAGTGGCTCAACTGGCTATCTCGGCGTAGCCCTGTATCAAATCGTGACATTCAGTACCACGCTACAGACGCTCGTTACCGAGTGGACGCAGGTTGAAATGGCTCTTGGAGCTATCAGTCGTGTCCGTACCTATATTCTCGACACAAAAGACGAGAACCTGCCCAATGAGACCGGACATGTCAGCGACAAATGGCCCGCAAAGGGCGCCATTGTATTCAACGGTGTCTCTGCATCTTATGACACTTCCACGGACCCAGTACTCAAGGACATCAACCTTTCCATAACACCTGGTGAAAAGGTAGCCATCTGCGGCCGCACAGGTAGCGGCAAATCTTCCCTGGTATCAACTCTCCTGCGCATGCTGGAGCTTCAATCAGGATCGATTTCCGTCGACGACATCGACATCAGCACCATCACTCGCCAGGCCGTTCGTGCTCGCTTCAACTCCCTTCCCCAAGACCCGTTCTTCCTACAAGGCACCGTCCGCGAGAACCTTGATCCTCTCGGGGTCGCTACCGACGAGCGCTTGATTCAGGCACTTCAGTCTGTGCGCCTATGGGACTTTTGCGAGTCTCGCGGCGGGCTGGATGAGGATATGAACGAAGAGACCTTGTCGCATGGACAGAGGCAATTGTTCTGTCTTGTTCGAGCAGTTATCAATCCAAGCAGCGTCCTCATTATGGATGAGGTGGGTGGCAGCGTTGACGCGGATACGGACGCTTTGATACACGAGATTCTGCAGAAAGAATTTGAGGCGTGCACTGTCATTGCTGTTGTTCACAAGCTACACACAACGCTGGACTTTGATCGCTTCGTGGTGCTAGACAAAGGGCGTATCGTTGAGGAGGGCCCACCGCGTGAGCTGCTTGAACGGCCAGGATCACTGTTCAAGGCGCTATATGACAGCATGCAGACAGAGGAGAGGTAATTTGGTATCTCTTGCTCCAGTAAGGGCTAAAATTCTGGTAATAGTAGATGCGTATCTATTTGTCGTTAGAGTATAGTCTTCTTGTTAGGCATGGGATATAGAAATGCGTATAGGAATTGTATAAAGTCCTGCAACTTAGAAGTGGCTGTGATATAATGTTGACTACCTTCAACAATCTCAACAATCTTTTAAAAAGGCGCTTTTGGTAAACTGCCTAGTCTATTTCTGGCTTTAGAAGAATGACAGCTTTAGAACAAAATGATCACTTCGATCGGAATGCTACCAGTAAAAATCCACTATGCTAGGTCTAGTATCCACTTAGAGGTATTCTACCCGAATTAAATGGCCAAACAGGCAGCAGTCGGAGAAAGCCCCACCGCTCCGGTTAGGCAACCGAAGGGTCCAGGTGCGGGGCCGCTCGGGTGCTGATCCTCAGGGCCCAACGTTGAGAGCTCCTTGGCACTGGCATGCACACTAAGCCTTGCAGCTGACCAAGCGTGTTATAATCCAGCCCCCATTCTCATGCCAGGTGGCATCTGTCATTTCAAGGTTTGAACTGAGGTCTTTTCCCTCAAAGAAACCGCCTGGAACCTACATGAACAGGCCTATACAGTGGCATTCCATAACGCACACCGGTAATTCGTCAAATCAGCAATATGGATCTTTTTCACTCGGCAGGGTTTGCGTCATATGTGACAGAGTTGATGAATCAACAGCATGTCCCGGGGCTGGCGATTGCAATCATACACAATGATCAAATTGCCTCTGCGGGATATGGACATGCGAGCCTGGATCCCGAAATACCTTGTACAGCAGATACGCTGTTTGACATTGCATCGTCTGCTAAATCACTCACTGCTGCGGCGGTGGGATTGCTAGTCGACGATAATGACATGTTCCCGGATATTCAGTACGATGCCGTAATGTCGACTCTTCTCCCCGAGGACTTTGTTATGTCTGGAGAAGGATACACAGAAGGAGTCACCGTGGAAGACATCTTAAGTCATAGAAGTGGAATGCCTAGGTGAGCTAATATTTTTCAAATTCCATGTTTGACTTCAAGACTAATCATATTGCGCCAGCCATGACGATTCGTATATGAGTGTGCGAGCGGCGAAGCCGGACAATGCTCGATCCATTACGAGAAACCTCAGGAATCTCCCTGTCGCGGCCCCCCTTCGATCAAAGTATATTTACTGCAACATGATGTATACAGTGGCAACCCACCTTGTGGAAGTCAAGAGCGGACAGGATTTTGGTACATTCCTCGAAGAGCGATTTTTCAAGCCTCTGGACATGGCATCAACTACTCTTCAACCCAGCAGCGCACGATCAAAAGGATTTGGATCCCGCATGGCAAATGGCTACACATGGAAAAGGGCCGACTCAACATATCGTGGGTTAGAAAGTCCAGACTGCCCAGAAGGCCAAGGCGCAGGGTCTATTATGTCGAGCGTGAACGACTTCATCAAATTTGTCAAGGCTTTCATGAATCGCGAAGACCCTATCAATAAAAATGTTTATGAAGGGCTCACTCGCCTGCGAACTTTTGTGAATCCAAACCCAGGAAGACGGAAGCGGCACAGCTCACCGGTGGCATATGCTGCTGGCCTGGATATCTACTTTTACAAGGGACATATGGTTGTCGGCCATAATGGGGTATTCTCTGGATTCGCAAGTCGCTTCTTCTTTCTCCCTGATTTCTCATTCGGTGCTGTGATCATGGGAAACTCAGATGGGGCAAATGGCATTGCGACGACCCTTGTCCAAAAGCTAATTGACAATATCCTTGGAGTCACGGACGAAAAACCTCTGGACAGCAAAAGCAAAAACACACGATCTGTTGAAATTCGCGGTCCAAACCCCCAGGCCGAGGCGAAAGATGCAATTCCAATGAGTAAGAACCAGGAAAAGAAGGAGAAGAAAAAGCAGGAAAAGAAAACCCAAGCGAAGAAAAGTCAAGGTATCCAGAAGGGCCAAGTGAATGAGCAAAAACCAAAACGGAATACTCCGCAGCCACCGACAATACCTCTCAGTACTTACGCTGGCAACTACTGGAATCCTGGGTATCATAACTTACTGGTTCAAATCAGAGATGATGCGCTCTTCATCGATGCTACAGATCGCTCAATGGGGTTTACCTTGAAATTCGAACATGTGTCCGATGACCGAAAATTCGATGTTCATCTTACTGATTGGCTCGATGGCAGTGATGACATCGTAAAAGCGGAGTTTGTGATAGAAGATGCTCAAGTCACAAGGTTGGGTCTGCAGTTGGAGGAAATGCTCAAGGAAATGATCTGGTTCGAGAAGAAGGATGGAGTACGCAGCGGTGCGGCCAGGGTTCAAAACCCGCTTTTCGGTGGTGCTGGTGCCTTAATGTGCCTTAATGCCTTGATTTAGAACGGCAGGAAAATTAAGATACCTGAATTACTATTACATATACCGCTGCGTAGGATGGAGTTCTTTCTTGACAGTATTCCTCCTGATAGAGCTGAATGCATTAGGTGTTTACAAGAGGATATGTTGCAAAGAGAAGGATAAAATTAAAATGACAAATATTTGACCAATTGGCCTATGTTCAAACTCTCCGAAGTAGTCATTCAGCTTGACGTTCTGATGTGGTATATGTAGTGAGTGGAACACAGACAGCCTGGAGATGGATCTTTCCAGTAAAGGATATGCCTGGGCGTACGTCTCTTCCGCTCGGCCAAAAGACCATTGTCAGAGCTCTCACTCTAACATGCCTAGGAGTCAAACTTCTGCTTGCCAACAAAGCTGACCACAACATGAAAGACAATAGTGACGGCATGACATCACTACATTGCGCTGCAAAAGAAGGGCATCAGGAGGTGGTAAAGCTGCTACTCCGTCAGGGTGCCAATCCCAACATCCTGAGCAGCAGGGGCATCACGCCGCTGGACTACGCCATGCAAAATGGGCACAAGGAGGTGGCGATCTTGCTGCTCAAGAAGGACACTGGCCCAAAATTCCAGACAGCTACTACAGCGGCTATAGCGAGACGCCGCTACGCCATGCTGCGAAGAATGGACGTCAGGAAATAGCGGACTGCTTCTTAGCAAGTGTTCCAGTAGTTGTCGATAATGCTTTCCAGAATCGCGGAATTGGAGCACGCGAGCAGTCATGAGCATTTACGACCTCAATGAAACATATGGCTTTTAAGGTCTAGGAGTCGACCATGCCTGTGTTCCTTTCCTCTTAGATCTCAGTACGGGAAGCCTGGCCTCCCCACTAGATTGTACACAGTCAAATTGATGGCAGGCTTTAACCTGGGGTATCCTGGCACAAATACGTCCAATTCTTACCCAAGCCAAGGTCCATTGGCTTATGTTTGGCCCCGAATTTCAGAGGTAGGTGGGGATATTGGAGACCCTAGCGAGTGAGACCCCTTGAGTTGATCCTGGCACGATCATGATATGAAGGCTGCTGGGAAGGCAATCGGCCTGTAGAATATGAGAAAGTCTTTGAGCGTAATACTACAAAGCTAGGTCTATGCGGGATCTTTTAGCGTGACATCTATAAAGGAAGTAGTTTAATTGGGGTTGCCTCACATGCCCGTTGCCTCACGTGGTATCTTAATTAATCAGGCATGGGAGCGAAATATTCCTGCGAATTGTGATATTAAATATAGTGGCCTATTTGTGCACCTTCACCCCGATAAACTTCAGATCCTATAAGAGAAGGAAAAATCACAAAGAGCTTTCCAAAGTAAGCGATGTGCATTAGGATTGATCAATGTATGGCTACTAACTTCCTAGAACTTTAATATAGGAGCTGGGGGTTTGGGTTGAGTCATTACCATATCCAACTGTGGACCTTGAAAGGTGTGTACATATAAACCGTCGAACCGTAGGATAGATAGAATTCCATGCTTCTTCTCCATATCATACAGGAAGAAGTGTCACCATTACCATTAGAGTTCAAGAGCCTTGTGTTTGTCCCATCTTTACCGTCACAGACATCCTCAGTATCCTCTTACACCTCGCTGTTGCTATCCATACACGATTGCTCCATCCCACGATTCGCTATTTCGGGCCCCTTACATATCTTCCATCCCATCCTACAATTTCTAATATGGCTGCACAAGAAATATCTTTGTTGACACCAGATACGTTGAGAGTAAACTATTACCACTTATAATTGTGTTCAATTGTGTTCACTCTTTCCCCCTAAGCTGAACACCCACCGCTGTCAAGCCATCCTGATTTCCAAAGTCCTACTTTTTGTAATCCTCGCCATGGCATCTAATACCAGAATGACCTGCTTCCATGCTCGATTGCTCCGTGGCCTTGTAGGTACTACGGTCACCACATACGACCTGATCTCGGATGGCGTGTCACCACAATCTACCTCCCTCGCCCCTTCCACTGTACATAATAACAAGAAAAAGCCCTCTATAAAGACGTACGAGGATGGGATAATACTAAAAGAACTAAGGTTATTAAGGGGAAAATATAGAGGACTCCGATGATAAAGAGTAGGAAGTATAGCTATTTATTATGTAGGTACTGAAGAGAGAAGAGCGCGATGGCGGTCTGACATAGCAGACAGGACGATAGGCAAAAATGGCCTGGATGGCAGTAGTGAGGAGCACAGCGAGCACCCTAAAATGAAGCCATACTGTGAAATCGCTCTTTTTCCGGGTAGATGCTAGATTCATTGCTACTACATAGCAGATCAAATGAGAGGCCATAAAGGATTATCTAATCTGCCCAAGCACAGCCAATGAGATCGCTCCATTATCCTGTTCGCAGTCCTCCCACTACAGTAACGTATTTCACTACCGAATGACGCACTACTACCGAGTGACGCACCCCACCCAGCCTACTAATTTCAAATGCATTTATCTCAACCAAAACTCCATTAAATTAAATAAACTAAAATCATCATCTATCTGGACATGTCTCTCTTCTATGTCCTGGCTTCCTACATATTCCACACCCTCGGGGGGGCTTTGTACGCGGCTGTAAAGCCGATTCTCCACGTATGCCGGGACCGGGGGAGGTGCTTTAATTACTTCCTCCGGCTGCATAATTAATGCAGATGCTTCTTGAACCGAGAGGCCTTCTTCCGCGGGTATCTGCCTCCGGGATCTAGTGCGCTTTTGCTTCTGCTTCTCGTTGGCGGCGCGTAATTCGCTCACTTCTTTCTTAAGTAAAGCCGTAGATTGCATAGTGATTTGGCAGGCTTTTAAAACCTGGTTTATCGCGTAATTAAGCGGGCTCGGGGGGCTCCTTGATCTTATACGAAGCAATACTTTGATTGACGAAGCTTGCTTTTATAATTAGATATAGTTTAAGGGCGTTTTTAGCTCCTAATCGCTACCCCGGCTCGGAGGGGGGGTAGGTATAGTAAGCCGAATATCAAGCTTAGAAATCACTCTCTCCGGTGTAAAAGGTATTAAACTAGTAGATCTAAAGCTATTTTTAATAGTCTCGGATTTAAAGGCCTCTATTCATATAAGGGGGTATACTTCGAGGAAATCAAGTTTATTAATATAATTTATCCCAACCCGCATTTTTAATTTAACCAGCCGACCGTACGCACGTTTTAACACCGTAAAACAGCCAATATCGAGAGGCTATAGAAGGTAAGAGGAGTACGGAGGCATATAGATTGGTATCACCTTATTTTTCTCGTAGATTTCATCGAATTTCCCAGTCAAATGACTTCCGTGGCCGTCGAGTATTCTAGAGAGGCTAGTTGAATCAAAGCTGTGATGAAGCTACTGCGAGAAACAGATAATATTGATAATACTAGCTCATTGAGATGATGATAATCATGGACGGGGGGAGAGAAGAAGAAGGGAGAAGGAGAAGTGGGCAAACTCTACTATGGGAGGAGCATACTGGCAAACATGTGATGCCTGAGGCACCAGGGCCTCAACATCCCCCTCACAGCATGCGACTCTCTCAAAAACCTCTCACCGCTCTCAATATCAAACCCCCTGAATTCCAGTTTGCATAGTAAAATTCTCGCAAAAATGGCAGAAAAACTCTCTCGAATCTTGTAAAACGGGGCTCATTGAGTCATGCCGTTTCTCAACCATCCATATGCAATGAGTTCACAAATGAATTGAATTGATCTTTCGGCAAAGCCTTCGTAAAACCGTCTGCTGCATTTGACTTGGTGTCAACCCTGCTGATTTGAACCTTGCCATCGCCAACTGCACTCTTCACAAAGAAGTATTTGATGTCAAGCCATCTGTTGGAAGTGCGGCAACCCTTCTTATCAAGAAGCAATTGCGAATTGACGCTGTCGGTGAAGATCTCAATGGCACCTTGCTTAGGAAGCTTTAGCTCTCTGGCAATCTTAGCAAGCCACATAGCGTCTTTGCATGGACGATCAAGCGCAACCCACTCGGCAACTGTAGTGGAATCAGCAGTCACAGTCTGCTTCCTAGTATGCCAAGTGATCGGGTAGCCGGCCAGAAACCATACGCAACCCTCGGTTGATTTGCAATCATACCAATCACCGTGTGAGGCATCAGCGTGTGCCATGAAGCGTAAGCTCTGCGAGCCGCCAAGCGTAACACTTCGATCTGGATATTTATGCAGATATTTGATAACGTGCTGCATTGCCTGGAGATCTGTACGATCAGGCGCTGCCATCTTGCATTGTAGTCTCGTTACCACGAATCTGATATCAGGGCGGGTCTTAATCGCGAGCCAGTTCAGCATACCAACAACTGATTGATAGACGTCGAAGTCATCGTCATCTAGTGCGGCGGTGGCGTCGAATCTAGGCTCTCTCCACTTCTAATTAGCTGGTAAAGGGAGATCTTTGAACCTAGTGATGCCAGTCTTATGAATAATTGACTGAACATATGCTGATTGAGACATAGAGATCGTCTTCTTCTGATAATCACGATCTAGTGCGCAAGCGAGAAACTGCTTCGGCTCACCAAGATCCTTTAGAAGGAAGTCGACGCTTAGCTGCTTAATGATCTCATTAATCTCTGCATCAGAAGGCGCGGCAATAATGAAGTCGTCCACATAAACCATGATGATCGTAAGGCCTGGATCGCTAGTGCCCCATCGTACATAGACACAAGGGTCATCGTTAAGCGGCTGGAAACCCATTGACTGGAGCTTCTTGTCAAGGTCATTATTCCATAAAGCTGCTGAGTCTCGTAAACCATAAAGAGCTTGGTTCAATGCGCAAACCCAGTGATTCTTTGGGCGATCGTTCTCCGAATATTCAAAGCCAGTTGGCTGTCTCATGTAAATAGTCTCTTCATCCTTTCTCGAAGCATTAAGGTAAGCAGCAGTAAGATCAACTTGCCGCCAGCGAAGATTGTACGCGGCAATGAGCGTGAAGACGATCTTAACCATCATCTCAGAAACAACAGGTGCGTAGAAGCTGTTATCGTCATCGCTCTTTGGCTGGAAGTTACCGCATACCACCCAACGGGCTTTGAAACCGTACACAAGGTCTTCATGAGTGCGCTTCACTGTGAATCGCCACTGCCCAGGCAGTATGTTAACATCTTTGCCTCTCGGCTTCGGGACAATAGAATAGGCGTTTTGGGTGAGTAGATCATTGATTTGTTGCTGTATAGCCTGTTCCCAGTAGTCCTAATACTTGGACTTCTTTGCCTGCTTATGGGTTTGTGGAAGGTCGACATCACGGGCATGAAGTGGTTTCCCGTTAATGACAATTGGATCCATGCGCTTCGTAGCAATTGCCTCATCTTCATCAGTTACAGCGGCGTCAGATACAGCGGCAACAGCAGCAGATCCAGTCCTTCGTGAGCCACTAGGTCCCGTAGACCCCTGTCCTCCATCCTCCGTCAAGTTATTACCGCCTGTTTCCTCCGCTCGTTCGATCACGTCACGTTCAACAGCGAGTAGCTTCTCCTTCGGATCGTGATAGCGTTCGGGAGGAACCCCTTTATTGGTGCGGTGTGATCGACGTGGAGGCGGGGGTACGGGTTGTTGAATTGGATCGGGCGAAGAGCTGATTGAAATGATCTCATGCGGGGTAGTGACTACCGGAGCTTGCTGAGTCGTAGCTTGCGGTGTCGAAGCTTGCGGGGTAGCACTTGCCGGGGCTTCCTGAATCGGTGAGGAGTCAAAAGGAAATTGATACTCTGTATGTGTCGGTTCAATGGAGCTTTCTGCTTGCTGCTGATCCGTTTCAATGTCTCCTAAAGCTTGCCTGATGTCATTTATATCTGTCGCGGTTTCGCTCACTCGTTGGGTGAGTGCTCTTAGTCTCTCTCCAAATGAAGCCCTCTGATCAATCGTAGATGGTACTGTCGAGGCTTCGCGCATCGGCGGGGTCGAAGGAGGCTGCTGGGTAATTTGTTGAGCTGGACGTCGCATAGGGGTTGGAGATTCCTGTTCCTAGATAGGTCGAAGTAAAGGTTTAAATATGTTGCCACGGATTGGCGCTGCCTTGATTGCTCGCTGCTTTGTGGGAATTGGTGCCGCTGGAGTTTCAATCTCTGAAACACTGCCCTGGATCGTAGGAATCATGATCGTCGAGGGAGTGACAGGTTGCTGAACCCTCTGCGGGGCAACTAGCTGTTGATTGATCTCCGTACGTGGCTTCTTATCGGAATTGAGGGGTAGCAAGGTCGACACTGATCCTAAACCAGATGGATCTTTTGGATCAATCACTGGCTTCTTCATTGCGCTTCCTGGCATCTCGTTATCGTCACCAGGCTGCGGGAAGCCGACGTCGCGTGAAACCGATAGTGAGCTTGTAGCTGGATTCCAAACCTTATAGATGTGACCACCGTCCCCCTCATAACCCATCAACCATCCTTTCCATGCGCGGGGAGCTGTCTTACGAGATTGAACCTGTTTCTCCTTAGGAATATGGACGTACGCGGTACAACCCCACGGCATCAGGTGGGAGAGCTGGGGTTCAGGATTCGGAATACTGAGTTTCCTTCTCCATGCGGTGAGTGGCGAGCACCCGGTTTCCAGTTTAACAAGGCGGTTAGTCGTGTAGGCTGCTGTGTCGAGAGCATACGGCCAAAGCTTATCCGGCAAACCGGCATCAATGATGAGCGTACGCTGGATGCTATTCAGATATCCACCATACCGCTTGGAGACGCCATTTGGCTCCTTAGTGTGGGGAGGAGTTGGCTCAAAAACCATCCCTTTCTTCTTTCCCCATGCTATGAATTTGGTAAATTCTGTACCATTATCCATGCGCCAAACACCGGGGTATCGTCCGGTCATCATCTTGATTCTTTTGCAAAAACTGATAAGCCATGGAAAGATCTGATTCTTAGATTGGAAGGTAGGGGCTTCGACGTATCTTGTTGCATCGTCGACGACTGGCATCCAATACTTCTCACCCTTCGGGCCTGGCGGGGACACTGATTGAGTGTCGACATGGAATTTCCACGCTGCCTCTTCAACTCTGGCTTACGGTTCACGGGAAATGCGCTGCTATGATTTGCCTAGAAAGCAAGCTTTACAGTCAAAATGCTTAGTGCTACGCTCTTCATCTTCTCCTAAAACAATTGCATGCTTCAAGGTAGCGGCTTGCTTAGCCTTGCCTACATGACCAAGGCGGCGGTGGATCTCGAAGGCAGTGACAGCTTTGCTTGCTAGTCCTGCTTCGTCATCTGAATCCAGATCCGAATCGGAATCCAACTCTCTTGCCGAATCGTCGATCAATCCATCAGCAGTATCAATCTGCTGAACGGCACACACGGCCGGGCAATTTGCCTTCGATGGAGTATTCTTTAGCGATGTAATAAGGTAAGGCACACCATCTGACGTATCAGTATGGCCGACGATATTACCATCGCTATCAATCAATGTTTGAGAACGCATATTGTACTCGATGTCGAGGTCTTGAAGAAGCTGATTCATGCCGATGAGTTTGCCATTAGCATCCGGCGAGTAGTATCCGTTGATCAAGAAGCATTCCGGCTCTCCATTAGCCATCTTGGCTTTAATCAAGATCTCGCCGTGCCCCTTCGTCACGGTGCGGTTACCCGAATAATCTCTATACGCATAGGCAGTTACCGGATCGTCATCTTGGTACGAATAGAAGTCATCCATATCGTGCGTGAGTGTCATGTTAGATCCAGTATCGAGAAGCCAGTCATTCTTCCGGCTGCTAGTTGACATAGCGATGGCAATTGCCATACTAGCATTGCCGTCCTTCAAAGCTTCGGTAAAGCACCAGATATTTGGGTTCTTGCGCCACTTGTTTGGAAGCTTCTCAGCAAGATAGACGCAGTCCCTGGCATTATGAGGTCTATAAGAACAGTATGTACAAAAACCCTGGTCGTCCTTCTGCTTGCCTTCACGTTTCTCCCTTACCCATTCACGGATATCTTTGCCGTCTGGCGGGGAGTTGCGAGGCTTGATCTTGGGTTTGGCAGGATCACTAGGTGAATCGTCATTCCTATCATTTTGTCCTTTCCCTTTTCCTCGTCCCTTGCCGGCAGATTTGCCCTTCTTGCGATGATCATTCCTTGCTGCATTAGCAGGGCCTTCGAATATCGAGAGCTCGGCGTTGGTAGCGAGGTCGTGAAGGTAATCATGGAGCTGTTGGTCAGTCAATGAATCCGGAGATAATTGTCCAATTTGTTCAGTGATGAACTTGACTTTCTCGATTTCATTTGCCACTTGACACATAACTTTGACCAAGGCAATGAGTGGAGAGACTTGCAATTTAAATCTCTTCATGATATTGTACTGCTTTTCATAAGCATGAATGAATTCGGAGGCAGAAGTGAAATCGCTTCTCTTCATGTGATCCCACTTCTTGATTTCTCCAATTGCATTCAACGTCTTCCCAGTTCCCCTGACCTCATGAAGAATCTGTTGGTACAGTTCGTCTGCCTCTTTGGCGCACTTCGGGTTTTGATAGATTATCATTTGTATCTCTTCATCAACCTGACAGTACAGCCAGCTGGCGACAAGTCTCGTCCAATGCTTCCATCTCCTATATTCAGGATCGTGGTCGGTGGGGCGGGGAAGGGTGTTATCGATGATCCCCTCAAGTGAGAGGCCGACGAGGGTGAACTGGATCCTAGAACACCATTGTTCGACATTGGTATCGTTCCTGGTGAGTTCACGCGTCTTTTGAATATTGACAGCGCTGATCTCTGGCAAATGCGTACCCTGAGTCTCGTAGTCGTCGTCATCGTCGTCTGCGGGAGGGGTAGCGGCGCGGGAACGCTGTCCTGGTGGTGGGTACGTAGACTGTTCATGCACCTGCTGCGAGGCAGCAAGGCCGTCGTCGCCCAAGTTGGCTGTAACGTTAGCCATGACGTCAACTGAGGTCGTGGATTGTTGCTAGGTGGGGTCGCCGAGGTGCGGGATCGCTACTAGTCGGCGGGACTAGCCAATCGGATGCTCAGTAGGAAGGGTGCCGGGTGGTCCAAAACCGGCAGAAAAGGCTCATAACCTCTAGAGAGGCTAGTTGAATCAAAGCTGTGATGAAGCTACTGCGAGAAACAGATAATATTGATAATACTAGCTCATTGAGATGATGATAATCATGGACGGGGGGAGAGAAGAAGAAGGGAGAAGGAGAAGTGGGCAAACTCTACTATGGGAGGAGCATACTGGCAAACATGTGATGCCTGAGGCACCAGGGCCTCAACAAGTATTAAGAGCCGATACCCCCCTTCGTACGTAAAGAAGTCGAAGGAATAAATAGCTTTTCAAGCCAGCGAAGTCCAATTTCATCAGACGTCCATCCATTAGGACTAACCTTAAATCGCCAATCCTCCAAGAGGCCGTCGAACCAGGATTCAATAAAGACTTTACCTTTAAAAATCATACACAGAGGGAGGGCCCACCTAGAAGCATTCGTACACTTAATAATAGTCACCCACTCGCGGTTTCCAGGTTATAAAAGTGCTCGCCGACCGTAGTATTCGCTTCTCGTAATCACCCTCGCAGTTACCGTTAATCCTATCGCGAAACCGGTCTCATCAAAGTTATAAACGTTATTAGGGTAGATTCTAAATCGAAGGATAGTTTCTTTAACTAGATTAAACCACTTATTAATGATTTTCGGGTCTTCGTATTTCGCACGCTCGTAATTATAACGTTTCGAGAATCGAGAGGAGAGAAGAGGACGTCGTTTAATAAATTTTATAACCCAATTTTCGCCGACCGAAATAACCGGGGTAGTTCCGCGCTTTTCAAGAAGAAGATTCGCCATTTCTCGTACGGTAGAGGGCCGGGGAGCTAATCCGCGAGAATCCATAGAGAGAATCCATTTTTGAAGAGATTCCTCTTCAATTTCTATCAATTTATGCGAATTAGCGCGAGAAGTCGCGCGGTTTTCAACTCCACGCAGGCGGCGGCGGAGGGTGGCCTCGGGCACTTTAAAATGGCGCGCCGCTTCACGAATTGAAGAGATTTCTTGATTCTTAAGATCTTGAATAGCTAGTAAGATCCTACCTTCTTGCTCTATTGAATTTTTAGAGGATCGGGAGCGAATTGGTGGCATGGTGGGTGGTTAAAGAGAGAGGGTTAAATTAATTGACGCGTTTTGGGTGGGGTGCGTCACTCGGTAGTAGTGCGTCACTCGGTAGTGAAATACGTTACCTAAGATAGTTAGTCTGCCCTACCCACCTGAGTAGGTCTATTTTGATGATATACGCGCTACACAGCCCTCTGTCTCATCTTATCATCGACCTTGGCCTTAGCCTAATCTAGTTTAGCGCATTATAAAAATCCCCAAGTTGAAAAGACCACGATTTATCGATTTAACGTCACGCTAAATCATAGCTATTTCACCGTCACTGCCGTTTACACCATATCGGATCTTGTCGAAGAGTACTTAAATCTTTACCTATATCAGTGTGGTGTCAGTCGTTCTTGCCCATACGTGGAAGTCTAGAGAGGCTAGATAAATCAATATGAAGATGATACTACTAAGAGAATAGATGATATTGATGATCTAGCACACTGATGATGTTGGACGGGAGAGAAGGAAGAAGGAAGAAGAGAGGAGAGAAGTGGGTAGACTACCTACTAGGGAGGAGCATTCTATCAAACATATGCCTGAGACACCAAGGCATTAACAGGAAGCAGTATATAGCCTAACCCCCTACTTCCCCTCTATATCCTACACGAGCAGTCACATTCAAAGTCACACCTAGGTAATCCGGGACCACCTGCCCTAAAGACTTCCTCTCAAATCTCTTTTATTCGTTCTGGTTCTGCCTTACGCACTTTATTTCGTCAACTATACCTTTAGTTAACTAACACTAGACTAGTTTCTAGTATATTAACCCTAATAGTGATCACTTAAAAAAAAATAAACGTAGTTCTCTATTAAGAAAATTTTAATTGTCTCTACTCTATAGAACTAAGCCTTCGCGAGCCTAAAAGACTAGGTATATTAGCATCGATTACCTACTTACTTAATAAAACTAAGTTTATAAGCGGTATATATAACATAGTTATCGCCCTAAACATTTCTAATATAAACTAATAGGTAGCTAGAATCTAATTACCCTAGATTAGAGATACTAATAATATAAATACCTCGATATTAATATCAAGCGAGGTCTTTACTATAGAGTTGATTTATATAAACACGACCCTTCTTATACCCTATATTTTTAGATATAATATATTAATAAAGGATATTAATTATCGCTATATCTTAATAGAAGCTCTTCTAGAACTAATACTTAATAGTAGAATAGCCTTATTAGTATCTAAGATATATAAGGGAAAATTCGCCGCTTAATTAACTAGCTATCTTTATAGCCTAAGTATAATTTACTTTAGTTAATTAGATATATCTTATACTTAACCGAGTCATATTAATATAAGCTTTTAGCCTTTAATATTATAGGAATATCTAAGGAAACTAGCCCTCTATCTACTCTATTAGAATTCTTCTATTATATTTATAAAGGATAAATAAATATAATCCTCAAAGACTATTAAGGGGAGCTAGAATAGGAATTAGTAGTCTAGCTCCTAGAAAAGTTAGTAATAATAATAACTATAGAAGAAAATATATATAACCCCTTTCTATTATACTACCTTAACGTTTATTATAATAAAGGTTTAATATTATTCTAGAGTTTAGTATCTTACTAGCTACACCCTTAGAGAATAAAGAAGTAATATCAAAGTTTTATACGATATTTATTAAAGTATTATAAAAAGTTTAGATAGAGAAAGATAGGCTATTATTAGTTATAAGTACGATACTATTAAGTCTCTTTATATAGATCTAATCTTATTATTTAATATATATATAGTTATCTATAGCGAGCGACTTATATACCTAGCTCGCTTTACCTTTCCTATTTAGAGAGAGTGCTTATTAAGTAGACTCCTAGAAATACTATATAGAGCTTTATATATAAAGCTAGTAAATTAGCCCTAGAAGTTTAGATAGAAGATAAAGAGAGAGATCTAACCCCTAAGGAACTTGTATATTATATATATAGCCCTTAAGGACTTAGCGAGCTCTTATTGGCCCCCCGCTACTAAGACCTTTCTAATAAACCGACTAACTATATTATTTAGGCTTCTAATAATTTAATTTCTCTCTAAGGGTTATATAGTTATTTAGAAAGCTAAGCTTCCCTAATACTTACTTTAGATCCTATTATAAGAGTAGAGCTAATATATTTTCTTATAAGAGGTTAATATATAGTAATAACTCCTCTAGCTATAAAATCTTGTCTAATAACGCTATATTAGATAGCGTTAGAATAAAACCTTTAAATAGGGTAAAACACTATAACTTTATAGTAGATAGTCCTATTAGGAGATTTAACTATATTAGAATAAGTTATAGTTCATCAGGTAGGTTTATATGACTATTAATAGATAGTAAAGAACCGGGAATACTTTAATCTATTATCTATATATAAATATATATTACTAATAATAGATACCTATTTATTCTAGTAAAAGTAGATTCGGTTAGTGTTATTTATAGTGCTCTATTATAGGCTATTAGTAAAAAGATAATAATTTTTCCTTGAAAGACTATATATATATAATCGTAGCCTTTTTACTATTACCCTAACCTATACTATATTAGATAGTTATTATACAGAAATCTAATTATAGTCTTAGAGGCTAGAAGAATAGTATAAGATTATTAGGCCCACTATATTATATTAAAACTATATCCTAACTTCCTGGATAGTATATATAGATCTATTTTCCCTATACTTCTATATATCTATATATATATTTATAATATGAATCTAGATAGTCCTAAACTCTAGGCGCTATCCCCTCCTCCTAGTATAACTTATCTACTTCTTTATTCTCCTATAAGTATAAACGCTACCTTTATTAAATAAATCCCTAGGAGTCTATCTATAGTAGCTTAGTAAAAGGAACGTAATATATCTTAGTATATTAAAAGCTATAAATTCGAAACTACTATATAAGACTAGCTATATCTAATAAGGTAATATTTATATATTCTTAGTTAGGTGACTTTAATAGATATCCTAGGAAGATTCGAAGGCCTCTTAAGGTTTTCTTGAATTTCTTGTTGTAGCGCTTTCCATTGTCCAGCACCGGGGTTGGATGAAGATCAAGGAGGGTTAGGTGGGAGATGGATGATATGATTTTCTTCACGCATACATCCTGTCCAGAAAGTCTGGCGACAAGTTGAACATTACTTCATTAAAGGCTTTTCTCTTGCTTTTTGCGCACCTTCCGAATCTAGTTGCCGGGGAAACAATACGGAGTGTTTCCAGACTTTTCAGACACAATGTATCAAGCCGCAAAGACCGATAGCTTATTCTCGTTTCATTATCTACACTCTTCTACTGATTTTCAATGACGGTACTCAGTGATGCCTGTATCCCAATGGGAGGAAAAGGATCATGGTCTCAACATTAACCATTGAGGATCCTAACATGCTCGCATTGGTTAGTATACCCAGTGCCATGGATGCGTGCATCCAATTTTGAGTAATTAAATTTTAGCATAGATGAAGTAGTGGGTAAGTAAGGTTCTTGAGATAATTGTGCTAATCTGCTTTAGACAGGGTGTTGTTAAGGGGGGGGGGGGAAGCATAAGAATGTCGCACATTGTAAGATCTTGATTACCGCAAAAAGCTACCGGCCCAGACCACCTGCATGGCCCTCACTGATCTTACTGCTCACTGAGTTTAACACCTCAAACTCAACCCCGCCATCTTGGGCGGACAAGTACCCGACAACATGTTCTTCTGTTGACCCAAACCAGAACGACTGGTCCGCATCTGGCCCTAGAATCCATCTCACATCGTATTTCCCACTCTCGCTTCTTTGAATAGGAACCCGGGCAATCAATGGATGGTCATGTGGTGACCACCATCGAATAGCAGGCAATGTATTGGTGATAGTGTTGATCAGGAGTTGTGGCGTTGAGGGATGCCAGACAATCTGTCGAACAGGCTGTTCGTGGACTAGAGCGGATGCAAGTCTCGGGGTGTCCTGTAAGGTCCAAATCCAAACAACATTTTGCCGTAAAGTGTCAACAGTCGCAAGGTAACTGCCATCTGGGCTGAATGTCATAGTCAAGACACCTCTTGGTAGCCCTGCCAACTCAGGACTCATGCTAATCGCAGAGGAGCAGGATGCCTCGACATATTCCGCATCCCCTGCGGCGCTGGTATATCGCTCGCGCCAAATATTCGGACATTGCTGGTCTGTTTGGAAGACATGTGAAAGTTTCGCAGCGGAAGAGAACTGCCAGGAATTGGTTAGTCAACGGCAACGCAGAGATTGTGATGATAACTCACAGTGCGGGTTCGGAGCAGGTCAATATTCCCGTTGACTTTTCCCACCGCCAATAAATCAGAGACGCCCTGGCGAGGAGCAGGGCTCCATTCAATTTGCTTTACCCCGAGGTCAAAGGAATCGTCTACCCCCGACGGCCCATCATAGGTCCTATAAAGTTGACCATCCGCGGTAAATATCAGCACCTTTGTGCCTGCACTAGCAACGTCCCAAACTGCAATCCATTTCCCATCGGGACTCCATTTCAATCCCTGCGCATCAATTGTCGAAAGCACTGTCTTGTTGATGAGACCATAAGATTTGGTTTCATGGACTGTCAGTATATCTGAGGTCTCAGGTTTCAGCAGGATGGCGAGTTCCCTAGTTTTAGGGCGATAGCCAAACCCAAGATGATTGGCAAGTTTTGGTGATTTTATCACTGAGCTGCGGCCGGTATCTAATGAGTGAATGCTTAATTTGGTGTTCCACGCATGGAAAACAAGCACTTCATTTTCATCCGCACCAAAGTCGACAGCTAATGATCCTGGCTCAATGTTTTCAATCTCGGCAAATATTTCAAGCGGAGCGAGCTGCCAGACTGAAATTCGGCTGTCATTCGCGGACAGAAGTCTCCGCCGAGAGATAGCCTCATCGCTTGATACATCTAGGCAGCCTCTGCAGTTGAAATATTTAAGTGATTTGATTGGGCTTTCTTTGATTCTCGCGATCTGCACTTCTTTGTTTTCTGATGTTATATTCGAGTGCACAATCAAAGCCTTGCCACTGACGTAGGCGGCATATAGCCCATCTTCAGATAAACAGAGGTTCAAAGGGCCTAGCACAAAGTCAGAAATGATCCAAGTTGAACATTTTGTAGACTTTACCTCCTGGTCCTGTTGACGCGTCCATTGCTGACAACCGAGAAGAGATGATAATGGTAATTCAAAGATGACGAGGTGATTTGATTTCCCTGAACCTGAGCGCTGTATCTTCATCATACCGTTTCTTCGTCACACATAATCTCATTTGTTAACCAGATGCTCTTCTTAAACTGCTGATATTGTTCGGTCCAAATTGAAGCTTCTTAATCGCAACTTCCAACTGTGGGTCCACGATAAGATAAGCCGGGGAATCCTAATTCCGGCCGAGATAACTGTACTTTTCGCAAAAGTTGCTTCTCTGCGATGTTGCGACCGGAGGCGATTATCGACTGATCTCAGGGTTGTCTTTCCAGCAGTCAACATAGGTATCTTGAAACCCTTTAGCCCTTTGTTGGGCCGACTTTCCAGATATTTTCCCCGGTCACACCTCTCAAAAATGGTATCCGAAACAAGCCCGTCGATGACCGCCGAGCAGACCTCCGCGGCTGCGCCTCAGGTTCAGGAAAAGCTTTTTGGAAGGAAATTCTATGAGAGCATTGGTAGCCCAAAATATGTTGTTGCTCCAATGGTAGATAGATCTGAGTTTGTGAGTTCATTTCTAAAGGGTCAAAATTTGCCAATCAACAGTCACTAATGTCTTCAAAAGGCGTGGCGCATGCTCACTCGATCCTTTATGCCACCCAATGATCCGAAGCCTTTACTTGCCTATTCTCCAATGTTCCATGCGCGAATGTTTGGCGAACAGGAGCGCGTACGACACCAACATTTCCAACCCACACGCAAAGCTATCGGAGGGAAGAATGATGAACTGTTCCTCGACGGAAACCCCGCAATTGACCGACCACTTTTCGTTCAATTTTGTACAAACAATCCCGATGAGTTCCTAGAGGCCGCTCGTCATGTAGCACCCTACTGTGATGCTGTGGATTTGAATCTTGGTTGCCCGCAAGGTATCGCGAAAAGGGGACACTACGGCGCTTTCCTCCAAGAAGACTGGGATTTGATTCACAAGCTTGTACATCGCTTGCACACTGAGCTCACGATCCCTATTACCGTGAAATTCCGTATCCAGGAGACGAAGGAAAAAACTCTGGAGTACGCTAAAATGATCCTCTCCGCTGGGGCCAGCATCATCACCGTGCATGGACGCAGACGGGAGCAAAAGGGCCACAACACTGGAGTTGCTGATTGGAGCTACATCCGCTATCTGCGTGACAACCTCCCCCCAGACACCGTCATTTTTGCCAATGGCAACATTCTCAATTATAAAGACATCGAAACCTGCCTCGAGGCGACCGGTGCCGACGCCGTAATGAGCGCCGAAGGAAATCTATCAGACCCTTCGATATTCAGCAAGCCGCCTGCAGTCGGTACTGAGGGGAGAGAATATTGGCGTGGGCGAAATGGAAAGGGTGGTTACCGAGTCGATGCTATCATGCGACGATACCTTGATATAATCTATAAACACATTCTCGACCAGCCGATTCCGGAAAGGAAATCACTTTATCTGCCTTCCGATCCAGTTGATGAGTTTGCGGAGACAGACGATGCTGAAGATCACGATCACGAAGGCCCGCTCAAGAAGAAACAAAAGCGAAGCAAGGCGGAGAAGAGCAAGAAAAGCAACTCTCCAAGCCTGGGTTTCATGCAGGGCCATCTCTTCCAAGTGCTGCGACCAATGGTCGCAACCCATACCAATGTTCGGGACGCTCTCGCGAAATCGGGACCAGGTGACATGGCCGCTTTCGAACACACTCTGTCCCTTCTTGAGAAGGCCGTCAAAGGTGGGCTTCAGGAATACGAAGCTTCGCCCGAGAAATTTGAGAACCAACCAGACGAGACTTTGAAGGGATCGAAAGCAGTCATTGCGGAATATGGAAGGCCCTGGTGGATTTGCCAGCCTTACGTCCGTCCTCTTCCCGAGGAAGCTTTTGAAAGTGGAGCGATGCGCGAGAAGGGGACAAAGCCCCCGGTCAAGAACAACAACGAAGATAAGAAGGACCCCGAGAGCACTGAAACTCCTGTAGCTGAAACTATTGTCTCCGAAGGCACTGCCACGCCGGGCGGGAGCGCTACCATTACTGCCACCAACCTTACGCCCGATCCTCTCGTGAGTGGATAAAATTGTGAATATTTATCACTAGGCTGTTCTATATTGAGCCCTTCGATACCTTCAGCTATCATTGACGGGTTTCCATGCATATGTACGAATGTGGCTTCTCGAAAGATTTTTTTTTTTGCATAGCGTGTTTAATATGTCTCAATAGAAAGATCTTTGAGATAAAGATCGAATGAAAATCAATCATCGAAAAATCTCGAATCCAATTTTAGATAGATGAACTAAGTGTTCTTGCTACACGCCTCAGTCGGATTGATTGTATGCTTAGCGTGGGATAGTATTCCAATATCTCAACCGATAGGACCTCAAAATCAACTCTGATTGCACAGTCCCTCGGAGAGCATATTGATTGCACTTGTTTATAGAATTCAAGCCAAACCTCTTTAGATTTGCTATGGGAGCAAGTTAGTGTTGCTAAGTCGAACCTGTCTCAGCCGAAAACTAGATCGGACATGGATACTTGATACTTCTCTTCTATCTCTCACAGTCATTTATATGCGTTTCAGAAGAATCAGCTTTTCAATCTTCTGTCAAGATGCTCGTCTGACTATGCAGATATAGCTCCCCTACCTACCCTTCCCAATTTTTCATACACTCGCCATCTCTTAATATTCTGTTGACTCTGAATATCACCTCCTTCATTCGCCAACTTCACCGATTGCATCAAACAAAAAGTGAAGAAACTATACCCTTGGTCTACTGGTACAGCAGCATAATCAGCGCAACAGAGCAGCTGGTTTTCTCCCATTCCTATGCCGTGATGACAGAAAATAGAGCAAAATCAAATGCCTCTGTCCAAAAGTCGCAAGATTATATGTACTTGCTCAAGGCCAAAAGATTCTGGATCTCACTGTCGTTTGTTCTGTAAGCACCCCGGACATTGGAAGTATTTCCTAACTTGCCACGTTGAGGATGTCGCTGATATCCAATACAAACAGTTTCCGAACCGGTATCTGCTACATTTTCTGGACTTCAGGGTTTAAGCCCCGAATGGCTGCTATCTGCGTGCTTGTTAAACTGAGCCTCATACTTCCACCCATTCGGGGTTCACTTGTTCGTATGATGGGCGGCACAGTGCATTCCGCTTTCCATCTGATATTCTTGTTGAACCCAGCAGTCACTTGTGCTATTTTTCATGCATTGACGATGCTCCCTTCGTTGAAACCAGATTTAACGTCAGCATAGGACCCGCTTGCCAGACTAGCGCACACGGTTTGCTAGCTATATTCTGGCTTGTGCTAGTTCGGATTCCGTGCAATCGAACTGACACTCTCGGGTGTAAAGGATGGTTTCACCGTTCTTATAACCTTGGATAGGCCCTGGTGGATAATGCCGTCATAGCAGTGCTACAGTAGAGGTTATTTTGGAACGCCCTGCAGGAAAGAGGAAGAAACTCGTCGCAGATGGAGATGAAGATAGAGATTAAGGCCAGGACAAAAGTCAGCTCAAAGACAGGAAGATATACGGTCAAATGCCTGTTGAGGAACACAAAGCTTCTTTCTTTGCGATTCAGACGCGACGCAGACAGTCTTCGCTAAATAGAGATACGAGATAGGATTCATCGAAATTCCCTTGCCGAAGTAAAAATAAAGAGCAAGACACCTGGACCTCCAAGGGACTTGCATCAGATGGCAGTACGCTCTATCTTGTCCCTAAGCTGCCTGATCTGTGGAGTGAGGTCGCTAGTATAGTTCGAAATAATGCTAGCGGCGGCAACGGGTCGGCGCACACCACAGGCACGGCCGAGTGCCATTTGGCTAGGCACAAAAACATATGGGACGTTCTTAACTTCGCAGATCAATGCGAGATGCATGACGATTGCAATGGGGTCGGTGTCTCCGGCAAGGACAACAAGCTCAGATAAATCTCTCGTCACAGCTTTTGTCGCTACGTGCATGTTAGCTGGGGGGGGAACCTCCAGGTGGAAATCCAAGAACGGAATACCTTCGTTGACACCTTTCTTTACCTGATGATAATGCGTGGCCTGATTGAATAGGTCCAGGATTTCCTGCGTCAAGGCAGGATCGGCCATCGGCCATGCTAAATCTCGAGTTGAATTTTGAGGGCCCCAATGACATCTCTCAGCAGACTCACCATTAGGATCAGTGGCAGTTTCCATTCTTTGCTTTGAATGAATGTTGTAAACAGTTCACTGGCTGGGAATGGTGACTGGGTCGCTGGAAGAGGAATTGGGAGTGAGAGGTGAAAAAGATAATTTCTTCGAAGAGCTCAGTGCACAGGGACAGTGTTGAGCTAGTCTCTTATTTGCAGTCAAATATGGTAGATTATGCTGAGTAGCTGTGGCAACAAGATTTGAAGAAGGATAAGATGAACGATGGACAGAGAGTAAGTGCATTGGGGAAGTCGACCTGCAAAGGTAATAACATGGCAGGTATGTCTACTGCTTTGACTTGTGACACGTGAAGACCACAACACAGATATCAGTTGCCAGACAATACTTCAAGTTCTGATTTGTCTATAGGACAGCAGCAGTGACATCACAGACTATCTGACGAGTTTCATCAGATAAAAGCACCTGGCCAGAGTGTGGCGAATGGGCTTCCAGTCTAGATATCTTCGAGCAGCGCCATCTTTGAAAACCACCGTGATTCGTAAGATCAATATGGCTAGCCAAGTAACACCCGGGTATCTATAAGAGTATTAGTAGAGAGGAAAATAGATGGTTGGGTGGTTTCTTTCTTTTTGTTCCCTGGTCGTCTGTTGCATTTCTTTGTTATCTTTCAGAATTCCCTTTTGAACAACGCAATGTGTCCTGAGAGCACCTAGATAACAGGCAGAGATGTCTATATTGTGCGATGAGATACACTTCGGACCAGGGAGTCGGAAGAGAGTATAATATGTCTGTTTGATACGACTCTACTTAACCGATGACCAGGAACCATCGGTTTTACATTGCACCTTGCCTACTTGTCTTCATGACTGTATATAGGGAACCTTCAAATTTGATCCTGAGAAATCATGAAATTGAGGAAAAGAAAGATTAAACAAGAAATCGAGAAGGGCCAAACACCTCAACACCAAACCAACAACAGTATCAAATCCTGCATCCAGGCTGCGTATCCTTCACTTTACCTCCCCGACCAGTTTCCTCTACTCTGTCCGCTTGATAGGCAGTAGAACATATCAAAGCCTGTCTCAAAACATCTCCACTTGGTCAGCAGCTGATTTTCTTGTGTTGACAAAGACCATCTGATCTTTTAGACTCTTTCATTCTTGACCATCCCCATACCGAACTTATTTAAGCTGTTCCCAATTCTTTGACAGAGCAGCAGGGTAAGTAACATCTACAGGGGGAGCTGGATGAGGGAGTCGGGTTCATGAAGGTATAGGATGGGTGGGATGGGACCAATGTCGAGGTAACTGACCTGGCCCTCGCTGAACGTGTTGTTTGAGACTGCGGGGCTTTCAGAGAGCTGACGGATAATTCTCTAGAGCCCCAAGGTTCTCAAACACTAGAATTTATCCTGTTCGATATATTATGTCCATGGAGGTCGCATTTCACACTTCTCACCACAGCACAACACTCTGAGGGCCCAAAACGTTGGGATATTGAACAAAGCAAGGCCGCTGCGATTGATTTCCAATCAAGAAGTTCGATGTCTTTTGTTGTTCCTTGTTCGAATATTCTTAACCTAAATGTAATGGTACCAGCAATCCAAATAAGAATATAAGAGAGAAGCCAATCCCGGAGACTGTGCTTGTAATAATTGAATATAAACTCGATCTGCTCTTACTCCTCTGTAGAAAGTAACCAGCAAAGTCCCCTGTTTCTCTAGATCCTTTTAGAAATCTTTGTTTGTAGTGTATTTTGCCTTCACTTGATTTTGTGGCGGCTACCTCATCCTTGGCGTTGGTTATGTCGTTCAGCAGCCGTTTTGCGGGCGCCGCCGATTCTGAAATCGTGACACACAATCTACTCATAACCTCAGAATGCCAACGGATATAGATGATCTTGTCAATATCTGGATCGCCATCCAGGGTCAGAATGACCATTTTCTTCTATTATTAACTTTTTCCACGGACCATTTCTGTGATGAAACACCTATATTAGTCGCGCGGCACATATCCAGTGGTTGGCCTAGATGGAAAGTGTAACTTCCGTTCTTGGGCTTTATAGGGTGACCTGGGTGGGGGAACGCTGTCTATAAATCCCCCTTCCAGTCCAAAGGTCTATCCAGATACACCATCAAATTCACGAGCCCCGGTTAACCCCCTTCTCTCAACTGTAAATAACCTCATCTTCAACAAACATGGTAAGACGCAAGTCACAATCTGAGGAGTTTCCTCTTACCTTTCTCACAGACTGAACCGAAGTTAGAAAATCTTTCCACGGAGTTGCTTATTGCCATCTTGTTTCAAATACCCGATTTGGCTTCTCTCAAGGCTATTGTGAAGGCATCACCGTTATGCCACCAAGCCTACGTTACCGTGCGGCAGCCACTTCTCTCTCTCATTGTCAAGTATCAATATGGTGCACTTCTAGGGGATGCAGTTGCAGCTGTACGGTCTCGTGGACTTGACTTTAGTCGTCATAAAAGTGAAGTGATTGCTATGTTAGACACCTGGCGTCGCAAAGAAGAAATCAACGAGCTTGCTTTGACTTCATCTCGCCGGATAGATGAGCCCGTCAGCCTGGAAGAAACTCTGAGCCTGCTCAATTTTTGGGAAATTATCCTTTGCTTTTTGGAAGATAATGCAACCAAAGCACCGCGACCCTCGTTGGTAGAAGAGAAAGCATGGGAAAATTCGATATTACCCATCGAACTGACTCTCACCGAAAAATACAGGCTATCCCGAGCTCTATGTCGACTGCAAATCCACGCCAATATTTCTGAAGGGGCAGAATACCACGGGAACGCGAAGTGTCTCTTCAATGACTGGAAAGAGAATAAGGTGACTTCTGGCCCTTTTAAGTCCCCTGATGGGGAGGTATATCGCTTGTTCTTTGGAACGATGCCTCCTTGGGAGCATGAGAAAATGGGCTGTGTATGGGCGTACTTTAACACGAAGTTTCTTCCCATCTATGAAGAAATGTCCGCTGGTCTCAACGATCTTATGGAGAAGCACGCAGACAAAGATGATGAATTTAGGTCTCAATACTTTGAATACCTTCCTTCAGATATACAACCTTCTTTGGGAGGTTTCATAGAGTCACTCCGGGATCTTACTCATCTACATCGATTTTCAAAGTCTTTGGCAGCACTTGGACCAGAATTTATGTACCGCCTCCTCCATGGGACACCTCTTGGCCGGCATGATATGGTGATGAGAAATGCACTTACCTGGGGAGATGCCTTTGCTGGCACGTATTTATTTGATGAAGAGAAGCCTCCTTTCCTTTACCCTGCCAGATCGACACTCAGTCCAGAGTTATGAACAACTTTGGTCGACACTGCCCTCTGTCGAGCAGCCTAATCTTGGATGGAAAAAGATCCATCTGCAACCTGATCTACCCAAACAAACATTTGAATGGGCAATTGATTTGCGAGGTGAAGGTGAAGATGCTTGGAATTGGGGTCATGCTATATGGGATGCTGAAAGATTAGAATCATGGAAAGCTCCCATACTGACAGACAGCCAGTATCACGAATCGGAAGATGCATCTTAAGATTATTGAAAGTCTCGACCCATTACCAAAGGCCTCTGCATATCTACTCAATATATAGCTAAGGTATCTGTAAGTGGTATCCAATGCTGGCATCTTCTGTGCCTCGCAGCCCCAAAGCTATAGGGATCGCCATATAAGCAAGAAGGATTTTGAGCTTCATGACTGGTCAGACTCGTTGGGCCAGATTGTTCCCCGATATAGTAAACATTGATGTAAACGCATAGAAAATTCAGTCCAACGAGAAGTATTACACAAGTATTACACCCAAGCTAGGTTTTGAATTAGGCAATTAATGTGTTCTATCTCCACCAAGTCGCGCGTGGATATGCCTACTTCCTTCTTCGGTATTTTTTTCGCATTGTATTGAAGCCCAAATAAATAATCGAAGGCTAGACAGAAGAACAAAGCATTGAGGGGCTCGATGTGTGCTCTGATAATTTCTCCCCTCAAACATGTCCAACACAGCAAACTATTTTCAGATCTCATCCTTTCAACATTAATTAATGCCACTTTTAGGAACACTTCCTAGTCTTTAAACGCTTGCTTTGATCCAAAAGAGGCCTCAAAATGTCAAGTGTAAAATTGGTTCTAGTATATAAGGATGATCATTCTCAACCTCTGCTTTCTTAACGCTCGGCCCCCAGTCTAGGCCAGCGGCAATGTCAAACGAAACTAAGGTGGAATTGCGGATCTATGACCCGTCCCGTTTACTTTAGATTGACGTGGAATATGGAGCTGAGGGTTATTTTTCGTTCCCGGTGCGGGATTGATGGCCCGGACTTTGATGAGAAGCCTGCAAGTTTCTTTTCTAGATCACACTATTGAACGGCAATCTATTTTTTTTTCTCAACCTCGCTAGAGAATTATGGAACTTGCCCAAAAAGCAGAATAGAACATTGATTCAAGGTAAGAGACGCAAAATAATCAAATATTATGATAATCCATTTCTTGACTTGGAGAATAATTGTGGATGAGAAGCAAACCAACAGATTGGTTCTGGATTCTCGCGAAAAATTTTACATTCGGATTGAACCCTTTAAACATGTTAACAAATTTGATACCTGGGTAGTGATCAAGATCTGAAGCCTTAGCAATGTACTTGAGGTCCATCGGGCTCAAATATGCTGGAAGGAGACTGTAAGATGTTGAAACGCAAATTCGATGACAGAGAAGCATAGCAATGGGAACAGATAGAACCATAGCATAGAATTTGGGATTTAACAAAAGCTCGCTGAATACAGATGGAACAAAGCATAGAAATCAACTGAGAATCATATATAGAGTCATACAAAACAGAACAAGTCGTGAACTTCCGTAGGTGGAGTTCTCCATTCCCGTACATGGCATTGTTCCTGAAGCTTCCCTCCGTTCCAACCCACATTGCTATCAGCGTAGTGTGATGATCACTGGTATAGAGAGATCCTTGGTGTGTAGTCAAGTTGCTCGCCCATAGCAGCATACGAGAACCAATAGGAAGAAGATCTTGCTATTGTTGGTTCTGTGCTATCATTCGGGCTGACCATTTGGCATGATTTTCATGCAACGTATTCTCCCACCTCCGGTAACGATTTGCCTGAATCCTCCTGTCATTAATTTCCTTTTCATGAGATTTCATAGCTTTTTCATCTTCGTATGCCTGAGGATACTTGTGGACAAAGCCGCTCCGCCCCTGAACAATCCTGTTATAACAAGGTTAGCCTTTCAATGGGCATATTACTCATTTGCCCTCACCCGACCCTCGACGGCAGGCCCAATTGCGTTGTAAATGAAACTGCCATGGTGTTCATTAACCTCAACCTTTGCGCCGATACTGAGACTGACTGCCGCCGTTACAATCTTTTTTCTCGTTGTGTTCTGTCTGTCGTCCCCGATCACATGATACTCATTGTGTTCGGCAACCATCTGTCTTGAATAGCTTTTCGGTATCTTCACAAAAGGATCGGAATATTCATGATGCTGTCTGGGATGGTGAAATGTATGGGCACGGTCATGAAGATCTGGGTGGCCCTGGGGAATAACTTCCCCGTCTGCCCTCCGTTCATATATCTATCTCCTCCTGCTGGGGACCCTTCTGAAAGTGTGGGCCATATCGGCTCTGTTCATGTTGGGCCTAATGGCGTGCATTTTGTTGTTTATCATGCTTTGAGGCGTCGTAATTAGGCTTGGAGTCCTGCCTTTGGGGCTTTGAGCGAGAGCTCCGACTGAATATGCCCATACCGGTGCGAGGCTCAGGGGAATAACGTATATGAAAATCAAGGACTTTTGATCAGACAATTTGATTAATCTTTCATGGGATATCACAAGTGATATATAGGGACCCCGAAACAACTTCAATTGAAACTCCTCTCTGTTGACTTATGCGCTTGAAATAACCCAAAGCATCAAAGGTTTCAAATAATGACTGTCGCGCGTACACCCCATACTCAAAGCAGGTAGTGACAGCAACCTAGAGCTTCTCCAGACTTGCGAATATCGTTATCGTCGTATTCCTGCGTTACTTTGAACAAACCCATCACATCAAATGACCGCATTGATAGCCAATGAAGGGCCCAAAAGAAGCACTCGGTGCATCTAAAAAAAGACCATTCTTATTGGAAATAAGGGTCTTGGATAAATAGCGCTGCGTATTTACCAATAAAAGTTCATGATTTGTTAATGCATACTTAGGGCTGGCGGCAAGCCACTACCTAGTTGCATGACCGACGCTATCTGGCGGCTACGTCTCACAATATAGATCGCCGCCACAATCGAACTGATTGGCCTGGAATGCCTACCCACTGGTTTTGAGCATGCATTAATTGGATGAATGCGACCCTTGCTTAGCCGAGCGACTCGCTATAGCTGAAACGTTTCAGCTAAAAGATAAAATTGTACTCCATAAACAACGTGCATATTGACCCCAGGAGGCATTCACACCGTTTCAGATGCGGGGGCCAGGAAGGGCAAATGATTCCTTATGTAAGAGACCCCGCCAGCCATCTAAGCACCTGGACAGCCCTGGGATCATCGGATTCATCATCTTCTGTTGGTTTTCTTCTCATCCTCTTTCGTTCGCATAGTAAGGAAGGACCTATCATTTCTAGGTAAACATGGTAAGACGCGAGCTTCGAGCTGCCAGCCAAACACAACATGCTAACCTTGTTGACAGGCCAAGCCGAGTCTGGAGAGCCTCCCAACGGAGCTGCTTATTCTCATTTTGCTTGGAATATCTGATCTGGCCTCTCTCAAATCCATCGTGCTTTCATCGCCGATATGCCACCAGGCATACCTGACTGTGCGTCAAAAAGCGCTTTTTTGCATCATCAAAAGTCAATATGGAGTGCATCTGGCAGACGGTGTTCTCGCTATACGATCTCGCGGTCTTAATCTCACTCATCATAAAAACGAAGCAATTGCTTTGTTAGATACTTGGCGCCGCAGAGAAGAGATTAATGTTGTTTCAACATCATCAAATCGATTTGATGAGCCACAAAACCTAGAAGAGATTTTGAACTTAGTCCATCATTTCAAGGTTTTCCAATTCTTCCTAAGGAATTTTGCAGCGAATGCACCGCGACCCGAATGGATAGACCATGATCAATGGGAAACCACGATCCTTCCCATTGAGTTATCTCCCACCGAGAAACACCGCGTTTTCAGAGCTTTATGTCGATTTCAAGCCTTCAGCAATATTTTCGGGGTGGTTGAAACTGTTATAGACGACCAGCATGGAAAGACATACAATGTCTGGGATCAAAAGCAAGGCTATGTCTAGAGACGTAGATGGAGGAGAGGCAATATGATGTATTGACTAACTCGCGAAAGCTCGGGAAAAGAAGAAGAAAGGAAGGAGAAGTGAGAGCTATCTACTCTGTAGTCCTGGAGAAGCAAACGGGATCACCTGACTCCCAACACTATGCTCCTTTTAAAAGTGCTTCTGAGGAGGCTTACAAGTTATTCTTCGGTATAGCGCCTCCTTGGGAACATGAAGAAGTAAGCTGTATATGGACATATCTCCAGACGAAGTTCGATCTTATCTACGAGGAAATGACTGCGAGCCTGCATGCGCTTGTGAAGGAGCATGCAACTCGAGATGATTGGGGCTGTAAGTGGTTCGAGTTTCTCCCCTCGGACTTACAGCTTCCTTGGTGAAGAGCCATCCAGAAACTCGACGACCTTGAGGAACTTCCCGACGCTTCAGCCTCATTGGCTTTATTGGGACCAGAGTTTGATTATAGACTTCTGCATGCAACGCCATTGGTTCAGCGCGATATGGTGATGCTTAATGCTGATTTCGACCTGAGCATATCTCCGACATTGATCCCGTATATGAGAGAAGAGTACATGCGGCCTTCAATTTACCCCGCTGATCGATATGACGTTCAAGACTATAAACGGCTTTGGTCGACATTGCCGTCTGTCGAGCAGCCGAATATTGGATGGAAAAAGTATTTTTTGAAGCCTGGTGCATCTGAGTTTGGATTTGAGGATTCATTTTATCAGGGCTATGGAGAGAAATCTGTATTGGAATGGAGTTATGCTATATGGGATGACGAGAGATTGAAAGCATGGAATGCGCCTTTGTTGGAAGATAACTAGAATGATTTATCTAGTTATGAATGTATTAAGCTCTAAGTAGCCATCTTTTCAGCGTCTAACATCAGACTGTGTTTTCCATATTTCCTTCAGCCAGTGAGGCATAGATTATTCTTCATTTTCTTCGATATACTGTCTATTGGGGCTCGCTATAAGTCCACAGGTAGTTATTTCTGTGAGCTACCATTTCTATTCACGAGCACGCCGTTGTGTCAAGCTTCTTCCGGCGTTGTTTTTTGATATGAATAATTTACCTTTCCTAATGTAAATTATATCGTTCGGCTTCGACCTAACCTAGAAAGCGTCAAGCAGTTTACTATTGGTTGTTGCAACTTTGCAACTATTGAACACGTTGTTCTAGCAGATGGACCACAACGGCATAGATCAAGGGGCTTGTTTTGCGATCTGTTGCGGGGGATTGTTGAGAGCTCGCTCGGGCAATTGCTTCCCTTTCATCCACAGCAAGAGACCGTGTCAAGCCCAGTGAGGCACATGGGATCAACTATCACTATGTTATATAATGGAATACGGATGTTAGACTGCGGCAATGGAGAGGCTCAGAGTGGGCCGTATCAGTGGATATTAGAAATTATTCGCGCGAAGACTCACTTGAAAAGGTCTCAAGGAGAAAGTTCGTCTCCCTAATATCGAGTCACCTTCTCACAATAACTGTCGAGTTCACCAGCATGTGAAATTTGCGGATGGGACTAGCTGGCTCCTGAAGATACCAGCAGCCGGATTACTAGATCAGTTTGACGACAGTGAGGCCTAAACCCTTCGCTCAGAAGCATTGGCAATGGTCGTGCTGCACCTGAAACAATCATCCCAATTTCTAAAGACTTTTCATTCGGGGCCTCTTCAAAGTACCTTTCATTCTTATAGACCCGATCGAAAGTCAGTCTTTGTCAACCGTTTGGTATGCTCGGAAATCTCCAAAAGAAACCGTGTAAGTTCGGTGCATACGTTGTTTCCAAGCTACTGCCGCCACATGTATTTAATGTGGGAGATATACATTCAGCGTAATCGGAACCCTGAGAGTCGTCAGCCAAGATCATCTGGTAATATAGATTATAGTACAGTATTTACATCAGCAAAACTAGTACTGACAAAGGGGACAGGGTCTTAGAAGGTCTACACTGCTTGCCTGGACCATTAAGGAAACCAGGGTCGGGTATATAAATCGGGGCTCGCGAAAGTCGACATTCTTTTCGGATGTTTATGAACTGAGCTCCAAGGCCAAATGATGGAAGACCATATGTTTTTATCCATAAACAGCCTAATATGTTCAACTTCTTTTTTTCAGTGTATAGTTCTTTGCGGGTAATCATCGGTTGGTTCAGCGTCCAGATGTCTCTACGAAATGTGGGGAATGAGTCTTATCCAAACTAGCTGATGCGCGACTGGAGCGACGGGGTCTATATGTGGAGAAAAGAGAAGGAGCTGCCAAATGATAATATGTTTGAGGAATCACAGGCCACACTAGAATCTTACTCAAACCTCCATGTTCTATGATTAATTTATTGCAGACTTACGGTCAGAAAGCGAGAACGCAAATAAACTCTTAATTCTGTTCTTTACTAGAGAATGATGCTTGTAGCATATCAGGCTTCCCACTCTTCATTCATTGCTAAGAAGATATCATTTGAGGTTGGGAAGCAGATGGAAGAAAGGGCATAACACCACCCAGCCTGCTTCATTGGGCTCATCGGACCTGGCAAAGGTTGATGATAATAACAAAAGACGCATTTTTCTGGAAGAAGGCGATGCGGCAGACAATCACAAATGCCTGGTGAGGCTAAAAAGAACGAAGAGAAACAGGGGGGCAGTGAAGGGGCACAACAGAAGAAAAGACAGACTCTTGAATTTTGAAAAGTTTGTTTTGGCTTTAGGCGAATCTCCCAGCGAATATCGTCACGGGCTTTTGTACTGTAGCTCAGATTCCATGCTCTGGTTTATCAGCTTTTGGGTCGTGGTGTTGTGTTAGTGGTGCATCATGATTCGAAAAGGGGAGGAGAGGCTGATCGAGCGTCCATCACTGATGTTGAACGAGTAGCCAGCACAATGTTTTAAGATTTCTCAAGATTGATTAGCTTTCCGTTATTCTGTTTGATTTAGCCCAAGTATTTCATTTGAATTTCTCAAATACTCCAATGTACATAGAGATGTACCAAAGAACGATGTGTTGCCATAGATATCACAGACACCTTAAGGCATCAAAAGATATCTGGGGCCGGATGATGTCAGCATTATTACATAATCTGATACATCAACCAATGATAACATCCAGCCTAACCGATCAAGGGCTTAGGGCTCAACTCAGTCACGCCCCACTTCCTTTTCGCACTTGAACGGCTTCTGGGCAGTGCTCTCTTCCTTTGACCATCCACCTCATCCGACAAAATGGTGAGTTCCCCAGTACCCCATATACCAACGCAAAAGACACCGAGACTAATCGAAATGTGACGAACAGGCGCCCGCAGCAACCGGAGGCAAGAAGCAAAAGAAGAAGTGGTCCAAGGGCAAGGGTACGCAATCACCACCATCCATGCGACCGTGACGATTTTCCGCCGAGTTTCCACAAGAAGCGCCAGAAATCGTTGGACGAGCTGGGAATATACAGGAGAGGAGAAGAACACCATTCGCTGACATATCTTTCGCCTTATAGTCAAGGACAAGGCCCAGCACGCCGTCGTTCTCGACAAGAACACTGCCGAGAAGCTCCAGAAGGATGTGCAGTCTTACCGCCTGATCACCGTCGCCACCCTTGTCGATCGTCTCAAGATCAACGGCAGCCTTGCCCGCCAGGCTCTGAACGACCTTGAGGCTAACGGCCAGATCAAGAAGGTCGTCGGTCACTCCAGCATGAGCATCTACAGTGCGTTCTACCCCACCATCCTATAAACTCGCGAACTCCGTCACTGATAACATTCCTCTTTAATAGCCCGTGCCGTCACCGCCGAGTAAACGTCTCGTCTCTCGTCTTTTCTCGCGGTTTTCTTTTCCTTGCTACGAATGATATCATTTACCATGGGAAGCCCGGCTGGGCATGATGCATAGTGGATTAACGTCTGACTCTTGAAGAGTGTGGAACATTCGCACTCCTGGTTTTCGTCAGGTAGTGCGAACTGAATCAAAAAATCTACAAAACTTCATGAAAAGGAAATACGTCATATTCGTAGACTGCCCTCGACCTCCACACCATTTGCATTATCAAAACTCGAACTGCCACGACAAAGAAGACAATAGTAGCCCTACGACTTATCTACCATCGCACTTCGCTTCGGTCGCTGCTTTTGCGCACTTTCACAAAGCGGCCACGCCTCTCCCTTATTATCACCACCCTCAACAACCTTTCCAGCCTCGAAATATTTCTTGTGATTCGTAAAGAATCCACACCACCTGTTCACAGCTCCCTCCACTTTCGCCCGAGCCGCACGTAACTCCCTCTCGCGTCGAATCTTTTTCTGCGCAGGCGTGAGAGCCTCAACCTCGACATCCTCAACGGGCATGAACATAGTCTCAACACCGCGCATGTTCGACGTAAGATCCTCCTTAAAGCAGCCTGTGACGAATGCGCGTGTTGCGTCCCGCCCGGCGAAGAAGTTGTAGCTCCCACCCGGTCCGTAGATCATGCGGTTTGCCGAGACGTCGAAGATGGTGCCGTTCACGGCCACGTAGAGGGGGAGGTTGATGTCGGTGCCGTTGTAGAGAGATAGTTGGCTGGGTGTCAGGGAAACTGGACCTTGCTTGATTTCAGGAATGCATGTTAGTTTCGCTTTGCTTGGTCCCGTGAGTGTGACTGCTGTATTGTAGGAGACTGTTGGGTCAACTTCCGGGAGATAGGGGATTTACATACCACCCATTGCTTCACCACTGGCCACCGCGTATACCATGGTCTGTATCCCCATAGTACGGACTCTGAGGATGTCATGTAATAGGATAGACCGGCTGAAGCAATAATTAGAGTCACAATCACGCGAATTATGTCTAGCAAGCTGATTCCGTGGTCCTCATCGTCGTTGGATTTATTTTTGAGACTCGGCTTCTCGTCGGGCCCATTGCTGGATCTCGCCGTGGCTGTCGGTCGTTGGCGGAGTTCTGACATTTCTCCCTGCTGTGAGTCGGTTGCGGAGTTGTAGGGTTAGAAGATGATGATTTGAATTGTTTCATTGGAGTTGGAGACTTGGCTGACACAATTGGGGGCACGCGGCCACTTTACCCAGCCGAGTGGATCAGACCACAAATTTATATTTACAACTCCAAGGGGACATGGATTTGGATATATTTCAAAACTTCCTTTTTTTTTTCCATCAAGCTGGATATATCGCTAAAGATACAAGGCCTTTGATTTCTTAATGACGCAGCTGACAGCTTGGTCTCGCTTTCATCACTTGCTTTCAGTTGCAGCAACCCGTTGCTGTTGTGCCCCCGATCGTTCTTCCCAGCTACGCGAGAATACCTCGTTCAGAGCATCTTGGAAAGTACGGCAATTCATGTCGATCAGACCCCGTTTGTCCTTCGCTTCCGGGTTGCGGATCACCGAGACTAGACAGAGGTACCTGTAAGATCAAGTCAGTATGTCGTATATAGAATTAGATGCATGATTGTTGAGACATACTTGTTCATCTCCATTAAGTGTATCATGGTCTGATCATGCAATACCACGTGGCTTTCAGCTTCCTGGATCTGGTCTCCTAATCGCTTGCGGACTGGGTGATCCCATGAGTACAATTCGGAAATATCGACAATCACATCGATATAATCAGAACACATCTCGTAGCAGGCCATGTCGACAGGCCGGGTATCAGAGGCGATATAAATTTTACTCAGCACATCGAAAAGATATGTCTTTTCAAACCCACAGTTGTTGGCGAGGGTGTTGATTAGGTTTTCCAGTGTGGATAAGTTAGGTATCAGCTTCTGAATCACTTTGCTGAAAGCCTCAAAGACAGAGTAATCGTAGATGGATGTGAGATAATAGTGCACTGGGGCATTCTCGTAGCCCGCATCACTGAGCTCGTCAGAGATGCGCTGCACAATGTCCTGGAATGTGTCGGTGCGGTACTCGTCGGACAACCCATCAACCTTGTGGATAAAAACTTCAATGTTGATACCGGGGTAGAATTGCTGGACGGTCAATATAGTCCGGTTGAGCCGTGCCACCGAGTCCAGGTAGTCATCTTGTGCGTCGATCACCCAGACCAGTGCGCCCAGGCTGCCGAAGATATCCTCCAGGTCAAAAGCGGACTCAAAATATTCGAGCTGGCCCGGGAAATCCCAGACTTGGAAGTCCATGAAAGAACTACAAGCCTTGAGTCAGCCAAATATACATTCAGGAATTACCTATCTGGGACTCACTGGATTGAGTCCTTTTGTATCCGGGTCGTGGACTCTAGAAAAAGAGTCTCATTTGGCGGCATCTTATGGAATACCACACTGGCGATGGAGGACTTTCCACTCCTGGACCACGGTTAATATCTCTATGATTCGAGAGCTGGTAGTAGAAACTTGCCGGCGGAGTCCCATGAGAAGTAGACGAGGTTTAACATCAGGGCCCTTGGTATTCGGCACAGAAGCCGATTTGGCCTGATTTGGCGCAGTCACTTGATTGTTTCCCTGTAAATTACCCAGGAGGCTTAGCTCTGCTTCAGTCTTATGAAAGGGATATCCATGTCGTCGCTTCCGAAAATTGAACTCACGTCCTATGAAGGGACCATGAGGTCGGCTCACACGGGCTACCGGTGAGTCGGGCATTTTCATCAGACAAAGGGGGCACGCATTTTGGGCAAATAAGTGAGGCAAAAGATGAGTTGAAGTTATCACGATGCATAATTCATGATCTAGGGGGCAGGGTGCAATAAATCAACCCATCACATGTCAGGGATGAAAGGGGCCATTGGTCAGTCAGCAAACCCAGCCAGGGTGAGGTTGCTTGGGAAAACAAGCAAAAGGTCTGAGGCTTAAGATGTAGATCCATAGATTCAGGATAGCACTATCTCGCAGGGGTCCATTGAGACAGCAACCATAGCAAACGCCCCCAAATTGGAAACCCCATGTTTCTTGTCTATTCCAGAAGCCAGCTGACTGCTCAGAAACATATCTGGCGCTTCTTCATCCACTGGGAAATAGAAAGAAAGACCCCGGGACCAAGCAGCTGTCTCACAATGGCCCGTGCATCGATGCAGCACGCAGTAACTAGCCGAGCTTCATTGAATGACCCAGCCGTGGTTCGAGGTAATATGAAAAGTGTGGTTCGTGGAATGTGCAATATGAAATAGAGATTTTCTTACCTCCATTGTACGGTTCGACATCTATATATGTACCGTTAGAATCTGGGGTATGTATTGAACTTGGCCTGGGTGTACTCACTACGCAATTTGGTTAGTAGTAGGCAGGGATAGACAGACCAATGCAAAATCACTGTTCCTCCGTTACCACAAAGAAGGATGGCAAAAAGAACTGGTTGAGCTCAATTTAACAGCAAAGGCCAGCTTGTTGGCATCTGCATGTGCTAATCTCGCCTAGGATGAAAGCTGCAAGTATTCCCCTTTTGGCTAGGATGGTAGTACAAAGTCGGATATCTGCAGTCAGACCTGTATCATCATCCCAAGGTTGAAAAAATTCAAACCACGGTGGAGTAGGGTTGGTTGAGGCGATCACTGAGTAACCGTGCCTTTGTGCTGTGTGAGGAGTGCGGGGATTGGAGTAGCTCGGAACTGCGAAACAAGGCGAAGTGCAATTGTTATCGTTGCTCAATGTGCAAAATAACGTGTGGAATCAGTTGATGAGACTCGTTTAAAAGTTGTAGGACGTTCTTTGATATAATAGACCGTTTGCCATGAGATTGGGGTTGAGAAGAGGACGGGGAAAGAGGAGAACAGAACCAAGGCGGAGCCGTTATCGTCGATCTCCTATCTTATCGATTGCAGTTGATCTGCCATAGACCGCCTTTCTATTCTGCCAGTACATGGCCCACTACACCCAACTTCTAACTATACACCTCTCACTCGGTTCAGAGTGACTGGTCCAGGGCCAGACAAAAGATGTGACGTGCTACTTTGAAGATGGGAATCTACTCTGAGAGTATGGGCTGACTATAATAATTTTTGATTTTATCAATGACCTCGAAAGTACAAGCTCAAACTGCGATCATCCGATGGCTATGTCCATGGACATGTTTAGTCTCATGTTTAGAGCCCAAGTAATCGCTAATTCGATGCTTCCCTTGCTCCTGTTTGATTTCTGCTTCTTCTTCCTCTTCCTCAACTTCAAATGCAGGCCAATCTTCCCAACCATCTTCCCACATCTTTGCTAATTTATCCGTCTTTTCCTCTCTGCTTGTCTTCTTGCTCTTCATCACCTTTTCCCATTTTTTCATATCCTGATCATCCAGAAGACACTCATCAAACAAAGCACTAATCTTAGCACTGTCAATACCCTCACCAATAAAGACCAGCTCCTGGCGACGATCACCCCAGGGCCCTTGGAAATCATTCTGGATGGAATCCCGCACGTCTTTGTCTTCTGGCCAAGCCTCGTCGGGAACTTCTGCAAACCAAGGTCCACCACATCCAACAGTAATCATACCGCCTGCTTGACTCCATTCTCCAAATTGCCAGGGTCTAGTTGCGAGCCAAAAGAAGCCCTTGGATCGGAGAACTGGACCAAAGGCCGGGTGGGCACGTTTGTTGCTCAGGATGACTTCTGGATCAGGCTGGTCAAAGTCTTCTATTGACTCGGAGTCGGAGTCTGTGTCCATTGCGTCCTCGTCTTCTTCCTCTTCCTCCTCGCCTTCTTCCTCTTCAACTTCATTGTTCTGGAGAATAATGAATTTGTCATGAAGAAGAGCAAAGATGCGTCGCGGGTGGAAGGGTCGACGAGCGGTATAGACGAAGTTGTTGATACCATATCTATGAGAATGAGCAAGATGAACATGACTCGAAAAATTGAGAAACTCACTCCAAGGTCTCTGGCTTCGGTGCCATGCGCTCACCGTTGCCCGTCGTCTGTATCGTCATCTCATGCAGACTTTGCAGCCACCCAGGACCAGAAGCCGCACGCACGAAATCGAATTTGTTCGTGTTGATGATTTCCCGCACATCAATCTGAGAGTAATTTGACTCAAGAATATTTGCAGCTGGGTTCAACAGCTTCAGCAACTGCGTGATCTTCTCGCGTGTTGCTTGGTCAACTGTCTCGACCTTGTTCAAAATCAGCACATCGGCAAACTCTATCTGATCCACCATGAGATCAGAGATGGTGCGTTCATCCTCGGGGACAATATCTTCTTTTCCATAGCGATCAGAAAGGAATTCTGCCGTGTCGAAATTGGATAGCAAGTTGAAGGCGTCGATAACAGTGACAGTAGTGTCCAACCGAGCCATGGTGTGCAAGCCACCTAAGTCCACGCTGTATCGGAAAATGTCAGCATCTCCACTACAAGAAGGTATGGCAGAGCAAAATACATTTCTCTAATAATCTTTTTGGTGTCAGCATCATCATTCGCGATTTGATCTTCAGCCTCCAGCATGGCAGAGCTAAACTCGGCTGTAAAAGTCTCAGCCACCTGCATAGGCTCGCTGATTCCCGTTGATTCAATGACGACATAGTCAATTTCATTTTGTCTGGTCAGACTTGCCAGCTCAGCTAACAAGTCACCCCGGAGGGTGCAGCAAATGCATCCGTTCTGAAGCTGAATGAGCTTTTCGGTGGTTTGGGAAACTCTGTGGTTTTTGATTAGGGTGGCATCGATGTTCAACCTGTTAGAAAAAAAACTTTAGAATGAGCTCGGGGTTTTCACTAGGTAATAGTACTGACTGGCTCATATCGTTGACAATAACGGCAATGCGCAACCCATGGTCAGGAGACTTGAGGATGTGTTTGAGGAGTGTGGTTTTGCCACTTCCCTGTACAAGCGTGTCAGTCACACACAGTGCAACCCATACATTTTGAGTCAATTCATACGAGGAAGCCTGAGAGTAAGGTGACGGGTATCTGCCGTGATTTAGGCTTTTGCTCAGTGGATGCCGGAACATGGTAGTCAACCGAGTCTCTTCCGGAATTGATGACCATAGTGAAGACTCCGGCGTCCTTGCTGAGGGTATGTGGAGCAAAGGGAGAGAGGAAAAGAGCTATCAAATTGACTTCATAGCACCTTGCAGGTACCTCTTTTTATCACTTCGGGGACACTGCCTCCAAGTTCCTCACTGTCTAACTCTATCAGTTGCATTTCTGATGCCGTACAAATGCTAGTACAGGGTCCCACAAGGTTGGAAGTATGCCAGTGGAGACTTGTCCTATCCAATGAAGTGTAGGGCTCTAAATGGCGATGATAAATGCTGTGTCTTAAGTGGCCAGCGTAGACGGTCCGCAAGGTACCTGGCTGGCGCCGTTGACTTTCACGGTCCTCATTTGACGAAATTAGGCTTGACTGATCAGTATTAGAGCGAATTTGATTGGGCCTTTATTGATTCTCTGTGTATTCCAGAGTTGGTGGTTTGGTCTAGCATACTTCCAAGGATGTCGCGGATGTAGGGCTTTCCTCAAAGGACCACCGTTGGATTATACAGATGAGCTTGGCTCTCCAAGTAATCCACATAGAGAATTTGCTCAGGCCAACAAATATACTTATATACTTATATTGTACACATCTCTCTCACTTTGGACGAAAGTTGAGCTTCAAAATCAGGCACAAAAACTGCGTTACATAAGCGATTTTGGGGCGCCCCGGGGCTCTGGATGGTCTCAACTCCCTGAGAGCGAGGTGCGAAACTCTTGTCAATAGATCTTAGAAGATGCTTGGAAATTACCACGTTCGCAGGTCATTCAGGCCGGTTGCTATGTATTCGACCCTGGCTCGGCTTCTTGAGAGTCTCTCCAGCATCGAAACCGGCGCTCGGCGTAATGAGCGGTCCGATCACAGATCCCCGATCCGATCGATATCAAGAAGTTATACGAGCTTAGCCTTGGAGTTAGAGCATTATAAAAGGGGTTATCCTGCGAGATCATAGAAAGGTGAAAAGAAAAGATATGTTCCGATCCATCTGAATACTAAAACGGCTCAATCCAACCAACTGCCACGCTTATGATATCATAATTGAGACAGCTCCAAACACCCTTCCTCCTTCTCCAATTCCAACACAATCCAAGCTCCCAACCACCCAAGATGGCCCTCGACTTAGGAAATTACACCAAACCCCTAGCCTACCTAGGCCTCTTCACCCTCGGAAAAACCGCCATATCCATAACCCGCCAAGCAACAACCTACCTCCTCCCCGGCACCCTTCGCAAACGCTACAACCCAACCCAATCAAACTGGGCCCTCGTCACCGGCGCAACAGACGGAATCGGCTTCGGCTTCGCCCAGGAACTCTGCACCAGAGGCTTCAATGTCATTCTGCACGGCCGCAGCGCTGAGAAACTAGACCGCCGCCGCGGCGAACTCCAGGCCCTGTTTCCCGCCGCACGCGTCGCTGTGATTGTACGTGATGCGCAATATCTGACCGCGGATATTGATGGCGTGGATGCGGAAGTGCGCGAGATTATTCGCGCGGCAGGTGCTGGGGGTAGCTTGACTGTGCTTATTAATAATGTGGGTGGGGAGACGAGGCCGTCGACGCTTCTGAAGGAGTATACGTTTGAGGATGTGCAGGCGACTATTGCGCGGAATGCGACGTTCACTATTCAGATTACGCGGGCTCTTGCGGCGCAGCTGGAAGAGAATGCGCCCGGTCTTGTGATGAATGTTTCGTCGGTTGCCGCGTTTGGTCTGCCGTATCTCAGTACTTATAGCTCGACCAAGGGCTTTGTGGATTCGTTTACGAAGTCGCTGCGTGCTGAGTTCATTTCCGAGGGGAAGGATATTGAGGTTATGGGGCTGCGGGTCGCAGAGGTGAAAACTGCTGGATATGATATCAAGAGTAGTTTGTTTGTTCCCGAGGCGAGAGTACTGGCCGGTGCAGCGTTAGATCGGGTTGGATGTGGGCAGGATATTGTATGGGCTTATTTCTGGCACTGGTTGCAAGGCTTGTCGTTTGATTATCTGCCTCGCTGGCTTTTGATCAAGTTTGCTGCGATGAAGCTAAAGGCACTCAGGGCGGATATAGAGGCCAAGGAGAAGAGCAGCTAGAGGTTGCTGCAGATTTGTTATAACTGTAATCTTGACAGTCGTCTAAACCTTGCCCATGGGCAAATGCGTTGTACAAACTGAATAGACAGAATTAATATCTGTGTTTATTATGGAGTAAAAACCACAGCATTACAGTCTATGGGAAGTCTAGAAACCAGCCGGTGACTTTTCCCGATCATCTGGGCCGTGAAGACCGGCACCGAGGCTTTCCATGCACTCGCTTTGCCAGTCCTTCGGTGTGAATTTATCCACAATCGCCTTGAAGGCGTCCAAGGTACAGAATGTCTCGTCGCCGGGCAGGTGGTTCTCGGCCTTGGCAGCGCAGCCGGGAATACGGACAGGTCGGTCATTGTAGCGGATACGAACATAGTGCTTCTGAAGTGATTCGCGAGCCCCCTCGGGGAAGGATCCCAGAGGTGTGCGCGCGGTCTCCGATGTGGTTGTCTGCTCCGGTGCGGACTTACCAAACAGCCGGGAGAGGACGCCGGGTTTCTTGGATGCGATGGAAGGGCTGGAGAATTCCTCGAGCATAGTGCCAGGATTGATAGCAGAGCGAGGAGCCTGCGAGAAGAGCTCAATTGCAATAGAAGATGTGAATGGAGGCCATGACTCGTTCTGGAATCCACCGACACTGGATAGGATTGCTGCGAGGGTGGTGTCGTGACAGCCGCTCATGGCGAACTTGATAGCCTTACCGATCTCCGCGTTGCCAGACCCAGATGCAGCAGTCTCGCTGCGCCATTTACCCTCCACAGCAGTGCTGACCATACGGTCAACAACATCGCCCATGAGAGCACCAATGCCCAGTTTACGGTACTCGCTGCTCTCACCGTAACCGGCAAACCACTCCTCGACCGCAATCCGGTCCACAACAGCACGACCTTTCTTATCGTAGAACTCGGATGGAAGCTTAGTGGCGGGACCATGAGCATCGGTTGCGTTGATGGTGTCCATGATTCCAGAGAGACGAGGGTGAGCATCAACAGCAACCTTAGGCGATTCTTCGGGCATGTACTTTGACCAAAGGCTGTTCAAGTATGCCATTTGTTCAGAATCGTTCCCTAAATATCAAACATGAGCGGTGACCTTCTCCTCGTATCTTGCTGATAATCGCTTACATCGTGTGGCCGCGCGATCGGCAAAATACCGTGCCAGCTGTCGGAACCGTCTACAGTTTCCCTCATTAGGGAACAATGTCTCCTCATTGACCTGACGGGCCACAATCACGGGCGGCGGGAAGTCAAGGGTGCGCGCGCTAGCTGGGTACATTCCCCAAAAGACCTGCTGGAGCGACTCCAACGCACGGGGAATCGGGGTGGCGCGCAGGTACATGTCTTCGGTATCAGCCTTGATCTGAGGCATAAAGCCGAGCTGGTCGACGTAAAGGTGACGCAGCCGTTGTCCGAGCGCGTATGTAGTTTCACGGCCCTTATCGGTGAGCTCGCCGTGCAAGCTTCAGATGAGATAAGTTAGCCTATCTCCACATATAGTTCAGAGCTCCGCACTAACTTACCACATCGCTTCAGCCGTTCCACCCGGTCCTGCGGTGATGACCGCCTGGTCATTACTCCCAAATGATTCCATCTTCCGGCGCCATTGGAACCCATTCCATTCCGAGAGGTCGTTGCTGCTGGACGCCATATGCACCATGCGTCTTGCGACGCCACAATATGGCCAGTCTAATGGAAGAAGTTTATCAATATATATTATCAACCGATGTCGGTATTGAGATTCTGACATACATGGACTCAAGCCTGTCTTTGGGAAGTGTTAGCGGAAACCGTCGGAGAAGCGGATTGTGGGATTGAGGAAGTCAATTGCGACATACATTTGAGAATCGCGATGAGACGGGTGTACGTTCACCTGAGATGAATTAGAAATGTCCTCGAGGGCAGCATTATACTTCAATCTCTCACCATGGCGGAGGAACTGTTTTGGTTAATCATGGCGTCAAGAATTGGGGTCCAGAACACTTACCACTTGCACCAACTGCAGCTTCAGTCCTGACGGATAGAGACGAGCGAGCTCATCCTGCGTGTAAGGCTCATGGGGGATGAGAGTAGTCATCTTGCAGACCGATCAAGCATACAAAGATATCCAGAAGTCTATAAAATAATGGAATTGAGTCAGGCAGTAGACGGACCCCATGGGGGCGGTGAGGGGACAGCCAGCTGTTGGGGTAGATACCGATAAGCTGCATTGTATACAGCATACAACCTCAGAGGTGGAGGAAATACTACATGTGCTAGCTAAGTATGTGTCAGACAAAATAAAATGTGGAGCTTTGTGATTTGATCTTCAACAGCCATGCTCAGAGATCTATGGAAAGAGTCTCAAGATTGCACCAAATGCTAGATATTTAATCTCCGCATCTCGGCAAGTTCGCCGAAGCATACATACAACATGACTCCTTACCTCGGACTAGTATTCTCCGAAGAAAATAAACGTTGCATATTGCTTCAATGCCAATATTTACAACATTATATTATATACAGTGTTTGAAAAATCTAGAACTCCTCATAGTCGCTCGTCTCCCACCCTTCCTCGCTCTCACTGGCACTCCAAGCAGACCGAGTAGGCTTTGTCGGAGCATCGCTAGCCTCGGTGACAGCTGCTGCCGCTGCCGCAGCGCTAGCAGTAGCCAGCTGCTTAGCCCACTTCTTGTTGTTTTTCGCCTTGCGCTCATTTTCTTGTTCTTGGCGCGTCTTCTTGGTGCGCTCGGTTTCCTCGAGCGCTGCCCGCTCGATGATGTCAACAAGCTTGTCTAGTGCTGGCGCATATGCATGTGCAAGAGAAAGATTCCCGACTTTGACCCGCATAAAGTCCATCGCTCCAGTGATGGGGCCGGAATAGGTAGTCCATCTTTTGTCGGAATGCAAGATCCGGATGTCGTCAGACAGCTGGGGATCTCTAGAGACCGTTGACTGGTCTTGAGGGTCGTCGAATGGAATATCGGCGTCTACAGGCTCCTTAACAGCCAAGTCCCGGTCAGACTGGGGTTTGTCTGCGCAACGACCTTCCGCAAAGGTCTGTTTCTGGTAGCGCTGGCTGAAATGGGTAAGGAGGATAGCGCGTGCTTCCATGCGACGGCCGACTTCAATTGCCTCGGCAGAGGTCGAGTGTCGCTTGGCTATAGCTGATCCAACCATGTCGTGTTGGAAGGTCGCCTCATGAATGAGCACAGTTGAGCCCTTTCCAATAATGGCAAATTTATCCGATGGCCTGCAGTCACCGGAATAGGAAAGTTTAAACCCATTGGGGAAGACAAGAGACACAGCTAGCGCGCCCTTGCAGTGCCGGACACGGCAAGTGAGTAGATCTTCAAGACCGGTGGCAGATTGGAGAAGAGGAGTCAAGGGAGAGGATGAGTCGGTGAAGGAAAGCTGACTGCGTTGACCATTGGGTAGTCGATGAGAAAATTGGGTGGTCAATTGAGAAGCGTGATCCGGGTGCGCAGCAAGCGTTAGAAGCTTGTCATATCCGAAGTCCTCAACCTGGGAATACTCTTCCAGCCAACGGAGCATTGCATCATCGGACGCAACAGTCAGCCGCTTCTCCTGGAGGATCTTTTCAATGTGGGTTTCAGGCGTCGCAGTCGAGCCAGATCCGTCCTTGTAGTTCGCCTCATACCAGGCCTTGATCACAGAGGCCGTGCCTAGATGGTGATCAGCGTGCAAATGGCTGATCCAGATCATTCGCAAGTTCTGGAACAATTCGCGAAGCTCTTCGGGCTCGAAAACTCGCTTCAGTTGACCGAGAGTGTTCTCGCCACAGTCAAGCAGGTAGTTGCCGTACCCAGGAACCTTCACCAATGTGGCAGAAACATTGCGGTATTTAGATGGGACAGAGGAACCAGTGCCCAGTGCAATAATCTCTGCATCTGCTCCGGGCCACTCTGTCCGTTGTGCTTGCAGCCTTTTTTGGAAAGCAGGCTTAGCCACGCGTTTGCTGATGACTTCCATCCGTTGCTGGACAGAACGTGGGACACGGTTCATTTGCTTTCCTGGGTTGAAGCGGGGCATCACCTCGTCCTTGTTGTAACGGAACTCAGGCTCCATGTCGATGATAAAACCGGGCTCAATAGGCTCGAGAGGAGTGCTCTGGCGGGCAGCGATTGCAGATTGAGAGCCGGCATTGGGAGCACCGGGTTGGGGAAGAGTTACGTTATCGTGGACAGGAATCGCATAGGTATCACCTCTCAAACTGGCGAGTCGGAGAGTGGAGCCAGCGGTGCTGGGAAACGCCAAGTAGTTTGGGCAGTGGTCTGTACTTGACACGGTGTGCTTGCAGTGGGACATGCTAGCGACAAACTCCAGGAATTTAGGGTGCTCGGCAACACCTGGTCCAAGGATCCAGATGAAGGCTTTTAACTCGGTCATAACTGCAGGTGAATTCCATTCAGGCCGGCTGATCAGGTCATCAACATACTCTGACGACGGCACTTCCATAACGGCAATGCCTTTTCCCACTCGCGTCTTTCCCAGGACCATGTCTGGGGTGACAGTTTTGCCATCTAATGATTGAACGGTCTCGCCTTTCGTCAGAGCTGCATACTTGGCACCCTTCTCAATGTTCAATTCTTGCGCCTTCTTCGGGTCAAACTTCCCGCGGATATCATGGCTCCGGATAATATAGCAAATTGACTCTTTAGAGGGGGTAGTTGGTGGAAGTTCCTCAACGGTCGCCCCTGGCCAGGGTTTTCGAACTAGCACCTTGATATCTGGAAGCGGTCCTTTGTCACCCGGCATTGGACCTTTATATGGTTCAAGGTCCTTCGTCTCGGGGTTGCGAATGAATATGGCCGCGGGCATTTGGACCTCAGCCAATAGGGTTTCATGGAGTGCATCCATCTTCCATGTTGAATTGAACATATCCTGTACAATAGACTGCGTCACCAATCGGTTTTTGGTACGCTGGTCCAAAATATCTTCGGACTGTTCAGATTCCTGGAACTCGTCCAGGCTCCGTTTACGTGGACTTTGTGACCGCGTAATCCGAGGGCTAGCTGATGCGTGAGGCTTGAGAGGCAAAGCCCAGACCTTAATGTTGGAATCCGACCATGAAGGCTTCTCGAAGGGGTCATCGGCGCTGATGGGCACTCGCTTGGCGGTTGTCTCCGAGCTGTATTCTTTCACGTACACTGGCATTCCCTTTCGGAATACAAACCGGCGGGCCGTGGCCAATGTGTGCGCAAGATTTGGAGCACCATGGATCGTCAGAAGTCCTCCCTGTTCGACGATCTCGCCGTCGTGTTCCACATAGGCCTTGCCGTGTCGTTGTGCGTTGGGTGGTGTGTTCTTGTTTTTTCCCTGAAATTTTCCCGTGGCCAATAATTCCTCCCTGCGAATAGCCCTCTGCCGTCTGTCCTCCTCAATCGCCGCATTTGAACTCGATAGAGTGTCAGCAAGAGTCAGAATTATTCCCACCAACCCGCCTGTGTTGGCCCATTGCGTTCGTCCAGTGATAAATAGATCGCTGAGAAGAGAAAGTTTAACACCACGTTCTATGCATGCACGTTGTAATCCCTCCGATAGTTGGCCGAAGAAGTATCGCTTGTCCGGGAAGTTGAGGCAGACGGCCGTGCCGGGGGTGTCGGCCGTTGGGGTCGTGATGACCTGGTAGAAGAACTTCATTGGATGAGCTCCCAAGGGTGGAGGAAAGGATTTGATTTCTAGTTTGGATGGTTCGCAGATTAAATAGTCGTCGGCCGGCTTTCGCTTGTTCTGCGGCGTGGCAGGGATAATGTATGCCTTTGGGTTGACCGCAGGTTGTCTAATTCGAAGTGGCGAGGGGTTCTCTTGGTATGCTCGTGGGCCAGTGTATAGGAATCCCGGAATCAGTCTTGAGTCATCAGAGTTCCTGAAGTTTGTTGAGTTACGGCTTCTGGCGCTGGCGTACGATCGAAGGCTCGAGAGCGAGATTGAGGCTCGAGAGTATGCGCTCCAGGCGACTGCGCGAGTAGCTGCGGATGACAGAGCACCGCGCAAACGTAATGAAGCCAACTTGGAGGGAGTACAAGAGAGCGAGTAGAAATCAACAATCGATTTGAGGAAAAAATCAGGCGTTGGGGGGAAATAATAACAGAATTGGTGGATCCCACGTTAACGAGAAAAAAAAAAGTTATCGGATTTTGCGCGTTCGCCTGGGACAGCGATGCCAAGAAGTACGGACTACCTCCTACAGCAATGTGTACACATCCTTTACAACCCAAGAAATAGAGGAATATTAAGCAAAAGCAAGATATATCGGCTTGACATAAGCTCGACCCATTTTGATGCTCGAGGATGTGCAGATTAAGAGTGTTGGTGGATTATGGCGAACGCGTGCATTGAACAAGACAGATCGAGAAACCATTCTATTTGGCTAAAAACTACATCCAGAACATAGGCTATGCAATGAATAAAACAACAAATAAAAAACAAACATTTGGCTGTAGATAATAAGGGTTGGACTTTCACTCCACAGATCCTTCATATACGCCAGTAGAATAATCTCCAAAATTCCACCGAAAAATTTCACCGTGGGAGATACACGATATAGCAAGAAAAAGACGCCTTGGAACTCCCCAGGACATCTGAAAGATAAAGACCAGTCACTCGCAAAATATGGCAGAGAGGTTCGTCGTAGGTGTATAGTCACGAGACTATGACAAGGAGGGAAGTAACGAAGAAAAAAGGAATCACATATACAAAGAAAATGAGGCCGAAGGGGCGGACGCTAATGGGGAATCACAGAAGGTGGGATGTGACAGCTGACACGCGCTCAAAAGCGGCATCGATGCTGTGGCAGAGGGCGTTAAACGTTCTTTGAGCCGATTCGCTGACTTCAGAGTTGTCGACGACGAGTTCAAACTGGGCAATCTTATCGGTTGAGACACCTTCGAAAGGCATATCCGCAGCAAGGGCGGGAGTATCAACAAAGAGAGCAAAGGCAGGATCAGACTCATCGAGATCGATATCAGGGTTGGCAACACCGATGTCAGAGTCACTTGATGAGTCAGTAGCAGGGTAGTCGAGAACAGGGGCCTCGGTCTTGGAGCTATCGGGAACGCTGCAGGACAAAGACTTTCCGGACAAAAGTTCGGCGTCGAGAGCCGGACCCTCAGGAACCTCCATGACAGCAAAAACAGGCGTATTGCCATAGTTCATGTCAATTCCTGAGTTCCAGCCAGCGTTGTTCATACCCATGCTGGAGGGGTCCAAACCCTGGTTGGGAACCATGACCATGTTGGGCTGGGGATTCTGCTGCATTTGGAACTCTTGGCCTCGATTGCTGTTGGTGTCTTTGGGCATAGTCTGCATGTTGGACTGAGGCGCAGCCTGTTGCGGTTGTTGCTGCTGTTGAGGTTGCTGTTGGGGCTGCTGCTGGGGTTGAGCGGGAAGAGTGTCACCCATGTCGTTGAGGAAGTTGGAGAAGTGAGGGGATCCCAGAAGCATGCGGGCCAGGTCATTCAAACGGGCATTTTCTTCGTAAAGAGCACGATTCTGGAGGCGAACCTCGTGAGCCTCGTTGGTTCTGGCTGCCACCTCGCTCTCAAGCTGACCAATGTATTCTTGATGGAAGAGTTAGCAAAAATCGATACATGTCAAAGTGTTCACAATCATACCCTTGCGTCGAGATCGGAAAGCGCGAGCGGAAACCTTGTTGCGCAACTGGCGGCGCTCTTTGCTGCTGAGTTTCTTGCCTTCCTCGCTAGCGAGAAGACGCTCATCTTCGTCCATGTCGGCTTCATCCTTACGGGCTTTGGCCATCTGCGGCATGCCGTTTGAGGGACTAGGGGGAGCCTTCACCATTGGCCATGGCATTTTGTCGCATCTGCTGGAGTAGACGGGAGATACGTTCCTCCACAACAGGGTCAGGGTTTCGTGGACCGCGTGTTTGAGGCATAGCACTGGGCACTTGCTCCGGGCGCTGCTGCATCTGATGGCGGACCATCTCACTTTGCTTCTGTTGCTGGGCCTTGGCCATCGCAGCCTGCTGCTGATGCATCCCAGGATACATACGACCCACTTGCGTAGACGGACCAGCCTGAGCCAGCTCATGGCCTCCGAGAGCGTTGGGATCGACGTATTGGCTTTTGTTCCCTGGGTTTGCTGGGTAGAAGTATGGCGAGGCATTCATATGATCTGGCTCAATCTCCATCTCCGATGGGTTGCGGACCGGTGCGGTGTTAAAATCGAATGATGCGTCCTCTCGCTTCATGTGATGACCAGCATACACCTCAGCGTTCACCGGAAATCCCTGACTGTTGTTGAAGCCTATCGGAACCTGATTGTAGGACATAGACAAAGCACCCGGAGGCAGACCAGTTTGCTGTCTGTGTTCATCATATTGGTGACTTGGGGCCTGGAAAGCGAGGGGAGACTGGCCACTTGAGGCAAAGCTGGCGCTGCGGGCGTCGTTGGCACTGAACTCGGTGCTTGCGACCGACGGTTGGCTGGCCATGGTGATCTTTGATCGGGAGAGGTCAGATGTGTAGGTGAGTTGGTCGAAGTTGATGAATGAGTCGAGATCCTGGTCGTAGTTGGCTGCAGGTTGCATCGGATGTTCTGCGAGAGTCGCCATGTTGATATGGGTGAAACCTGTCCCTCGACTCAATAGAGAATAGGTTAAAGATGGCGATTGGTTTAGGGTATACGTGGTATAAGTAATATAAGGGGAGATAATTGAGAAGAAAAAATCAATAAAGAGGGAAATGTAAAGATAATAATCCGAAAAACGAAGGTCTAATAGAATATGGATTTGGATCTAGATGGATAAGAGGGAAAGAGAACCAAGGGAACAGGGGAAGGAGACGAGTGTTCCGGAATAGCAACGGGGGCTTGCGCGTCCTTTCCTGACTCAGCGGGGTCGAGGAATGCACCCCCGCGATTGGCTGTATTACCACCCAATCGGGCTTGTTTACGGTACTGTATCAAGGGATACATTATGAATGTTTCAAGTTTTGATGTGCCAGATCTATAGTTATGTAAACATACAACGTACACCTATATCCATGGATGTACACATAGGTCAGATATACACTTGGTGCAAACTCTGTCAGTAAAAAGTATCGATAAATGACTTGGAATAGATTGTTCGCAGGGAACCCATCCCATACATGCATATTGACATTCACTACACACATGTTTAGCCGCCATTACAACTCTACTAACACGTCTTTTTCTCTGGAAGTGGGCCGGATCTCAGGGCAGCAACCACCTTATTTCATTGGCCATGGGGTTAAGAGTTAGGGCTCGGAGTTACGGCTCGGGTAAGGGTATTGTAATGAGATTGTACCTGGTTGTCCCTTTTTTGTGCATCTCCCTTTATGACGCAGGTGGCTGTGCAATTTCTCTGTTTATCAGAGATTGCCGCTTGGATAAAAGTTGCATTCCTGGTGACTCGGATCACCTGGAGATATGCGAGGATTATCAAAGTTGAACGGAGTACAGATCACTCGACTTGACATTTATAGAAGTTGAAATTTCGATAAATTAACCTCCCAGCCTTATTTAGACTAAGGGTAACTATCACTGCACTTAGCGGCCTCTTGGGGCTGAGACTATTTTGAGTGGCTCGGATAGAACATCAGATAGACCTCCATCTTTCTCTATACTCCGTACAACATACATTGTATAGCCCTTCCATCCAGTCCAAACGTTGTAAAAACCTTGTTGAGACTTCTGCCATCTACCCATACTTATGCGATATACCCATACGCTATGATCCAAGGTGGTTGCGACATGTGTATACCCACCACGGGTTTCATCACAACCAGGATGTACGTACGCCGGCGCCTCGCCGGGCCTTACACAGTCTACTCAGACAGCTTTCGTGGACCGGCAAACCACGGCGAGCTAGGCGAGTCGGTCAGTAGGTCCGGGAGGCCCGTTGTTCAACGCTCCCGTGCGAAATTTCGGATAAGCTTTTCTAGAATTGAAGCGGGTCGGCAACAAAGGATTCCAAACGTGAACCATCGTGGGCCGCTCACACTCGGTGGGCTTCTACTCACGTGACCAAACGAGCTACTCCGTATCAAGCTAGCTTATCCGACCCTGTTGCACGCTAACTTTTTCGCTATTCAAGTGGATTCAATCAATTCTTTTCATGATCACTGGTTACATACTGGCTGCGTCCTGTTCTAGATGGGTTGTGGCGCCCTAGAACGTTCTTTTCTTCCAAGAGGTCTCCCTCTTTGGATCGCCCCTGAGGCTTAATCGAATGATACACGGTACAGAGTACATATGCCTGACGTGGCAGGCATGGTGGAACAGTAAAATCACACCCGCGATTCTTCAACCAAAGAACTAGATTTTCCCTTGTCTCGACTCTGGGCAGCTGGTTTTTCTTCCAGCGATCACATAGGGCTGAGAAGTAAATCAAGTGATCTTATGCCGCGTTAAGTGAACGTACCACAATGCAAATTCGAGGCTGAGCTACTCCCTGCGCCTCGATCACTGTGGATGCCACCTCGGCACAGCAACTTACATACTTTGCTCTGTTTTTTCCACTCCTAAAATAGACCCTGGACTTCCTATAGTGCTTCACCGCTATCGATTGAGTCGACACACAACGTATAATACCCTGGTTTTGGGCCGAATGACCCTGGCCAAACTGTACTGAACCTCGACAATGGATCTAGAACACGACTCGATCCTCGCCCACTCTCCGGCTGATCAGCCCCTGTTTGCAACATACCTCTGATCTCATACAAGCTATGATATCTGCCTGAGTGGAACCGCATTGTCAAATTTATTCCTCGGATATCAGTCAGTTTAAGAGCGGCAGTCTACAATCTTGGAAATCCATACTTGGCCTTGGCTGAGGATGATTCTATCCAAGCCTCAAAATCTGTAGCAAAGATAACGCGCCCAACTGTAGTCGCCCCAGGTCTACGGAGTAATTGGTGGTATAATTGGCTATGTGTCAGCTGCTACTCCCATTTTTTTTTTTGGCTGAGTTTGGCACTTTAAGTAGCTCACTGAAGTGGTGTGATGCAGTGTTGTCTTCATATATATTTTTAGTTAAACGAACACGATATGCACGTAGTTCAAGAAACCTACACAAACAAACTTTACATAAGGCAAAATGAGACAACGTTGGAAGCTCCGGGATCATGAGTACTTCCGTTTTGTCCATACTCTTCTTCATATCATTGAGCGAATGATATACAACGTTGTTAGCAAGATCCGAGTATAACCTTCAACAGCCGATTTGGACGTTAAGCGTGGAATGTGGATGTCATTGCCTCAGGCACCAAAGATTCCTCTTCCGGACCCCGACGTCCCTGAGATCAAGCGACCTCCAACTTGATCACTTTTCATTTGATGACACAAAAGATGCAAAGTTTGATGGGGCAACTATAGAGAACAGTCGACTCTGCCAAGGAGTTGAGGGCTAGGGCTGCCTTTGCTGGTTATTTAAACATATCCGAACCGTTACTAAAACACCTGAGACATCTCGCATGAAATTTGCTTCTGAAAACCTTGGACCTTGCGAAAAAGATAATTTGTTATCAAAGAACTTCACCATAATCAAACAAGCCATGCCATCTACCCCGGCAATTCTGGCCACGTGCAAGCAGACACGCTTTCATCTGCTAGATGATAATCCTTCCAAGGAGGTACGGGTAGCAAAGCAGATGTTCCATATGATCACTAAAATTGAAATTTGAATCATTCACAGATTGATGTGGATGGACTGAACATCATGGTCACATCATCTGCACCTGATTCCACAGAAGATGCTTCAAAATCAAAGACGAAAGGAAAAGCAAAGGCTAAGGCTGCAGGGCAAGAGCTCATTTCAGATGCCCACCTCCGATTGAAGGCAGGCATTCACTATGGGCTACTAGGTCGTAACGGGACTGGGAAGTCAAGTGAGACACCCTAACAAGTGATATCTGGAAGGGCTCAGTATATTGATATTTCCAGCGCTCCTTCGGGCAATGGCTGAGAAGCTTATACCTGGCATACCGCATGCAACTCGCATTGCAATTCTGCAGCAAACAGACGATCAAGATGACAAAAGTTTTGGCGCAAACCTTAATCAGGACAAGACTGTGTTGGAATCCGTTCTCAGCAGTGATGAGACTAGAAACGAGACTGTTCGTAGAGCGAACCGTAAGTATGCCGACTACATCGGAAGTGAACTTGGTTGACCATTTCGTGACAAGTTCTATCGAAGAGTTTTGAGACCGAAGATCCCATGCAACCTGTGCGGGCGATTCGCAAAATCCGGCATCAGGATGCGGAAAAACATCTCTTCCTAACACATAAGAATGCAAGTCTGAAGAGCGGGGCACGAGGCCTCCAAGCGCGAAAAGACTTGAAAGCTGCCGAGGAAAAGCTCCAGGCCGCATCGGAAGTGTAAGTACATATCCATTTGCACTCGCGGCTGTATCTGACTCCTGCCAGGCTGGCCCAGAATGTAGACACCATCGACGCAGAGACAGTTCAGTCAGATACCCAAGATGCTGTTGAGTTATTACAAAATCTACAGTCCGAACTCGAAGATGTAAGTCCCTGTACAATGTCCACCCAAACATTTTACTAAAGTGGAACCAGATGAAACTTGCCGACATGGAGCAACAGGCGCGTCGCATTCTCCTTGGGCTCGGTTTCAAAGAAGACGGATTCACGAAGAAAGTATCCACTCTCTCAGGTGGCTGGCGTATGCGATGCATGCTAGCCGGTGTTCTGGTTCAAGACCCCGACATCATGATTCTCGATGAACCGACCAACTTCCTGGATCTTTTGGGAGTTGTGTGGTTGGAAAGCTACCTCAAACAGCTCCGCGAGACATCTGAGACAACCCTCGTCTTGGTCTCGCACGACAGGGATTTCATCAATGCTGTCTGCGAGGAGATTGTGATCCTTCGAGATCAGAAAATGACGTACTTCAAAGGAAACTTATCTGCATATGAGCAAGATTTCGAGGAACAGAAGCTCTACTTGGGACGCATGAAGGAGGCCCAGGAGCGGCAGATTGCTCACATGGAAGCTAGCATCCGGGAGAATATGAAAATCGGGAAAAAGACCAATGACGAAAACAAGCTGCGTCAAGCTAAGTCGCGGCAGAAGAAGGTTGATGATCGGATGGGTCTGCAGGTCAGCGCGACTGGGGGGCGGTTCAAGCTGAACCGTGACCTAGTCGGGTGGCACCTCCACAATCGGTCTGAGATTGATGTTCCGACAGATGAAAAGGGCGCAACGATGAGTTTGCCCAATGCAACGGAGTTGCGATTCCCTGGACCGCTGGTATCGCTCGAGGGGATCGCATTCCAGTACAAGAAGACCGATCGCATTATCCTGGACGACGTAAACTTGGTCATTCACCTGGGTGATCGCGTCGGGATCATGGGTCTCAATGGCTCAGGGAAAACAACTTTGCTCCGCGTATTGACGGGGCAGGTATCTCCTACCAAGGGGAAAGTGTCAACTCACTCCCGGTTGAAAGTGGGCTACTATAGTCAACACTCCGTGGAAGAGCTGCAAGAACGTGGCAGAGGGGAGCCTAGCCTCACTGCGCTGGGTTTGTTGACGATTGAAACCGAAGGATCCCTGAATGAGGGTGCTATCCGAGGTCTACTTGCTTCAATGGGATTGGCAGGTCGTACCGCATCTGATGTTCCTGTTGCCAAACTATCAGGTGGACAACTGGTAAGTGGAATACAAGATTCCAACGTGGTGCGTTCGAAACAAGCTAATCATCAATCTAGGTCCGCCTTGCATTGGCTCGGATCGTATGGAGCGCACCACAGCTTCTCATTCTTGATGAGATCACCACGCATTTGGACTTCCACACTGTCACTGCCTTAGCTACGGCTCTTTCTTCCTTCGATGGCGCCGTGCTTCTGATTTCTCACGACCGCTTTCTTGTCCGATCTGTGATCGAGGGCAAGCGAGACAGCGAGCACAAACTCGATGAAGACTTCGAAGGACTAGAGGAAGAAGAAGTCGAAGAAACGCCAAGACGCCGGTCGGTTTATGTGCTCAAGCAAGGCAAGATGAATGAACAGAAGAACGGGGTAGAGCAGTTCGAGCAGAGCCTTGTGAAACGGGTGCAGAAATTATTACCAGCTCTGTAGAGATTAGTTGATATATTCTGTCACCATTTGGTATTATGGTCAATGAACTCCAGTTTCGTGAAAAATACGAAGTAAGGGCTTAACGATGAGTCTGTTACATTTCCCAAGTGCCCAAATGCCCCAGGTGGGGTCAAGGGCGGGTGACTCAGCGCGGAGTCCGCCGCGATGTCCCACATGCGATAAGAGAGACCTTTCCCCTCATTGTTCCGCGGAGAACCCCCCCCCCCCCCCCCCCTGGCATATATTTGTACAATATGCCATATTCTATCCCTTGAACAATCTTTCTGATGGCTGGCCTATGCAAGCGGCTCTTGTCTTGTCCCAGGATTACCCAGTCTTGGGGCCGAACGGTGATACAGACCCGACTTCAGAGCACTTACTCTGCTTTAAGACCTGACTCCGCCGTCGCCACCTCCCCTGAGTTACCCCCTTCGCATCGATCGACGGAACCATCCAGACTGTCAACGCTCAAGTCTGCGAAGCCCTTCTCCGATTTCCTCACTGACACCTTCAATCGCCAACATGACTATCTTCGCATCAGTGTCACTGAGCGATGCAACCTTCGGTGCTTATACTGCATGCCCGAGGAGGGGATAGATCTCTCCCCTTCCGAGAAACTGCTGACATCGCCGGAGATTCTCTATCTATCTTCACTATTCATCTCGCAAGGTGTCACTAAGATTCGATTGACGGGCGGGGAACCAACGGTCCGTAAAGACATTGTGCAATTGATGCAGGACATTGGCAAGCTGCGATCAAAGGGGCTTCGAGAGCTGTGTATCACAACCAATGGGATCTCATTACATCGCAAATTGGACCAGATGGTAGAGGCTGGGTTAACGGGAGTCAATCTAAGCCTCGACACACTGGATCCGTTCCAGTTCCAGATCATGACAAGACGCAAAGGATTCGACGCTGTGATGAAAAGTATCGACCGTATCCTGGAAATGAACAAGCTCGGTGCGGGGATCAAGCTGAAGATTAATTGCGTGGTTATGAGAGGATTGAATGACCGAGAGATACTCTCGTTCGTGGAATTGGGCCGCGAGAAGCCGATCGAAGTGCGCTTCATTGAGTATATGCCTTTCGATGGTAACAAATGGAACCAGGGCAAGATGTTGCCGTACCAGGAGATGTTGGCTGTCATTCGCGAGAAGTATCCTTCATTTGAAAAAGTGGCAGATCACAAGAATGACACGAGTAAGACATACCGCGTTCCTGGCTTTGAAGGCCGTGTTGGCTTTATCACGAGCATGACACACAACTTCTGTGGTACCTGCAACCGATTGCGCATTACCAGCGACGGGAATCTCAAAGTCTGCCTGTTTGGTAACTCCGAGGTGTCTCTGCGGGATATCATTCGCAAGGAGAACGGCGGAAGCCCAATCAATGTGGAAGCAATGAACAATTTGCAGCTTTTGGAGACAGTCCAAACAGCAGCCCGTCTAAGCGATGAAGGTGGCTTGGTAAACCAGCGAGAGCGTGAGATTCTCGATATTATCGGTATGGCGGTTAAACGAAAGAAGGCGAAACATGCTGGCATGGCGCAATTGAAGGATATGAAAAACCGGCCTATGATCTTGATTGGTGGGTAGTTCAATCCTTTTTTTGTCCCGTCACGATTGGAAATGTCTTATGAATTATGTATTATCTCGAACGAACGTTCTTCGTTGAGGGTCTTTTGGAGATGGCAATGTTGATTTGATACCATGTACACACGCAATTCATGTATTGGATATTAAATATTGGACATTATTTCTTGAATTATCACGCTGATAGATGGACTAGATAATGTATCGAAACCATTGGGGCTGATGACTCGCCCTTGGTCAAATATACCCATGCACATGCTTTCTCGATTCCCTTCTGCTTCCCAGATGCGTTTTTCCCACAATGGACGCTCTCAACCAGAGACCAAAGGCTCCCGCCCTCGACCGTCTCCCTCTTTACCTACCACTTCAGATGTCGACCTTCCCCACCTCACACCTTCCAAAACCGTGCACATGACACAAATTACCGAAAAGCCGGAAACCAAGCGACTTGCCACAGCGGCCTGCACGGTATCCTTTTCGAACCCTCGACCCTGGGAAATTCTGCGCGAAGGCCAAGCTACACACAAAGGCGATGTCTTCAGCGTTGCCCGTATAGCAGGCATCATGGCGGCGAAGCGGACACCTGATATTGTGCCCCTTTGTCACCCCGGCATTGGTATCACCGGGGTTGAGGTCAGCGTGGATCTAATTGAGCCTGCGCAGGATAGGGATCATGGCGCCATGCATGTCGTGGCATCGGTGAGCTGCTTTGGCCGCACGGGGGTGGAGATGGAGGCTATGACGGCTACTATGGGGGCAGCTTTGACTATCTATGATATGCTCAAAGCTGTGGACAAAGGGATGGTGATTGGTTCAGTGCGATTGTTGGAGAAGAAGGGCGGGAAGAGTGGGCATTGGGTGCGGGAGGAATAGAAGCTTGGTATTATGTCAAGTCAAGTCTAACAATTGCTATGTGTATGCAATCTATGTAGATGTATATTTACATTCTCAAAGATGTGTGTGATATATGTAAACCAGTCTCCCTATACTACGTTCTGTATTGCCTGCGATATGACCCAAACCAACCTCAGCCCTATGGCCGCCGTTGGAGCGGGTCTAATTCCCTGAGACACACCGTGTTTTCATATTTTTTTTATATATTTTTTTTTCTTTGATTGCGATAAAAGTTCTTTCACAATCTTCAAGACAGCGGCGACTTAGTATTTGCTCGATTTATTTTTCTTCTGAGATTCCTCCAGACTGTTATGGTATGTGGTCATCTTGAAAACTCATCTCAAGAAAATTCCGAACCCACATCCCGAGTCTCTCAAAGCCGTTCAGCCGCTGAGAGATTTGCGTCTCCTCGATTGATTTTTTCTTTTGATCTCAAAACACATAAAATGAACTAAATCCTCGGTCCAATTGCCGCTCGAGGCTGTCGCGTCTAACCCTCACGAGTGTGGTTTGGAGAAAATCCTGCAACAAATCAAGTCATCATTACATCGATAACGCCCAACCCAGCACACAACACTACGGCTCATTACTGGGCCCCTGGTGTGTTTGATTCTCGGCAAAGCAGGGAAGATGCACGCCATATTGATCTGTATGCGTGCCTGGGCTGCTTGCCACTTTCAGAGTTGACTAACTGGACTTCATACAGGCCGCAAGTGGCAGCGGCAGATCGGGAAAATCGTATTGGCGGTGCTCCCGCCTCTGAACTTTTTGACGCTGCACTACTTCTATTTTATTGCGACTTGTATGATTACCAGCATCATTTTCTATTTGACATCGACGCCATGGCGCAGCGTTGCCTATGTGGACTCGATTTTCATGTGTGTTAGCGCTATGACCGGTGCTGGACTGAACACGGTAGGAACTGAACCCTATGTACCAATCAATGTGTTATTTCAAAACTTACGACCTGACAGATGGATCTATCGACCCTGAACAGCTTCCAACAAGCATTGTTGTTTTCGCTGCTGATCCTGGGCCATGCGATTCTCATCTCTCTCACTGTACTCTTAGTACGCAAGAGGGCATTTGAGGCAAAGTTCAAAAATGTCTCTGATGAGCGGGAAAGAGAGCGGTCTACCCGTCGCACTTCAGCAGCTGAAGTCGAGCTGCAAGTCGTGGACCGGCATCCCACCCAGGGAAGCACCGGGGCCGATATTTCGGGAGAAATCCCGGAAGGACAGGGCTGTAAAACACGCCCAAAAACTTCGGTGAGGGTTACGGAGACCCCGGGAGAGTCTTCATACCGGGATGTACAGGGATGGATTGATGACGACCAGATAACTGTCGGTGGCACACCCTCCCGTCTTCACCACCACCGAGTTTTTCCAATGGCCGGCATCGGGGCGAGGCCGGATCTCCATAATCATCCCCGGGACGCAATACCAACCGTACCTGTCTTCGCAGATAACTCTGTCTCTGGCTTCAAAGGCATCCTCCGCGGTACACAGAAGTACATGGCCTCCAAGGGACTGGTCTCCCGCAATTCCCAGTTCCACGATCTCACTGCGGCCGAGCGAGAGGAACTGGGTGGCGTGGAGTATAAGGCTGTCTCATTTTTGTCTGTGGTCGTGTTCCTTTATATCATCTTGTTTCTGCTCCTCGGCATGATCGGTGTCGGTGGTTGGCTGGAAGCCAATGATCCCGCCGTGACCCGTTCTAACGGTCTCTCGCCTTTCTGGACGGGCGCTTTCTTTGCTGTTTCTGCCTTTGTGAACAGCGGCATGTCGCTCCTCGACGCTAATATGACTGCCTTACAGTTGAGGTAGGTGGTCGATATAACAATATCTAGATAGTCCAGCTTGCTGACCTTTTTCTTAGGGCGTACCCACTTCTTACAATGGGATTGTTGATTCTTGCTGGAAACACTCTCTTTCCATGTTTCCTACGATTTATCATCTGGACTATGAGGAAAATGCTTCCTGATCGACCGAAATGGCAGTCATGGCGCATAACCCTTGATTTTATCCTGGAGCATCCCCGCAGGGTGAGTCAACTTGCAGTACCCTGATGATACGCAGAATAAAGACACTCATCATTGGATCAGGTTTATACAAATCTCTTCCCTGCTCGCCATACATGGTATCTACTTGGCACAATTATCATTCTGAATGGTATCGACTGGGCGGGTTTCGAGTTGCTGTCTATTGGAAACAAGGACATCGAAAGCCTTCCCACGAAGTATCGCGTGTTAGACGGGCTGTTCCAAGCCTTAGGTATGTCAATCAATATCCGCAAGGCCATGCTATTTGAATCAAGTTGACATATCATCTCGTCCACAGCGGTACGCGCTGGTGGATTCTACGTCGTCACAATTGCCGACCTTCATCAGGGACTCCTGGTCCTCTATGGTAAGCGACGCCCAATATCCGTACAATCGTAAAAGATAATCATGCTAACAGAAGCTTTAGTACTCATGATGGTAAGAACGCTCCGCCTCACATACCACCGAATCTAAACTAACAACCCACCCAGTACGTCTCTGCGTACCCAGTAACGCTCACAATGCGGTAAGTACAACATTCATATATGGCGAAAAAGAAGCGAAAATCTTACAACCACACAGAAACACAAATGTCTACGAAGAGCGCTCGCTAGGAATTTACGCACACGACGAAATTCCCGACTCCCCAGCAAACACAAGCCGCAGCAACGTAGCAATGGATCTCATCCGGCACCACCTCGGCCGTCCGGGCCCCTCTGAGACTTCGCGCGGCTACTTCGTCCATCAGCAGCTCCGTTCTCAGCTCAGTCATGATCTATGGTGGATTGCGTTGGCGGTATTCTTTATCGCCATCGCTGAATCGGACCACTATGACTCCCAGCCTGTCGCCTTCTCAACGTTCAATATTATCTTCGAGGTCGTATCTGCCTACGGCTGTGTCGGTGTCAGTCTTGGATTCCCCGGCAAGAACTACTCGTTCTGTGGCGCATGGCATACTATAAGCAAGTTGATTCTTGCTGCTGTTGCTTTGCGTGGTAGACATCGTGGTTTGCCAGTTGCTATTGATAAGGCCATCATGTTGCCCAGTGAGTCTTTAGCTTGGGCTGAGGAGGAGGATGCTGCTTTGCGAAGGGACAGATCTAGGGCTTGGGCTCAGGAGCGCGGGCCTGTTGGCTCGGTTTGAACAGTCATTTTGAGATACCCCTTAGCTCGTTGATTGGTTATTTCAGACTATATGGACTATAGAGTGTTGAATTACGAGACCCATGACGATATGAAGTTTGTTGAAGTAAATGATTCTTTTGTAGGAATAACTACCCGAAGTGTATCCTGGTAAACAAAGTAGACGTATGCAATAACCGTGGGAAGTAGATGGACATGGACATGGACATGGACAAGGAGATATACAAATTAGAAAAAAATTTAGAGGATCTACTCATCCTCCATCTCCATCTCATCTTCGTCTTCACTCTCCATCTCGATCTCCTCCTCGCTCTCCTCCTCACCCTCTTCCTCACTACCCTCATCACTGCCACCGAACTCGCCCATAGCCTCGTCATCATCACCGTTCTTCTTCGCCTCCATTCTCCGCTTCTCCTCCTCGCGACGGCCTTCTTCGAGGACAGCAGCACGCTCTTCGCGCAGCTGACGCTGCGTCTTGACGAACGCACCGATAGGAGTGGTCTCCCAATCGACATCCTTGAGGAAAGATTCAACATCAGATCGGTTTCGGGGAGCATACGTGACATTCAGACGGCGCTCCTCGATCCACCGGGAATTAGCCTCCACCTTCTGCACGAGCAGCAGAATCAACTGGTTGACCTTGGCGTTCTTGTTTCCACCGTTGCGGGCAGAGACCTGCTTCAACCAACGCTTGAGGGAGACAACGAGGGGGACTGACAGTTCTGGGAACGCGATGTGCTTGCACCACAGGACGAAGAACTCGGAGAGAAGCTCGGCGACCTGCTCGCCGATACCATCCTGGTAAGTGCGCGAGCGCAGGTAGGATTTCGGCGCGCGGATCGCTGTGTTGAAGTCCAGGGGCTTGAGTGTGCTGGACTTGGGGTGCTTGCGCATCTCCGCTGAGGTCAGGACCTCGAGGAGTGAAGATGCGAGCGGGATGTAGGTGCCTGTGGCGCGGGAGATGCGGAGCAGGGAGCGAGTCAATTGGAAGCGCAGAGGGAAGTAAGTGGCGGTTGGGATGAGGCGCATAGCACCCAGGGTGATTTGCACGACGGGATAGATAAGGGGACGCAGAGCGGACTGCTTGCCAACTTGAGCTTCGACGAGGCCATCGCAGTGCTGTGAAAGCACACGGGACCAGAAGTCCAGCGAGTGCACGTATTGCCAGTTGTAAATGGTCTTATAGGACTCCTTCGAGGTGTTGGTAATGCTCTTGCGCAGATGCATAGCCAGCTGACGAATAAAAGAGAATCCTGCTGTGTATGAAACGTTCTGATCAATGCCCCAGATCTCGGCCGCGGAGTTCTTCATCAAGTTCACGCCTGCAAGCGTGTGCACGGTTGTGTTGCGGCTACCCTTGACAACACCCTCGTAGGTGGCCTTGAGCACGGTCTCCTTGATACCTGCATCTCCTAGAACCATAAGACGACGCAGGATCAAGAAACCTGTGATACGGGTAGCGTCAGCCGTGGCGACATCGGCCCAAATTCCGACAACAATCTTGACGAGTGTCTTCAACACTTTGCGGAACTGAAGAAGATAAGGCAGCATGGGCTCGATTGACGCAAGTGTCAACTTAAGGGTCGATGCATCGGACAAGTTGATCAACAGTTGGTGAACGGAGGCAGTGTGCGATTTAATCAAAGGCGTAAGAGTCTTGAACTTCTTGGAGTCCAATGACACTCTGATCTTGCCTGAAGCGCTCTCCTTGACGGGGAGGTGATGGGCCAGAACCTTGGGAACAGTGTTAAGGGCCGTGACGAGGACCTGGTGGTACACATTCTTGTCGGAGATGGTATATTTTTGCTCGGGAGCATCGGGGTCATTGACATAGGCAGCCGCGCGGAAAGCAAGCACAGCCTGGCGCATGGCTCGGATCGAGTTTTGCTCCTCCATCAACTTCTGCCACTTCTTGACCATCGCGATGGTCAGAGTCTCATCCTCGGGCTCTTGCTCCTCCTCCTCTTCCTTCTTGGACTTTCTTTTCTTCTTCTTGGCGGGTTCCTCGTCTTCGGGTTCTTCACTTTCGCTGAGAGCGTCGACCTCTGAGAGATCGCCTTGATCGCCGAAATCAAGCAGCTCCGCATCGTTCTCCTTCAAATATTTATAGAACTCGGGGTCCTTATCCTTCAATGACTCCAACTGATCCTTGTGTTCGTCATAAGCATCAACGCTGTCTGCATCATCCTCGTCATTGTCGCCTTCAGTTGCCTCGGCTGTTCCCTCTGCCTTGTCTTCTGAGCGCTTGCGCTTGCCGATCTTGGGGGTGGTATCCTTCTTGCTGGCTTTCTTTCCCTTCTCTTCGGGGATTTCGAAGCCGCCAGCGAAGAAATCGTCGACATTCATTTCGGCGAAGGCATTCTGCTTCTTCGCTTCCTCTGGGTTCTCCGCGGCGGCGGCTTCGGCTTCGGCGCGTCGAGCAGCACTTTTTTCCTTGCGCTTGTCATTCAAGTGGTGTCTCTGCTTGATCTTGGCTTGTGCTTTGCGTCTCTCAATGACATCTTGAAGATGGTTCTTCTCGAATTTCTTTGTCGACTTCTTAGCTCCGGCCATTTTGAGATTACTATGCAGAAAATTGTCTGCACGTTGTAGCTTGGTCGGAAAAGGGCCCTTCAAAAAAAAATTTGGGGGAGAAAATCGGCGGGTCCGCCTTTCAGACCGCCTTCGGCCTTGGGCGATAACGTCCAATCTACAAAGCTACTTGCAACTCCATCCAACATAGACAACCCACGAGTGACGAATCTGACGATCATTGTACATAGCGATAATTTGCTCAACATGTACTCACAGCGCCCCCTTTCTTATGCGCCTACCCCTTATAGCTACACACCAAATCCCGCCCGATCAGCCACAATCAACCTTGATGAAGTATGCTTCGTGTCTCCGCATGAATAGTCAGATCGACTAATTTCAATGTTAGGAAGTTAAACTAGCATCTAGCTCAGCTGAACGTGACTTATACGAATCGCTAGCTGAAATTTACAGCATCATTGTTACTCTCGATGGACTTGAGAAGGCATATATCAAAGATGTGGTTACCGAGGCAGAATATACCGAGACATGCACACGGCTTCTGAAGCAATACAAGTCAAGTCTTGGAGATGAAACAGTATCGCGGGAGTTTGTGGATTTAGATACATTCAAACGGACGTGGGGTGTGAGTGTTCATTTCCACTTTACCCCGCAATGCATAGACACATCTAACATCGATGGCCAATACAGTTAGAATGCCCACGAGCCTCAGAAAGACTGCGTATTGGTCTCCCAGCGACAGTTGAGCAAGCTTCCCACGGTGCATCAAACCCTAGTATGGGTGCAACGACGACAGGACCCACTGGCGGTGCCTCTGGCAGTCTGATTCTGGCAGCAACCGAGAATTTTATCACTTTTCTTGATGCATTGAAACTCAACATGGTATCGAAGGATGCTTTGCACCCGCTCTTATCAGAGGTGATCCAGTCTGTGAACAAAGTGACCGATAGTGATTTTGAAGACCGCGGCAAGATCATTCAGTGGTTGATCGCATTAAACCAAATGCGAGCTACTGAGGAATTGAGTGAGGACCAAGCGCGTGAGCTAGCATTTGACATTGAACAGGCTTATCAGGGTTTTAAGGCGACACTGAATTGATTTGAGGAATCCTTTTCTTCATGCATCAGCCAGGCGTACATGTGGTGTAAATATTGCAACGATACCATTTTGTTTTCAGATATTGACGTTATCACTGATGTTTCATGAATAGATATACACATTCTGTCTTTCTATCGGTCTTTCTATTAGGTTTTTTTATTGGTCATTCCACAACATGCAATTATCTATAGAGATTTCGAATAAACATGAGCCTCTAGAAAAATTCCAGTACCTTTAGTTGACCAAGCCTAGCATGAATATTTTTCCGATCAACTCTGGTGACAACTCGTTCTTCGAGGCTGCTGATCTCCAAGTCAGTACCCCCGGATTTCTGCTCGGACTGTAGTATGAACTGACAGAACAGCTTTCAGGCGCCAATGATCTTCGTCGTCCGTTCAAAGCTGGCGATTGATTCTTTGGACGCTATTATTACACAGTCAGCTTAGTGTCAACCTAAAAACCGGTTGCAGGGGAGTGGAAGAGGAAGGGAAAGAGGGCACAAACCATGGACTATTACGCACAGCCTTGAAACTCTCGGCAAAATTGGGCCATTTCATCAAGGTCGACAATGCAGGAAGAAAAGACAGGATGCTCGGGTTTAGTGTGCGCTCTCAGGCTCGCTCTTTCCTTTCGTCCCAGCACCTTCCTAAACTGAATCTACTGGAATCCTCCTAGCGCATACCTACGTATGTAGGTGATGTTTACTTACAGTCTCTGTAGATAAAGCGAAAGCCCTTTGTACAGAGTTGCCAAGGACATCGACTTCGCCTATGGCTGATTGACTCCTGTCTGGGTCGAGACCGCTACAGAAAGAGTCAATCACTCAAAATGGAATCGGACTACATACCTAGGTGGTATGGGGTGGAAGCTTCCATGCTCGTCATACTAGCTATCTCGCATATCCTACATCACAATATCCTACGCTTTCTTTCTTTCTTTCTTCTCCCCTCATCTATTGGATGAACCGGCATACCACCTGCTCACTTTGACTATGAATTCTCCGAGGGCTCCCCCTTATCGATTTAACTTAACTTAAAAACCATACACTACCTGCCGACTGTGACTATGGATTTTCTGAGGGCTCGTGTAAAGTCCTACCTCGTGCACCCGCACAAGACAATCAGACCTTGTCCCGAAATCCTCTCTATGACTACGCTCGCCGGACTCCCCCCGGAACTATTATTGTCAATATCCGACTTCCTCCCACTTGTGGATTTGATTTGTTTCTCCCTTTGCAATCATCGACTTTTTCAGATATCTCTGAGACAAATAAAGCGGCTGCCTCCTCGTACAAAAAACAATAAGCTTTCGATCTTAAACCGTTTGGAACGAGATCTTCCGGAATACTTCGCTTGCGATGTTTGCAACATTCTTCATCGGTATGATGGATCTAAAAGTTTGGGCTCAGTGGGTTAGCCCATGAAAGAACTTGTCGACTCCCTTGTGTCCGGGAGGATAGGTGGTCTGCGTCTTGGTTAATTATGATATCCCATGCTTCATTGTTTCATTCACCAAACTATTTTTCTTTCCTCAAGCTTAAGCTTGCTATGAGGAGGGTTTACTATGGTCCAAAATCTGGGATTAGTACTGATTCTCTATCCTACACACAAGTTCGGCATTATCCTATGCAGCCAGTGCACCCAGACATACTATCGCTATTTTCAATAGAAGCACAGGCATGTCTTGAGCCCCTTGGTCTTCATCTCAGGATGCAGGACATATTGCTCGTCAGAGCACGAGATGATTTGATTTTTCGCTGGAGTAGATGGAAGTCGAATCCTCTCTACAGAGTTGTACCATGTATACACCACAATCTTCTGCGTTTGATATCCCCTATCATGGAGTTCTTACACGACGGAGAGGAGGCCTCTTTTGCCCATACTTGCCACAAGTATAATACAGATTCCCACATTGTAATTGGTGAATTTGACTCCAAGATAGCTGTCATCATGACAAGGTGGATTAATCTGGGCCCAGGCCTTACTAAACAGGACCCATTGTGGAATGCCCATCTAATTAGGCCTGCTTTTCTCCGTGAGAGACTTGACAGAGATCACCCAGAACAGTTTCTTACGGCTCAAAGTCCCCGCTTGTGCTTTGAAGAAACGGCACCTCAATCATTCGAAGAGTTACGGTCTCGAAACCTCTCCTATCTCAAAGACCAGCAATACAAAAATGGATTGCCTTTTATTGCGGGAGAACCGAACTTTTGGTACATTTCATACAAAGAGCCTTCCAAGAAAAAAAGAATTGAATTCCTACATTCCTTATTACGCCGTTCGGGCATATCTTGAGAAAACGGAATCATGTCGGAAAGGACAAGACGAAAATCGCCATTCTGTGACTCGCCTTGACCAAGCAACCGCCTAGGCTGGGCTTCCCTTGACGACTTAGGACACGTAATCTAATGAACATGAATATGCTATGGGCTAGGGTGAAGTCTGCAACGAGAGTTGATAGATTTAGATCAGGATAATAAACTTGATTGATTGGTCACAAATTCAACCTTCTCATATTGTCTTGGCGCGGTCTATGGGCAAAAAAGAAAGGGTCTGGTGATACTTGCCTTTTGCTGTCTCCTGAAATTGTATAACAAAACATGTATCAGCTCGGATATATCACTTTCGGCCAAGGGATATGAAATGTACGAATTCTCAGTTATATACATAGTTACATAGTTGACACTTCGAGACCGGTTGATGCCTGAAAATTTAGGCTATGAGAGACCCGCGGAACGACAGCGCCAGCCTTTCCTCTTTGGGAATATTTTCTTTTTCTCCGCCACTTTCTTCCGATTCACCCAGCTATCAGGCGATTTTGTTGTTTTACATATTCCCTTTAAGAAAAGCCTAGAGAAAATCCAATATTTATCATCATGATCAGTGCTACTGAAGAGCCACTCCACGGTTAGTTCACAATCAATTCCTCTGATACAGTCGGTCCACAAAAGATAATGGAACTGATAAGCAAAGTGCTTGATCTCCCCCAGCTCTACCAGAAGCCCTCTGGGACTGAACTCGTGAAAGCTTTGGCTCTACTGAGTCTGAAGCCCCGTACATTCGGCACAACCGCTGATGTTGTCAAGGGCCCTGCAGTCCAGCCTGCGGGGGTGACTCGTTATCTCACATCCATCATCGCCAGTCCACTGGCGTGGCTCGACACCGATGAACTCCGAGAAGCAATCTGGGATGCGGCCGCTGCACGACTAAGCGAGCGGTCTGGTCGAACGGGTAAGCAAGCCTTCATCAATCCAGCTGCATTGTGTTATCACGCTGACCGTGACTCATTTATCATCAGCAATGCCAGCAATGTCACGAATCTTCAACATCCCCACCTCGACCGGCGAAGAATACACACTGACCCTCCACGAACCATCACTCACGGCCGATAACCTCGGTATGAAGACTTGGGTGTCGTCATATCTTCTTTCACGCCGGCTTCACAAACTCGAACCTCCAGTAACACTTGTTCCCTCGGCGTCAGCTGACGCTTCTACATTCAAACCCCAGAAACCTTTGCGAGCGCTTGAACTCGGTGCTGGGACGGGTTTGGTCGGGCTCTCCTTTGCGGCTCTGCAGGGTGAGTCTGCTACCATCCACCTCACCGATTTGCCTGAGATCGTCCCGAATCTTGCCCACAATGCCGCCTTGAATGTCGAACTCCTCACCAGGACTGGGGCAACCGTAACCACCGGTTTGCTTGACTGGTCAGTCCCACCTTCGCCCCTTCCCACAGCGGAAGAGCGGTTTGATGTGATTCTCGCTGCCGATCCACTGTACTCGCCCAGCCATCCCAAATGGTTGGTGGATACCATTAAGCCATGGCTCAGCCGTGGGCTTGATGCGCGAGTCGTTGTGGAGATGCCGCTGCGAGATGCATATCTGCCGCAAGTTCAAGAGTTCCGGCAACGGATGGGTGAATTGGGTCTGGCTGTAGTTGAGGAGGGTGAAGAGATCGGCTATGATGACTGGGAGAGTGCAGACGGAGGCGCATTGGCCGTCAATTGTTGGTGGTCGATTTGGGGATGGAGCGAGAAGATATAGTGGCAGTCTTCCTGCCAGGTCATATTGGATTGCGACCGAACGAAATAACGAATAATAAACGATACATGGTAGATTAGATGGGATTCCTAGAGATTGGGTACTGAGCAATGCAAGCATATACATCAGACGCCGTCAGTAGATACACAAATAGTAAATCCATATTCTCTCAAGGCGAAGACAGATGCCTGATAGTGTATGAAACTTGAGAAGTAATTTCGCATTTTCGTTTTGTCTTGGATGAAATCAATCTGATGGAGCAAGATCGTTGGTCGACAGAACAGAGAAGAGTGACGCCCATCACGTGGCGATGACGTCGGTGTCCTTATTTTGCATTCAACGCTTCTGTTGTGTCGCGTTCTCAAGAAACCATGGATCCTGATCAAGAAAATGGCTTTTCCGTGGAGGACCTTTTTCTTCGCTTTTCCTTCATGAACCATAAGTACAAGCTTGCCCATATCCCAAGCAAAGCACCCTACCACGACCCAAGTCCAGATCAAAGCGCCACATGAATATAAGACTGGGAACTTGAAACTTTGATCTCCGAGGATTACGATACTCAGACAAAAAAACCAATTGATTTTTATCTCGACTTGATAGTACACCTCATTTTTCATACTACCGATCGAACTTCACTTCTGAGCGCCCAAACCCCACGAAACGTTCATTGCATACCTGATAGCGCAAATCCCACCAGATTTTCCAACAATGATCGGACTCCTAGCCCTCACATCCATTCCAACGGTGACGGGCGTAGCCCTCGCCTCCAGCGAGCAGCGCAAGGCAAACCAGCGCAAAGAAGATGCACGTCGTATGGTGAAGTTCAACATTGAAGTAGAATGCGACGGGGACACAGATGATGACCGCGAATTAAACGGGATGACCGTCGTTGTTAGAGATGAAAAGGTAAGCAATATCAACTCAAAACAATCCAAGAATCTAGCAGTCAAGAGAAATGTCCCCTTCTTGCAAAATGGGATTCAAGCCCAAATCGCAGGTTGGACTGACATTCCCCGTTGCAGGTTTATGTCGCCGATAAAAACCCTGCCAACCGCTCTCTGCCAGCTTTCACAGCCCTAGCCTTCTTTATCGAATACCCAGAGCCGGAGGAATTAAAATACCTCAAGCGCGAGCGCGGCCTCGGCCTCCCAACTTATGTCCAAGACAACCCGCCTCTATTGAACTGGATCTACGCGGATACAGAAACGTATGAGCTGCGATACGGTAATCGGTCACAGAGCGTGGAACAAGTGGTCGAGCCATGGGACTGGTGTAAGAATGAGAGAATCATCTTGCTCGAGGGGAGAAAGAATGCTTTTTATGCGGTTGAGGAAGAGGAGGGTGAATGGGCGCTTTATTATGATCGTGATGGCGACGAGCTTTCTCGTGTGCTTGACGAGCAGGACATGTTGGATTGTGCTTTTGTGCCAGTGACGCTGGTGAGGAAGATCGTTGAGGAGAAACCGCCCCCTCCTCCTGCTGCTGCTGCTGCTGCTCCGGCTGCTCCACAGGGGCAGAGTCAAGGCCAGAGGTAGGCAGCGAATGGGAACAGAAATCATGATTTATACGATGAAATTTAATGTGTCTATAATCTACAACGACCTGATGCGTTTATGAAATGATCATGATCGATTATGGGAATAGCCGCGATACCAATAGTATATTGTACAGAGGAAAACTTGCACATTTAATCATCCAGCCCAGCCCAGCTACCAGCATCACTGACGTTTCCATCAGTCGCCGCGACAGCCTTCCTGTTGCGGCTGGCAGCGATAGCACCCCTCCTGTTATTTTCCAGGCGACGCTCAAAGCCACTCTTGGTACTGATTCTCATACCACGAGCACCCTTTCCGTCTTCGTCCTTATCAGTCAATCTAGGAGCCTGGCGCGCCTTGACACCGTATTTCTTCATATCCTTCTTGCTATTCTTGCTCAGATTCGGCAGAGCATCTAGCAGCCATTTCTGAATGGATTTTTCGCCCTCTGTTCCGCGCAGCTTCTCGCTGACGTCGATGATATTGGCAATGCTCTTCACGTAGGGAATGTCTTCCTTGGTGTAGTAGGTGACAGCGATACCGCCCTCGCGACCTGCACGACCGGTTCGTCCCACGCGGTGGACATATACGGCAGCTGAGTTGGGGATATCGTAGTTGACCACGCCATTGATGCCGCGGAAATCGACACCACGGGCTAGTAGATCAGTTGTGACCAAGATCCAGATCTCGCCTTTGCGGAAATCGCGCATGATCTCGGACCGCTGGCCATCCGAGAGATCGGAATGAAGCACAGCAATACGTGAGGATCCACCTGCTTCAGCGGGGATATCATATTTGAGTTCGGAGTGCAGGGCCACTGCACGGGGAATGGTTTGTGTGAAAATGAGGAAGGGAGGGCGGAGACGGATATCCGATGCTGAGGCTGCAGCTGGGCGAAGAAGTTGGCGAAGTCCAAGCAGTTTACCCTGCTCTGTTGCTGCATACACGAGTTTGTGCTCGATATTGGGAATCGCGGAGTCTTTCAACCCTACGACCAGACGAAGCAATGCATGTGGCTCGCTTGGCTTTTGTCCGAGTTCTTCCACTCGCTCTTTGATGGTCGATTTGGTGAGATCCTCGATGTTGGACCCCATGGTGGCTGACCAAAGTCCGACACGCAAGTCAGGGTGTGAGCATGATTTCCAGATGTCGAGAGTCTGTTCCCGGAACAACGGATCCAGGAGGACATCAGCTTCGTCCATAACCAAACTCCGCACTAGGGGCAATGTTGCCATGGTAGTTGTTCGATTCGCAGAAAGAGCATTGACCAACATTAAAGGCGTAGTGACGAGGATGTCACTTTTGGTGACTGGAATGTTCGCTCCAGTCTTTTTTGGTTTGCTATCGACATCTTCATCTTCCGACCCAGATGATTCTTCGCTGTTTTCGTCGAGAACATTGGCACCACCATCATCAACAACGCGCATACCCTTCCTCATCAAAGTGATCTTCACGCCAGTTCCAGCGACTAGCTTGCGGCCCTCGTTAACAATCTGGCTTGCAAGTTCTTTGGTTGGCGCCACGACCACAGAGAAGATGCCGTGCTCGTCAGGATTTGAGTGATGGTGTCGAACAATTTTGTTAATCACGGGGATCAAAAATGACAGGGTTTTGCCGCTGCCAGTGGGGGCAACAACCAGAAGATCCGGCTCAGATGACTCTCCAAGGAGCAAAGGAAGCGTTCCAAGCTGAACCTCTGTAGGTACCGTGAACCCTTGGTCCGCAACGTTCTCTGCGAGCCGCGAGGAAATCTTGTATTTAGACCGAAGCTCCTTGAAGCTAAGCAAAGGCTCTGGGAACAAGCGTCTGGCACGCTTCTGCTCCTTTTACTAAGAACCGGCACCTCTTCTTTCTTAGCTTTCTTCTTTTTCTTCTTGGATTCCTTGGTAGACGTAGACTGTGCCTGGATTTCGTCTAATTCGCGCATGTCCGTGACCTTGATCTTGTGTGAGTTCAAGATCGTGCGACGCTGGACTTCGTCCATGGAATCGTCATCTGATGCAACATCCTGATCAGACATTTTCTCATCGTCCTTTTCAGGCGCAGCAGCGGTTTCCGTCACGCTGGCTGCAGGGCGCTTATTCGAACTGAAAAAATCGAGATCAGGGACATCTTCTTCATCCTGGTGGACGACAGCGCCTCTTTTTCTTTTTTTGCCATGCTTGGCGGACTCGAGCTGGTCGGCCTCCGCGGTTCGGAAGAGCTGCGGGTTGGCAGCTTTCCCGGTTGACGGCAGACGAGAGTCTGAAGCCGACGAGGCGGGCTTGAATTTGGTTGACCGTGTCAACAATTTAAACGCATCCATTCTTTTGGTTGTGGTTGGGTCGAAAATGTCGTTGATATTTCGAGAAGAAAAAAAAGTGGTCCGCCGACTTTCCTCCCGGGCCAATCAGCGTTGTGCATCGCATATCACCGCAGACGGGGACAAACAATATGACGATAATCTTCAAGGGCCGTATTTTTCATAAATGATAGAAATAGAAAATCAAGACCAAGATCTAAAGCCGAGAAGCCAGAATAGCGATGCAAAAGAGACAGGAGGACAGAGAAACGATAACCAATTGCTGAAGACTACATGTACGTACGTGCGACAAGTACTTTTGCTGAGTCGCTGTCAACAGCAGCCCATTCTACTTTTCCCTAAAATTAAAAAGCACGAAAAGCACGGGGAATGAATTGAAGTAACATAGTCTATCTCAGACAACAGTTTTAATTCCATCGTCTATCATACACGGCGCAGGAAGATTAACATAAGGAAAAAAAGGAAAGGACAATTCTCTTCTTATCCACATCCATTTAGTGCGCGTGGGCAGGCTCGCCACGGTAACCAATGAGGTTCATCCGACCAATGATCTCGCCAACAGTGAAGAAGCCAATGACCTCAGCGGCGGTGACACCGGCAAGGGCAAGCTGCTTGGGGCTGGCGTTGCGAACACGGGCGAGGAAGGTCGAGGGGGAAGCGACGTTCTTGAGGGCGGCGGGGTTGTTGATGAAGGGCTGGAAGTAGGACTGGACAGTGGCCATGTTGCTGTAAAGAAATGTTAGGTTGAGGGATGAAGGGTTGAATATGGAGTCGGACTTACGGAGGAGCCATGTTCTGGCCACGGAACACCAGTCTTCCGAGCTCAATGCCGACCTTGGAGTAGTAGACGGTGGGAGGGATCATGGCTAGATTGATTGATGATTAGCTGTGAACATTATGCAAATGCAGTTCGCGTGTTGAAGTCATCAAGGAGGTTGAGATTGGGTGCCACGACTCCAACCCGATCAATCGGTCGATCTTTGGCTTTCTCTTCTCAATGAGCACCCAATAGCTACCGCTCCTTTGTTCTCATCTCGAAATGGAAGTATCGAAAGTGTGCCTTACAATCGACGAAGGAGATGACCTTGCCGGCGGGTCCACCGATCTTGCGCAGGGCACCAGCGGCGTTCGAGATGGCGGGACCAGCGGAGGCAGAGACCTTGGACAGACCCTCAGAGGCCTTGGAAGCAGCAGAGGAAGCAGTCTCGCTAGCCTTGGAGGCAGCCTCCGAGGTGGACGAAGCGTGTCTGACGGCGGTTCTCCGGGTCAGGAACTGCGATTGCCGCAGGACGGCGCGGGTGACGGCGGGCATCTTGAATACTGCGGAGGAAATGAATGGGAAAATAAAAAGCAAGCGAAAGACACCCGAAGCAGTCGCTGATAAAAAGCAGTATGATCTAATGATCTAAAGTCTCGCGCAACGGCAGATGGAGATGAAGATTTGACGCTCGGGAACTTCAGGAATTGCCGGTCACGTGAGACCCTTTTTTCACGTCAGTCTACATTGTAAACAATAACATAACTACTTTCCTATAGGTATACATAGGTAAAGTAAATTCCAGGAAAAACATGAACTTAATATTGAATAAAGATCTCACCTGAAAATATCCATATCGAAGTGGATTGGACCCTTCGCATCTCTCTGCTACAGCATTGTACCGGCATCTTCCACTAGTGATCAGATCACTGGCTGGAACAACACCCCGGAGAGTACGGAGAAGGAAGGGTTGTATTACCTGTCAGTTGAACCAAATAAATAAGAATGTAATTCGGTTTTCTATAAGGCTTGCAACTTTGGTTGAAAATGAATATTGATGCCGAGGTTGTTATATGCTCAGAATATATATTGCACCACCCGTCTGACAAAGCACTTGGATTTATTTTCTACAAAAGATAAAAAAAAATAAATCAGAACAAAGTTGATGACAACTCTCAAGAAATCCACCTGAATAAAAGTGCTTTAAGGATAAGAGATATATGAGTTCGTATGATACAAAGAGATAATGATCAAGTTCCTGATACGGAGTAGAAGGAAAGCGACTTGTAATCCGAGTAAAAGCCAAGGAGTTGCTCGATAATTATAGAATGTTAACACTCCAAAAGCTTCTATAAATGTTCTTGTAATGGTTCCTATAGCTTGTACATTTTTTAGTATCATTATGATGTATTGAGACATGATTGTCTCCAAACCCTCTTACAGTCACGGGACTGTGAAACAGCGGCCACCAAGCACCAAGAGTCCAAAGTGATATACAACAATGGACAGGACACATTTGCCCCAGATCAGCTGAACCATCTTTGTTCCACATAACTACTGCACATCCATGCATAGCTAGTCAGATGACAGGAATTGTTGCACAGTTCCTCATTGTAACGACCAGCATCCTATGTGACAACTGCGATCATCGGAGTGAATTTGGTTGCTGGATCTTGATAGGCCTGTCAAACATAACCAGCGGGCAAGAATTGCTGAGAAGAGCATTGTCGCACATTTTACAAAAAAGTACATTGATATGTTAGATTTTGTGATTTTATGATTTTATACAGTTGTATGTAGGTCCATAAGTGCGCAGTGAAGCAATCCATGGATTGATGGGGATAAAGTGGTTTACACTGTTTGGCTCGGAAAAAGACGTTTCCTCCACTTGAAATCCGACCTCCGCCGGAGAATTGCCATTCTTGCTGACACAAGATGTTCTCTATACTGTGTTGTATACACCTGCATTTTTTTGAACGGGAACCCACCGAGATCTAATTGTCTGGTATGACCCAAAATCAGACAGCCTCTGGAAACTGGGAAAAGGCCATCATCGGGTCCTCTAAGAGCATAATAATATTAACCGATGGCCGATCTGAGAATTCGGCCCGAAACTGAAAGCGGGCTAAGGTTACCTGATTAAGCCGAAGAGAGCAATTGACCCCCGCGCGGTTAAATCGAGTGCCCCTCGACTCCACTTTGGGTTACTCCATGTATGGGGTTCCTGGAAGGGACAGGTCACGGAGATGGAGATCACCTGGACACAGAATTTTTCAGTTATTAAAGTGACTGTTCCCTCTTTGCAGTGATGCATCTGATTTCCATCTTCTTTTTTTCCTCCATATAATAATGGCTTCCGCAACCGTCACCAAGACCAACATCGGTGTGTACACCAACCCCAAACATGACCTCTGGATCGCCGACTCCACCCCGACAGTCGAGGACATCAATGCTGGCAAGGGTCTGAAGCCTGATGAGGTCACAATCGAGGTGCGCAGCACAGGTATCTGCGGCTCCGATGTACACTTCTGGCACGCTGGCTGCATTGGTCCCATGATTGTCACTGGCGATCATATCCTCGGCCACGAATCGGCCGGCCAGGTTCTCGCTGTCGGCCCGGATGTCACCCACCTCAAGGTTGGCGACCGCGTCGCCATTGAGCCCAACGTTATTTGCAACGCCTGCGAGCCCTGCTTGACCGGTCGCTACAACGGTTGCGAGAAGGTCGCTTTCCTTTCCACCCCACCTGTCGACGGCCTGCTCCGGCGCTACGTCAACCACCCGGCCGTCTGGTGCCACAAGATCGGTGATATGAGCTTTGAGGACGGTGCTATGTTGGAGCCCCTCAGTGTGAGCTTGGCGGCTATTGAGCGCAGTGGTCTGCGTCTCGGTGACCCGCTACTCATCACTGGTGCTGGTCCTATTGGTTTGATCAGCTTGCTCAGCGCACGCGCTGCAGGTGCCTGCCCTATTGTCATCACCGACATCGACGAGGGCCGTCTGGCCTTTGCGAAGAGCCTGGTCCCCGAAGTGCGCACCTACAAGGTGGAGATTGGCAAGTCGGCCGAAGAGTGTGCTGATGGCATCATCAATGCCCTGAATGATGGCAAGGGCTCTGGCCCTGACGCTCTGCGTCCCAAGCTGGCCCTAGAGTGCACCGGTGTTGAGAGCAGTGTCAACTCCGCCATCTGGAGTGTCAAGTTTGGTGGCAAGGTATTTGTCATCGGTGTCGGCAAGAACGAGATGACCATCCCCTTCATGCGTCTCAGCACCCAGGAGATCGACCTCCAGTACCAGTACCGCTACTGCAACACCTGGCCCCGGGCCATCCGCCTCGTCCAGAATGGTGTAATTGATCTCAGCAAGCTGGTTACTCACCGTTACTCCCTTGATAATGCTCTGAAGGCCTTTGAGACCGCCTCCAACCCTAAGACTGGTGCCATCAAGGTGCAGATCATGAGCTCGGAGGAGGATGTTCAGGCTGCCACTGCTGGCCAGAAGGTTTGAGCAAAGACAGTTAAAAAGATGAAAGGCGATATTTGAGATGATCAGCGGGTTTCTGGTTGGGATCACGGGTGGCCATTGGCGTTGACGATTTTCTTTTTATATCCATGATGAATGATGTCTAGCTAGACAATGCCCTCGGGCAGAATAGAAAGCCCAAAAAGTGGCTATTTCTCAATCCAGTCTTCAGTAAACATTAGAAATAGGCTTTAGAGATGTACAAAGTAATGTTTGGAGAGAGCAACAAAAAAATAGAACACAAACAAGCATGGCAGATGATAGCCTGGGTGAGGTTGTAAAACATGGACATTGAGTCCACGGGCGGAAACTTCATCCCTCACGTCATAATCGGGCCAAAGCCGGATATAACCCTAGAAAGAGACACGATGCCAAATGGAGGAAAACCCAGATCCTGCAATGTGAATCTGGAGCTACCCCATACATATCGATGTGTATCGTGAGCTTGGGATTGAGACCGGGAGTTTCCAATCACAGTCAAAGGGGCATATCCGATAAACCCCCGTTCCTCCGCACATCGCTGGCGATACAATGAAAGCCATTGCCCATGCAATGTTATGCAATGCTAGTGATGCATCATGCGGTCAACAATGCCTCTCTCTGTCTTTTGCATCCCCGTGATATACGCTGTATCACAATCCCCGCATCTCCTTCCCCTCAATTTGGATCTGGGCTGGTGCATCCTGGACTTATAAGGGTGGACTGGTCCCCTTGTAAATCTACCCAGAGCTCTAGTGTATCCTGCTGTGCTTCAACGGTCGCCCGGTTTCAGATATGAGAGGCACGTTGTTACTCCTAGCGCCCCTCGTGGCTGCGGCTGCTGTGGGACCAAGATCAGAGGTCGAGAGTTGTCCTGGATATACAGCTGCAAATGTCAAGCAGTTGGGCCAGACCTTGACTGCTGACCTTGATCTTGCTGGTGATTCTTGTAACACCTACGGTACAGATCTTCCAAATTTGAAGCTCCTTGTAGAGGCACAAACTGGTATGATACATAATTGCCCTACTCCCTCCCTAAGTATAGATGTATACTCACCGTTCTGCTAGAAAACCGCCTCCATGTCATAATTTACGATGCCAAAGAAGAGGTCTATCAAGTCCCAGAGTCAGTCCTCCCCCGACCTGAGAGTGGAAGAGGCCACCAAAAGGAGCCCGCCCTCCGTTTTGACTTCGAGGAGAATCCTTTCTCATTCCGAGTACTGCGCGGAGAAGAAGTACTCTTCGACACCTCTGATACCAACATTATCTTCCAATCCCAATACCTAAAGTTGCGCACTTGGCTCCCCAATGATCCAAATTTGTATGGTCTGGGCGAACATACCGATTCGCTGCGTTTGCCTACGACGAACTACACACGCACCATTTGGAACCGCGATTCTTATGCCATCCCCTCAAAGTCGAACCTCTACGGTGATCATCCAATTTATATTGATCATCGTGGAGAAAAGGGCGCGCACGGCGTCTTCTTCTTGAACTCGAATGGAATGGATATCAAAATTGACAAGACTGACGATGGCAAGCAGTATCTCGAGTACAACACTCTCGGTGGAGTCCTGGACTTCTACTTCATGGCCGGTCCAACACCAAAGGAAGTTAGCGAGCAATATTCACAAGTCGTTGGCCTTCCTGCTATGCAAAGCTACTGGGCATTTGGGGTATGGTTCTTCCACCCTGGAATTCTTGACTAGAATATTTACTGACATTCTTCTAGTATCACAACTGCCGCTATGGCTACCAGGATGTCTTTGATGTCGCCGAAGTGGTTTACAACTACAGCCGTGCTGGCATCCCCCTAGAGACTATGTGGACTGACATTGACTACATGAGCGGCCGACGAGTGTTCACTCTGGATGATGAACGGTTCCCTGTAGATAAGATGCGGGAGTTGGTTTCGTATCTTCACAAGCACGATCAGCATTACATTGTGATGGTCGACCCGGCCGTTAGTAACTCTGGTAAATATTATCCAGGCTTTGTCACCTTCGAGCTCAGACTGACAGTTGTTTTCAATGACCAGACAATGGTGCCTATAACCGAGGCTTTGATCAGGGCGTGTTCTTGTACCGTGACAATGAACAAAATGACATCTACCAGGGTAAGTCTGCCAGAAACAGCCTGATCCCTACTGCAACTAACATGGTATCCTCGTATCTCTAGGCGCGGTCTGGCCCGGTGTAACTGTCTACCCGGACTGGTTTCACCCAGATACACAGCGGTACTGGAACTCAGAGTTCAGGCGGTTCTTCAGCGCAAGAGACGGGGTTGATATCGATGGTCTATGGATCGATATGAACGAAGCTGCCAATTTCTGCCCCTATCCCTGCGATAACCCGGCAGAGTATGCTGAGCAGAATAACCTGCCCCCGACTCCTCCACCAGTCCGATCGCCTCCCCGCCATATCCCCGGTTTCCCAGCGAACTTCCAGCCTGGGTCTTCTTTGCCAAAGGGCTCTTCACACCATACCAAGAGAGGCGAGGTCGTGGCTGAGACAAGTAGTGTCCTTGAGAAGCGGAAGCATGGCCGAAAGGGAAAGAAGATCGGTCTGCCTGACCGGGACCTCATCAACCCGCCGTACCAGATTGCGAACGAGGCTGGCTCGATCAGTAATAAAAGTATTGATACTGACATCATTCATGCTGGCGAGGGTTACGCCGAGTATGACACGCACAATCTTTATGGCACCAGTACGTTCCCGGGCTTCTTTATCTCTATCTTTTTAACCAAACCCTAGTGATGAGCTCGGCATCCCGTGAGGCAATGCTGAAGCGCCGACCCAATGTGCGACCTCTGGTTATCACGCGTAGTACTTTCGCCGGAGCAGGCACCGAGGTCGGCCACTGGTAAGATCATCCTACCCCAGTTGATCTGCCCATACTGATTCGTTCTACCATAGGCTCGGCGACAATTTCAGTGACTGGGAGAAATACCGCATCTCAATCGCCCAGATGCTGGCGTTCGCATCATTCTTCCAAGTCCCAATGGTCGGCAGCGACGTCTGCGGCTTCGCCGGAAATACGACCGAAGAGCTGTGCGCGCGCTGGGCAATGCTCGGTGGCTTCTACCCGTTCTACCGGAATCATAACGAGATCGGTGGCATCCCGCAGGAATTCTACCGTTGGCCGACCGTGACGGAGGCTGCGAAGAAGATTATCGATATCCGATACCGTCTTCTCGATTACCTCTATACTTCCTTCCATCGCCAGACGTTGACGGGGACCCCGTTCCTCCAGCCGCTGTTCTATGTCTATCCGCAGGATAGCAAGACCTTTGGCAATGAGCTGCAGTTCTTCTACGGTGAATCGATTCTTGTTTCGCCCGTCTCCGAGGAGGGTGCTACTTCCGTGGACGCGTATTTCCCGAACGATCTGTTCTACGATTGGTTCACTGGTGCAGCTGTACAGGGGGATGGGTCTGTGAAGACGATCAGTGATCTCGCTATTACGGATATTCCGATCCATATCCGTGGTGGGAGGATCATCCCCCTCCGAACGGAGAGTGCCAAGACGACGACAGATCTGCGCAAGCGTGGCTTTGAGATTCTCATTGCGCCTGGGGCTGATGGGTCTGCAGAGGGTGAGCTGTATCTTGATGATGGCGAGTCCCTTCGACCGCAAGAGGCGGCAGAGATTCAATTTAAGTTCCGGGACGGCAAGCTTAAGATCCTGGGCCGATTTGGGTACCATCCCAATGTGGTGATTGAGGCTGTTACGCTGCTTGGGCAGAAGCACAAGCCTCGGGATGTTGCTTATGATGCTCGGCGCCAGACTGTCACGAAGAAGGTCCAGATTGAGTTGACCGGACCTGCCCAGGTGAATGTGAGTTGAATAGCTGAATAGCTAGGATGTGGTCACATTCGGAACCTTGGAAGGTTGGTTGGGTTCGAGGGCTTTTTTTAGATTTGCCCTACGGAGGGAACCATGGATCCAGGGTTGGAGGATTGGGGAATACCACGTTTTAGCAAAGAGAGTTCCATGTGAATGCCACATGCTCCCCCGCTCTTTTGGTTGGCAATTGAAATTAATCTACTCCATACCAAGCGACTATTTTTGCTCGGAGAGTGAATTACAATGGTCACATTGATTGGTAGACCGGGGCTGGTTCCTGCATCTTAGCCCCACCATGCAGTCGAGTTGACAATCCTGGTATAAAAATGTACATGCATGTACTCCATATGTATGCACATTGTGTATAAAAATTAACGTTTCAAGGCAACCCAGTAAGAAAAATGACTCCTTACCTTGGGTCTTGCAGGAGGATGTGAGGGATCACGAGGAGAAACACCGCCTTGAACCCTTGAGGTCAGAGTCAGATCTGATGAAATTTCTTTTCTTATAATAATAGCTTCGTAAGCACAACTGCTAAGACTGATACGGAGTCTTCCGTAGAGAGAGAGAGAGAGAGAGAGAGTTCTAATTTACACTATTCAGACACTAGCGCACTATTCTATATTGTGAAAGGAAGAAAAAAGTCTCAGTGAGCGGACCTCGGGCGCTAACTCAGGCACAGGCCGCTAGTTCCTGAGTCATCTGATAGAAAACTCGTGAGGTTCGTATTCAACATTGTTCGGCTATTCTTAGTCGCTTGAGACATTTGGGCAATTAGATGCGAGGTCTCAGGTGTGTACCGAGAATAGAAAATGCACAAGTCTACTACGGAGTACCTAGGTACCGTCATGGGGACCACGGGCCTCAATAGGGTGGTCCAGTGGCTTCTGATATTAACAGTCTTGTAGATTGTATGTTTTCGTATAGCCAAGTCTGCTTACCCACGTAGAATGGAAGCCAAGAAGAATTCCAATCCGGAAATTTGTTGTATTCCATAAGGCAACAATCACTTGGCGAGATACTTCGCTTAAAACGGTTCCTGGGGTTCACTTATGAGCTAACGAAGTTTGATGAATTAAATTTGATGGACCCTTTATTAACGTAATGACAATATGATTACAAAGTACCTGTTGTAAGGACTCCATACTTCGTTCACTCTGTAACATCTGATCGGCGATCTGTCGATCACGCTTTACGGGAACAGATGCCAGTACAACATCCATGGATATCCATGACATTGACCTTCTACGTTCGCATTTCGGATGCTGTAGTTAGTACGGACTGCTACGTACATGAATATCGCATGCAGATATTGGCAACAATACCAAATCTCCAGGTATAGTCAATACAGCCTCACAATACACTATCTTGTCTCACAAGCTTTGCCTTTTCTTTTCCCCAGTAGCTCATGGGGCCTAAAAGGGGGGGCAGGTTCCACTTGACCTCACTCTTTTGTCTCAGCGTCTCCGGCCTCGCCACCCGAGGTCCAATCATTGACTCTCTAGCGTATCGGTCAATCCCGCCTCCTTTTTTTTAATATTTTATCGTGTGGCAGTGTATGCTGTATGTATTGTATATCATTGGTATTCTGGGCAACGGAGTAGAAACGTACCATTGTGGAGAGAGAGAGAGAGAGAGCAATAGATAAAGTGGTCCATCCCAGTCGTTCCTTCTACTGATCCACTCGTTTCCACTTTTCTCTCAGTGCTCCGTATATATTTAATACTTGCTATCCCCGACATTCGTTTTCTTGTTTGTTCACATTCACTTGACGCGTATCATATCTCTCTCACTATGCCGTCTTTCATGAAGCTTGCCGCTGCGGCTCTTGCCGTGGCTGCCCCTCTTGTCTCTGCTCAGACTTACTCCGACTGCAACCCCATGGAGCAGACATGTCCTGCGAACCCTGGTTCTACAGAGTCCAATCTGAACTTTGATTTCACCAAGAGCAGCGCCCTCGATCAATTTAAGATCACTGGTGGTCAAGTGCCCACCGGCTCTGATGGTGCCGTCTTCACTATCAACAAGGAGGGCGATGCTCCTACTTTGACCAGCAAGTTTTACTTCTTCTATGGCGAAGTTTCCATTGAGATGAAGACATCTCATGGTACCGGCATTGTCAGCTCTGCCTTCCTGCAGTCTGATGATAAGGATGAAATCGACTGGGTATGTTATATTCCAAACTCCAACGTCGTTTGTGCCGAACTATAGAATAATTACTGACTTCATTACAGGAAGCTTTGGGTTCCAAGACCGATACCATTGAGACGAACTACTTTGGAAAGGGTGATACCACTACCTATGACCGTGAGACTTGGCCTCCGGTCACCACTCCTCATGATGTCTTCCACACCTACACCATCAAATGGACCAAGGAGTCCGTTATTTGGCTCATTGATGGTGCCGAAGTCCGTACAGTCAACTACCAGGATGCCCAAGGTGGCACCCGCTTCCCCCAGACCCCCATGAACATTCGTGTCGGTATCTGGGCTGGTGGCGCTCCTACCAACGCCCCGGGCACCATCGAATGGGCTGGCGGTTTGACCGACTACTCCAAGGGCCCCTACTCCATGTACATCAAGAACATCAATGTCATTAACTACAACCCCGCTGAGTCTTACACCTGGACCGACAAGTCTGGCTCTTCCGACAGCATCAAGTTCACTGGCTCCGACGCCATCAAGACGCGCAGCACCACAACCAAGGAGGCTGCCACCACTTCAGAGGAGGCCTCTTCTTCCACCACTGAGTCTCCTTCCACTACCACAGAATCTCCTTCTACCACCACCGAGAGCTCCTCTGCTGTTTCCACTACTCTGGCTACTAAGACCTCGAGCTCCTCGCCTGCCGAGTCCACCGCCGCCTCCAGCTCCAGCGCTGCCGGTTCCTCCAGCGCCAGTGCTTCTGCGCCCCCTAGCGGCCCCAGTGGCTCTGGATCTGAGTCTGGCTCCAACACCGAGGCTGGCTCCAGCACCAAGCCCGCTTCCAGCTCCACCCCCTCCTCGGGTTCTGGCTCGTCTTCCAGCGCTAGCGCAAGCGCCAGCCCTACCTTCAATGCAGCTTCCTCTCTCGCTACAACCTACCTGGCACCTATGTCCCTTCTAGGTCTGGTGACTGCTATGCTCCAGCTTTAGATTTCCTTTCGAGCGCTTTGATTTATTTTTTGACGCAGCATTACTGGAAACGCGCCTCGGATAGAGGGTACTGGGCTGGACCGGGTATGGTAATGGTTTGGTGGATGCGACTGCTTTTTTTTTTTCCCGATGTATCATCTTTCTTTTTCTGTCCCTTTTGCTCAAAATGCCTGCAACATACTTTTTTTGGGGAAGTTGCCTGGATGTGTCTCTGGGCAATATCTGGTAACACAGGCGATACTTTTGGGCGGACATGTATCTATCAGCGTCATACCTCTGCCAACGAGCAGACATGAATAATAATACTCAATGAACTCTTTAATTATCTCTTGAAGCCTAGGTCTACACCTATTCATTCAGTTCTCCTGTTCCAAAGCTAGCCATTGGGTTCCTGTATACCGGTCTATCCCATACTCTAATTTACATGGACAAATTCGTATCGCATTCACCTGTGTCATATGCACTCGTCTTTGTCTTTGTCTTCTCACTCTTGACTGTAACGGACATTATACATATGCATCTCGGCAGTTTGCACCATGAATTGAACAAGCCGCGCCATCGGCCAGTCCGAACAAGAGCGTCAAGGCATCTCCATCAGACACATCGAGACTTACAATTTAGGCATGAACCATGGGTTGCAGACATTTGATTACTTGATTGCAACTGAATTTCCTGGTTTAGTCTGGATTGGCTGTGGATGCTTTATTGATTAGGAAGGCAGTCAATCGTCTGTAGTGGGATTGGTTGATTGCGACAAGTTGTTCAAACGAACCGTGGATGAAGCCTGGTTTGGTGGATATCGACTTCGCTTACGGGCTTGCTGCATTGACATGTAGGTAGAAATGTGTGCATTTTACAAATGATTACCTAGGTACTTGGTATTGTGGAATTGAATGGAAGCGATATCAAGAAAAGTAATGGTATTGAAAGAGTAGTAACTCGTGGCTCGTTATGCATGCAACTCATCTCGTGTTCTTCCGCATTGAAACGCCCAAAACCCATGCTAATGCCCCCTCCAAACATCCATGAAACGATAAAAAATTCTGACTGTAACGATGGTAACACCCCTTGTAATAAAAAAAATAAGAAAAATCTCCCAATTCGAACGTTCAATCGCAATCAACTTCGACAGATCCTGATTGAGACTCGAGCTTCCAGCCCCCTCCCTCAGCCCCTCAGCCCCTCTTGTGGGACCCCCACACCCTCACTAAGTGGATCCAGCCCCAGTCGTACTTCGCACATCCCGTAATTGGCGTGATAATCGCAAGATCGAGTCAGCGACGGGACGGTGGTGCGTGGCCGCGACCCGGAGTAGTGCAAGGGTCGCAGCAGGCCGGGAAGTGGGTTCTGTGGATGCGCTGGAGGCCACGGCAGACGATGACGACTCTGTTACCACCGCTGCATTGGCATCTGCATCTCCTGACGATCGCGCTCGGAACAAATATGCACCGAACGATCCGAGCGGGATCGAGTCGAGCATCGAGTACAGCCGGTCGCTGCTGTCGTCAGACGTCGACGATCCGTACTTGTGGAAGGATGGGCTCCGTCGCTCTTCACGTGCTATGATCCCGTCTACCGCTTCTAGGTGGTCATCCAGTGTGATGAACCGCGTGTTCAGGGTGTCCGCTTTGCTGCGGATCTGGGCGCGTAGTCGGTCATGGTACTCTGACCGCCGTCGAATTTGATTTATGAGCCGTGTGTCGAGAGCTACGGTGCCTCTGGTTTCTGGGGTTGGTGGGGAGGCTAGTAGGCTATCGATTGCGGAGCGCAGGTCCGTCCGGAGGGAGTCGAATTCCCACACGGCCGCTTGCACAGCTTGATTGCTGCCGGTGAATTCGAGATCCAGCGCGTTTCGAGCATCTGGAAAGGCCGACTTCAGTTGAGATTCTAGATCGGCGAGCATGCTTTCACTTTGCTTGAGGATCGCTGACAGAGGCGTGAGAGTTTCGAGGGCCGTGCCAAAGACGGATTCCAATTGTCGCTGGGAGGTTGCGACGGTCTCGTCTGGCGATGGTGGTGACGAGTAAAAGCTACTGTGTGGTGTATATGTCGTGGAAAGGGCAACACAGCTGCTGGGATAGAGAGACTTGATACTTGGGATCCGACAGAGGTCTTTGGCTTGATAGACTACCTCTGGTAAAACCAGTAGGTGCAGGATTATAGCCACTAAGCCCAAATTGATTGCTGTGCGGAATATGGCTATGTGGCCATGATAGCTGGACTTGGCTTTTGCAGTCGGGCTTTCTTGGTCTGTGGAGGGCTTTTTTGCGTAATCTGCAGTACCCGCCGTAACGCGGTCCTGTTCCTGCTTGGAATTTGTGCCGTCCGGCAAGGATACCTTGCGTCGTTTTCGCATGGTGTCTGTACCTGATTTCTTAGGAGTGCGCACATATTCTACCCATGACCCTTCCGGGTTAGGCGTTTCGCAGATCGAGGGCATGATAAGCTCCGGACCCGATACGGTCCATGACGATGACGTTGAAGACGTCAGGGACTTTGACGCGGGGTCAGCTGTCTTCAGTGTAGGGTTGCTGTTTTTTCGATGGTGATCCTGAGCTTTTGTGGGATCTATGTCCTTTTCCTTGAGAGAAGCAGCTGATGCTATCACCCAGGATTCGCCGAGTGGGCGATCTGGGATACGAGGCTGTTCCGTAGACATGGCGCAAACATATCAGCCAAGCATGATGAGTGAGATTTGTGTAGAAGTCAGTGTATCCTGTTCGTTAGAAATATTAGTACTCGAAAATAATTGCAGGTGCTTCGGAATGTTTTGATTGCGACTGGGCCCAACCAGAGGCGTTGCGCAAAGCGGTGGGGAAAGAAAGATCGGAGAAACCTCCGCGGCCGAGGATCGAGAATCTTCAGCAACCATGCGCCCACTGCTTCGTCTGAGACCGCGATCCTTGACGCCTGGCGTAAAAGCTGTGCCATGGCAGCTAACACGGTCGCGACCGTTGTCATATACAGCGATTCGCCATTGCTCCTGTTCTGACAAGTCAACACCAGAAGCTCCAACAATACCTCCCACCGACCATCGAGCTCTCGGAACCGCCCAGGAGCTTTTCACGTCTTCAGTCTACAGTCCCGGTTCTCCTTTGTTTCTCCCGAACGGCACACATGTCGTCAATAAACTGATCTCCTTCCTCCGCACCCAGTACCTACAATACGGTTTCCGAGAAGTCTTAACCCCGACTATCTACAAAAAGTCTCTCTGGGAGATATCGGGCCACTGGCAGAACTACAAGGATGATATGTACGAGGTGACTGGCCGGGGAGCTAGTGGCGAGGCAAATGGCGAAATAGGCGAGGATGAATCGTACGGATTGAAGCCAATGAATTGTCCTGGCCACTGCCTGCTCTTCAAGTCGCAGAATCATTCCTACCGTGATATGCCGGTGCGCTATGCAGACTTCAGTGCGCTGCACCGCAATGAAGTGTCGGGATCGCTTACTGGTCTGACGCGCGTGCGCCGCTTCCACCAGGATGATGGCCACATTTTCTGCCGGCCCCAGCAGATTAAGTCGGAGATCGCATCGGCGTTGGGATTCGTGGGAATGGCTATGGAGACATTTGGACTCGGTCCGTATCGACTGGTGCTTTCAACCCGGCCTGAAAAGGACTATATCGGAACTTTGGAGATGTGGGATAATGCCGAGACTCAATTGCGTGAGGCGCTAAACAGCACCGGACGCGAATGGGCGCTGAACGAGGGTGATGGTGCCTTCTACGGCCCTAAGATTGATATCCAGCTGCAAGATAAAGCAGGCAAATATCATCAGTTGTCTACTATTCAATTGGACATGAACCTGCCACAACGATTTGAACTGGAATATCAGGTTGCAGAGGGTGAGCCAGATTACAACCCAGCCACGCCTGGATTTGCAACTCCCGTATTGATTCACCGCGCAATCTTCGGCTCATTGGAGCGGTTCTTGGCGTTACTGATTGAAGAGCACGGTGGCCACTGGCCGTTTTGGCTTTCACCGCGCCAGGCTATCATTCTAACGGTCAACCAAGACGAGGCTGTTGTGCGCCAGGCTAAGGAAGCTGCATCCAAGTTCGCTGGATTTCGCGCATTGCTGAATGATGGCACCGCCGAGTCACCCCGTCCTCTGTCGTCTGCTGACTCTACATTCTTGATTGATGTTGATACCAGCCCACAGACTCTGAGCAAGAAGATTCAGCGCGCCAAACAAATGAAGTATAACCTTATCTTCATTCTTGGATCGCGTGATCTAGCAGACGGCGGCATCACTGTTGATGTCACTGGTCAGATGCAGAGCAAGACAGACAAGGATGGTGAAAAACTGCGGGCGTTGATCAAATCCAAACTGGGTGATGACGCGCTAAAGAATCCTCGTGCTGTCAAGCTTGGCGTGGACGACGTTCATCCCTTGTTGGTCGAACTCGAGAAGAACTTTGTATAACAATGAGTGTTGTCATTTTGAGCGTGCTAGACCACACACCATATTCCCAATCCACTCTACTATTGTACATTAGACCGACTTTTGGCCGAATTCAAGTTTCATCTGGCGCACATCCATAGTGGTGTCGTACAATCACAGCGGTTAGCCTCGGTAGTTGAGGCCTCAGGCAGAAATATCTCCGATGATCGGGGCCCTGTATGAAGCCAGTGAGAGCACATCTTCGTCACAAATGGCTGTAAAGGGAACCTAGACGACATTGGCTTATGCTGGCTGATTTCCAGCATACTAACTATTCCGCCAGCATACTAACTATTCTAAATCCAAGTAAAATGTAGATCATAGCGCGCAGATTCGACCAGTGGCGGAGTCACGTGACTCCGCTGTCGGCGCCGATAACTCGGCGTCATTGACGATCGGGATTTTTGAGTCACAGCATATGCCCCATTCTTCATTGGCCTCCTTTCTTCCTTCTTATAAAGAAATCAGTTCTTCCAAATTCTGAAATTAGTTCTTGTTTTTTGGTCAAATCAATATTTAGTCTGCCTTGGCCCAACAGCGATACTTCCTTTCCTGTCTTATCCACCTGCTCCCCGCGGTACCCCGCCATCACCGCCATGCCGATGTATGTTGTGAAATTGTGATTCCTGATCTGGCGCTTGTACATACTAATTTCTTGAAGGCTCAAGGATCCCTCAAGAAAATATAAGGCATTCAAGCCCCTGAACCTGCCAAACCGCCAATGGCCCAACAAAGTCATCGATAAGCCGCCTCGATGGCTGGCTACCGATCTGCGCGATGGCAACCAGTCTCTCCCCGACCCAATGGTATGACGTGGTTTTCCTGCTTGTTGATGTGGTATAAACTGACTATTGAACTCATAGGATGGCGAGCAAAAATTGCGTTTCTTCAAGATGCTCGTGGACATCGGCTATAAGGAAATTGAAGTGTCCTTCCCGTCCGCATCCCAAACAGATTTCGACTTCACCCGCCGTCTGGTCGAAGAGCCCGGTCTCACTCCCGATGATGTCGCCCTACAGGTCCTGGCTCCCTGTCGTGAGGACCTCATTCGCCGCACAGTTGACTCCCTGAAGGGGGCCAAGAAGGCCATCCTCCACATCTACCTCGCAACCAGTCCTTGTTTCCGTCGAATCATTTTCAACATGGATCACCAACAGAGTCTGGATCTGGCTGTCAAATGCACAAAGTACGCCCGCTCTATCACTAAGGATGACCCCTCCCAGGCTGGCACCGATTGGCAATTCGAGTTCTCCCCCGAGACTTTCTCGGATACCGAGCCCGAGTTCGCTGTAAAAGTCTGCCAGGCTGTCAAGGAAGCCTGGGGACCTACGGCTGAAAAGCCCATTATCTTCAACCTGCCTGCCACAGTAGAGATGGCTACTCCCAATGTCTTTGCCGATCAGATTGAGTACTTCTGCACAAACATGACTGAGCGCGAGAAATTCGTTGTTTCAGTCCACCCTCATAATGACCGTGGCTGCGCTGTTGCCGCGGCTGAACTGGCACAGATGGCCGGTGCCGAGCGTGTAGAGGGTACTCTGTTCGGCAACGGTGAGCGTACCGGAAACGTGGATCTGGTCACACTTGCCCTCAACCTGTACACACAAGGAGTCTCACCGAACGTCGACTTCTCAGATATCAACTCCGTCATCAAGGTGGTAGAGGAAAGTAACAAGATTCCCGTGAACGAGCGTGCGCCCTATGGTGGTCAGCTCGTGGTGTGCGCATTCTCTGGAAGGTGCGATGTCCTCTTCTTCCCAATTATGTTAATCATTTTGCTAACATGTTTTGACCTACAGCCACCAAGACGCAATCAAGAAGGGCTTCAAGCTACGCGAAGATGGCCAAGGTGCCGACGAAGAAACCGAGTGGTCAGTCCCGTATCTGCCTCTTGACCCACAAGACATCGGTCGCACATACGAAGCAGTCATCCGTGTCAACTCTCAGAGCGGCAAGGGTGGTGCCGCCTGGATCATCCTGCGCAGCTTGGAGCTGGATCTCCCTCGCGCGCTGCAGGTCGAGTTCAGCAAGATCGTACAAGAGAAGACCGAGGCAGTCAGCCGGGAGCTGAAGCCCTCCGAGATCGTAACCCTTTTCGAGGAAGCCTACCACCTCAAATCCAATCCCCGCTTCACCCTTGTCGATTACAGCATTACTACCGACCGTTCGCGATCCCCTGCGCCCCCCACGCCCGGCAAGGCTCTCAACACAAAGAACCTCAAGCGTCGCTTCACTGGTATCATCGAAATCGACAACGTCCAGCACGCCATTACCGGTGTTGGCCCAGGTGCTATCTCATCCCTGGCTACTGCGCTGTCCACCCTCGGTATCGATCTCGATGTCCGCGACTACAAGGAGCACTCGATTGGTCGCGGTCGTGACGTGAAGGCCGCCACATACATTCAGTGCACAGCAGCTGGCAGCAACCAGCAGGTGTGGGGTGTTGGTATCCACCAGGATGTGGTCCAAGCTTCTCTCATTGCGCTGCTTAGCGCCGCCAGCTCGGTAAGACTCGATCATTGATTGATTTGCATATCACCACTAACACGCTTTTAGTTCCTCGCCTCTCGCGCTGGTTCCCCTGCTCCATTCCGTCCTATCCGTTCTAACACCCTCACCAACGAGGACCTGCAAGCTCTCGAGCAGCTGACTAGTGCTCCCGCGGGCGCCAATCCTAACGGCGATCTGGGTGCCAAGGTTAACATCGAGCAGCTCACTAAACAGGCTGAGCAGATGTAAATTTAACAAAAGAAACGAAAACTTAAGAGAGGAATAAAGCCTCAAAAGTGATAGCAATAATGCATATACCATGATCAATTTGAATGAATCTATTTTCTTCAACTATTACTTCCTTCGCCTTTGAAGCCTTGAGTCCAGATATAAGAACACCAAATCAATTAAAGACAAACATATCATGGAGAGTCATAATCATCACCGTTAAAATTGGATATCGACAGATAATACTCTACGAGTCTTAAAAAGCCAGACTTAGTTAGACTCAGAGCTCACCTTCCCGACTCCCTCTTCTCAGTGGCCCCATACGACACAAAGTCCTGGGGCCCCTCTGCCGAAATAATATATCCATCCTCACAGGACGAGAACGACACTTTCGGCTGGTTCTTGTAGAAAGTGTCGAAGCCAGGATCCAAAGCATCGGCAAGACTGTTTACTTTGCCGGCCGGGTGCAGCTGTCGCCAGGGGTATCGGCACGCATCGCCTTCGCATGACTTGAGCACTAACATCAGTGCATCGAGACGCGCTATGATTTGTGGTAGCTCGCGTTCTGCAATCTTGTAGTTCGGATGTCTGGCTGAATTGGTGCCGAGATTCACGGTCTGATGAGGGTCGCTCTTTATCCCTGAATTAGGACCCATTGGACATGCTGGATTGGAGTGATTGTTGGCTCACCTTCAGGTCGAAGAATTCTTTCTCGTTTGTGCACCATACTGAGTAGTATAGACTGTAATCATCGGCGACCAGTCGGATAGCCTTGTATGTGTTCTTCTGATAGCTACTGTGCGGCTGGTCGAGCTTGTCGCTGGCAAACCCATATATCCCTTCTGGAACGGCCTGTATTGCATGTTAGCTGGTTGTGTAATACAACTCAGGATACGTGACTCCCTGACCCGTCCCCAGTATTCAATGGCAACATGCTCGGTCCTATTGTCCGCTCTACTCGCAGCAATGGTGGTGGGGATCTTCTTGCCATCCAATCCGTCTCGAGTTGCTCCAGCCAGGTTCAAAAAGGTGGGAGCCAGATCCGTGTGAGAGGTGATGGCGTCCAGAGTCTGGTTCTTGCCAATACCAGGGCCTCGGACTATGAGAGGGACGTTGATATCGGTTTCTATAAAAGTCAGCATATCCCTATACCAAGCATATACCCCAAACCCACGGAGAACTACTTACCATACCCACAGTTCTTGCCGGGCTGCAGCCGGTGCTGACCCAGATGATACCCATTATCCGTCGAATAGAAGATGTAAGTATTATCCAGTTCTCCCACCTTCTCCAACTTCTCAATCAAATTCCCAATCATATCATCAACAGCCCGCAAAGCCCGTAGCCGACACCGCTGGAACTCATCAATGTAATCAATATGCGTCTGGTTCAGCTCGGGAACATTCTGAACCCAGCTAACCGCATTCTCAATCAGCGTATTGAAGCTCTCATCACGCGGCGCCTTGGCTTCCTTGAACAAATCTGCATGTCGCGGCGCAAACTCCGGCTCCCCGAACCAATTTGCGTTCCGCGTTGAATCATGCGAGCCATTTGAGTGCGGCGCGTTCGGTGCAACAGTCAACATCCATGGCCGGTCGTGCTTAACCGCTTCGTCAATGAAGCCTTCGGCCTTTTCGGCAATCACGTCTGTCGAGTATTTCCCGTCATACTTAACCGGCGGCGCTCCGTTGCGTGTCATACGCGCGTACCAGTACCGGTACGTGTATGGATCCAGCAGGAAGTCGGAGCCGTTGAAGCCTCGCACGTACGGATCATTGTAGTTGTCTTCTGTGTGTGAATTCCACATCTTGCCTACGTAGTATGTGTTGTATCCGGCGTCTTGCATCCATAGTGGGAGATAGTTATCGTTCCATCCTGCTGAGACTACCTTGGGATAACCACCGTAGGGCAGTTCAACGTCTGTTACGTTGGTGTTGTGTGGCATGCGGCCAGTCCAAAGGTTGGCTCGTGAGGGACAGCATAGTGCGATTGAGCAGAAGTGGTTTGAGTAGCTTGTTCCCTCTTGGATGAGAATTTCCTTGTGACGAAAGGTTAGATTGGTACCCGAGCAGTTAGGGCTTGGGAATAGAAGTCACCTGTAGCTTGGGCATGTGTTCCAAACCGCCGACATATTTACCCTGGTCGTCTGTTAGAACGAAGAGAATATTCGGCTTCTTGGCAACGGCCAGAGTCGTCCACAAAAAGAATCGCAGTAAGTTCATTGCTTTTGATAGGTTGGAGCTTTAATATGCCGCGGCAGCTAGCAGCTATATACCTTTGAGTTCGGTTCCTTGAAGCTCTGCGTCATGGAAGGTAACAGACAAGAAACCAGAACTGTTTTGTAATTGCTCCACAGGATTGACGGTGATAGTCGCCGATCCTCTGGATAATAGCCAGAGCACTTACAATACAATTTCAACATACAACGTGGTACAATATGGCGCATGATCGTCGACTCGGTGTTAGATAGGAGACGGTCGCTGCACAGCAGCCTGCTGCGTCTGCAACATGTCGTGATAATCCAGTTTCTTTGGCCCATAAAGGTATGTCACTAAGAGGCTATGGCCTAGGTGTATGTTGTAGGGTGTAGGTTGCATATACGACCCCCGGCCGTTCGAGGGATCTTCACCTTCAATCGGAATATATCAAGATGCACTACAATGGTGTATACACCGATGTATCCTAGAATTACTATCATATTTGATCTCTTCGTTCGGTGCAATTCCAAGTCGTCCTTTGGCTTTTTACTCCATACGTGGTACGTTGCATGATATTCGTTCTTATAGCTAAAATAAAGTACGGGGAGGTCGATCAGATAACCTACCCAAGTACTTATTTGATACAACGTAGACTGAGTGATACACCGTGCAATAGTACATTGCATGTCGTACATAGATCGTCTGCGATTGCGAGCTTGTGGAGACGAATGGTGTCAAGGCAGATCATCATCCCGTCTCCACGGTTGATCTCATCGCCCAAACAACGTAGCCCCAAGTAGACATGGTATCGTGAAGATCAGTCTAGTACCGAAACCATATAGCAAGCAAAAGGTAAAAGATGGAAGGGAAAAAAGGGAAAAAAGTCTATCGACACAATAAGATTCGAGCGAATTAAGATATACTGAATATGTACAAATTGCAAACAAAAAGCTAAGGTATTGGGGCTGAACAACCGGGAGGAGAAGAAGATCGAAGACAATGCTGGGAAAGGGAAAAGAAAAACAAAAGTCGGCGTGGGCTGTCAAGCAAGCACACCTCAGACGGTCATTGAGCAACAAATCGCTCGAATTCTGTATAGTAATGTGCGTGCTCAATCAAATAATTCAAGCATCATAGCCGCGGCCATCATAGCGATTTCGCCCTGCAATGTTGTTGCTATTCGTGCGTTGGAAATCATGGTTGTCCTCTTTACTGAGCGCTGACTGGTACATTAAAGCTTCCTGGGGCCAATCATCAATTATTCCACTGTCCTGTGTGCGTGGGCGTGTTGGCTCGGCATGGGCCATGCCAACCGCTGGACCACTGCTGTGGTTCCAGTGCTGCTGGCCGGGAAGCGATTCTCGCCGTTCGTCGCCAGGAGGATGTCCATACGACTGAGGTTGATTGTGCGTGTTGTCCATGTCAAAGCTGAATCGGAAGTCTCGGTCGGTGTTGGATGTACCCGGGGCTGAATCCAATGTGTCGTAGTGGTGACTATCAAACTCCGTTACGATCGTGGCAGACTGAGGCTCTTTGATGTGAGGCACAGCGGGACTAGGCTCCGGGACAGGATTGGCAACAACACTGTTTCCAGAGCCAGTCTCAAGCTCATGTGGAGTGGACCCAGCGGTATCGTAGGTGGCCGCTGGATGAATGGTTTCTTCCAGTGTCACTCCAGCTGGCGAGCGAGGTGCACCTGCATCAACATCTGCATTCATTGTCGACTGTCGGATGCTGGTGCCCATGGTGCTTCCAGGCTTGGAAACCCTACTCATACGATGCTGTGAGACCTCCGCGAATGGGTTGTCACCTTCCAGGTCGCGAATGCTGAATTGAGCAATGCTTCGTAGCTTGCGGGTCACCCACGAGGCAAGAACCTTTCCGCGCTGCTTCTCGCCAAGGCGAGAGCGAGGGAAATCGCCGTGAGAGACAAATGCAACAATGTCCGCGACAACTTGGTGCTCCATGAGGATTGCATCAACAATGACGGGGACAAGGGCGGCTAGGTAGGCCTTTCGAGTAACTTCCACAACGACAACGATCAAACCACCGGCTTGGAAGATAGCACTATAATATCACATCAGCTCACGAACGATCTTCGATGGAACTTTCTTTACTTACCATCCTCCATTCACAATGTTGCGATGGCATCTCTCTACAGAGTTTTCAATGTCCATGGGGAAGTGGTTGAGTCCGTTGACCTCGAAAGTTTCGCCGATGCTGCCAAGAAGGAACAGTACTTGCATCTCAACCGGCTGACCGCCAGGGCCGATCGGCCGAGTGACGGTGTGAAGGAAACCTAGATCACCTGTACGGACGTAAGGCACACTGGGATCCCCGTCTGCAACCCGGCCGTTCAACCGCTCGGCGTCAAATTCTTGCTTTGATTTGTAGAATCCTTGAGCGCAAGCGTCGGACTGAACCCAAATTTCGCCGTACTCCCCAACGTGCGCGAGAGTGCAGGTTTCTGGGTTCACAATCGCAATCTGTGTGTTGACTGGTACCATACCTGAGTCCTGCAGCAAGAGCGCGGTGGGATCGGCATCAGGATCCACGGGGTAGACAAGACCTTGACGAAGGCTTCGCAAGTCAAGCCAGAGCTCGATTGGCTCGATGCACATATATGATCTTGTGGTGATCATGGGGTTGAGAACATGAGAGTAGACAACGTTGATCGCGGTACGATCCAAGCTGGCGTTAGCAAAATGCAGGCGTACCTTTCCATCTGTGCAATCGTATTAGCTTTTCTTCATATCTTCCATGGCTTGATACGTACAGATATCCGTTCTCGGTCGACCATCTGAGGAAATCATGAGGTTCTTCAGCTCCTGGAGCTGGAAGCCTTTTCCAGCCATAGCGCTCATTGCGTAGTCCAGCATTTGACTGGTGGCGTACGTGTCCTTGATCTTATATCGGGCAAGAGTAACGAAGAGAGTCATTGGGTTTTGAGCAAAGTCAACAGGTGAAACAAGATATGTAGGGGCGCCTGGATGACATTAGAACACATATTCCCCAAAGAGAACAGCCCACTTACCAACAAATATACCCATCAGGCAGGTATGCAAGAAGCCAAGACCTAGCGTGCTACGTACGCTTCCAAGTACTGGCCTCGAACTTGTCATTTGACAGGTTTCTTTCTGAACTTTGCACATGCCCATGATGGTCTCGTGAGAAATGCTCACCGAGATCCTTCGTTGATCTGGGGTCCAGTAAGTCCAAACCAGAGCGGGCTGGTTGCCCTGGAGCCAAGTATCTTTCGAAGTGTAGCCGAGATCACGGCATCCGTGGGACTGCTTCGAGGGCTTCGTGGTATTGTAGATAGCAGGAACACCAATGCGAAGGACTTGGGCTGACTGCTTGATGTGCTGTGACACAAGCTTCTGCCTCATGACATGGTCAACTTCTGTATTGACTATAATGGCTTTGACGTTGAAATCGCTAATGATGTGCAAAAAGGCCGGTGCATCCTCCGAGAGACGGTTTTGATCAATAGGAGGCATGGGGATGACAACAGCTCCCAAGCACAAGCAAGCATGAATGGCATAGATGTACTCCTCCGAGTGAGTGTACATCAACACGAGATGATCCCCTGGTCGCACTTTGACCTTGTTCTTCAGATAGGTTGCCACTGCGGAAACTTTCAGATCGAATTTCTTCCAGGTGACGCCCTTCCCTTCCTTCCCGCGGCCATCAATAGAGCAGTAAGCCAATTCTTCGGCTTGGCGGGATACTCGCCATTGAAGAAGATCAACAATTGTGTTGAAGTTGGTCAATGGCGTAGAAGTTCGATCATCCATCACGACATCACGATAATCCACCCCCGAGTATTGCTTCTCCTGATAGGCCAGCATGTCTTGCCTCGATGCCAGAGCAGTAGGGGACCAGATACCGCCCTCGGGGTCAACGCCGACGGGTAGATTCATCACTGAGCGTTCAACTCCAAACTTGACATGCACAGCTTGCAACATACCGGACTCGAAATCTTTGCGACAGAGCATGTTACCAATCTCTCGTCTGCCATTCTTGGTTACGCGCGGCAGACTGTTCGGGGCTGTGAGGAGAACGCAGTATACCCGTACATGGTGCTCTTGATACAGAACCTCCATACACCTTTCGGCCAGTGAGTCAAGCAGAACCGAGTCAAGCTGCCTTGGCGGGCCACCAGAAGTCATCGGCGCTGTCGAGGCCGAGTGAGACTCCAAAACAATGACCGGTAGATGTTCATCGTTTACAAATACATCGAACGCAGTACAATCATGTATCTTTGGTACCTTCTTCAGGATACTAACAGTCAAATGCTGAACGAAGAAGTATCGATGTTCGACAATCTCTTGACCATGCTCAACCCACTCGACCTTTTGGCGAAGACGATCTTCGTAAAGACCAAGCACGAACAATCTACCCTCAATGACACACCCAAGCAGGCCAGTGCGCAGAAACTCAGGCTCTACAAGTATCGGAGTTGGATTTGACTCTTCAAACTTGTAGGGACGAGCGTGGAAAATAGCCTCCGTGTGTTTCGGTAAGGCCCAGAAGCCACCAGAAAGAGAGGGCGAGTCAACCCAAATTTCTCCAACAACATTCGCCGTGCAGAGGAGATTCGTCTCCGGGTCAACGACAGCGAGAGTTGCGTCGGGGATCGGATAGCCGAAGGCGCCAACGCGTACAGCATGCGGCATGCTGCTGGCGTACTTTCGTGCATCCTCGCCCATGGCCAGCACAACTACTTCATTGCTCTTCAAGGCTTCTTTGTCCAAAAGGACTTCACTTAGCTCGTTTTTGGGGCTCTGCTTGATGGTAGAGACTCGGGATCCGCCGCCTAGAAGACTGCTTCCGAAGCCAGTCTTGGTCTCGGACTTGATGAGACTCTCGTCTTCTTTCTTAGAAGCATCGCGGCTGGCTGGGTCCATTTCATGGGTCAAAGAACATCCCATTCGCTCTTCGCCACCGAGCCAATCGCGCATACTAATGACCATACCGCCATGTTCCGGCAAGCAGAGCATCGGAGCCACAATTTCCCTAGCACGTGGATTTCTCATTGGACGAAGCCATCGATCTGCCAGAATTTCATGGAACTCAGGGTCGAGGGTAAGGGTATCGATTAGACAGATCTTAACGCTGCTGAAATTAGGCTCTGAATTCTTCTTGAAATGTCTCGTTGACATCGGGTCTTGCTGGTAGTTATAGGTAGCGATCTTCAAGCCAGAGTAATCAGTAGCCATGACTGATGCCTTGTACTTGGTGATGAGATGCGCATAGAGACCAGGTGTTTCCACCGCCCGATCCTCGTGCCAGACTGTTGTGTGGCCACCGTAAACGGTGAGAAGAATGGCGATAATCATGCCGATTCCCTGTCTCGGGTCAAGGTAACTGATGATAGTTTCTCCCTTGGATCCATACTGTCTGGTGCTCGAATCTGTGGGAACCGTCGAAATGATCGCACTTAGGCAAGCCATTTGGTGCATAATAGTCCGGTGGCTCATAACAACGCCACGCATATCGCCTGTTGGGGCCCGTGCAAATTCGATGTAGGCCAGATCGGGGACCTGTAGCGGCGGCGTGTCATCTTTCTTCTTTGGATGGAAACTGCCAAATTCATTCGTCTTCCACCATTCAACTCCGCGTGGCCAACTGAGCTTCTGTGCTGTGATGTCGCGTTGGAAGTTCTTCAGATTGTTTTCGGTCGTCAAAGCCAGATGGGCTTGAGTCGAGGTGAGCACAAGATTCAAGCTCGTGTAATCATCTAAACTATTAATAGGCACCGCAACAACCCCTGCGATGAAGCAGCCCAGGAGCGCGACGGCGAACTCGATGATTTCGGCTTCACGGTAGATGAGCGCAACGCGATCTCCGCGGTAGAGATTACTTTTGTCACGAATAACTTGGGCAACTTTCTCAGCACGGCTAGACAATTTTTCCCAAGTGATCGATGCAACCTCTTTGCCTTTCGCATCCAGGACCCAATATGCTGCCTGCTTGGGGTGAGCTCGAGCACGATGTCGTAGGACTGTTGGTAAATTGTCAAAGTTTGACATGGGGATATTTTTGTCGTGTGGATCATTCAATGCAAAAGGTATTTCTCGAGGCTCAAGTGGGAGCAGATGCTCAATGGCTGGCCCATGCTGAAGTTCGGCGGTCTGCATCAACGGCGGGGCCATGTTTGCTGTTGGCGAAAAGGCTTCCCCAGACTGAGAATAGCGGTGGAAGCCACCCCCATAACTGTCTCTGTAATCATCATGCTGTTGGCCTGCAAAGTCGGAAAAAAAGCCTTGTTGGGCGTCAAGCATTGTGGACTGCCGTGTCGGGCCTCCAGATGCAGGATCGTAGTATCCCATGCCTTCATCCGCGTACTCGGGTTGAGCGTATTCTACCGGAGTATACTCGGCCTGTGCATACTCAGCCTGTCCGTACTCAGGCTGAGACGTATACTCGGATTGAGAGTTTGGGTTGAATGCGTAGTTTTGGCTCAACAAAGTTGCGGTTCTAGACCCATCTAAGCCTTGTGACCCTGGGATCGGGGGTCGAGGAAGGAACAAGGAGTCGTAGGAGCTCGCTGAAGGGACTCTTTCATGAGCTTGGAGCAGGCCGTCTCTCTCATGAGACCCCAGCGATGCTTGTCTCTGATCCTTTGTATGTACTGTGGCACCATGTTTATATCCGACGGGTCCGCTGCCCTCTGAGCCATTGTAACCGCCTGCGTAGGTGGGGGAGGAAATATGTGGCATCGAAGATTCAGCAGTTGGTGGGCGAACACTCAAGATTGCCGGCGGGTTTATTCCAGGGCTGGTTGGTGACGCATCGTAGCTAGCATTGGAGTGAAGATTGATCTCAAGAGGCTTATTGGGACCGAAGTATTGCGAAAGTAGGACCGTACGTCGCTTCTGGTATCTTGTCGTTGTTAGTTCTGCGGATCTTGTATATGTCTGCAGTACCAGGAATCCGTCGGATCAAACATAGGCATTGCCGAGCGATTGGTCCGTCGTGGTCTTTGCAGCGTGGGGGAATGTATCCGATCAAATCGCTTACCCTTTTTCGGTGATATCGCCCTCCTGTCATGGATGATGCATAAGTAAATGGACTAACAGAGTATAAGGAACGTACATACCTCCAATTCCCGATCTAAAGTCCGCAAAGCGGCTTGGAGCTCGGGGCTCTCTTCCGCCATTTGGACAGAATGTCAACAGGCTTCAATTCTGGGGAGCGTATCGAAAGCGCGGGGGAGGGATGAGAGCACGCAGTAAAGCACACCTCATCGCAATGACCGTCTCGAGGGCGCAGAAGAGGGCTGGCGGATATGCCAAGTGCAGCCCTAATAGCCGTAGGTTGTATTCACCGGGGTGTAGTCGGCCAGTTAGTCAACTATTGTCGAGTCTCTGATCTCCGCGCAAGACACTCGTAACGTCACCCGCTTAGGGCGGTCAAGCGAGCCGAGAGCCCAACTGAGACATGTAGATTTCATGTATGGTTATGAATTACAGTACCGCTTTCTAGAAGGAACCTTGGAAGTGATAACCAGAGGTCTACAGACTGTATAACATAACGCCTACTGGAGCGAGTTCACGAGAGAATGGTTACCGTCCAGGCACCGTCCGACTTAGATCGCGTGTCTCGGTCCCTCGGTACTAATGAACATGAGGGACTAGCATTTTGTGCGTAGATTGGGGTTTGGTTGATTCTAATTGCGCCATCACAACATCTAGTTAGATATCTGCCTCATATGAGGCATGTAGGTAGGATGTTAGTGACCATAAATCAAATGTCATGATGAGTATCGTCTTGATAAGATAGAATATGGGAAGCGACAGGAATTTAGGACCTCAGGCATCAAGGCATTAACATTGATGCCAAGGTATAAATCAGGTGACTCCACTCTCAACCTGCCCTAAATCACATGATTTCCGCACAACCTAAGCGAGTCCACCAATTTCCTTCTTGGATAACCGGAACCTCATCGACGTTCAACCACCAAACGACAACCCGGTCATTTTCCCACGAATCCCTCCCGCACAGTCAACATGTCCGACAACGGGGAAGTCGAGGTCGCCGCCTACAACGTCCTGCCCAAGGATGTCCTGGCCGAGCAGGGCAGCATTAAGCTGTTCAACAAGTGGAGCTACGATGATGTCGAGATCCGGGACATTTCCCTGACGTGAGTCCTTCTATCGGGTCCTCTATGCGCCGAGTGAATTCCTGCTTTGTGCGAGAAATGGGGTCGAATTGGTGGAATGGCAAGACTTGTTTTTTTTTTCGACAACGTGAAGGGGATATCGAAATTCTTATCGGAAGAAGACAACACCCCATAGGACTGGTTTTTTTTCATCGCACACAGCAGGAAATCAACAGCGCATACGAGGACCGGCAATTGCGCAAATATCAGTTTCACAGAGGTGCTGACCCGCCATCATAGCGATTACATCCAGATCCGCTCCCCCGTCTACCTCTCCCACTCTGCCGGTCGCTATGCCGCCAAGCGTTTCCGCAAGGCTCAGTGCCCCATCATCGAGCGTCTCACCAACTCCCTCATGATGAACGGCCGCAACAACGGAAAGAAGCTCCTTGCTGTGCGCATTGTCGCTCACGCTTTCGAGATCGTATGTGACACGCCGATCAATTCGACCATTAAATACAGACATTAACATGCAGCTTCACAGATCCACATCATGACCGACCAGAACCCTCTCCAGGTCGCTGTTGACGCCATTGTCAACTGCGGTCCCCGTGAGGACTCCACCCGTATCGGTTCCCAGGGTACCGTCCGTCGCCAGGGTATGTGCAAAGTTCAGTCTCTTCACCTTTGATATTAACCAACTGACTCGTTTCCAGCCGTCGATGTGTCTCCCCTCCGCCGTGTCAACCAGTCCATCTCTCTGCTCACCATCGGTGCCCGCGAGGCCTCTTTCCGCAACATCAAGAGCATTGCTGAGTGCCTTGCTGAGGAGCTGATCAACGCTGCCAAGGGTTCTTCCAACTCCTACGCCATCAAGAAGAAGGACGAGCTCGAGCGTGTTGCCAAGAGCAACCGGTAAAGGGGTTGTGTTGGATTTGTTCTCCGTTTGGTCCTCTGTTTACGTATACTGGAGTGGACGGGGTTTTAACCGGGATTCAATGGATTCGCATGCATCTGCAAGGCTGTACATAATGTGATACAGTCAAGGAGGAAGCACGATCTTTAAAAGGGAACGCATTCGGACGGCTTTCTTTGTAGTTGAGATGCGATCATGAAGACCTTGGGTCGTAAAGACCTATTTCCTAAAAAGAAAAAATTTCTTTTATTTCAGTCTTTCAACGGATCTAGCATAGTAACGACCGATTGACAAGGGACAAAAACGCTCTAAAATGTTCATTGTCCTGCCTTGGAATACCCAGTATAGACCTATTCTACATAGTTAGTGATAAATAGTCTAAATTGTAAGTTCTAGCCAATCTGATACGCCAAGGTTGAGATTTTTCATCGCTTATCGATACGGAGAATACGGAGAAAAAAAGTTTCGGACCTCGAGCCAACACACCCTTCCCAACCACCACACTTTTATTTTAACACCTTCAAAATGGTGAAAAGAAAGCTCGGCGCCTTGGAAAAGGTCGAGGCTGATCTGTATGTACCCCTCGTCCAATATCGCCCGATGCGCCTAGGATCAGTCAGAGGCTACAATCCGTGATACTAACATCTTTCCTTTGCGCATCACAGGCCCAATTTGCAGCACAAGATCAAGAGGGATCCCAAGTAAGTCATATTCGGAACGTTACTGGGAATTTTCGCATTCGATCAGGACTAATTGTCGCTTTGCGCTGCTCAGATCTTACATTGAAGATTTCCGCGCTCAACACTATCAATATGAATCCCATCGCGAGATTTTCATGGCGGCGCCCACGTCTGCTACCGATACCGGTCTGATTTCTCTTCGTGATCTCATTGATTTCATTTCCCATGTGGCCGACTGTTACCCGGAGATCTGTAAGGACTTCCCGCAACAACTGATCGACATGCTCATGCAACACCACCTGGTGTTGGAGACCGAGTTGCGGGAGAAAATAGTTGGAAGTCTGGTGCTTTTGAAGAAGAAAGATATTTTGGATTCATCAACGTATGGTGCCTCTTCACTCTTTCTACCCCACTGTTGATTCTAACCGCTACCTTAGCCTGCTGCACACTTTGTTCCCTATTCTTGTCTCTACGCCTAGCAAGACCCTGCGAGCTCTGCTATTCCAAAAGATTCTCTCTGAGCTTCGGACCTCCAATGCAAAGACCACCAATCACAAGCTGAACCGGACTATGCAAACTGTTTTATTCAACCTGGTCACCTCGGATCGTACATCGGCTAAAGGCCTGTGGGCAATCAAGATCACCCGAGAGCTATGGAAGCGCCAGATCTGGACTGAGGCCAAAGCTGTCGAAGTCATGAAGGAGGCAGCTCTGTCACAGAATGAGAAGGTCATCATTGGCGGAGTCCGCTTCTTCCTTGGCGGAGATAAAGAGCGTGAGGAATTGGAGGACGAAGACAGCGACGAAGAAATCAATGTTGGCCAAGTAAAGCATCAACTTACCATCAACAAGAAGACCAGGAAGAAGGCTCGTGTTGCGGAAAAGGCCATCAAATCAGTTCGGAATAAGGAGAAGAAAAAGAGCAATCCCAATCCTCTCAACTTCTCGGCGCTCCATTTGCTGCACGATCCTCAGGGATTCGCGGATAACATGTTCTTCAAGCATCTCCAAAACGGCAAGTCTAACTTGAAGTTGGAGCAAAAGCTTCAGGTCCTACAGCTCGTCTCCCGCCTAGTCGGCTTGCACAAGTTGCACATCATGCCGCTCTACTCTTACTTCCAAAAGTTCCTTACGCCCCGCCAACCATCTGTGACTTCGTTCCTCGCATCCCTCGCCCAAGCCTCCCACGACCTGGTGCCGCCTGATGTTCTCGAGCCTCTGATTCAAAAGATTGCAAACGAGTTCGTGTCCGAAGCATCGGCAGGTGAAGTTGCTACAGCTGGTCTCAATGCTATTCGTGAAATATGTGCCAGACAACCTTTGGCTATTGAGGAAACCCTGCTGCAGGATCTTGTCATGTACAAGAAGAGTAAGGATAAGGGTGTTATGATGGCCTCCAAGGGTCTTCTCAGTCTGTACCGTGATGTTGGTGCGCAGATGCTCAAGAAGCGTGATCGTGGCAAGGAAGCTGCAATGAGTCTTCGTGCTGGTGAAAGACAAGAGAGACGTTATGGTGAACAAGCCGCCGGCGAAATCGAGGGCTTGGAACTTTTGGCCAAGTGGAAGGACGAAGAGCGCCGCAAAAAGAACATCGAGAAGGGTCTGCCATCAGATGCTGAAGATGACGAAGAGGAAGATGAGGAAACTGCCTGGGCAGCCTGGAACGTCGAAGAGGACGAGGACAGTGATGTCGACGGTGAATGGATCAACGTGGAGGATGACGTTGACATTGTACTGAGCGATTCGGAGGATGAGGGCAAACCCGGGCCCTCCAAGAAGGCCAAACAAGAAGAAGAAGAAGAAGCCAAGAATGACGCTGAAAAGGAAGTGCAAGCCGAGAAAGCTATTGACTTCATCAAACTGGCCACTACCCGCATCCTCACACCTGCCGATCTCGCTAAATTGGCTGAGCTTCGGGCTCAGGCAGCAGCCGATGCACTTCTTCCGGGCAACAAGGGTCGCGTCGCTGCACCATGGACCTCCCGTCATACTGATGACCCATTGACCGCGCAGGAGATTGAAGGTCTCGCTGCTCTATCTGCCGCCAAGGCTACGCGTGAGGAACGTATTGCCCACGCCAGAGAAGGCAAGACCGACCGCTCTGAGCACATGAGCAAGGAGGCTCGTCGCAAAGAACGCAAGGAGGAGCAAGGCAAGAGTACCACCAACAAGGAGAAGGCTCGCCGCAAGAACTTCCTCATGACCCTGGGCAAGGCACGTAGCAAGAACAAGAGAAGTTTGGTGGAGACCCGTGCTGTGCTGAAAGCACACGCCGATCGCAGTAAGAGGGGCGGAAGAAGAGGAAATGTGGGCAACTGATCTCGGATTAAGTATTCTACAAAAAATAATGATTGTTCGTTATATACATTGCACTCCTGTTGTTATATTTGGATAGTTGCAAATCAACTGGAGTGTCTATCATCCTTGACAAAAATCTCAAAGACACTAGATATGACATGTGTCTTGCAATGTTCTTCTTTTCTGCATACTACAGCTTCCTGTAGTATCACTCTGAACTTCATATCTGCGCAGTCATGGAGTTTACTTCATCCTGAAATGACGACAGGATGCATGATGGCCTATATAAACGTTCTTCAATTGCGACTCCTTTCTTCAGGCACGGAAGCTTCCAAGGGTCGTGAGATCGTGGAGCCGCAACACTTGCAGGCTCGAAGACTGAGTGTACCACTATTCTGCTATTATTTATGTACATGCCCTCTCCAGAAACGTATACGGTATAGACATCCGATACTTGCTGCATGTTTTCTGGGCTTCATTTTTAATACATATGTATAGGAACAGCCGGAGTCGCCCCGGAGTGGGGTTGGATATGAGCAAAAGGAATGGCCTACTAGGAACATAGGGAGGCCTTTTAGTAACAGGGAAATGGTAGATAATTTGGCCTGATACAAATCAGGAGGATCTCACCACCCATGAGTTAAGGGCCATCGTGAACATGATGCTTCTTCGAAAGAATCATACACCATTCCAAAGATACTATATTAGTCCAGTGAGTGACTACCTACCCTATGTTACGTGGCAGTATCTAAGACTTATGTATCATCGCATGTTGCTTCTACATGTCCCGATAGACGTAGTCCAAATTTACCGGGATCATGCGTGGCAACCCTCTTCGGATTTCCTCATCGTTGGTAAACATGCTGTACCTTGTGCGAACGGGAGCCAACTCGATCAGTGAGATCCTTTAGAAGCAAAGTTGCTGGTGAACCTCCCGAAACCAGGTCGCCCGTCACAATCTACGAATTGACCCCAACTGTGCCTAGAATACAATTCTTTTTTGGCACATACTTCTTGCAGTGCTCTTTCGTACTTTTCATCCTAGCTTCAAAGCTGGGTCGGCAGTCGGACGACTTGATTCTGCGCAACTATGCGATCAACCTCCAGGAATGCATCAGAGGATATCCAGTCCTTGGCTGAGGTTTTGGACCCAGATATGCTTTCCTCTTTCCTATCACTGGATACCCAGCTACAGAGGATTGCAGGTCAATTCAACAGCCTCGAAATATCCAGGAATGCAGCTAGCAGAGACAACCATGCCTACTAGGGTCCTATGGAAATTGTTCAATTGACTGATGATGATCTAAGAAGCATGCTGGGTATCAGTTATAGCCCGGAGAGTCTGCCGCGCAGCAAGCTGGTACTTATGCAAGAAATCCAGTCTGCTCTTCCTCTCAATCCAAGTCTGATCCAATGCCACATCAACCACCGATGCATTTCTGTCGGCACCATACACTGTCGCCAGTCCGGATTGGCCACTGGGTGATCGAGCAGTGATAAACCGGATCCAATCAGCCTGTATGCGAGCTACCAACGCAGCATTCGTGGTGGTCTCTGCCGGGAGGGCTTCGTCTACCGCACGCATTGCATCCGCAAAGCAGTCATATATGTAGATCAAATCCACGCAGTGATGGGCCTTCTCATGGTTTATACCAGGGAATGGGTTTCCCACGCTCATACGGTATGATTGAACCGCTGTGGGACGGGCATTTGTTGTACCTGATGCAGTCTTCTGGGTCGACAGCTCCCACTCCATCAACTCTTCTCGGGCGTTTTGGACAGGATACCCGAATTGTATGTCTGACAAAAACTGGGATATCTGCTCGTGCAAGTCGGTCACAGCCATCTGGTGCTGCAGGCTATAGACCTGGTAAAAATCGTCCAAAAAGTCCTTAGAGCTGACACTGGCCTCAAGAAGGACCTTGAATTGATCGAAGCTGTTGATGCTAGTCACCTGAGAATAGGTTGTGGTAACCTGTTTCATTTAGCATGCTTCGCTTCTCATTCAACAGTCAAATTTGTGGGGGAGATGGCTAACCTCAAGATCTGTGTCTCCAATAAGAATCGCGATAGGTGCGGGATTATCAGCGGACTGATCTTTATCCACTGGTTCTTCATTGCCATCCAGATGGATACTCCAACGACCATTTGGCCGCTGTGAGATAGTCCGATTGTCTACCACAATAGGATACATCATCCAGCCCAACTCTCTGTTCACCTGGAGGATATGCTCTGGTGACACTGTGGCCATATATTTCATGCGCGAGGCAGCATTGCCATCAGGTGCTCCTAGCCGTTTGCAAAAAGCATCCCATCGCTTATTTGTATCCTCCATACTGATGGGCCGGGAGACTTGAACACCCCCTGACTGGATAATCCCACGCTGGACCAAAGGCTCGCGCTTGCTTAGGATTGCCTCCAGAATATGGGCATGCGAAGAGGTTCCACCAGCGGATTGGCCACCGACGGTGACGCGGCCTGCATCACCACCGAAGGCGGCAATGTTATGTCGGATCCAGCGAAGTGCGATTCTCTGATCTCCTAAGCCAAAATTGCCTCCTTTCATTTGGCCATCTGGCTGGGCATCAATCATTTCAGATGACGCCGCAAAGCCGAACATGTTCAGTCGGTAGTTGATGGTAACAGCCACCATCGGGATGCCCAAGAAAACAGACTTCTGCACGAGTCGGGCGGGGTCTGTGGAATAGGTCAGCTTTGTCTACTTTTGTCGGATGAAGCTGCTCGTTTTGTGAATTCTCACCCCACATGGGATCGGTCCCCGCGCCAAAGCCGAAACCTCCGCCATGGATATAAGCATAGACAGGAAGTCTCGCAGACTCAAGATCAATCCCGGCTTCAATGAGTGCTGATGCACTAGGTCTCGTGATGAACAGATTGAGACAGTCAAATTCTGACTCGGTGACATCGCTGGGGAACTCAAGATGCGACTGATAGAAGTCGGTGCTGTTGAATTCTTGAGGCTGTGGACAGCGAGAACTGTGAGTGAATTAGTAAATTAATGGTCATGTTGCGATAAAGAGAACAAGGCTCCACTGACCCATTTCTAGTGGCATCAAAGATGTCCACGGGCAGTCGGTCTCGAAGCAATCCATGCTGCCATCTTGCCGGCACAGTCCCATAGGGAATCCCACGGAACTCTTCAACTCCCGGTATACTTGAGGATTTACCGATCACGCGCTGCTCATACGATGGGCTTGTGTTAGTAGGTAGTATGACTTCCAACGAAGATCCCGCCTGCCTCGGCATCTGTGACTGATAGTCTAAGTTTGCCATGGCTTCAAAGAGAATATTTACACCTTTGAATCTATCGGTAGCACAGAGCAATGATTATAAAGGAAAAATTAGCACAAAAGAAACCAAGAAATCAGGCGGAAACCAAAACAAATGAGATTCAAGACTACCCTACATGCAAGCTCGGAAGAAAGACGCCACTACCATTATTGGCGCCATACATTAGCGTATGTAATACCAGTACATCTAAGTCTATTTAGTGCTATATCTCTAGCAAACCACTGTATAAACTTGAACCGAATCCAATTCTAACCATACGACGCTACTGATGCATGAACTCGCATTCTTTCTTCCGAGCTTGCGTAGCAGAGTATCTGTAGGTACCCAGGTACATGGGGAGGTATATTTAACCTTCGGGGGACCAGCAAGCCATTTTGGATTCCACCAATCAACGATTCGCCGTCAGACCCTAAGCGAATTACGGAGTACATCCCGTCTTGACGGCCTTTCTCTCGCTTTTTAAGCCCCTTTTATCCATTTTCTTAGTGTTCTCTTTTCGTATCTTCTCGAGCCTTATTTGGAGTATAAAGCATGATTGTCGTCGAATCTCGTTGCAGGGTAATACTTACAGCACGAGATGTTTAGATATCTGGACGCTCAAGGAAATCCACGTAAGGTTCCAACAGCATGTACCGGCTCAAGTTCAAGAGTACCTATCTCGAAGCCCATTCATGCCGACATATAAGCTAACTGGTTGCTTTGCAGCGCACCCAGTCTCCGACATGGCCTGGCAAGGAATCTGTGGGAAAGTCCAAGAGATTCCAATGGAAATCTGTCCTGGACATTAAACTGGAATTGGGTATAATTCGATGGCATCTGTCTATCATGTTTCGTTCGAATTACAATATCAGTACTGCTACTTCATGTATGTTGTAGATAGTTAAGTTAGCTCACGTTCATTTAATAAGCAGACGCGATGACACGTGACCAAGGAGCGCATCTGGGATGCGTTCATCAACGCGTACCGCGTAAAGTGGCGTCCCGTTGCTAGAGCAGCCATCATTTTGCATTTCTTTTTTTCTTCTTCACCCCTCATCCCCTGACTTCCCCCTACGTCACTATCTCGGTGTCACTCTCAATACCATCAAAATCTAGAAATTCCTATTCCGCTTATTGGCCGAGGACAAACCCCGCCTGCATCCCTCACACCCTCTTTCTCACAATGGCCTCGATCAGCCGTCCGATGCCGCCAAGCAACAGCGATCTGTCAAAGCGTCGTCGCTTCCAACCAACTATCACAACATTCTTTACATCTTCCACAGAGCCAGTGTCTTCTGATACACCTGCAGTGTCGCATCACCATCATTACGCCGCGGCAACCTTCTCTGCCACACCCGTCGTTCCAGTCAAGGTTCAATCGTCTCTTTTGTCAGTCGGAATGCGGGTCCGGAAATCTGTTGCAGAGGGATACAGAACCCACATGAATAAGTCAGAAGAAAAAGCCCCGCTCTCTGCAGCTGTGGCCCCGGCTCCCCGCGCTCAATCCTACCACAACAGGCCCTCTGAGCTGTCACCATTCTCTGGCGCTGATGAAACCTCATTCGGTCAAAATGAATCCTTTGTCACCGATGACGGTGATATGTACTCGATTCCATCAAGCAGCCAAGACTCGGCTGCGTCATTTGCTTTGGGTGGTCAAAAGCGGCCTTGGGATTTAGATAGCGATATTCTCATCGATGAGGATGCCGACAGATCATTGAACAACTTGAGCGGATCCTGGCATAACAGCTTACACGGACGAACCATTCTCTCGCCAAATCTGGGCCAAAGCCATCGGATTCTTTCTGTGCATCACAGCAAGATTGCACAGCCGACTATGGACTTGGATGATTTTGAAGAAGCCACCTTCCTCCGCCGTCGCGAAGAAGTCGATGCAGAGGATGTGCGGATGTATGGGGCTTGAATTTTTGATCCGTCCTTATTTTTGCTTTTTTGTGGGAGTCACTGCGTGGCATACCACATTGTCTTCTTGCTTCTTCGTGGGTCTGGAGCCGACTTGATTCCGTTGACCCGACGTTTTTATACCCACTGTTGTTCTATGCTGTACCGTATTTTCTTGTATCATTATATTTTTCATCTGCAGCGCAGTGAGTGTATTTGTGTCAGACCAATGATCCATATTCTCCTCTACTAGTGACATCAAAGATGATTAACTTAGTCCATTTTGATGGGGAATTTTGGCAGCATTTGCCGTCCCTTCCACATATTGAAAGTTAACGTGCGAGCATCCCTATATGATCAATTTTAAGTACATGTAATATCAAACACTGGCTTCGAGCCAACGTGGATCTGTAATTGACCGACTATATTCTCGACACAAAGCATCCTGAAAGCACACCAAAACAGTAAGACGAGAGAGAACATGCGAAAGAAGAGTCATATATCCCACAGAAACACATCTTGAGGCACGCCTCCCAACATTCAAATCTACCAACGCAGCAACCTAGCCCAATATATTCGAAGTCTTTGAAAGTCTCGGGCGTCGGGGAGTAGAGCAGTCTTCTGACAACGTCGTTACTTTCTTTGTTATACGAGCATGGAAATCGTCGTTGTTGAGAACGACGATGGTATCCTTTAGGATGGCGCCAAAATTCACATCCACATCATCGAAATGCCCTAACGCGATATCTGGACAGTCTTGTGTCTCTTGCTTATCTGAGGCTTGGTTGATTCGATATCGAACGAGAGGATTGATCCATGTGTCATCAGAAGCCATGATGTTTGAGTGTAAGTCGATGATAGATGGCAGGAAAATTCGGAAAGATCCCCAGTACTAGACCTCGAGAGTTGGATGAAATGGTAGGCGGCCTTCTCTTGACATCCCATTTTAGCATAGTACATTTTGATCCTTTCCAAGGATGGAAGCTGAGCTAGGCGTAGGTAGAGTTTCTGCCCAGCTGGTCGACGGGCACAATTAGGGTTAAGGTCAAGGTTAGGCGACTCCGAGACCATTTAGGGTAGTCCTGAGTAGATTCAACTCTCTCGGTTTTTTCCATTGACTGCCTGATAATATGTATTTATGTGATGCATTATTGCAGCCCTTGAGGGGTCTCAATAATAAGACTTTGGTACATAGGAATGTCAGCTAAAGGATTCCCCCTCTCTCTTCCATCAATATCTCTCTCACTTCGATATAATCAGCGTCATCCTTGTCTAAGACCAATTCCTCCTCTAATATGTCAAGAATCTCCAGAACATAATCCTGACAGTCCCATTCAACAGACTCATTGTCCACAGGCACGCTCTGTGCAGCACTCTTCACTCTCTCAATATCATCCCGTCCAATCATGGCGACGAAATATTGTCGAATGAAAGTGTTTGATGTCTTTGGTTCTTCCATAAACGTGTTGCGTTCGAATTGTGGATGCTCTAATTGTACCAAAAGCATCAAACTCAGCTCTGGCTTGTCGCTTAGCTGGATTGGGGAAAGCCTTGGAACGCTTCGCGGGATATTGTCCCTCAGAGCTCAAATCTCGGGAATACTATGAGATCCCATTGGTGATCAATCTCAGTTGCAAATACTATCAGATTCCATATAATGTACACCCCAGAACGCCATATCTAAAGTCCTATGAGCCAAAGAGATATGTCTGCCAGCTCTGTTTCCATGGTTTCCAGGTGCCCCCAAATCGATGATTGATACAGGCTTGTTTATTACTGAAGCCCTCGGATCCTGAGTGACGCTGTCCATTTCCCCAAGCATTGACCGGAAGAACACACAGCCCTCCCAGCTGCTTCCCAGGCCTGGATTCCGAATCCTCAACACAAAGTGGCTCTCGAATTCTGTGGAATGGCGCCCATGTTACGCGCTGTACGGGCGAAGCTAAGGATGGCGCGACCCCAACATCTGCATCCACAGATTGCTGGATCAACGGGTGTGTAGGTGGCAATGTATCGGACAAAACGTCGAGAATGGCGTCCGTGAACACACCCGGTCCTGTGATCTCCAGGGTATCCATTTCGTTATATGCTCTGGCCCAGAAATGCTGACCATCAATACGTTGCTTGGTGTGGGATAGCACCCGGACAATAATTTCTCTCAGCAGTGGGCTGAACCGTCGCGGTGCATATATGGTGTACTGAATAAAGCCATAGCGCCGGGCCCAGTGCCAGTCGCGCATCTTTTGCGGAGAAGCGAAGGGCTCATCGATTTCGATCCCGACCACTAGGGAGACATTGGCGTTGACTGTATTGCCCTGGAAGACCGTGTCACGTAACGAGGGGCAGGAGTTGATGCTTCGTGCGGGATATACATCAAGATCTGCATAGTAGCCACCGTAATACCAGAGGATCAAGTAGCGAAGCAGATCGCCACGGTGGACAGAGTGTGGATATGAATTGTAGAGGCGGGCAATATCTGGGACAGGTGCGAGAGTCTCGGTGATGAACTTTTCGGCCCAGTCGGCTTGTACGAGCTGTAAGCTGTGAAGTCAGTTCCTGTGGCTTGATTCTATACTGTCATACTAAGATATGAGATGGTTGGAGGTACGACTTGCTTTGTATTTCCATTCTGAATTTTTCTGTTCGAACTGGATTGAGTCGTCACTTCGGTCGTTGACTCCCGGCAGCATAATCTGCCACAACGTATCTGTCAAATCCTCGGCATGGCGGAGTTGTCCCTCGTGCTCGATACCGCGCAGCGCATCTGAAAGTTTGATCTCATAGTCATAGTCTGGATCTGCACGAAAGGCAGACCGATGGAGATATTGCGGGTGGTTTTGCTCGTATCGTTTGGCAGAGCGGGGGACCAAAATAGATGTTGGGGGCAAAAAATTGAAAATCATGAATAGAGTCAGGATGGCGATTACCATGACATATCTCCGGTTTGGAGACCCGAGAATCAAGCGACTCCTCATGGCGGACGATGAGGAGGAAGAGCCATAACATGTCCCCAGCTACGAAGATCGTAGAGTGGCCGCGCAGAATTAATTTGAGTCAGCTTTTAGTACAACCCTGCCTCAGCTATCAGCTACCCAAATAGGTAAAACCCCAAACAGAAAAGCTTCTTCTGATTGGATTCCTTTGATTGGTGTAGCTACTAGTCCTACTTGAGCACTAGCGCCCGAGGGCAGACCCTGGATTCTATTTACTCACTCCACCGTGGGGACGCGCAATCGTTCAACTATGTTGTATATATGTATTGCCAGTCTAAATTGGCTCTCAAATAGATTCATTTTAGGAATATCAGATACTTGAACACGCGAATATTTGAAGTATCAACACCTCAATATTTGGCTAAGCATTCGAACTATATTCATGTGGAGTGAGCAGCTCGTGGGATGTCTTAGCGGTGTCTTGGCGGAATCTTGTTCTGGCGCTATACTTAGAAGATGGGAATCTTAGTAATGCACGAGAGAGACTTGAAACATGGATAAGCATGTCAATGCTCAACCTTGGAAGTTTCCAAAGAAGATCACAAGAGATAGTAGTCCAATCAAATATAGATCCTGGGTCCTGCCTTCTTTTCATCATTCGCATATCAAGCAGGATATGATTCGGGATGGCCTTCATGAGCTTGGGAGCTTACCGTACCACAATTGCCAATTGGTCGTCATGACCAATTTGAGGGCTGCGGCGACCTACATGTAGGTAGGGCAAAGCGTTGGGAATCATGAGACAGATTCTTCTGCTTAACCAACTTCCATATGTGGCAGATGTGCAGTCATCGCTTTTTCTGTTCATACCTAGGTATCTTTACAACTTGATATGGTTTGTCATATTCCCTGGTTGTACAATGCACTTTCATTCGGACTCTGATCAATTTTATCGCCTTTCCACACGTTAAAATTTCTTTCCTCTACTTTACAGTTGCTTTGTTAGTTTTTGGTTACGTTCCATCCATCCATGAGATGATTAAACTACAAGTAAGTCGCGTTGTCTTCTGTATATCATTCGTGCCTATCACTCGAGATCAAAGAAACAGCAGGCAGTGGTTATTTTCTATCATATCCCACAAAATGGAGGCGAGAGGAACCAAAAAAAAACAAGAGAAAGAAGAAAACTGTCATGGTATCATATGTAGCCTCCATAGGACCTTCACGAACTCCCACAATGCAAATTCCATCCTATTGGATCAGAATAAGGACGCTCAGTCTTTAATCTTCCGCTAAACGCAAGGTCAGTTTAGTCTCGGCTTTCTCACATCCTTGCCAAGCACTCTCAACAGCCTGGATGGTAGCCCAGACTTGCTCACGAGCTTCCTTCCGACTCACCCCGTCCTCGAGCAACTTCTCATAGGGTGTATGGACATGTCGAATATGTGCTTCAACAGCCAAGAGCGTCTTCCGCTCATCACTGATCATCGCCGTGCGCCCCACACGTCCCGATCCCTTGAGGAAGGCATGCTCCAGCACCGTCTTGAGCGTTTCCTTGGGCATGAGCGGAAATTCGCTTTTGAGGAGCTCTCGGGATTTGGAGAGATCCTTGGCGTCACGCACTTGCACAGCATTTGCACGTGATTCCTTTGTTGCGGCGGCTGATTTGAGAACTTCTTTGTGTATCTCCTCGGGTACGCGGATTCCGAGAGTTCTTTTGCCCGTGCGGTTCTGGAATCATCAGTGGACTCTTTCTGGGTTTCAATATGAATCGCACTCGACTTACATAGACGACGTATACTATTTGCTCCAATTCTTTGGTCTTGCTGCGGCAGTGTCGGGTGATATAGACATCACCCTTGGGGACCAGAACGTAGCCATCTGGCATAGGTGTATGTTCAACAATGTTCTGGTTTGAATGTTTAGTAAAATGCCCTCAGATGTTGGTGGGTCCTACGCTCACCTGTTCGAGTGGATCATCGGAGACGGGAATGAGTGCCGCCAACGTTTTCTTGGGTTTACGACGCTTCGTCGTCTCGTTGAGTACCTCGGCGAGTGGTTTGGATGGGGACCCTGCATCTACCAGGCGTGCGTGGCCATCACGAGTGCGGACACCACGATTCTTCTTTCTGGCGCGCGGCTTGCGTTTGCGAACTTTGGGCTTAGTTGTTGGTGCCATGTCAATTGTTTACGGGGCAAGGAGGTTGTTGATGGATGGTTGACACGGCGTTGGGATGTGACTCGTGCAACGATTCCATCGAGGAACGTTTTCTAAAAGCACCAAGGTCTGATTGCCATTCGATGTTATTTTTGGACCTGAAACACATTCCATAATCTTTGATCTTTGATGCTTCCAAGTTTACGATCAAAGCAGGAACGGTGGCTGTGGCACTGTGGCGCTGTGGCGCTGTGGCACATTAGTTGGCGCCTGAACAATCGGGCTTAAATAATATATGCATATGCAGGTACAATACGGGGTATACATGAGGTACATGGAGGTTCCTGCAACGCTGTAGATATCCATCATACTTGAAGTACAAGTGCAATATATACGAGAAGTGAGTTTGATACCAATACGTTCTCCAAGGCTCGATCTTGCGATCCTAAGTAGGCACTCGAACCATTTCGCACAGGCTCGATATATATTGTACTGCTTTTCATCAGTATAAGCAGGTTCCCGCTTTATTGGCTGTGTGTATGGATCCAGACCAGACATTAATCGACTGGTCAAAAGTCTCCCGAGGTCCAAGTGTAAAACGATTATGTCGTACTCCGTATGCCAGATGTGCTTCATACGGAGTACTCCGTACGGGGTACGAGATTCGCACTGGAGCGCCACAGAGCCTTCGAGGCCCATTGGCTGGGCGCATCACCCTAGGGACAGATCCCATGGAATAAGATTGGGATCATCAGATCTCAAAGCGAGGATCGGGAAGTCTGAGTTCACATTTAACAAAAGTTCGAATTTGAGACAGCAATCAACGACAGGTCAAAGAATCAAGGCAAGGAGGCCTCGAACTTTCCTTCAACAGTATGAAGTACACCACGGTCTATCTGTACATGGAGCACACGTACTCCGTAGGTTGGTATCAGCTGAGATTGGACACAAAGAAGATGCCAAGTTTTGCCAGGGGCTACTCCAAATCCTGATTACCCCGGTTGAACACGGTCCCCTGGTAGTTTTTCCCCTTTAGATGATTACTTCGTAACATCTATGGATATTCAACTTTTCCCTGAGGTATTCACAAAGACAACATACACCGAGAATATGAATATTGCTCCACTGCCATTACAATATACAATATACAATATATACTCCATATCCGTTCTCCCATGTCGTCATTGGTGAGATTAGCCCAAATGAGCACTGCCTACTCCATAGAAGAGGACCGGTTTCCCCGAGGACTCGATCTCGTCTGAATAGGTCTGGATCGACGCCTCGAAACAAGGTCTTCCCACTGGATGCCTGATGTAGGTACCCATGCAGCTGAACACTCGGAGGAGGATATACATAGTGAATGTGCTAGATATCGTATTGGTGACATTCATATCCACTTCTGACTCCCGTTCCTGAAATACTTGGTTACTCCAACACATGAGATTGTGTTATATTGCGAAACACACGGTGGGTTATACTAAACTGTTCTTTGTCCTCCGTATACTCCGTAGCAACCTCAGAACTTGGAAGCTCCCTGTGGATATCACAGTGGAGGCTCTGGAAATAAAAAAGCCGAGTCCCCACGCAAAAACCCAAGAGAAAAAAAGACGTAAAGAAAATATTTTCAAAAAAAACGATTAAACGATTTAAAAAGAATTCCAGAGAAAAAAAAAAAAAGAAAAAGAAAGAAAGACACGACAAACTGAGCAAAAGAAAAACACCCCTCTCCGACTTGGTTTCCAAATGCATTCCTTCTTTACCCCTTCCTGATTGTCACCTACTTTCTTGACTACTCTCTCTCTCTCTCTCTCTTTGGCTAGAAAGTCAAATGAAATAATTCTATCAATGCTCCTACTTGCTTTTCCTAAACCCTTCCTGTCCCTCACATTCTCTTCGTTAAAGGGTTGCCTGGCAGCTTGACCTTCAATGGTTGCTGGGTCTGTGTTGCTGACATGAGTTGGGATCACCCTGTCCACAGGTACGTTGTATGCATTCTCCCTTGAGACCCCCTTTCGTGCGGGGCTGTCATGTCTAGTTTTATTTGGTACTCTGCCAATCTACATTGAAGATTGTACATCATGCTATCAGACGACGCTCATGGATTCCTTTATCTTCAGCTTCAGCTACCCCAACGGTGAACCGCAGACTCCGACCAGGACTCCGAATACCTTCGGCGACTCGTTTCATACTCCCAAACTCGAATCCAGCTTCTTCGACCCCCGGGTGACCTGGGATACCTCTGATCCATATGCCTCGAGCCCGGAGCTCCTCCGCACGCCGCAGAAATTTGGTCTAGGCTCGACGAATCTACCGAGAGGACACAATGGGTCGGAGATCGCCGACTATAAGGGGAGGGCGTCAGATGAGACCGACACGGCCAGGCGAATTCGCCCAGTGAAGCCTCTTGCGAGTGTAGGCGTGGATTACCCCCGGACAGTGGGCTCGGCTAAGTCAGCGGCCTCGATGCAAACGCCGCCGCCGACAAGTGCATCGAGACGGAAAATTCCTGAGTCTGACCAGGACGAGGGGCATTCGCAGAATGCAACACCGGGAATGGGAGGCCATTTAGAAACACCCAGTCGTCTTCTTGGAGCGTCCCCTCGAATGTTTGCCAACCTCCAATCGTCGCCTGATCTCTTTCAATTGGCCTCATTGGATCCCCCGGGCTCTCCGTTCTTCCCCCAGCAGCGATTGTTCTGGGATCATGATTTAGAAAACACAGCCAACGAGATCCCCTTGCCCAGCAACGGAGGCAACCACAATACTCGTCAGAGCTCTATCTCTACAAACGCACATCATATCCCCCAATTACCAACAATTGATGGTTCAATTGACCTCCCCGATTTTGGCAACGTCTTTGGAATCTCAGCAGCAGCACCCCCAGATGCCGCCTTCTTTCCTGCACCATTCTCTACCTCTCCCCGGCTCCCCGTAACCAAAACGGAGGATCCAGCCCTGTTTCTGAGCTCCCCTGCTAGGCGATTTGGTGGACCGCAGCTCACGCCACAGACACGAACTCTTCGTGGTCTGAGACAGCCCTACCACCACCAAACGGAAGAATCGAGGCGCGAAGAAATTCAACGGGCTCATGCACCAGATGGACACCGGCGTGACACGTTCGCTGTCTTCCCAAGCGACAACGATGATGAAGATGACGACTACACACCAAGAGGCATTCGACCAGGTCTAACCCGGAGTATGACACTTAACGGCCTACCGAACTCATCACGGTCACTCAGTCAATCCGGGGGTATGTTGACTTCCACGAGTGGAATCCGAAAGAGCCCATCGAAAGGGCGTTCGTCCCCAGCAAAACCCATTCGCCCTAAGCCCTTGACACGGGCACATTCGACCGCCGCCGGTTCATTGACGCGCTCATCATCAGTAGTGCTTCGGATTGGTCGCGACGGCCGTGCAAAGGCTGAAATGGAGGCAGTCAATGAGGCTCACACAGGGTTGACCGATCCCCTCACCGGAATGGATTTAGACGGTTCTTCAACCGAAAGTGAAGTAGACCCGGCTGAGTTCTCTGAATATCCTGTGTTGCATCGTGCCCAGTCATCCTTTTCGCTCTATGACGGTCCAAGGCCGCTACTATCCCGCAGTGACTCGGGCTCTCGGCCTCTCTCAAAGGGCTCATATGCTTCCACCGTTGGCTCGTCCCACTCAGGACGGATGTCACCCTGGGCTGGCTCTACAAAGGGAGATGGGCGGGCGACGTACCGAGGATCCCCTGATATCAAGCGGACACCCAAACGGCATTCGTCCTTGTTACATTCAGACTCGATCTACACCCGGGGTAGCGTAGCATCAGACTTGTTACCTGGGGATGACGACGAACATGGTGATGCTCAATCTGCGCTCCGACAAGTCCTCAAAGAGCGCGGCCGGGGGCCTAGACCCTCCACCAATGTGTTTGGTAATCGGCTTTCTCGGTCATCGCATACCTTTGCTCATCTCCGTTCATCACCACCTCGCCTCAGCAGTGACTTTGACGTTCATCCTCGACACAATGCATCTCCGACAACCTTGACCGACCCTGACCTTGCAACCCCCAGCACAGACCGCCATAGCAATCCCAGCAATGGGACACGATGTGTCTGCCGCTCGATGGATAACGGTGGTCACCTCATGATTCAATGGTGAGTGCCATCTTGGTTGATTTTCATTCCAAAGTTTATTGTGCTGACATTCCCAGCGAATCGTGTACGCATTGGCTACACACTAGATGTGTCGGGTTAGAGCGCGCAAATCTGCCCTCAGTCTATGTCTGCGTCTTCTGTGCCCAAACACCGTCGCGACAGAACCGCTCCCGCCCATCTTATGCCCCCACGGCGCAAGCTCCTCCCTCACCCTTGGCCCATAAATCATTCCGCTTCCGGTAAACCTGGAGCGGTGACCTGTATTGGATGCATATATGTCTTGGAAAGACCGGTGCCTATTGTTTTCTTTTGTGTGATCCTTGCTCGCCCGCTCTCATTTATACTCTGCATTAGCCGGGCCACCCTGCCCTATTTCATATTCACCATTCTCAGAACCCGTTTTGAGGCCCCATACCCTACCCCTTGATGATACCTATGTACTATTTCCTCACAACCTTGGAAAACCCAGAATTATAGAATATTCACTCCGCAAATTCTTCCTTATTTAGTGTAATCCTGCAGGCTTCCCCCGCATATCGGGGTGCGGACCGGTCTCGGAAGAGAAGCCGAATGTAATATGTGCAAAGCTGGAGGAATACCCAACTTATATAGTTAAATGGTCCCCTCGATTCGTTTTCTTCAGTTGATCCCTCACTCGGCCCCAATAGGACCTCTAGTTCACCAAACCCCATTGTGTTTTGAGAGCGCGCTTTTCCAAAAAAACAAAAAACAAAAAGGGTTCACTGTATAGATCGCTCTACGCTCTAATTGGTCGAACCATTCTTATCGACTCACCGCCCTTTTTATCAAAAAAAAAGGGCTTTTCTCCCCGCAGAGTCATATTGATCTTTTCGGTTTTACGCGCCATTCCCTCTCTTTGGTCCCTTTCCAGTCGTTTGTGCTCTCGTCATTCCCTTAATTACAATGTCTGCCTCTCTCCCTGGCAGTAGGGACCTGCCCGCATCGCAGTATGACCTGACAACCTATTGGGGACGCGTGCGCCATGCCGCCGACATTTCTGATCCTCGGTAAGTTCGCCAGAGAACAATTGGTGGAGAGAACGGTTGGAATTATACTGACCACTGGAATCATGCTAGGACTCTGTTCGTTTCGCCCGCTGGTCTCGAACATGCCAAGAACCTCATTGCTTCCTATAAGCAGAATCGCATCCCAGCCATGACCCCGGAGTTGTGGTCGGCGAAGAAGGTGGTCGATGCGACCTTGCACCCTGGTAAGGGCCCCCTGGGAAATTCTATATTGGATATTGGCTAATCTGGGATCTATTAGATACTGGCACACCCGTGTTCCTGCCGTTCCGCATGTCGTGCTACGTGCTCTCGAACTTGGTGGTCACAGCAGGCATGTTGACCCCAGGATTGAAGGTGAGTACCTTTTTGCCAAACATATACATCTGAAGAAGGCATTAACAGCATAGACCACCGGTACTCTTCTCTGGCAAATTGGCAACCAGTCCGTCAACGTCGCCATCAACAATGCCAACGCCAATAAATCCACCCCACTCTCTATGTCTCAGATAGGCAAGTCCTACCTCATGGCCGTCTCGGCCTCCTGCTCCGTGGCTGTCGGCCTGAACGCCCTCGTCCCCCGCCTCAAAAGCATTTCTCCCAATACCCGCCTTATCCTCTCCCGCCTCGTCCCCTTCGCCGCCGTCGCCAGTGCCTCCGCCCTGAACGTCTTCCTCATGCGCGGCGAGGAAATCCGCCAGGGTATCGACGTCTACCCCGTCCTGTCGGCTGCTGATCGCGCCAAGCGCGAGCTCAACGAGGACGCTGAGCCCGTTCAGAGCCTCGGCAAGAGCAAAAGGGCTGCCACCATCGCTGTCGGCGAGACGGCCATCTCCCGTGTTCTGAACGCCACGCCTATCATGGTCCTGCCCCCGCTGATCCTGGTTCGTCTGGAAAAGACGAACTGGCTGCGTGCCCGCCCTCGTATGATTATGCCTGTCAATTTGGCACTTGTCCTGGGTACCTCGCTGTTTGCGCTGCCGCTTGCGCTCGCCGCGTTCCCGTCTCGCCAGGCTATTAACGTCTCTAGCCTCGAGGAGGAGTTCCAAGGCCGTGGTGGTGATCAGGGTATGGTGGAGTTCAACCGCGGAATGTAATTTTCTGAACCTTTGGCGTTTCATAGCGTGCACATTACATTATCTTTGCATAGGTCAGAGAATATATAGACCTGTTCTCCGTTTATAAATTTCAAAATTGAGCTTTTTTTCTCTTCCCGGCCAATGTTCATATCGGAGGCCTTCTCCTACTTTGTAGAATCTTCTCAGCTCGCTCTGCAAGATCCAAGAGTTGATCGTCTTCCCAACGCCGGCCCATTAGCTCCAACCCAACAGGAATACCCAGCACAGCAGTTTCCGTCTTGGGGCTCAGTCCAGCTGTATTCCCACCGTTAATGCAATATTCGACCAACAGAAATAGGACCACAAACACGAATCACTTACCGGGGATACAAATAGCAGGCCTCCCTGTCAACGCGGCCAAAACCCCGTTACGTCCAGACTGTGTTTTAGCACCAATCTTCACAGGGAGCTGCCTCTGGTGTGGATATACCAGCGCATCTATGTCGTGAGTATCGAAACACTCGGTTACCGACTCTTTGAGAGCGGCGATAAAGTCCAATCGACTTCGGTATGCATCACTCGTCATCGAGAACGTCTCCGGATCATCCAGTGCGGCAGAGAAGACGTGCGTCATTGCGCGTGGGTCGAACTCGCCGCTTTGGACAATAGATTCGAGTGACCGGTGCGGTGTTGACAGAATCAGGGGCGACTGCAGGAACTTGTCGAGACAATACTTGAACTCGAAAGCCTGTGTGTCTGCCTTCGTGAGGAGAGTCTCATAGCTCCAGTCCGGATGGTTCGCTGTAGCGATGGGTACTAGAACAATCTCCTCATCTTGTTCCTGCATCATGTCCAGACTCGTGCGTATAATATTCTGCACGATCTGGTTCTCAGCGAAATATTCAGACTCTGCATCTTTGTCGGCGTGTTCTTGTATCTCAGGCTGGAAATAAGCCTCCAAAACTCCAATTCGCACAGGACGACCGACTCGAGAATGATGTCTCGGCGCAGAAACATCATCCAACGAACCTCCTCCCGTCCCAATCGGCTCCTTCATAACCCCATACATGACCCGCACATCCCCCACTCTCCGCCCCATCGGCCCGGCTGTATCCTGTGTCTCGGAAACAGGGACAATTCCCGCACCTGGCACCCTCCCCGTCGATGGCCGGAACCCCACTATCCCGCACGCGCTCGCAGGTGACCGCAGCGAGTTCATAGTGTCCGTTCCGCACCCCACGAGCCCAAAGTTCGCTGCCAGCGCTGCCCCGGTCCCACCCGATGACCCGCCCGGTGTGCGGGTCAGGTCATATGGATTCAACGTTTGTCCGCCGAGAGAAGAAAGAGTTATCCCCTGAAGGGCAAATTCGTGGAGGTTCGCTTTGGCGAGGATTATTGCACCTGCGGCGCGGAGCCGTGAGGCAAGCTCACTGTCGACTTTGGTGGAGAGGGTTGCGAGGGCTTTCACGCCTGCGCTTGTTGGTAAATCTGCTGTGCTGATGTTGTCCTTGAGGATTATCGGGACGCTATGTAATGGCGGGAATGATTTGTTTGTCTGGTTGAATGTGATGGTTTCAGAGACTTTTTCTCTAGCTGCTGCTATAGCCCCGCTATTTATTGTGATGAGGGCTTTAAGAGTTCCGTCGTGCTGTTTGATTGCTTCGAGATACCTGTTTACCAGCTGCGGGCCGATGGAGGGATCTATTCGGAGCAATCTGTGGAATCCGACGATTGACAGATCTTCTGATTGCCATTCTGGGGCGTTCATCGTGATACTGGTAGGTTTAGGAGTTGGCAAGAGGGGGAAACTAACATAGTCCTCGGATATTGGCCCGATGTGGGATCGGCACATGCAGACCATGCATAGATCTGCAATTTGATTTACTGGGTTGGGTCTTGCTAATGCATGTGCTCTAATGTCTCAAAATCCCAAGTTTGGTCCATTGGTCCATATCGAAGAAGTAGCCTTGCATATATGATACAATGTATGTTGTATACATGCAAACGTAGAGTCTTAAGGACACCGGACATGTGGGTTCTTCCCCGATGTATAAAGGCAACAAGAAAATGACAGCTAACTTGTACAGACTTCAGCAGGGGAAAAAAAGGAAGAAGAAATTGGAAACCTCTTAGCTGTCGAAGCAAACAGGAAAGACATCCATTATATACAAACCATACGGCTAACAATTGGACGCCACAAACAATCAAATGGTATAATCATCCGGACTTAGCCTAAACCCTTGCAAGCCGAATTCCACAAAACACGAATAAACAGGACGCATCAAAGGGAAAGAAACAGAATAACATATGACCAGCGCCTTTAGAGATAAAAGGATAGTAAGATAAATGAAACAAATAGGGTTCGAGCCGGATAGCACCAGGGGATCGATCCTCCAGGACACTTTGCAGCCCCAGTTGCTCAAGGTCAACTGTCGATAATCCCTGCCATGCGGTGTCACAAACTCGGACAATCGACGCATCAGGTACCACCTGTAGGAGTTGAGCAATCCCAGGGACAGGAAATAAATAAGAAAAAAAAAAAAAAAAAAGAAGAAGCAACATCGTGATCATGATTTCCCCCAAGTGCAAACACCATTCCGTCCCATTCGCGATAGAGAAAAAGATTACCCTCAAGATATGAGCCGTCTATCCATAACTGGATCCTATTCACGCCGATGAATCCCGTTCTGATGCCGTTAGAGGAGCCGAAAGCTGGCTACTGTAGCTGTACAAACTGGATCTGAGGCCTAGGTGCGTCCTTGGCGATGCAATCCCTGGCCGATCCGGTAAGCTTCCGTACCATCATCGACAAGTGTCTCCTTGAACCAAGGGTGCTTCAAAGCCTCTTTGGCGGTGATCCGACTTTTGGGGTCGTAGACAAAGATCTGCTGCAGCAAATCTAGGAATGCACGGTTGAATGGTGTGTTGGTGGGAATGAACTCCTATAGTAGACACAATCAGTCAATAGGCCAACCATGCTGGAAAACTGGGGGGACTTACTGTCAAAGACTTCATTGCGCGCACATACTTCCGCGAAGCGCGTGTAGTCTCGTTATTAGGATAGTCGATCTTGCTTCTATTGAAGTACCTGGGGACGTTAGTTCCTGTCTCAATGAAACACTCAAGGGGCCATATTTACTTTGAAGCAGAGTTGCTACTACCACCTCGGCCACCCGACATCACCTTCTTCACCAAGGCGGTGTCGATTCGATTGCCAATGACAGACTCCATCATCGCCAGGTGCTCAAGGTTGTCATGTGTCTGGAACAGGGCGTCTCCGGTGAAAAATTCTACCAGGATGCACCCAATACTCCAGATATCACATGGGAAACTCCAACCTAGGTTCAGTATGATTTCAGGGGCCCGGTAGTGACGCGTAGAGACGACAGAGGAGTGGTATTCGTCATCAAAGGTCGCTGAGCCAAAGTCGATCAGTCGGATTTCGCCATCAAGCAGAACGCGGCGCTGCCGCGCGTTGCGAGCCGTGGCGTGTGAAGAGGATGGGATAGTGCGGTTGTAAGTAAAGGTCTGGTATGCGTTGCTGACGAGGAGGATATTTTCGGGTTTGAGGTCGGTGTGGATAAGGTTCAGGTCATGGAGGACTAATAAGTCAGTCAGTGGGTCTGAAATATGCATATGGATGTAGCAGATAACCTACAAGCAACGCTTGTGAACAATTGGCGGGCAAACTGCTGGATTTGACTGCTGGGGAATGGCACGAAACCATTTCCCTTGAGGAAATCGAACACGCTTTGTCCTAGTAGATCGGTGACAATGCAAATGTGATTCCGGAAGTCAAAGCAGTCCCGAAGGTGAATGCATTTGTTGCGATTGCTTTTGTCGTTAGAAGCCAGAGTTGACAGAACTCGCAGCTCGATTCGTGATGCATCTCGGTACTTTTGGATCGAGCGTATGATCTTGACTGCACAACGAGACTTGCGCTGCTTGTCATAAGCTTCCACTACTTTGCCGAATGTGCCTTGGCCCAGAAGTTTGATCACAGAGTCTGGAGGGCAGTCAGCAGGGTCAAGCAAATGCCAAAAGAATCTCTTTTACTCACATCGGTCGGTCAATGGCGTATCAGGTGTGACGATATAATGGCCATCGTCGTCGTCAAATTTCTTGTTCTGAGAACTTGTGTACTAAGAGAGCAATTTTTGTCAGTGAGATTGCACGGGAAGGAAGCACGGGAAGTAGGATACTCACATCGCGGACGATGGGCACAGGAACATCTTTCGCCTTGATTGGCGGATTCGGGGGTGGGACGTAACTCAGAAAAGCATCCCCGGTGGTCTCCAACTCTCGTCGCTTCTGCTCGTCGCGGGTAGATTTCCGAGTAGTGCGTTTCCGCTTTTGACCGACGGTCGTGTCCTCGTAGTACACACCATTGCTTGCCCCCGAACTACCCTGTGACCCAAGCGATGTTGGGGCTGTGGTGTGCAAAGACGCGGTTCGATCGGTCGATAGAGAAGTGGCCGAGGATTCCTCACCGTAATGTTGGGGATTGATTGAGAAGGACGGGCGATCATAGTGCCCCAGATCGTAGGCGGTTTCGATCCCCGTGCGTCGCCTCTTTCCAGCGGGTTGAGGAGCCGACGGAGCCGGTCTGGCAGAGGCCTGCGCAGAAGGAGCTGGGGCCCCATTGGATGTTTCTGGTCCGGGACTGTCATCGATCACAATGACTTCCTTAGGTAGGCCATTCTTGTAGAATTCGGTCCAATCTGGTTTCTTTCTCCGGCCCCCCACAGAGGGAGCCGCACTGGAGCCACTTTGGTGGGTCATTGCCGATGGAGTTGTGGTTGCCGGAGGCACTCTCGGAGGTTGTGTGTAGGGAAGGGTGGTCGTTGTCGGAGAGGGAACCGAAATAGCGTAGGGGTTCGCAAGGCGAGCTCCTGCGGCGGTGGCCGAAGTCGGGTAAGAAGGATTTGGTTGATACGAGGGATGATGAGGATATCCGTAGGCCTGATGGTGAGAAGGATGCGTTGCAGTGGCCGTAGACGGGGTGGACATTGTGCACGAAGGGTATCTCGTCACACGAACGGTAGGAGATTGTTATGGAGGGAAGATTGGTCTAAGCTCTGATCAATAGGTGATGGTCGCGCGTCACTCTTTTGTGGAGGAGATATGGTCTCAAGGCAGGACGAGCCAGCCAGAGAGGAGCCAGGCCAACAGAGATTGAGGTTGGCAAGAGTGTCCGGAAGGAGATTGGCTAGAGACGTGAAGATGACGGGCTGAGGCGGTCGGGGGAGGAAGAGGAGTCAAGACAGTGTTTCAAGCGAGTTGCATTTCCTCGACACTTTCAAGACAAGGAAAGAAACTAAGAATCATTGAATAAGAACTTGGCGACATGAAGTAAACGAGGTGGGGAGAAAGGACCTGGAGGCAAAGATGGGTGATGATGGAAGAGTCGGAGAGTTGGGACCCGTTGCCGATCAACTGAATTTCTCTTTCTGAATTTTCCCTATTCTTTCAGTCTGAGGATCATTTCTAGGTCGTTGAGATGAGATCGAATTCTAAATTTCCTCAAGTAGTTCTAATGCAAAGTTCCACTAGATCCCCTACGTTGTACCCACGTTAAAAGAGGGTCTTAAGTCTACTATGTTGTATACAATGGGAGATCGTGAACTCTTCACTGCCAGGGCTGTATCCAACGTAGGAGGTCCATGCACTTTCAGGAGAAAGGAGTGATATTACGTTCCCATTCCAATCGCATGCCGTCTCGGAATGAAATCAAAGGGATCTAAGAGATCTTGAGGGGCGTTTGAGAAGGGGGGGGGGGGGGGGGGGGCGCCACCGGTAATGATGGGGAGCGTCGCGTCCAGCCCTGGCTTAACCGAAGTCCACAGAGGAGCTCTCTTGTAGTTTTGTGTTTTCCCCTAAGATCACGATGGATTAACACTATCAAACCCCAGATATCAATGTGTGAAGTGAAAATTCCCAACATATCACCGTGGTGGGCGACTGCGACCTGCCGTATAACCTCACCTGACATTCCAACTGACTCAGCAGCCAGATTAGGAAATGAATTCCCATACAATTTCGTAGGACTACACCGAGAGAGATAGTAGGATTGGATATATTGTGTACTGGATTGGCTGTCAATGAGTCATTGGTCTTATTGAAAGGATGAAAGGGAAAAAGGAGCGAGAGAAGAGAATCGGTCTAAGAAGTCCAGACTACATCGCCCAACACCTTGAAGACCCCTGTTGGATATGATAGATGATATTCGGGTAAATTTGACTTGTTGCTTGTCAATTGGTACATCAAGCTCAAATTTTTTTGGCATTGTTATGAATGTGTATTGGTCATTGTCTTAATTGGGGAAGCCTAGACATGTATTGAACAGCAATGTTATAATGGAAACCTAAGTATCAAGTGAGAGATCAGTGAGAGTGAAGCAAAAGAAGAATCCGAAAACTATTTGGACTCGATGCCATATGCGGATGTATACTATTGAACTAGTCAACTGGCATTGATCTTTTCCTTCGTTTAGCGTGAACTAATTACCCTAATCACTCTAGTTCCAATTCAAATGTCCGGGGATATATTCTAGCAACAAGGACAGGGAAGAAGAGACCTCATTTCGCAGAACAAGGCAAGAGTAGTTTGAAAATACAAGGTGAACTTCGAGTATCGGCCTCCACCTTCGCCCTATCTACCGCCCCATCAAGCAAGTTTGGTGTATGGTCAAGGCTAAATTAGTACCTAGGTAGCATGGAGAGGACTAGGTCTCACTGGGAGACTGTATATATTGCTCTATGGGAGGTATGCGATTGAACCAAATTGACTGAGTTGACTTAGAGGGCTGCCTCCTACGCGAAAGCAAAGAAATATTATATTGTACACAGTTTGAGGGGATATAGGTTATCCTTCAATCCACGTAGCATTGGCTTGAAAATGGTGATGCATGGTTCATGGCTATGCGTAAATACTGGGTGTCCGAGACTTTATAGTCGTAGAGCGTATGGTACTAGGATATAGTATGATACTACGATACTACGATAGTATAGATGATGTCAAGCAGACTCCAATGCAACCTTCGACCGTTGCCTGACCCGAGATAAATCCATTAGCCGTACTTTGTCTCTGTCCTGTGAATGTACACACCTGATCGCTCAATTTGAAATAATTATCTCTACGCACAACCCAATATAGTAGTAACCTTGATGCAACATTTAGCCGGTGGCTGTAAGGCGAGGGCTTCTAGTCTAAGTCATATCTCAGGACGTGACTACTACGTGTATACATAATGTAGCCCGAGGAATTCGGACTCTGAAGGACAACGGGATATGGATAAGCTATCGAGGCACGAGCAAGTTCCTAATTCATCTAATCTGCGCTTCTGAAAAAAATGTGTGCTCAACCTGGTTTTAGAATGAAATTAAAGATCATGGCCCGACAACCCCCAATAAGCCTGCCAACGCCATCATACACGCAAAGAATGCAAGAACCCCTAGAGCCCAGGATGAGCCAGAGGGCTCCGATGGACCAGAAAAAAAAAATTAGGGACACGAGAAAATATGATTACAAACATATATGACCCGGTTAATTTCCGCGATCCCGATCCTCTTTCGGGTCTTTCAAGTAACCCCTCTGCACATGCCTGGTCGCCCGTCCATCGGCTTCCAGCATGAACAAAATATCCCTGACCTGAATACCTGCTCCCTTCTCCTGATCCTCACGCCAGATTCCGAGACGACGCTGAGGTTGATTGGGTGTTGGTTCACCGGCACTGGACTTTTCTGGACCAGCGGTGGGAGTGGAAGGAGCCGGACGTGAGGGAGACGAGAATCCACTGGCCTTACCACCGGGCTTCAACCACGAGTATGATTTTTTGGCACCAAACATACTTCGACCACCGCCGGACAAGGCCATACGGGCCGTCTCCACAGACTGTGCATGCTGCTGGGCTTCAGTCGCTTTAGAGTCCTGCATTTTCTTCGCTTCTTTCTTGGTCATTGACTTCTTGTCGAGACCAGGCGCCCTTTCACCGATGGGCGTCGAAGGCGCAGATACAGTGGGGTCGATGGACTCAGCTCGACCAGCCTCGTCAAGAATAGCATTGCTGTTACGTTTGGTACGTTTGGTAGCACGTTTCTCCTCCTGTGAATTCTCTCGGTGAATAAACGTTCGGTACCTTGCCCCGTTTGACTTGATGCTTGGGGATTCAACGGCAGCATGAGAGCCTGTCAGAATAATTAGTACAAAGTCAATCAAATGAGGATTATCGGTAGGAACATACGCTTCACAGGGGTCTGAATGTCCCCCATAGGCTGCCCGAGGGGTTTTGCAACATCTTTCCATTCATTGGGAACAACACCATGAGAATGTGCCCGGCGACTTCGAGCAAGAGTTGAGGCGTAGTCAATGACACCCCTGAAGCGTTCTTCGGTAGAGATCGACAGAAGATTGAGTATGTCCACTAGGGGGGCACCTTCCTGGTTGAGGATAGTCTGGCCAGTGCGCACGACAGAAGAGCCATCCGGACCAGTAACTTCAATCGGCTGTGGGCGACCAGGTACAGGATGAAAAAGGCCTTCTGAGGGAATCCGGACACCAAGGTCAAAACCCCGCTTCTGGAGCTTCTGCTCTAGAAGTTTTGTGATCAAGAATGGTTCCTGGATGTGATACTGTGCCCGTCTTGCTGCAATAGTGTCCTCGCGAGTCGGTTCGTTGGGGTCTTTGAACGGAACTTGTGCCTGAGAGGACTGATCGGTGAACGATTCGTGCGTGATTGCCGGTTTGATTTGAGGCAAATCACCGAAGCTGGCTGACGCTGACGGAGTTCCGGGGGTAGATCCATGAGATGTAAATGAGGTGTTGATAGGTGGCGGATAATGTGTCTGTGGTCCTCGTTGGGAAGGTTGCGCCTGCGCAGTCTGCCCTGAAAAGCTCTGTGTGAGAAATGCTTCCTCCTCCCTCACATCAATTCCAGATGACGCTAGAACATCTGTCAGCTCAGCAGCATCGGTTGTTTTATCCGCTGGGCGAGAGGGAGGCCCCATAGTTCCAGGAGGAGCGGGGGCAGACGTCGAAGACATGCCCATACTCATGCTCATATTCATCGGGGATCCGTTCATCGGGGACGGGTTTTGTGGTAATTGCACCGCGTTAAAGCTCGGGGAACCATAAGGGGACTGAGTTTGAGAAGGTGGCAGAGGGGAGAGGCGAGGTCGTTTGGGGGGAGGAGGTGCAACGCCTCCGTTCACGGGAGATGCTACGGAGTTTGGGGATGGGGATGAGACAGGTGGGGAGAAAGGTTGCGAGGAAAATTGCGGCGGGGGTGGCTGCTGCTGTGGGTGCCGAGCTTGCGTCATGGTGACTGTCGAGTGAGGGCAAGATTGATTTGAATATGAAATGAACGCTATTGCGCCGGGCCGTGGGCGTCTTCCAGATGAATCAAGGTCCACGCGTGGGTGTTAAACTGAGCGGATTGCTCGCACCACCAGCTTCCACTAGCTTTGACCATCTCAATACTGAACCTGATCCATGAGAGCAACCCACTAATTGTATAAATATTGGCTCAAGCGCGAAAGTAACGGCAGCCGCGGAGACAGAGATGCGTGATGTGGTAAGGAGCTGTCCAGATGGTCGAACTCTGCTCCGCGGATCGCGGATCGCGACACACGTGATCAAACTTGACTAAGCTCTCCAAATCTGTCCCAGTGCCTTCACCTGTGCTGAAAGAGCTCTTTCTTCCATTGAATAACATCTAGGCCTCACAAGGCCATTGACGTCTCCACTAATTTTTTAGGTATCTGAACATCTTTTAATTTGTGTTGCGCAAGTCATGGGCGTTGCGCCGAGCCTGTCTTAAGATCTTAGGCTTTACCTTACGACGCGGTTATAAGTGCTTTTTAACCAGAACTCTCAAACCCAGACTGGGAAGTTTATCAATATCCTGACACTACTTGGGTATATTTGAATAATTTACGGCACCATGGCGGCCAAGCGCAAAGCTTCAGCAATGGGCACTGCTATTGATGATGGGCCCGTTGACCCTTCGGACGAACTCGCGTTCTACTGTCTCGGTGGAGGCAATGAAGTCGGCCGAAGTTGCCACATCCTGGAATACAAGGGCAAGACAGTGATGGTAAGCTTATGCTGAAACCAGAAATGAAGCCTCAGATACTGACCTTGGACTCCCTGTAGCTCGACGCAGGCATGCACCCGGCAAAAGAAGGCTTCTCCGCACTCCCATTCTTTGACGAGTTCGATCTGAGCACAGTTGATGTTCTCCTAATCAGCCAGTACGTTGCTCGCTTATTTTTATTTACACACATAATATATGGAAGCATGCCAAGTGCAGCTAGGCATCCTATGCACATTTCCACACTATCCCATGTGAAGAACCTATGTTGTCTGGCAGTCAAATGCTGGACCAGCTTCAATGAAATTGAAAACAAAAAAACACCTCTCCCCTGCATATATACAAGCCCAATATACAATTCAATGCCATGCATATACTCCTTGTATAACCGTACCCTCCCAAGTCTCCGATTCAAATGCTTTCTACCTCGACACAATTAATGGCTATGACAGTTAACTAACCGCATGATTTGTATAGTTTCCACGTTGACCATTCTTCAGCTCTCCCATATGTTCTCAGCAAGACAAATTTCAAAGGAAGGGTTTTTATGACCCCGGCAACTCGTGCAATTTACAAATGGCTCATCCAAGACAATGTACGGGTCAGCAACACATCTTCTTCCTCTGATCAACGCACGACATTGTATACTGAGCGCGATCACTTGTCGACTCTCCCAATGATTGAAACTATTGACTTTTACACCACACACACAATCAATGGCATCCGTATCACTCCATACCCCGCCGGGCATGTTCTCGGCGCGGCCATGTTCAAAATTGACATTGCTGGGCTGGTGACCCTGTTTACCGGAGGTATATGTTCCTCATTCCATTAGTACTGAAGTATTGAAGCTACAATGCTAATCAATCGTGTGACTAGACTATTCTCGCGAGGAAGATAGGCACTTGATTCCCGCCGAGGTGCCAAAGGGCACGAAGATCGACGTTCTCATCACAGAATCTACATTTGGCATCTCTTCCAATCCGCCCCGGCTAGAACGTGAGGCTGCATTGATGAAGTCAATCACGAGCGTCCTCAATCGTGGAGGACGAGTTCTGATGCCCGTATTTGCTCTCGGTCGTGCCCAAGAGCTGCTTCTTATTCTCGATGAATATTGGGAAACCCACCCAGAACTTCAGAAGTTTCCAATCTATTACATCGGAAACATGGCACGCCGATGTATGGTCGTCTACCAAACATACATTGGTGCCATGAACGATAATATAAAGCGACTCTTCCGGCAGCGCATGGCTGAGGCCGAGGCCAGCGGCAATAAGAGCGTGAGTGTAGGACCATGGGATTTCCGATTCGTCCGAAGTCTCCGCAGTTTGGAGCGTTTCGACGATGTTGGGGGATGTGTCATGCTCGCCTCCCCTGGTATGTTGCAAACGGGAACAAGTCGTGAGCTTTTGGAAAGATGGGCGCCAAGTGATCGCAACGGCGTTGTTATGACTGGTTACAGCGTTGAAGGAACGATGGCCAAGGGCTTACTGAATGAACCTGATCAGATCCCGGCTGTCATGTCCAAGGTTTCCGCTGGGCATGGTCGAGGTCGTGTTCCTGGAGCCAATGATGAGGACCAGAAAGTCATGATCCCTCGCCGTTGCACTGTTGACGAGGTCAGCTTTGCAGCCCATGTTGATGGTGTTGAAAACCGTACTTTTATTGAGGAAGTAGCGGCACCAGTTGTGGTAAGTGTGACATTATCCGTCCATTCAAAGATTTTACTGATTCCTCTCAGATCCTCGTTCATGGTGAAAAACATCAGATGATGAGGCTGAAGTCGAAATTGCTCAGTCTTAATGCAGATAAAACAGTCAAAGTCAAAGTCTATACACCAGCAAACTGCGACGAAGTTCGTATTCCTTTCAAAAAGGATAAGATCGCCAAGGTAGTTGGCAAACTAGCAGAGCTTGCGCCTCCATCGGAAATTGATGACCCCCAGCTCATGGCTGGAGTCTTGGTTCAGAATGGATTCAATCTGTCCTTGATGGCTCCCGATGACCTACAAGAGTACGCCGGGTTGACGACCACGACTATTACTTGCAAACAGCACATCACTCTCAGCTCTGCCAGCATGGACTTGATCAGATGGGCCCTTGAAGGTACATTTGGGGCCATTGAAGAAGTCGGAAGCTGTAAGCATATTACAAGCAACGGCGAGAACGACGCAGATATCAATGATACCGCAAAGCAAGAGGATGCCGATGAAGAAATTCCATCGGACGAGACACAAACTTTCCTTGTCATGGGATGTGTCTATCTCCGTCACCATTCACGTACCCGCGAGGTTGAGCTGGAGTGGGAGGGAAATATGATGAACGATGGAGTGGCAGATGCAGTAATGGCTGTTCTCCTCACAGTTGAGAGCAGCCCAGCTTCCGTAAAACGTATGAAACTAATCCTTGTCGTTTTGCTTTTTCCCTTGCTGACCGCCGATGTTCTAGAATCTGCCAAAAACAAGCACCATCATCATCACCACAACGACGACGACGACGACGACGACGATATGGAGATCCCCTCACTTCCAAACCCCCATTCTCAGTCTGGACCTCAAGAGCGTCTTGCTCGTATGCTGATGATGCTTGAGGCCCAATTTGGCGGCGATAACATCGGTCCGATTGAGCGCCCGCGAGTCGTGGCTGATCTCGCACTCGGCCCACAGCAAGATGGAGAAGAATCGAGCGAAGAACGAATTGCTGACATTGAGGCTGCGGAATTGGATCGACTTATCACCATGGGTATTCCAGTCCCTGGTATTGAGATTAGGGTGGACAAGCACATTGCTCGCGTATGGCTCGAGGATCTGGAAGTCGAGTGTGCGAACCCTGTTCTGCGAGACCGTATCCGTGTTGTCGTTGAGCGAGCCGTTGAGACTGTGGCTGGCCTATGGGCAGAAAGCTCGATTCCTCGGGATGCTGTACAGAGTGGTTCTGTCAATGGACCGAAGGGGATTGGACTGGCTTCTAGGAACAAAGCGGCTGACATTGAGGCCCAAGGTTGATCTGTTTCATGTACTTTTATAATAATGAATTATTCCATCATTCACATGATTTGACTCACTCTCTTTACTCCTTTTTCGTTTTGAAAATTTTCCTCAGTAGTACGTCCATCAAGATAGAATTCATTATGATGATTGCATTTTCAGACAGTACAAAGCGGACTATGAGTAGACACGGATGATCTATAAAGTGGCAAAAACATCCTGTAGGACCTTCTCAAGGGTGTCCACAATGATATCAATTTCCTCTTTCGACACAATGTACGGTGGCGCCAGCACAAGATGATCGCCCCTAATTCCATCGACGGTGCCCGAACAGCCATACAGCGATAGACTGTATTGCGGCTGTAGACCCTTTTCTTGAATAAGGAAAGATAGACTGTCCTTGGGATCAAATGGTTCTTTTGTAGCCTTGTCTTTGACAAATTCAAGCTACAAAAAGTCAGCATCACCTCAACGTAAAGTACTGAAAAGTGCAACATACGCCCCAAAACAACCCTTTCCCACGGATATCTCCCACATGAGGATGACTTTCAAATCGTGCTTTTAGTTGTGTCTCGAGGTAAGTACCCATTGTCCGGACATTGGCTAGTAGAGACTGTTCCTGGATCGTCTTCTGTACGGCCAGCGCAGCAGCACATGAGATAGGATGACCTTGGTATGTTTGTCCGTGGCGAAACATCCCAGTACCTTTGTCCATGACCTGAACAATAGCGTCACCAATCAAAACACCTGACACCGGAGCGTAGCCACCACCTAGGCCCTTTCCAATCGTTTGGATATCTGGAACAACATCCTCTTGCTCCCAGGCATGCAAGGTTCCGCAACGGCCCATGCCGCTCATGATCTCGTCGAGAATGAAGAGAGCACCGTGCTTCTCGCAGACAGCCTTCATTGCACGGAAGTATCCTGGTACTGCAGGAACACAGCCAAGTGCCTAAGGAGTATAAGTTGGATGTCTGGGTGATGCAGAGTTGGGGATAGAAAGGCATACCGCGCCGACGACTGGCTCCGCAACGAATGCGCATACGTTCTCGGGGCCGACCCGTTGAAACTCATCTTCCAGCTCGGCGGCAAGACGCGCCACGTATTCTGCATCAGACTCGCTATCCCGCTTACCACGGTACGCATAGCATGGAGAAACATGGGAAACGTTCTGGGAGAGAAGTGGCTCAAATGGCTGCCGACGCTGAACGTGACCACCCAGACCCAAGGCGCCTAAGGTGGTACCATGGTATGAAGGAAGACGTGCGATAAATCTAGTACGTTGAGTCTGGGGATTAGGAAGCTCCAAGAAATATTGACGTGCGAGCTTGAGTGCAGCCTCGATGGCCTCAGACCCCGAGCTGATCACGAAAAGCTTGGATAATTTCCCACCGGTGGAATCTACTAGAAGTTGAGCAAGATCTTCAGCCACCTGGGTGCCAAAGAAGGCAGAGTGACAGTAGGAGAGCTGATCCATCTGATCCTTGATAACTTGGGTGACTTGCTCATTGCCGTGTCCAAGGCAAGATACAGCTGCCCCACTTGTAGAGTCTAGGAACTTGGTGCCATCTTCTAGAAAGATGTAGCTCCCCTTGCCCCCAATGGCTTTCTTTGGAACGAAATTCGTGTTCCGATGAAGAATAGCACTGGTTTTATTGTCTGAAATGGACTGTCAGTATCAATGGGAGACAAGCCAACATGATGTGTGAGTTCAACATACTGGTAGACATGATTGAGAGTTAAAATATATGAAGTCAAAAAGATATAGATTGTGAAAGAAGATCCCACAGAAGAGCAAGACCCTTATATAGCCGTTGTGAGTTGTACCCGAGGCAATACCCTGCGGGGCTGAGTGGGGTTCGGCATGCCGAAGCAAAGAACCCGAGTGCCCAATTGGTCCGGGCCCTCGGACTTTTGGGTTCCAATTTAACGTGGGGTGCTTTATTCGATGTCTCCTCCGAGATTTCTATTTGGTCTATGGTGTGTTGGTAGAGCTTGGCGCTATCTTTCATGACTCTCAATTCTGAAATGTCTACTCTATAAGGGTGTGTGGATGTACTATATGTATGTGTATACCACAATATCGTTCGATCTGGATTTAGTTCATAGATGAGACATTACCTAAGCATTTCTGAATATCCGTATGAAGTACGCTCCTTGACTAATAAGATTGGTTGTATATTCGATCAACTCAAGTTGTATTTAGGAGTATAATGTAGTATGCTATAACTAACTAACTAGTTGAGCACTTGAAGTTGGCTGCACATCCACACCAGGAACGTGGCCATGTCGCACGTCCCACCGCCCACACAGACATTGGATTCTGCCCCTCTGACTTGGCCACAATTCCGCGTTCCCCAGACATCCCCCCATTCCACAAATCTAACCCTCCACAATGTCGCGTCACGCCCAGATTGAAGAAGTCTCTGACTCCGATCCAGAGGAGGTCGCCCCCTCTTACGATTCTGATGAGGAGCTCCCCCGCAATGCCATTATCGCACCCGTAAATATTCCGGCCAAGGCTACACCTCAGCCTCAACAACAGCAACAACAGATGCCCATGCCATCGATGCCGGTCCCCGAGCCTCAGCGCGAGATTCCCCGTCATTTTTCTTGCCTGTATCCTGTCTATTTCGATAAGACCCGCTCGCGCGCCGAGGGCCGCAAAGTAGGGACGGAGCTCGCCGTAGAAAACCCTCTTGCCAGAGATATTGTCGATGCTGTTCAGATGCTTGGCTTGAATGCGGGCCTGGAGCCTGAGAAGCTGCATCCCAAGGATTGGGCGAATCCTGGCCGTGTGCGCGTGCAGGTCAAGAACGAGGATGGTCAATTGGTCAACCCTAAGATCAAGAATAGTACGTGGCTGATATCCGTGATGGGGTCAATAACTCGTTTTGCTGGGTCTGGACTGACAAAATCCCTCAGAGCACCACCTTTATATTCTCGTTGCACAGTACTTGAAAGCTCATCCCACTACCGAACAATCACCCTACCGGCTACGAATCCGTGGCTTGCCCATGCCTGAGAAGCTTCCAGCAGCTCCTCCTGCCCCGCGAGGTTGGAAGATTGGGAAGATTCTACCGATCCACTCACCTGCCTACAGCGGTGGCGGTGTCAGTGACAACCCACTTAAGGACGCTATGGCCGAGATGCAGGGCATGCAGGGTGCTGAGGGGATGCCTAACATGTCGGAAATGATGAGCCAAATGGGAGGGATGGGCGGACTGGGCAGTATGTTGAGTGGCTTGGGTGGGATGGGCGGAATGGGTGGGATGGGCGGCGAGCCTTCAGGGGCGGGTGCGGAAAAGAAAAAGAAGGAAAAGAAGAAGGGCAGGGGGTAATTAGTATATTCTTGCTCTGTGTTCCTCTTGCATTATATGGCGATGGGCGTTGCTCTTTTTCTCTTTGATTTCTGATGCACTCGAGGAATACCTCCTTGATATCACGGTTCTGCATCTGAATTTGTACATCCACTCCCACGTCATCTCCCACATCCGCTTGATAGCTAGACGACAGTTTTATATAACATTCACGCGCTGCTTATACCTAACATTTTTTTATGCTTTATCTCGGAGATCTTATACACAGTCGTCTATCTGCCAATTAAACAACCACCCCCAAAGTGGAGTTCTTGCGTCACTGCAAGAGACAGTTGTAAACATGTTGCTATGTACCTGCACCATAGCGTGTACCAAGTCGTTGGAGAGCGAGACTTCCATAATAAGACACCTGGAAGGTCATGGTACTGGGTTCAGAAGCTTGTTTTTTGATTCTCGGGGGGTCATCTTGACAATATCATTGACGACCTCGTCAGATCCCTGAAATATCTGCCGGCAGACACGGCTGGTAGAAAAATCTATCGGCTCGTTCAAGTTTGACTTGCATTTGACAGTGATCTACCTACAATTTGATCAATAATTAGCTCATGCGCTTGTTATTGGAAATTAGTGTGTGGGCTTGGCCGTAAGAGTAGTCAACGGATAGAAGACACAAGGAACTTTTCTTATAACGGATATGAATTTATTTAGAAATATAATCATAAATCGATATGTTCATGGACCTCCTTATTGATCAGTGCTTCAGTGATCTTCGGGCATCTGCCGTTTCTATACTGCCAAAGTCGACTGAAGTCCTTGACACGAAGTACTCGGTCAGTACCATTGGTTTGTGTCCGCTGTAGGCTCAATTCTGCGGGAAGAAAAGCCTCGTCTCGGGCGATGGTTGGCCGATACCTCGCTCGATGTGGAGGACCATCATATCCGTTTATACCAGCGGTTGCCCATGGCTCAACTTCCATATCCATGAAAGGATTAGAGTCAAGAACCTTCTTATCAGACCCTAGAGTAAACATATTGTTTAGGTAATGCATGTTGAGCAGGTGGCCCGAACTTGGGCGGACGAATAATCGGCCCATATATCGGTTTGGAATATCCACGAAGTGAAGAACGCCTCCCAGGGCCACTATGTCAGCTGCGTTGGCATAATGTTCGATGTGACCGATGGATTGGCCGAATTGATGCACCGGATCAGGTGTTGGGGCCACCGCTGATCTTCCCACCCTCGTCCATCGTGGATTGTTGAAGTGATTTGCAGCATTGCCAAATGTATATACCTCCAAGTGACGCAGGAGGTCATGCGGTAATTCATCCAGAAGCCAGTCTATGATAAGGCCCCCTTCAATACCACCTTGGCTATGAAGAAGTAAAACCACCTTGTCACACTCCGGGTCCAAGAGAGCTTTCTTGACCAAGGCGTAAGATCTGCGTATATCACCAGTAGCGTATGCAAAGTCCCTTTGGATTAGACACTCGATTAGATCAAAGACGATACCCGCGCTGCCTCTCGTTAGTAGTTGCAGGACCGGGAGTAAAGGATGTCACATACGTGCGATTGTGCACGCCCGTCACTTTTCGGCCAAAGGTGTTTGACAGTTGGTCGACATTCATCTGGACCCACCTATGTCTATACAACATATTAATTTTGAGTCAGCAATCGAACATAAGAAACAGCGCACGGGTATTTCACACCCAGCGGCGATTCCGTTTATATACAGCCAGCGCTCCCGCTCATGGCCCGGTCGCTCGACCACGGGTACTTGGGACACCAGAACCCGCTGAAAGCCATTTAACATCATCATGACTATTGCATAATTGACGATGAAAGCAACAGCAAAGTAAGCCAATACCCATAGACCTGGGATCATACAAAAAACCATGATTGGCAGCGAGAGTAGGACAACCACCTGATAAACCACGAGGAATATATGGACCAGCACGATAGATCCATTGCGTAACGACGGATAGAGCTCGTCCATCTGACGGGTGTGACGTAGATTCAGGGGCAGTAGTATACCTGGAAGCGCCCATAAGTTTGAAAAGAACAGGCATAGGTCACCCCAGAGTAACTTGATCGGCGATGCAGTGTAGGGCAACGGGGTACCCGGTTCACCCTGTCGGGTCATTGTGAAACGTATATTGGAGTAGACGTGTAACGTTTAACAGATGAAGATGGAAGAATTTAGAAGAGGAAGCTTGCCAAAGCCTGTCATGTGATACATTCCCACTATCCCCAGAGCTGAACAGCTGACTCGATACGAGTCCAATGTGCCTGGTGACCTTGAATTTATTGGAGAAATCTTTGGACATTTACCCTTATGATGCGTTGCTTTATCCGCAAACAAGCATGAAAGAAATATAGGTCATTTCTGTCTAGGGAATCAGGGCATTGACTACACAGTGTATGCTTGAGATGGAATAACTTCAACTTGTCATACTATGAAGGTACCTACATAGCCTTGTGAGTATAACAAATCGTTCCAAGATAAGACTAATCGATATAAAGAGAAGGACTGGAGTCATTCTACAAGGAGGAAATAGGGCCTTTCTAGTCTCTATTTTACCTAGTAAATCAATAAGCTATAATCCCTTTCTCAGTCTTTCTAGGTCTTTCCTCCCTATTCCTTGCTCTTTTTCATACCCTTTGAGTAGTATCTTAAAAAGAAAATAGATTGACATAGGGGCATTTGCCATTCTGTATCGAGCTATTAAAGGAGACGTATATTCAGGTGGTTTAACATTTTGCTAGAGTGCTGGAATGCAAGCAAGAATTACATTCCACGCCTGCATCATGCTGTTGATTTCAGGATTGTGAAGAAGAGCGAGAAGAGGAGGAGGGGGAATGTTAATATATGTCTCAGCTTATTTCTAAATTTTTACATTTGGGTTCGTGATATACATGCAACATATTATCATCCAGAGGCTTATCGTATAAGATCATTCCACAAGCGAGAGAGCGTCTGCCACCAACCACGTACAGCAGGCTGATCTGTGGCTGTCGATATTTTGCTGAAAGTGTCCTCGCGGCTCAAGTCCGCTGTGTCGCCGTTCGGGTAGACAAGATGACCATCCATGCCATTCATTACGGAAAGTGAAGAGCTATGAAGCTTGGCAGATGACACGAAACTACTGCAAACACTGCGGCTGTCCCGCTCGCCATCTATCAGATGCCCAGCGGTGTAAACGCACCCACCGTATGAGAATCTGACCAGAGAATCACCAGTAAGGCTGCCAATGATGTAAACGTCGGGAGCGACCTCGAGGTCCTCAATTGCTTTTGCACGGAGAGTCTGACCAGTGACCGGGAGATCCTCTTGATCGTCGTGTCCCAACACTTCATAGCGAAGATCGGGATCAAGGTAATTCAGTGTCCCTCGTCGACCGGCAGCATAGACAAAGCCACGCACAGGCCGAGAGAAGACCGTTCCATCTTGATAGCGGAATGTGACCGTAGCCAGATCACCGTGGACCTCAACATTCAAAATTTCAACATTAGAGAGACCTTCATAGAGCTCATCCCAATTCCGGCTTTCAAGGAACGGCGTTGACGTGGCGCGTCGGTACTGTGGCCGTTGGGATTTACCTGCAGTTTCAGCCGTGAGAGCAGCTCGTTTCATAAGACGGTAGACACCAGCATACTCGGGATATGCTTGTTGATGGCAGGCGCGAAGAGGCGATGGACGGTCATTTGGTGACCACTTGTATACATGCACGATTTTCTGATTGGGTAAGGCGGAGATGATGGCATCGGCAGCGGAGAAGCCAGATCCAACGACGAGCAACGGAACATTAGGTGTTGATTTAGTCTGAAGCAATGGGCGTAACACCGGCTCTGGAGGGAGAATTTCGGAAAAGATTCCACTCGCTAGTACTAGACGCTTGCAGTGGAGATTATGGGAACCAATGAAAAAGCCATTGGCGGTGCGGCTGATACCCTTCAATTCTTCACCACACCGAAAGGAATCATCGATAAGAGCAGCCTCCGGATAAGCAGAAAAGTAATCGGCAATCTCGCGCCGAGTGGGCCTCGTGTATGACGGTAGCTCCTTGCCTGTGGTCTTCTTGTGGTGGTCGGCAAAAGAATACCCCGGCAACGACAGCATTGCCGCATAACTCAATGTCTGGATATCCCAGCTCGCGCCCAATGGGTCTTCAGTCCATTGACCTCCAGGTTTCGAAGGTTTTCCGAAAACAAGATGAGACACAGCTTTCTCGGGCTGGGAGCGCCAATCAATGTTCGAGATGCTACCCGGCTCATCCACATCCACACTTGGCCGTACAAGTGTGTCTAGCAAGACGTTTACTGGAAGGGCCTGGGTTGAGTATGACAGGCGTGAGGCGTCAAAGTGCGCTGTAAGAGAATCCACGTCGGCATTCAAGATTTCGGGCGCGGCTCTCAACTTGGCATCCAACAAAGGATCCGGATGGGGAGGATCAGATGAATAAAAAGGAATATGGCCGTGAAGAATATATGAAAGTATCATGGCAGACGGCCCATTGCCTACAGACAGTAATTCAATCAGTTGCACATTCACATAGACCTCAAATTGCATGGAATGGAGTGCAAAGGTTCAATAAAGCAAATGTCCTGAAATAGCCATGACAAAGATATCAGCCAAACCAAACATACCGACGATGACAGTATCAATCTCCATTGAGGGCGGCGTATATCAAACCAGCGATCTACAACGTAGCGTGGGGCATACTGGTAGGGACATGTGATAAGGTAGGAAAAGGTCGGAGGTCATCCAATCAGAGCAGGACAAGGACCTTGTCAAACTACCTTCACAAGTGAAGTCGACGACAAGGCCATTCACAATATGACATTTAAGACTTGAGGAAATGGAAAAGCGCCTCAGACGAGGGAAGACTTCGTATCGGCAAGGTTGCCGCCGATCACGCTGACAAACCTTAGGAATCAGGTATGTGGGGGGGAGGGGATAGTCGCCATTCTCCATTCGCCGCTCGGAAATAATGAACGGTTACGGAGTACAACCCAGACCTTGGGAGCTGAGACCGAGGAAATATCAAGAGAAGCGTGGCGTCCAGGAGCCGAGCATCATTATTGCGTCAGAAAATTCTTATACGTTATAAGCTTGTTTCAAAGAACACCTAAAACGTAATTGTATGTTGATAGTTGATAGTTGGCAGTGGGCAGTGGGCAGTTGGCAGAATGAAGCTCAGCTGCCCCCCGGATTCTCAGAGCCCTAAGCCCTACATTCCGGAAATGGATGAGGCTGTAACGCGGGTTATGAGCTTCAACGTCACAAGGGAACTTGGCTACAATGTCATGATTCCATGTTTTGACGCCCGTTCAATTTTGATTGCATTAAGTGCGCTTGTCTCTGAGCTCTTCTAGGGATTGCGATCATGTATCATCTGGCCAAGTCCCTGTACTTGGCCGCCACAAGCAAAGAAGGTACGACTAGTTTCTTCGATCGCATTACTCTCAATACTAATGATTTTTCTTGACAGAGTATTCCGTTCTTCTTCTCGGACTAGACAATGCCGGAAAAACGACTCTCCTCTCCCAGATCAAAGCGCTCTACCAGCCCCGTCCCGAGGGCGCCCCGGCACCTAACCCCGGGAAAACTGTCCCCACTGTCGGGCAGAATGTCGCAACGATAGCTTTACATGACATGAACTTAAAAATCTGGGACGTGGGGGGTCAGATCTCAATGCGTGGTCTTTGGCAGAGCTATTACACTAGTTGCCACGCGATCATCTTCGTGGTCGATAGTACCGACGTTGGTCAAGACCCCGATATCACACGACTTGTTCGGCGCACAAGCTCTGCCCCAGGCCCAGCTCGCAACAACATACGAGGGAGCGCAAGCTCAGAGGCATTCTCGGAGCAAAACGTTGGGATCAACGCGGCCAGCAGTGAGTTCGGGCGATTAGACGAGTGCCGTCAAGTCCTCGAATCCGTTCTACAAAGTGCAGACGTTGCCGGTGTCCCTATATTGGTTCTAGCAAATAAACAGGACCGCGAGGACTGTGTAGAGGTGGTTCGCATTAAGGAAGGACTTGTGCGGAAAGTTTTCGAAGGAGAGACAGGAAGCGGCGTCCGCGACAGCCGCGTGCTGCCGGTCAGCGCGCTGCTTGGGTCTGGCGTCCAGGCCGCTGTTGAGTGGGTACAAAGCCGTGTCAAATGGAACAAAGAGGGCCGGCCTCCAGTGATGCGTTGAGACAGATTTGGCGCTACCAACTATTGTCGCACATGACGTTGAGCGCATCATATGACGATGCATAACGGCGTTTGTTAATGATTCATAAATTTTGTTAATATACCAATCAAGTCTATTCAATATCAACCATGATTAGCTATCAGCCATACTAAATTAGGCGCCGAGTCGCAACAGAGTGTCAAATTCGTTCGAGGTACCTAGGTCAAGCGCTGTTATCTCATGAAAGGTGACCACTTCCTAGGGATGATAGGGGAATTGGATTTGCAAGCAAGATTTCAAGTCTCTGATTTCGTCTAGTAGCCATTATATGTTTGATATTATGGATAAGGATGTGTATATGAGTGAACCATACAAAAAGGGTGGTTATTGTATGTGTTTATGAGTCGCCCAAAACAAGCACCAATAAGCAGCAGATCATGATTCTTTCCGAAGGATCCTGATAGACCGATTTCTCTTCACTGAGGCTCTTTCTCAACGAAAACTCTGGGTAGTGTCACGAGATTTACTAGCGGGTTGCTTCTTGGGCCAGCTTCGTGCGATATCAATGCTGGCTCGGGGGAACCACATCTCAAGGAAAACATAAATCAAAAAGTCAATCACGACACAGAGGCAAAACAGCTTGCCTGCCCAGACACCACAGCCATAGTACCGTTTTAAACGATCAATGAGTGCAAAGCTACGGACGCGATCTCCGCTCGCTTCCCAACCCTGGCCTGGATAGTAACCATAAAATTCCTCTGGGCTGATGTCACCGATGATACCTTCGTAGACACGCTCAGTGCGGGCGGCCACGTCCCGCCATGAATACATCATTTTGACCTGATCATGGAATCGGTCCGTTCGGACCTTGTTTGAGCGCAAAGCTGCAATTGCCTTGCTGGTTGCAAGCACAATATCGTCCTCTTCCGGTTTGGCGAATGTAGTCATGTGTTGGGGTAGCACTTCAGGTATACCTCCAACACGGGTGCAGACCACGTAAAGACCACAACTGGCAGCTTCAACAATGACCGTCCCGAATGCTTCCGTGAGACTAGGATGGAGGTAAATGTCACCTCGCACCATCACATCTCGGACTTCCTCGTGCCTGACCGAACCTAGAAGCTCGACTTTATCCTGAAGCACGTTGCGTTCCAGCATTTGCTCCAGGTCAATTGCTTTGGGCCCTGACCCTGCGATGATGAAACGGGTATTGGGATTGGAGGCAAGAATCCGCGGGATAGATGCGATGAGAAGATCAGTGCCCTTATTATAGAAAAGCCGAGAGATGACCACAATTGTTATTGGATCATCGGGGCCTATTTGTCTAGGAGACATAGGAGTATCGGTGGGCGAACTCAGAGGCTGATCAGATGCACGAGTGGTATGGGACAGAGGACAAAAGTTCTCCGCTACCACTGCGTTTGGAATTACCGACACCATTAATGGATCCAATGAAGCTCGAAGGACTGTGTTTTCCTTGCTGCGAGCGGTTAGCTGAGCCAAGGGAGATCCGTGGGAGACTCACCAAGTGTGGCTAACACAAATTGCATGATCAACATCACTAAGTGTAAACTTGAGCAACTTATTGGTGAGGATCGATGCTGCATCGGCGAATCCAAAGAGAGAGTGGTCTGTGAAGACAGTTCGCAAACCCATGGTGCGCGCATGGAGGATAGCTTCTCCACAGAAGCTACTCAGACTAGCATGGCCATGGACAATATCAATCTCCTCTCGGATGATGATATTGCGGAATATTGGGAAAAAGGAGAAGACGGTGGGGAATGTCGTTTCGCGGTAGATGACAAAGAAGGGAACGTGGTAGATCTTCAATCCATTGGTGAGATAACGCACACCCGTACGGCCCTTATAAGCATGGGTAATAACGATGACTTTGTGACCCCGATCGATGAGTTTCTGAGAAGCAATTAGGATGGGCGAAGCTTGAGCGATAGAGCAGCCCGCAGTGTGCTTACAGATGACAGTTGGTAAATGTGACTTTCAATTCCACCTATACAAATCAGCAACCGCGTAAATAGCGAGAAAAAGACCCTAGCGTACCTGATTGAGGGAAAAAGAAGTCACTGACCATTCTATAACCAAAGCGATGTTAGCAGATAATCGCGACCATAGATTGAGCAATACTAACGCGATGTTATACGGCATCGTGGCTGTGGTTCTCGGGATAAGAACTCCGAGATATCAGATTTGCTCTTTGTGTCAACTTCTTTTCCATGGCTAACAGATCTGCTGCGCAAAACACCAGTCCATTTAAGCTAACAATCAAACGCAGGAGACTCGGGGGACCCCGTGGGTCTGGAAGCTGGCTGATAAGATGAGACGGTGAGTAATGCGGTAACATAATCTTGATTTCTGCCGGCATAAAAGATTCAGAGAAAAGGAAATTTGATCCCCACGAGGTATCTAACCCCCAACTTCGACATTCGCTGATTTTCGCAAGAATGGTCGACAAAAGCTCGGGTCTTGAATCCTCGAAGAAGGTGGATGTGACTCGCAAGTCTGCTCAATCTCACAAGCGCAAGAGAGATCACCAAGGCTCTCAGTCTGTCGTTACTACCACCCCAACGAAAAAGCACAGGAAACGCGATAGCTTGCCTATCACAGAGGGCGCAGACGATGGCAGCACCAAGAAGCGCAAACGTCTTAGGGATGCACTCCAGGGACCGAGTTCTCCAGAAACGTCCCGGAAAGAAAGTACTATTTCGTCAGACCGCAGCGAAACGGCTGATGCGAAAAAATCAGCAAAGAGCAAGCGAAAGAGCACTGGAAATGGTGGTACAATTGATGATACGGTTTCATCTGTGATTGAAAATCATGACAATGAAGAAGTTCAAGTGCCAGAAGACCAAAGGCGCAAATCGAAGAACAAGCATTCCGGGATTATGTCAAAGTTCGAGCGCACCAAAACTGTGTCCAGTGCGAAAGCCAAAAAGCTCGAACCTGAGGCTGCAGAAGATGAGACGCCTGTCGTGGAAGCTGTTTTTGCACAGGGTCTCGAACGGCTGCCTCAGCCTGAAAACCCCACCGAGCCAGAGCAAATTCCAACATATTCATCTCTCCCCGCCTGGCTAGCCAACCCTTTGCGCAAATCAGCCCAAGACACACAGAAATTCGCTGAGCTTGGAATCAAGCCAGATCTTTTGAAAACTCTGGAACAACAGAACTATAAGGAAGCCTTTGCTGTTCAGTCCGCCGTTATTCCTCTCCTCCTACAAGGAGAGCAGAACCACCCCGGAGATCTCTGCATCTCTGCGGCAACTGGATCTGGCAAGACCCTCTCTTATGTTCTCCCACTTGTCACTGCTCTATCGTCTAGGCCTGCCTCTAGACTTAGGGGTTTGATTGTAGTTCCTACGCGAGAGCTTGTGAAACAAGCCCGCGAATCCTGTGAACTGTGTGCTTCCGGATCCAGACTTCATATTGGAAGTGCGGTCGGTAATGTGGCTATCAAAGACGAACAAAAACTGTTGATGCGAGTGGATCAGGTTTACAATCCGACCTTCCAACAGCAACAGCGTGACGGCTTCAAAGGAAATGACTGGATGAATTTGAGCTTGGAAGATTGCGTCAGCGAGGCAGTCGAATCTAATGGTTCTCTTCCCGGTCACGTCCAGTCATTTGAGCCTAATGTCGACATCCTCATCTGCACTCCTGGTCGCCTCGTTGACCACATTCGCTACACCAAGGGATTCACACTGAAACATCTCGAGTGGCTTGTGATCGACGAAGCTGATCGTCTTTTGAACGAAAGTTTCCAAGAGTGGGTTGATGTTGTCATGAATTCCCTAAACAGTCGACAGTCCCTCGAGACATTTGGGCCCGGTGGCAAGCTTTTGTCTGAACTCGGACTTGCGATTGACGCCAAGCCTCCTAGAAAGGTGGTCCTGAGTGCAACAATGACCCGTGATATCTCTAAACTCAATTCTCTGCGCCTTGCCAATCCTAAAATGGTCATTATCGGGTCTGAGGATGCCGTTGGCGAAGAAAACCCTTATGCTATTCACCCAGACGCACACTTCGCCCTGCCTCCAACTCTTTCTGAGCACATTGTTCAAGTCGGTGATGGATCTCTCAAGCCACTTTATCTGTTGCAGCTTCTTCTGTCTCACATTGAAATCGATGGTGACCTAGCTTCTGCCGTGTCTGATTCATCCGACTCCGACAGCTCCAGCTCTGACGATGACACGAGCAGCTCCGATGACACCAGCTCCGATGATGACACTAGCTCCGATGAATCATCCGATGACGATACTTCATCTTCTGGTTCTGACTCAGACTCAGACTCGGATTTAGACTCTGATTCTTCCGATTCTTCAGTCTCTTCTGATTCCGAATCCGACGTTATGGACCTCGTTCCTGAGACTAAGCGCAAGACCGTTTTGATTTTCACCAAGTCAAGCGAGTCTGCATCTCGACTTTCACGCCTCATCGCACTTCTACATCCCCCATTGGCCAAGCGTATGGGGACTATCATCAAATCTAACAAATCCTCCACATCTCGCAAAACATTGACAGCCTACCGAAAAGGCCACATCTCGGTCATTGTGGCGACTGATCGTGCCTCCCGTGGTCTTGATCTTCAATCTTTGACTCATGTTATTAACTATGATGTCCCAACCAGCATCACTACCTACGTTCACCGAGTTGGACGTACTGCCCGCGCCGGGCGTGAAGGCTCTGCATGGACTCTAGTCGCCCACCGCGAGGGCCGCTGGTTTGCCAACGAAATCGCAGCCAGCGTGGATGGTCGGATCACGCGCACGTCTACCATTGATCGGGTACAGATCAAGGCCGATGCACTGGGTCCTCTCAAGCCGAAGTACGCGAAGGCTTTGGATAAGCTTGAGCAAGAGGTCAAGCGTGGGTAGTATGGTCTGATTTATGTATGTGATTCGGTGTCTTTAATGATTTGTTACGCGTTGGGTCTGCCTTCATAGCGGTCGTATCTTTGTATCATATTACATTAACAATTTTTGCAATCTCCATGTTCACGTACTTGCATCTCTTGATTGGGGTCTCTTCTGCCATCAGACATTTTCCATATGCACGAGTACATCCGAGGCATACAGGATGTAAGTAGTAGGATGTTCCTCATCGTTCTCCGTATGATCATACTAAAATGTGCTAGTGTCTGCCTGTGGACTTTATTTCAGCTGGCAACCGGAGCTTTTCTTTGAGTTGAACATGTTAAACAAATAGATATATGTGAAGTCTTTGATAGGAAGTAATACAGTAATGCAACGAGAAAAGATCGATCAAGAAACCATCAAATATACAGCAGCCGCGATGAGAGAGACGAGACACAAGGTCAGGATAGCCGCACCTGCTCTATCACCATCATCAATGTGCATGGTTGGAAGCTCGGTGCTGGTCTCGTTCTCTCCTGTTCCTGCAGCACTATTCCCTTCACTGTTTCCACCAGTGGAAGAAGTCAAGGGACCGCTAACATCAGCAGCGAGTAGCCCTTGGAGCACTTCAAGCACACCCATCTGCTCTCCAACTCCAGTCCTGCCATCATATTTGCCCGAGCTCCACCTAAACCCGCAAAAAGTACCAGTATCACCACCCTGACACTGTGCCACCGCAGCTTCTGCCGTCGGACGAAGCTTGGTCGTCATTATTGTGTCATAGGTGTAAGGTGCGTACTGGGTCACCTCCGCAAGCCATCTACTTAGATATCCCTTGAAACTCAATTGATCGACGTTGCATTTCTCGATCAGCTCGCAGGTTGGCTCATACATAACATTCTTTTTGGAAAAGAAATGATTAGTCGCCTTCAAAAGGCCATCCGTGCGAGCTTGCCAGACCGTGGATGTATTTGAAGAATCTTCTGAGATCGAAGCGGTCCAGTTATACATGACTGAGGCACCGTGAAGCCAGACTCCCGCGTTGTATGACCAGCGGTTGTGATCATGACTGGAGCAGTTGTCTGTCTCTGTTGTGCCATCGAATACCTCGTAGTTTGGGCCCAATAGACCAATATAATGTGACCAATCCCAAGCTTTCGTGGCCCATTCTGCATACGTCTTATTTCCAGTGTAGCGCGCTAGTCTCGATGAGATGTCGAAGAAGCATCCGTTTGCAATGCTGTTCTTATAGAGATATCCTGTGAGACAACGTGACACGAATCAGTAAAAGCTCCTAGGCCCAGGAATATCACAGCAATCCCGGACATACCAGCATTCCAAGAATAAATCTGCCATTTCAAACCACCTCCACAAGTCGCATTGTGCCATCGATGAGCCTGCTCATTGAACACGGCCTGCACCATGGCGAGCCAACCAGGAACGGAATTGGGTGGTTTAGGAAAGTTTCGCTCGGCGGCAATCATGGCACTGAGAGCCCAGAAGCATTGATCATCGTTTCCTTCTGTGTATGTTTGGTTTTCGGGCATGAAGTCGCCCTTAACTCCAGCCTGATGAACCATCGCCTGCCTGGTGATATCATTGTAGGTGTCATCGCCAGTATATGACCAGTAGTTGACCAACGCGCCAAAGAAGGCACCTGCCTCCCACCAGTAATAAGGATCAGGCAAGTTACCGGGTACGTCGCCGGTTTCGTTGCCCGAATAGAAACTCAAAAGGTCGTATGCAACCGTGCTTGCAGCCGATTTGATCGATTCTAACTGTCAATATTAGAAACTGCATAGTATATTAAATAAGATTCCCATTCTTGGGTAAGTCGGGGAGGGCTACCAGTGCTTGCAAAGTCGACGATAATGCCGGCAGCGGTGGCCTGGGGCACGAGGACTGCAGTTATTGTTGAAAGCAGAAACCATGACTTGAGAAGAACCGACTGAGAACAAGTGGACAACATGGATGTATATTGGAGAGCAGAAGTTTATGGCCGTGTCAAGTCAAAGGACCCCCCGTGATGTTTGATGCATGTATTATGTTCAGAAAAAATAAACGAGGAAGACTGCAGAACTGCAGACAAAAATGAGATCGAAATTGAGCAACGAGCATTAGTTCGTCAAGAAATAGGAGTAATTAAGTCGGGGAGCCATTTCCTATGAAAGAGACATGAGATCCATTGTTAGCACCTTGGCGGTTAATAAGTTAATTATAAACCCGAGGGCCTAAGAAAGCCCAAGAAAGCCCAAGAGGATCCAAGAGGATCTAAGAGCACCCAAGACCGGCTGTGTCGAATCCCGAGACCTAAGAGCCGGCGGGATTGGGCGGAAGTGCACGATCACAGCGTCAGGGGCAAGATGTTGAGTTAAAATTGTGTTTTCGTTCTCTGTGCCCCTTACCGAGTGCCAAGTCTGCCAAAATTAGGCTGCCTGCGAATAGCTTCGATTGGGCTGCTTGGCAAGGAAACACTGGGCGCGTAGTCAAACGCCCTGGGTACCCCGTACTCCATACTCCGTATACTCCAGGTTTGCATATGAAATATATGAACTCCACGATCCGCTGATGTGGCAGGATGATCCGACGATCACCAAGATCTTTCTGAAACAACCAAGTGATCAAAGCCCATGAGACCGATTTTGACTTGGCAAAGTATTGTCTTGGCGCCCAGACTGGCTCAGCCTGCCTTGGCGAGTCAAATCGTTTCTTTTTTGATGTGAGGGGTATAGAAGTGGAACAGTTGACAAGTGATAAGAGTCCAATAGCCATGCACTCTTACAATCAGCACTCATTTGATACACCTGCAGAAAAGGGGTCCAACGGTCTCCTTTGGACTTTGATCCATTATCAGTACCATGGCATGGATTAATCCATCTGATGAGTGGTGATTTCGATGTTTCAGGAATAATATGAAGCGGTGAATACGAGAAATAGCTAGAACGATATCCAGTCAACTCAGTCGAAAGAGCCTCACACCCAGATTGGATGTGAGAATGTTGTTTGCTACACGTTCGGGAGACTTTTAGGCTTATCTTGACGTACCTTTACTCGAAAAGGCAGGCAATGGAGGGAAATAGATCATCTGCCTATGCAGTCTGTGAGAATGAAAAATGGATAGAAAGTATAACATAGCCACGTAGGGCTTGATCATGAATCTATTGCCTTGAGAATTAGTTCCTAATGTAGTGGCCAGAGAAAAAAATACCTAGAAGTTGATATAGTTAAAAATGCAACGGTTATCATGCTCAGAAATCCTTCATCCTGTTCCTCTAAGATTTACAGACAATGGGACTATTCATGGATGTTGGCATACTTCCAAGGTTAGGCTGCTTTACTTATGTTTTCCCTTGATTACCTAGGTAGATAGTCCAACTCTGGAGGCTCTAGCTGAACATGCCAGTATATGATATAGATATATATGGGACCAGATCAATGCAGCAAACCAGGTCGACTATTGCCAATTACTGTCAGTTTGATTCTTTACACTGTTTTCTATTTATCAATTCCAATCGGCTGTCTTCCACAGCGCCACATGGCAGATCTATTAGGTCCGTGCGGGATCGTCAGGATCCATGGATGACAGTATGTACATCTACGGGGTATATACCTTATATACACATCATGGATTCATATGGATTGTTCATCAGGTGCCAAGAACTCGTGTATTCTACTTTGCTATATCACATCATAATAAGAGCTAACATAAATCTCAGACAACATCCAAGAATGACTGTCAGCAATGCGGTTTCCTGAAGTCAAATGTCCACTATTTTTCCCACAAGAACAGATTCAAACCCTGATCTGATGGCCCTGGCTTCTTAGAAGTGAGGCAACCTCTGGATGGCCTTTCATCGTAGCTGCACGATATGCCGTTTTGAAAAACCCAGCACGTGTCGTGGCGTCGGCGCCTCGATCGAGCAGCATCTGCACGATCTGAGCACTTCCAATTGAAGCTGCTGCATGCAAGGCAGTACCATGAAGTCTGCCACAACCATTGACATTGGCGCCATTATCGAGTAGCTTCTTCACTATATTAGCGTTCCCTTTCCAAGCAGCAGCGATTAACGCTGTACCGTACGGTTCATGTTCCGCATTGACGTTGGCACCACTGTCCAGAAGCATTTGCACTATTTGCTGCCTTCCACTTATTGAAGCCACCGCAAGAGCAGAGCCATTCGCCCCTAGTCGGTTGGCATCTGCATGATGGTCGAGCAAGATTCGCACAACATCCTCTTGGCCCTGGGATGCCGCTACTTGCAAAGCAGTTGGAACGTCATTCTCTTGATGATCAGGCTGGGCACCCTTGTCAAGCAAGAGAGTCATCAGACCCCAGTGACCTGCCATTGCGGCGGCAGTGAGAGCTGAGCCGTACATCTCATTCTCGACATTGATATTTACATTGTTGTTGAGAAGGATCTCTACACTTTTGGCTTGACCTTTGTCACACGCTGCGATCAAGGCGCTTCCATGCCACCCACACGGTGCATTGATATCCACTCCCCGGTTAATAAGAAGTCTGACGATAGCTTCATGACCATTTTCAGCTGCTGTTGAAAGCAGAGTGGAATCGTCTTGATAATTTTTGTTTGGATTCGCTCCGCTGGCAAGAAGTAAATGGGCGATATTCAGATGACCGAGCTGAATGGCGATTTGCAATGCTGTCCAGCCACCGTTATGGCATATATCGACGGGGTACCCGCGTTGAAGAAAGTAAGATACTGCTTCTTGGATTCCGAAGTGCGCAGCAAGATGAAGACCTGACATGGTATTTGGAAATCTCTGACTCCAATCTTTCCAAATAGGATGCCGGATAGCTTTGAGTGCTTGTACCGAAGCTTCCAGGTTTGCAGGTTCTTCTTCCAAGAACCTTAACACATCAGGATGCAGCTCTCCAGACAGTCTCACGTGGTCGCCCCAATATCGTACTGCATAGGAATAAAATGGATATGACTGTAAACGCTCCTCAAATACATCATCACTTTTGCAAATGCCAGTTGTAAATGCGTCAAATAAAAGATAAGTAACAGAAAGCGTACTAAGTTCATGTTCGGCAAGGGGAAAGAATGATCCTCTTTTCCGCTCAAGGTATTCCTGGGTTGTATAATGGACCAGTCGAACAATCCCGCTTTCGTTATCGAGTGTGACAAGACCAGCACATGCAGCAAGAATGTCTCCGATTTCGGGGATATTTTCTTCATCAAGTTCTGACAGCCCTATCTCTATTGCAAGCGCATGCTGAAGCTCCAAAGCAGTGAGTGGTCTTCATGCACATGTGAGCCAAGACAGGGTTTGCATTGCCATGTCGGTCTGCTCCCTCATTTGCCCTCGAATGCGGCTCATCGCGTTGGAATAAGCATCATCGTATGCATACGCACTGAGACCTTTCGAGAACTCTTTGAGAGCGGTTCGAGTAGATTTGGCGGATCTTCTGCCGATTAGAGACTCGAAGTGAAGCTGTGCAAGGAGGAACCTAGGGTTTGGTGAGCATTCTTGATAAATGATTGAACAGCCAGGTTTACAATGAGCACCTACATTCCCTGTGTCTTGCGCATGATAGCAGTCGTAATTTCCTGTTGCAATGCAACATTTCGGCTCACAAATCCCGGAAGACGGAACATGTTACCATCAAGGTATCGTCGAACGTCGATTTCATGAGCACATATCTCAAGCAAGGCACCCGCTTTGAAAAGATCATTGATCTCCATGGGTCGTGACGTGGCGAAGACATTAACTTCAGCCTCGGCACGAAATTTTGTGATCTCCGCTAGAAGTCTCATCCGGGAAGTGGATTGACATTCATCCAGTGCATCTATGACGATGAAAACACAGGAATACGTAGCGATAATCGAGGATAAAGCTCTTGATATTTCTTCGAATTGGGGACGCGTGGATGTAGTCTTGTACCGCTTGTAGAGGTCCCTCACAGGATCCGGAATTGGTGTCCTCTTCCTACTTAATTGTTTCAGCAGACTCAAAAGCAGGTCCGGGGCTTGTTGTTCTTCATTTCGGTTGAAGTTGCAGTAAATGTAAGCTATGCCGACATCTGGATTGTCCTCAAAGTGCGTAGTCAAATCATCGACCACGATGGCAGAACATATAGTCTTCCCTGCGCCTGGCATCCCTGGGCAGAACAAAGTGGCCCGGCGTGTTTGAAGCCAGCTTTTGTACTGCTCCGAAGCGAGAAGCCATTCCCCGGTTTGTGCTTGTCGTCGACTGAGAAAATCACTCTGCTGGGTAGTATAGTCGACGGTCGTTAGCCAGTCAAGGATGTAGGTTTCTTCTTGACTTTCTTGTCGTTGATTGAGCTGTTCCAACGTTTGTTTTGCTGCAGCCATTGTTTGACTATGGACGTTAGATCTGGTCACTCAGATCTCAGGTTATGCAGAGCAGATACTAAGAGAGGGAGACAAAGAAAAAGAAAAAGGGAGAGAGAGGAGGGGTAAAAAAATACCTGGAAATGGCATTTAAAAATGACTGGAGCAATGTCACGTTAGATATTAAGCGATCTCGAAGCTCGCCTATGTCTTTCGGTTCCCAAGAGATCCTTTTCCATATACTTCTGGCTTTTTTGTGAATTGAGGTACCGCAATACTCCACCACTTTATATTTTCCGATGGCATCCTGAAGCTCCCTCAGCAGGGTTCCACAGCTGTGACTGATTTCTCCTAATTGTTTGAGTTGGCGATCATCAATATCGAGACTTGGTAGTTGGATATCGACATCTTGGAGAATAATTGCCAGTCCTCTGACCCTGTTAGGAGCAATAGAGATCAGTTCCTGCCCAACGGCCAATGAATACAATCTGAGCGCACTCTCTGGAGATACTGTTGAACTGGCTTGGAGCCCCAACGAAGTCTCTTCGAAGTTTATTGGCCAAAGTCAAGACTGAAACTAAATCCCCAAAGCTCAATCCAAAACTCATCGTGAAGATGATTGGAGTTTTGATGTAATATTAGCTGGGGGTGTATATGTGAGAAATTTTGATTTCAGAATATGTCAGACTTGATATATCTTATACGACGAATCCTAAGTTCTGGACTCCTTAGCGTTTTCTAGCGCAGCTGTTTGGCGTGGAGGCTTTCCAATTGATTGGCTAGTACTTCGTGGACATTCTCTTGGTCGATGCGTTTCTTGCATTAGCGCGTGCGTTGTTCGCGCCGAAGTGTAGGCACTTTGCTGGAAAGGGCCATTGAGGCTAATTGCACTTACTCCAGTTCTATATGTAGCTGTTGGTCATAGATTTGGAGGTGAGCTGTGGTCATGCCGCAGGCGCTTCGCGACGATTTGTTTCATGTATATGGGCTCCCAAAGTGACGAGGGATCAAATTTCGCTGGCTAATATAGACTTGTATGAGCCTTCCAAGGTCCATTCCAATGTATCGTTTCTGATTGCTTCTCTCCATACAACCCTGTCGACCTGTGAGAAACATATTGAACAGACCCCCCTTCAAGAATGTTATAAGGTCGATATCGGTGTTCGGCAATCCCATGTAACAAAAAGTAAATAAAGAGAGTAGGCAGTATATATCCAGCTAGGTCTCGTTAGATCTCTGCGATGAGAGAACAACGGAGGATCATACAACTGACTACCGTGTGTAGGAGGTGTAGGTGTGGGTGTATCCATACGTTGTACCTCCCTAGGTACCTAGGTAGGTACCTGGGTACTTGGAACGTACCATCAGGCCAAATCAGGCCAAATCAGGCATCCAAGGATAGAGTGATCTGATTGGCTGTCCCTTCGAGCGGCGATAACGACAAGAACCCCCGCAGTCGGCGAGACGCTTTTTTTTCCCCGCGCGTGTCGCTTTCATGCCACCAGCAGTTCAAGTTGTCTCTCGGGTCAGGGACTATGAACCCGACGTCGCCAAATCAACCCGGTTCCGGACTTTCTAGCTCTGGCAGCTCATTGCCCTCGGCATCGAAAGGACCTTTGGCTGGAGGTCGTCAGATTACCCGAAATCGCGCAAGTTACAGCTGCCATACCTGTCGGCGTCGGAAAGTAAAATGCGACAAGGTATACTTATCTTGTACCCGTGAAGACCAACCATATTTCACGCTAACATACGTCTCCTTCCAGATACATCCGATATGCGGAAACTGCGTGAAGAACAATACGAAGTGCACATACGATGTCCCGTCGCAAAAGGATGATGATGGGCGCGATGGCTCTTCCCAGTCCGCGCATGGCATCAAACGAAGGAGAGAGACACCTCGAACATTGGAGGAGGATGTGGACGAGCTCCAGTCAATCTACGGACACTTGAGGCAGGCAGAGACAACGGGCGAAAAGTCCGACACCAATGCTATCGAATCGCGCCTTGATAAACTTATGTCGATGATTGAGCGCCTCGGTGGGAAGAATGAAGCATTGGAAGCCGCGGAGATGCAGACATCGGCCCCAAATATGAAAATAGAACCTCCACAGTCCGATGACGTACGACCGAGCAAGAGTCTGAACGAAAACAGAGCATCGTCAAGACCTGCCAGCCCACGTCGCGTTGTTATAGAGTCGACTGGTGATGAATTTCCAGTCCCATCTGGCCAGGCTACTGATCTGGTTGACCCGGTTGGCAGTCTGAACTTAGGCCATTTGAGCTTGGAGGATGGCGGAAGGTCAAGGTTTGTCGAAACTTGTCACAACAGAAGATGCAATTCTCTGACGTTATCTAGATACGTTGGCACCACGTATTGGGCTTATATATCTGACGAGGTATGTTGCTTCCTGAGTTCTCCCTCAAAAAGACAGATTGGACTGACTCAAATCGAGATCAATGAGCTCAATCAGTTGCTCAGAGATCAAAATTGTTCACATGACCAGTCAGTTCCTGAACTAAATAGCGAAGACACAATAAACCCGCTTCCCAACAGTCGACATTCGTGGAGAGAATCAATAGGTAGCTCGACCCCTTCACCCACGCCTAGGTCTCATTCCTTCCAACAATCAATAATATTCCCTTCGGGCGACTCTCCCTCGGTGAATGAGAAGGCGGTAGATCCGGAAATGCTCGATCACATCCCAACTAGACGACAAAGTCATGTTCTATACAAAGGATTCATATCCGGTGTACACGCCATCAGTCCTGTCATTCACCCTCCAACCATCCTGAAACTCTACAATTCGTTTTGGGATTGGTATGATTACAGCAGTTATTCAGGGGAATCGTGTCCGAGTCCTTCGTTTATTCCCCTGTTGTACGCCATGTGGTATGCAGGCTCAGTGACAATCTCGATGCGAGCAATCAAAGCTGAGTTCAATGTGTTGTCGCGGTCTGCCCTCTCGACAATGTATAGCGAAGAAGTTACAAGATGGCTTACAAAGATAAAATTCCCTCGCAGCCCTTCACTTCAAGGCCTTGCCGCCTATCTGATCGTGCAGACCATCGTTACGAAGGAGGAAGAGCCTTTAACTAGCAGTATATTTGTCAGCCTGGCGATGAGAGTTGCGCAAACAATGGGTTTGCATCGGGACCCAGCTAAGTTTGGCATCGAGCCTTGTGAGGCTGAGTACCGCCGCCGACTATGGTGGCACATTATACATATGGACTGCGTCGTTGCGATGTCAAGCGGCTTACCTCCACTTGTTACTGATGAAAATTACTGGGACGTGTGCGAGACAAGTGAGGTAAAAGATACTTTACTTGGTAGCCCTGCTGCTGAATCCTATGCAAAACTGATTGCTTCGCGGAAACGGGCGCCTGATAATCCAGATGATCCCACCGTTTGTGGTGGACCATCGATGGTCAACGTTTATTATCTCAATGCAAGAGGCAAATATATAATGGCCCGTGAGTTATACTTGCCGTTTCTATGTCCATCAATTGATTTTTGTCAGGTGCTATCCGCCGAATATTGAAAATCCAACTTGGAACAAAACCCCTCACCAGGCAGGACATGGAGGAGCTCCGATCAATACTCCTCGATCTACAGCTGAAGTTGAACTCCATAATCAGGAGAATCCCAGAAGGAAAGAATGTTGCCAATCTATCAACGCCAGCCCAAGCCTCCAAATCTCCGACGGAGGGTCGCTCTTCCGACGCTGAGCTTCCAGGTGAAGGTTCAACAGGCTGCACAGAGCAGTATCACTCGCCAGTTCTTGTTTACTTCCATAAATGGGCGAAGATAATTCTTTCCTTATACATTGACAAGGTGCGCTTTCTGAATCTTGTTGATATCGGGGCCAACTGACCCCATCTCTAGGCCTTCTGCGTGGCCTATCAGCCTTTTTTAAAGAACGCTCGCAGCCGGATTTGGCCAGCGGCACGCCAGAGGTTCGCATCCACAGCATTATAACATGAGTTCTGGTCTCCAAGCTGACATCACTAGTGCTCTTCATCATTGCCATGGCTTCATGAAGAAATTCATCCAACTTGCAACCGATCCTGATTTTCAGCCCTTTCACTGGAGCTGGCCCGGGTAAGCTCGCCTGCTTTTATACTAGCCAAAAGTTGCTGCCCTGGAGCTAACGTTATTTTAGTAACCATCAACCAATGCATGCTACCATGTACGACTCCAACCTTGAGTATCAGCAAGGCAGTTACGCTAACAAGATGCAGGATTATGCTTATTGATCTATACGAACGGCCTTACAGCCCTGAAGCATCCAGATCCCGCGCGTTTATCGACAGCATACTCGCGCTTTCCGGTCCAGACGGAGGCGTTGTAGGTGGTGAAGATGGTGTTTCGACACAACGGCCATTAAAGGATGGTGGCCGCGAAGCCTGGGACATGATCCGCCGCCTTCGCCAGAAGGCTTGGCAAAAGGCTGGCCTCAATCCTCAAATGCTTTGGACTGAACAAGACCAGATCCAGGCCGGAGTTGCTTCGCCAGCCGACAATTGCGGAGATGAAAGCCCTCTGCACTCGGGTCCTGCCCAGCCCGGGTCCCCGAGTTCAGCCATGGCCGGTCGTCCCTCAGCGCACAAGCCTCAACCCAACGATTCCAAGAAACCATTCTATAAAATCACCCGCTCCCACACGCCCTCGAACCACATTGCATTGGCTACTAAAAGCCCCCTTCGATGCCAATCCCAATCCCAACCTCAGGGTGACTCCTTGCCTGCCGTCTCGAATCCCCTTTTCGATTCTGATCCCGCATCCTGTCCCGCATCTCCCCGCCTGAACTCAGCCTCACCCAATGTGGCCTCCTTCCTTGATGCACCGCTATCGATGCAACATCCTGCTTCCACGATCTCCGCTGCACCTGTCCAGCACCTAAGTTCTGATATTTCTGCCTCTGGTAACGCATCCTTCAATTCACCGAATGTTTTATCCATGGGTGTTCCCACACCGCCGTCAATGGTCGATCCCAATCTAAATTTCGACTGGGACCAGTGGGATGCTGTGTTTGGACAACATCTTCCTGTTGCAGATGATCTGATGGAATTGGATCCAGTTTCGGGTCTTGATATTACCCACGTCTCAATGAATAATGGCAACAGTCCTATTGACATATTTAATTCATATGGGAATGGACCTCCAGGCTCCACTGCAGAGGGGAATATGCCTTCCTGGAGTGGGAACAGTGCTGATGATTGGGCTGGATATTTTTAGTGCTCTGCTTAGAAGGTTATAGGCGATGAACTTCTCAGAAGTAAATATAAATAACTGAATATATGCAATAATTCTTCAAGAATTGCGTGAGGCTCGTGCTAGATCTTCAACTGGGGAGGATGCTACCATACACAAGAGACTAGATCAATTACGGCTGAGACAAGCTACAAAGCACAAGCTAGATAGAAGATGTGACAGATGATTTCATGAAGCGTAACTCTTGGCGATCCAAAGGATCACTAACATGGGATACGTAAGATGCGCGAGAGTAACTAGAACAGACAATCCCAGAGAGGGAATGAGTAGCCGCTGCGTCTGATATATAGCTCGCAATTATTCCGCTAAGACGTATTGGTTGTGTGGGGTATGCTTTTGCTGTTGCCTTTGGAATGACAATAGGTCCTTAAACCTTCATCTCCTTGAGGCCGTCAGCCCAGACGGTAGCGAAAGGAGTGACACCATCGTCGCGGAAGTCAATGAGAACGTGCCTAAAAGCAATTAGTTTGGGTCTCACAGTGTGAAGAATCTATGTGAACATACATGGCATCACCATCCATGGACTGGCCCATGAGAACGTCGTAGTTGTCCCAGTTGGAGAGAATCTTCTTCATAGCACCAGCGGCCTTGGTCTTCCACTCTGCCTCTGCCTTGGCGGGATCAGCAGCCTGGGCGAACTTGGGAGCGGCATTCTTGTGAAGTTTCTTAAGGTAAGCTATATTGGAAGTAGCAATTAGTATTTTACACGGACCAAGATATGACAAAATAGAAACATACACTTCAAGTGAGACTTGTAGCTCTCCTTGGAAGGCTTCTGGCCTTCCTCAGTCTTGAGCCAGACGAGACGGAACTGATCCTCGATATCGTGGACCATGGTGGACTCGCCCTCGCCACCCTCATCGTCAGCGCCGTCCTCAGCGGAAGGGTTGGCACCCTCGAGCTGGAAGTCCTCGTTGGCGCGCTTCAGGTACTTGCGGCAGTCACACTCCCAAAGGATATCAAAATCCTTGTTGGGGACAAGGTTGAAGGTGTCGGCGACGATCTCGTCACCGGAAACGATATCCTAGTGGGCAATTGTCAGCTGGGATTCAATGACATCTGCAAGATGTAAAAGAAACATATAAGTTGACGGAATTGATAGCGACAAACATACAGTGTAGATAAGCATTTTGGCGGTATTATATGTGAGTGAAGCAAAAGTGAAAGAATGAAGGTCGCACGGGAAGAAGGAAAAACACTCAGGGTGGGGGGAAGAGGTTTTTCTTAAAAAAAAAAAAAAAGAAATAGAGCGGGGTGTTGTTTGTTCGGTTTGTATCAAGTACCCAAACGGTATTGGGGAGTCTGGGCCACCGCCAGTGGCAATATGTGAATGCAGTACTTGGTACTTGAAGATACTTAACAAACAGTATGCTTTTTTTTTTTGGAAAAATCAGGGATAGCAAAGGATTATTGATCTGAGAAGAAGTTCAATTGCAGATTAATGAAAAGCAACAGAGAAGATTGACTGCCAATTGATGTTTGTCTTCAATATTGATCTACGGTGTATGTTGTATATAGTACTTACCATGGGGTCCATAGGTGAAGACATATATACCTGACTCAGCTCCAGTCTTGTGATTACCATACCATACTGTAATCATCCATTCCCTACAGCTAAAATCCCATAGATACCGTTCTTGTAAGTATTCTCTTTACTTTTCTTGGTCCGGCTCGCGCCACCCGAATCCGGGCATCTCCTGATCTGAAGGTTTATCTTTTATCTCTCATTCCAATTCCCTCCTTCATTATTATTATCTGGATCTCTTCTTTTTTTGTTTCCTTTCTTCCTTTTTTATAGTGAGCGGCCAGCGCCGAGAGGTTTCTGGCTAATCGAAAATCGTTCTGCATCGTCCTTACCCGTCAGCATCCGGATTCCGGCGTGGTTGCTGACGTCCGTTCTCTACTCTCTCTACTTCCTGCCTTCGGGCCCATCGCCATACCAAATTGATCCCGAGATCCTTTCAACTATTATCTTCAAGTTCTTTGTACCAGGACTCGGCGTATCGCCATTCTTCCGTCATGGCTGTGAACGCATCCGTCGCGTTCGACCTCCCTCCCCTACCAACTTACACCTTGACCAAACGAGAGCATCTGCTTGCTTCCATTCCTGATAATATCCTCACCCTCATATTGCCCGTCGTTGCTTACTGGGGTCTGTCCATGATCTATCACTTCCTGGATGTCAATGATTACTTCGTCGAATACCGGCTCCACACCCCCGCGGAAGTCTCGAAGCGAAACAAAGTCACCCGATGGGAAGTTGTACGGGATGTTATCTTACAACAGGTGATCCAAACTGTGGCTGGCTTTGCTTTTATGTACTTTGATGCCGACGAAACCGTTGGAAAAGAGGAATACGATGTCGCCGTGTGGGCGCAGCGATTACGGCTCGCCCAGAAGGCTGTCCCATCTTTGTTAGCGCTTGTTGGTATAGACGCTGTCAGCCTTGGAAAATCTGTGTCGCAAGGTGGTTATACTACGCTAGCTGGAGCGTTGTCCGGTGGATCATACCCCGGCGTGACCCAGTCCATGACTCTCGATAATGGAACCGAGGTCCTGGTGCCTGCATTTATAAACTGGGAAATTGCAGTTGCCGGTTTCATCTACTGGTATTTTGTACCAGCCCTTCAATTCATGCTGGCGATATCCATTCTGGATACTTGGCAATATTTCCTCCACCGCGCAATGCACTTGAATCGGTGGCTATATGGTATGTGTTATGTTTTGAGCTAGATTGATGAGATTGGACTAACCGTCACAGTGACTTTTCATTCCCGCCACCACCGCCTTTACGTTCCCTATGCCTTTGGTGCTCTTTATAACCACCCGTTCGAGGGTTTCCTCCTGGATACTGCTGGCACTGGTGTCGGATTCCTCGTTTCCGGCATGACCACCCGCCAGGCCATGTGGTTCTTCACAATGTCGACAATCAAGACCGTCGATGATCATTGCGGTTACGCTTTTCCTTGGGATCCATTGCAGCATTTCACCTCCAACAACGCCGCCTACCACGACATTCATCACCAAAGCTGGGGGATCAAAACGAACTTCTCCCAGCCTTTCTTTATCTTCTGGGACCGCCTTCTAGGCACTCAGTGGACTGGTGAAGTCAAGCTACGTTATGAGCGAGCTCGAGAGAATGCCCAAAAGCAGGTGGATTTGGATGCTCTTCAGGCGACTGAACCGACCCCACCTGTGACTGTGACTGTTACAGAGGAACGTGAACATGAGCGGGTGGTGGTATCACCCGAAGGACCTGCAACTCGGACTCGGCTGCGCCGAAAGACTGTTGATAGTCTCAAGGGCCCTAGTCATGGAGTTCCTGGAAGTGTTCTCCACAACTAAAGCCGTGATGAAATGAATCCTGAGCATGTTTCGACTTTTTCTGCATCCCCCAACCCCGTCCCTGGAGCTGCTGGCCGTCTCCGCCAGACTGTGGGCCTTCCTGTCATTTTTTTGTATATGGGATCAGTGACCCAATGTATTAATACCTCAGAATGCGCCAGTCAATGCTTTGTACATGGTTTGCTGTATGACTTACTGTTAATAATGTCTATTCTTTTGCCATTTACTTCTTTGCTCTCATAGGTATTCAGCATGACATCAATCTGCATACATTATGATCTATTCTTAAAAAGGACTTCAATTTCTAATCGATCAATGCCATCAAAGCGAAATCCAAATTAGCATCCACAAGACCATCATCAAAGGAAACAAGAGCACCAAACAAGACAGGAGCATATCCCCACGACAAAATGTAAAGACAAAGAAATATAAGACGAGATGACTCGCAGAGAGCGGGTCAAATCATATTTGACTGCTCACACACCAGATCCCAGGTTGTCCTCGCTCCCGGCAAAATCTCAGTTTCACTGCGGTCGTGACCTTCGTCACTCCCCTCGCTGCTCGTGGAGTAGATCGATGGGGATGAGCAATTTAACGGGACTTCATTGCTTCCATCCATCGTATTTCGTGAGTACGGATTTGCGCCCATGCTCTTGTACATTTCCATCACTTCGTCGATTTTGTTGGAATCTCCACAGGCAGTGCTTCTAACGCTAGGTAAAGGGGAGTTGTCAGGAGGCCTATAGACACTACTCGCGCTCTGTCCTGTCGCCCTGATTCCCAAGCCTTGGTGATTATCATCAGCGAAATCCATGAGCCTGGTGATACGATCTGGATTTGGAAAGCACTGTCGATCGCGCTTCATCTGGTAGGGTGATCTGGAGGCTTCCCTGGAGAGGCTCGACGTCGGCCGATATATGCTGCCCCCTTTCGTCTCAGTGTTAGTGTCGGTGTCAGTACGCCGCGCAAAAGATGAAGCGGAAGATCCAGGGACATACCTTTCTGCGGGATGAGGAGTTGTGATCGGTCGCGGAGATTGGACATAGTTCTTCCTTGGACCATACTCATTGATTGACCTATGGCTACGGGCAAGCTCAATGCCTCTCTTGCTTTTGTCGTCCTTGTAACCCTTCTCGCCCTTCTCATGATCGCTGTGCCTACGTCGTCGGCGGCTCGATTGCGCACGTGCTGGGTCTCTGGACCAAGCCTTGCTGCAGGCTTTGCGCGTATCCTTCAGAATATATGCAAATTGGCCCGAGGTGCCATACAGCTCATCCAAATCATCAGGAAACAAGTCAATGCAAGTGTCAACAAATTTTATGAGTCTGCGCGGAACATGCTTCAAACGAGTCTGCGTGCGAGAGAGGAGGACGATGCGGAGATTACGCAGGGCGTGCTTGTCACTCGCAACTCGAGCCACCATACACCCCTGACAACGGCTGATCTCGTAGTGCCATGCATTTGGGGCACCCCGGTCATACGGGTCGGGCTTCTTCCACATGCCCTGTATGGCATGAAGTTTCTCTATGATCAAGACATCGAGAGGTTTCAGCAAGTTCGGGTATGCGTCAAACTTTCGGAGGTGGCGGCCGACCTCCCTCTGGACAAGATGGAACAGGTCAGACATGAGATTGGCATTTAAGCCCTGATGAGTGTTGCACAAATCCTTGTTTGTTCTCGACCAACGGTCACGGCGCATGTCCTTGGGCAAGGCGTGAATCAGACGCTTGACGACCTCATCGGTATGTTTCACTCTTGTGATGTCTATGTGCAGGATCTCTGTTAGCCGTTTCAATTCATCTTTTCTCAGGTCAGTAACAAACCGGGTGTTTCCACGTCCCGATAATAGGCTTGCGTGTCTACCAATTGGGTGCTGTTTACTGTTTCCGAACAGCCCTCCATTATTACCCATCGTCTGAAGCCGTGACGGTGTAGAGGAAAGGCTGGATCAGTAGGGCTGTGGTAGACTTCCGACGATACACTATGCTTGCTCTTACCCTTGACTGGGAAAGGAGATGCTTAGATTTCTCTCTTTTTGTGTATCACAGATTGTGTCAATGGAAGGATGGGTTTCAATAATGTAAGAGCACAGAAATGCTGCTATGAGAGATATTTATAAATTCTGAAGTGCATTCATCATGTAGATTCCCAAACTGACAATGCCTTTTCAATCCTCAATGGGAACAAAGGAATTGTGCTTATTGCGAGAATGATGATTGTTCTAGCACAATGGATTGAATACTGAATAAAGAATCTATCTATAGTCATGCTTTTTCTTGGGTCTCATTCAGTATATACACTTAGTACCTTTATATCTCGTCTTTCCGTCTTGTGTATTTCTTATTTCTTTTACCGTCTCATCTATCTTTCGTTTCATTCTCATCCATCTTTCATCTCGTCCTCATCAATCTCTGCTTCCCTCGCGATTCCCCCATGGGAAACTCAGTTTCAGCCATTGGCTCCTCCCGAGTCACAAGGCAAAAGAAGAAGGGCACTAGGTATCGTCGAGGGATGTTCAACCATCCCAGCGGACGAAATATCCCTGAAGACTACATGCAGCCTGGGGTCAACCAATGGGTGACTGTCTTCTTCAATTGGTCTGAGCGTCAATACAACGACGAGGAGCTTATGGATCTTGTGGTGGCCCGTATCAACGCCCGAGATGGTATCATTTCATCCCAGCCCGTTCATCACGACGTCAAATGGTGTCTATCGTTACGTGTCCCAAGCAATTGGCATCACGGGGATTTCTCTATTGCCGCCACAGCCAAGGTTATTGCACAATGGTATCAGAGTGAGATACGCCATGCAGGGGTCCGAATCAACCGAAGATATCTGTTCCGCGGCCAAAATCGAAAGAAGCATTTGACGACCAGCTGAAACCCCATCTACACACCTGCGACATCATCACTGCGCTGTGTCTCGACCTCGCAGGAGGTACAAACATCTTTCGAAAAAGATTTGCAATGAAAGCACACCTCGTGGCCCCTAGCTCTCATGTTTCAATGAAATATCAAACTCTCTTCTTCTTCTTCTTCTTCTTCTTCTTCTTCTTCTTCTTCTTCTTCTTCTTCTTCTTCTTCTTCTTCTTCTTCTTCTTCTTCTTCTTCTTCTCCTTCTCCTCCTCCTTCTTCTTATGTAGTCACGTAAACCTTAGAGCAGGCTAGTTTGTATGTCTGCGCAACCTTTCAGGGACTTTTGTTAATTTGCCTCATCGTCAAGGCTGTTATAGCTGAGGGAGACTTTGTCTTGATCTTGCATTAAAACACATGAGTTACATGACAGATCTCATGATGTAAGACATGTAAGATATGTAAGACATACACGACACAAAAATCAAACCAGCAATGCCAGGGCTTTAGAAATTAGCTCCAGACTTTGAAGGAAAAATCTGCCGGGGCGCTGCATACTCACAGCAATATTCGCCAATAGCAACATCTAATAACGAATGAAGGACAAGGATAAAGATCTAGATACCCACCACGTGGTTCTTGAGCCAGTCCGGTGAGCACTTTGTCGCTCTAGCGTTCATACTATGTGGTCCCTGTCTGTCAGCTCTATACCTACACACATCTGGCATATACATATGGACAACTTGCACATACTTTGATTAACCTACCATACCGTCCCCTGGTTAACTCTATTCCGATTTCACTCAAAATGAAAGCAAATTATAAATAATTCACCCGTGCTCCACCATTTTTCTACTATGTCTGGTTAGATCCTTCGCTTAATATCCACCTGGGCATCATTCCCCATATTTACTAACGCAAACCGGGTTGGTCCCCAACGGCCTAACGGTCTTCCCCTTTACCCTCTCCCTTTCAGTGCCGGTTGAAGTGCCTTGTTATCAGAATTGGAGTCTTGAACTCCATATCTCTCTGTAGATCTTCATACCAAGTTTCTTCTGAAAGTTTGCTTTCCCGAATGTCGGATAACAGACGTTGGCCCCGAGGATTACCCATATGGAATATAAAACATAGCATTTCCTCTTTCTTGAGAACATACCGGTCGGTACTTTTCAAACTCACTTCTCAATATAACCATACATTCTCTTCTGTTATCTCCCTTGCTTCACAAAATGACTGGATCTACCACTGTGCTCTTTGTTCCAGGCGCATGGCATAATCCAGACTGTTATGATCCAGTGGTGCAACGCCTCGAGGCAGCCAACTACAAGACTGACAAAGTCTACTTGCCCTCAGTTGGGCCATCCAAACATCACTTGAGCTTTGATGCCGATGTGGCACAAATTCGCAGTCAAATCGAACGTGCAGCGGACGCCGGGCAGAATGTCGTCGTGATTGTACACTCTTACGGCAGTCTCCCTGGGAACGAGGCAATCAAAGGGCTAGACCTCAAGACACGCCAGCAGAAGGGGCTCCCTGGGGGTGTCACGCATCTCTTCTTTTGTGCCGCTTTCATCATTAAGGAAGGAGATTCGCTCATTGGTGCTTTTGGTGGCAACGACTTGCCATGGTTTATTGTCAGCGAGGACAAATTGGAAATCAACCCTGCCAATCCCGAGCAAACCTTCTACCATGATTGTGATGCCGCTCAGATTGAGAGGTCCATTGCGGCCCTGAAGCCGCACAGTTATCAGACCCTCCACAGTCCTTGTACGTATGCTGCGTGGAAGGATATACCCAGTACCTACTTGTACTGCACGCAAGATGCTGCCATTCCCTTCGTTGTCCAAAAGGGGATGGTTGAAGGAACAGCAATGGGAGCTGGAATGAAGACAGAGTTATTGGACGCATCACACAGCCCGTTCCTTAGCAAACCTGACGAAACTACCGCGGCGATTCGTCGTGCTGCTGGAGAAGTTTTCTAAGTTAAGGGTGGTCTTTGATTTGTTGGATATTCTGCTGATTGACTATCACGTAAGTATCTGGATATTTACTTATATCTAGCATTGGGTATTGGTTAACGTGCAGCCAAAGAAATTTCGAAATTTGAATGGATACACAAGGATCCAGATGATAGAGGACATAGAGTACATACTTAGGGGCAGTAGATATGTAGCATACTCATGTATGAGATCTTGAATCTCTCATCCAATACACAATTCTTTTAGTAAATTTTGATCTAATTCTGGTCTGTTAGATTCGGAAACAAGAGGTGACTGTAGGGAAGACCAGGAGTGTAACTCCATCTCTGTACACGCCTAATATACCCTCAGGTAAACCTACGCTTTCCCAATGCATAAGACTCTATGAGCCTCGACATAGAATAAAGTGTGCTGGCCTTGAAAGTGGTCACTCAATTCGATCGTAGGATAAGACCACACTGGCTCGGCTTCTATGCGCATCTAGGGCTGAAGGTATTCTGGCGTCTTTTTTTATATTCCCTATCCTTTTTTGCCATCTTCTTGTCCATATTACGATTTTATATACGTGAACTGTGTCATGAGAAGAAATGTGGCCGTGACCTCAAAATTGCATTGTCGATATCACCAAGTTCCTGGATCATCTCTCCACGTATTATCTTTTGGATCTCTTTCTCTCAGAGAAGTCAACCATGATCAGAGCCATCTTCACTACTTTCTTTCTATTTGTACCGTTTTATTTCGTCTACAAACCTCCAAGTCGACTCATTCGCTACTGCCAACGTCGCTGGCCTGATGTGCTCTTCCACGTGGACACAGACAAAAAAGTGGTTGCGTTGACAATTGACGACGCGCCCTCCATACACACACCGGCAATTCTTCATCTTTTGCAATCACTCAATGCCACTGCAACATTCTTCCTGATAGGTTCTCATGTTCTCGGACACGAACCTGTCATGGTTGACCTGGTCCGAGCTGGTAACGAGCTCGGCAACCATGCCATGTATGATGAGCCATCGCGTGCCCTCAGTGATGATGCCTTGGCAAATCAGATCCGAGCAGTGCATACAAGAATCCAGGAAGCATATGATGCAGCAGGAAGCCAATCACAGCCGGAGAATTGGCTCTTTCGTCCTGGCTCGGGCTTTTTCAGTTCCCGGATGAGACACCTTGTGAAGGAGCTAGGCTACCGGCTGGTGCTCGGTGGTGTCTATCCGCATGACCCTCAGGTGCCATTTTGGAAGCTAAACGCGAGTCATATCTTGAGTATGGTCAAGCCAGGTAGTATCATTATTTGCCACGATCGGAGAGAGTGGACGGTGCCCATGCTACAAAGGGTGTTGCCGGAGCTAAATCGCAGAGGGTACCGCGTTGTCACAGTTTCCGATTTACTGAAGGAGACCAACTCAATTGATAGCCAAATGGAATGAAATTGCGGGCTTTGAAATTTACATTTCTTTCATCTTGAGACGCTATGGGTATAATCAGACATTATTATCAACGCATTAGCCCATGACCTGCAATTGATCCTCCGGGGGCCAGCGAACTTGAGCGAAACTCAAGCAGCGCTTGATGCTTTGTAGGTACTTGCGAGTAATCTCATCACTCAATATATGTGCCTGTTGGTCACTTTGATGGAGCTTCTCTCGTGCAGATCGCTCGTGAATACCAACCATGGTCACACCAATAGGCCACGCTCTAGGGACAAGTTAGCATCACTCTCATGATAAGGGGGGATGATCGTATCAACATACGCTTTACCAATGCTCACCCGTAAGTAAGCATCATTTGCATCGACGTATCGCCGCTGCTGTGCCTTGTGCACAATTTCAACGATCGGTTCCAACAAGCCATCCTCCAGCTCAGCCTTCTCGAAAAGACGGAATAATGGTGCCATATTTTCGCGTGACTGAGTCATGGCACTGTATGCTTGCCTTCCCTGAAAACTCTCCCTCACTGTGATATCACGGTTTGCCAGTGCCATTTCCCATTCAGACAAAACCATGTTGAAGTAAGATCCCAGCTGCCGGAAAAGGAATAGACGGCCCTCTTTGTCTTTCGGGATTTTTGCTGGAATAATCATCTGGCCACCAGACACAGGCTCCAAGGTGGTGGGGATAGGCCCGTTGGTGATCTTCTGCTTGGGAGCGGCGGCCCGTTGAACCAAGCGACGGTATCGTCGAAGTCGTCCTCGATCATCCTCTCCGAACAACCGTACCGGCGCATTCATTTCCCGCAATTTTGTGATAAGCTCCTCCTCCTCGATATCCTCCTCTTCGTCGCCGTCGGCTGGCGTGCTTTCAGGTAAATCGGGCAAACCGAGCCTCCGCCGCCGTTCATGTTCTTTGGCATTCTCCTCCTCTTCTCTCCTCGCCTTGGACTCCTCAGCTAGTCGTCGCTTCTTCTCCTCGCGTTCTCGGCTTCGTTGCGCTTCTTCATCGTCGAGCTTTCGCTTGTTCGCCATGCGCTCTTCACGTTCGCGTGCTAATCGCTCTTGCTCTTCATTGTAAGCTTCGATGCGGGCAGCTTCGATATCACCTCGTCGCAGGTATTTCTTTGTTGCTACTGCCGGGGAGCTCTTTCCGCTTTCTTGGGAGGACGGTTTGGAGGCATCGCTACTCTTGGCCTTGGAGATCTCCTTGGACATCAATGCGGCGAAATCCATGGTATCAAGCTAGCGCAGCGAGCTGCTGAGTTAAAGCAACTGTAGTCGGAATAGAAAAAAGTAAAACAATGAGTCAGGTAGAGTGTGTCACGGTAAAGATGGGGTGTGTGGAGATGACAAGAGAAAAGAAACCTTGGAATGTTCGACTTTGCACGTCGGAACCCGCAGCTTCGACGCCGCATTTGCGCCTCCTTCAGTCACCTCCCCTCAACCAAAATACCTCCGAGCCACCTACCTTCAAGTGACTTTATTCCAGCTTCAGTTTGCCCTGGAATCATCACAACTTCCATTGTCTTTTGTTTCCTGTCCATCCTTGATCTGCACGCTCTCATTTTCGCCCTCCCATTCACCATGGCCGCTCCGTCGCGAGAGGGCCCCAAACCCTCGATCAACCGTCAAACCACCGCACCCTTTCATCTGAAGCTCTTTTATCGTGTGAATAATTTTAACCCTCTATCCGATTACAGCATCCCCGTGGCACCTCGCCGTGGAGGACCAGTCAGCGGGCCAAATGCCATCCGCCCAACATCGCCCGCCGCATCTGCAGCACCGCTTCCACCACATTTGGAGATCTACACATGGCAATCATGCACACTACGCGAGCTATCACAGCTCCTTACCTCAGCGCTTCCATCATTACTCCCCGATCCACCCGTTGGAACCCGTCTCTGCTTCCGCCTGATCTACCCCGACGCGCGAGGCGCCGCAATGGGTGGCCCTGATGCGCGTGGCCGATACTTGAGCCGAGATCTAGGCAGTGTTATTGTTGGGCCCAAAGAGAGTCCGTTGCGCGCAGAAGACGATGAGGACAAACAGGAAGCACGACCTCGCCCTGGCCCGCTCAAGTTCCAGGGTTCCGAGGCCGACAGACCCTTGCAGGACGCCCGGTTCATTGTCGGAGACTACATTGAATGCGCAATTCTTGCGCCGCTAGAGGATGGATCCGTTGCGCCGCCACTGAATGGTGCTTCAGGGCCTATCCTAGGACCCAGAGGTGGAGGCGGAGGTGGTATGCGCGCGTTCCGAGACAATGGCTATTCTCGTGGGCCTGGCCGGGGTGGACTTCGTGGCGCGGGTGGTGATCGTGGGGCTTCTCATATGCCTCGAGGAGATTGGCACCGCGGAGAGCGATTGCCTGAAGGTGGACGAGGCGGAGGCCGTCGCGGATGGGCGCCATATTGAAAAGTGCAAGAAAACTCCAAGTTCAAAAGCGAGTCTATCAAAAGGGCGATGAATACCCATGTTTAGCCATTGTATGATTATCAATTTTAGGACGAATGGAATCGTTGAGATCTACTACATGCAATGTCTGGATTCAAATATGCCGCACATGGACAAGTCGGCAGAAAGTCAATAAATTGAGCGTATTTTGCATGCAATGTCCCCTTTGTATACATTTGGCGCTGGGGGAGTACTCTGAGAGGGCGTGTCCTGATATGAGATTCGGTGTGATCAAGAGCAATGTCAAAAAAAAATAAGAAAATCCATGCGGTATATGCTTGTAATAAAGTACACAGCCCAAAGAGTGGGCACTGGCACAATAGAAAAGAGGTCATTGATCAAAATCCCCTCGACACACGAGCGTCCCCAACCTCTGTGTGTAGTTCTCCATGGGGCGCCACATCAGTCGCTGCTCGATACAGATTTGATAACAAAAGCTAACTGGATCGGGGGTTCATCGCTCAATTTCTACCACTCGGAAATCGTGTCTCCCCTGCGCTTGCCACGTAAGTCGAACTTGCCCTGCATCTTGTTAGTCCATCTGTCTCCGGGAGGATTGGACCACTCATGCAATCCAATAACAATCGAATCACTCATACCTCGTAATTGTAGGCAAAGTAGCCCAGCACACCTGGAATCAGACCCATGTAGACGAATGACAGCATGGCATGGCGCGGGGTCCAGCGCCAGTACTTGTAACGGTTGGCATTGAGTTCTGTGCGTCCGTCAGTCAATGTTATATCCAAAATGATATGCCCTTCAGCAGAGAGCCTGGCTTCAGAATAGTGCTCTAGCAAGCACGTATGTGTGCTAGGCCACATAATGTGCGAGTCTCGTCCAGAATCATAGATCCGGGGAGATGAGGTTAAGGGTCATGTACCGTAGTATTTCTGAAGGGCCGGGTCGAGGACCAGAGCTGGACAATAGGTTAACATTGCAAAGTACTGCACTTTATTGCATCTCAAAACTCACACTTGCTAGGACCAGCCATTGTTGCGGGGAGCTTTGATAGCGTGGACACAGAGCCGGCGATGTCCTTGAGCGTTCGCCGGGATTGAAGTTGAAGGTCACATGATGATGAATCAGCTGAATGACGTAATCAACTTTATGAGCCCTCCCTGGAGCCGAGGAGCTCTCCATGATGAGCGTGTATGCTATCACTCCATTTCGAAGATAAATACAACTATGTGTCTCGTATCTTATACTCCAAGGTTCTTCTCGTTGTAATAGACCAATCTCATTATTGATATCCGCTGTTGCAAACCTCTGCAAGGGTCTCCGAGATTATCCGCCAACCAGATGTCCGCTATATCTAACCATATCTAAGCATCTGTATAGCAAAGAATGAACACACCTTGGAAGAGCCAAGAGTCATCACTGCTTTTCAATGTTTCATCCCGTGAACTGTGGAACCATTGCTCTACATAGAGGCTGAGAACTTTCCCTCAATCTCCTCAATCTTCTTGACAGCACGCTGGTACCCCTCGATGTTCTCGAGTCGGTTAGCATATTCGACAAGAAGAGGGAATCTTTCCCTATTATTCTTTTCCTTCAGCACTCGCATAGTTACAGCAATGACTGGAAAGCTCAGCAGAATATCGGCTGCAGTCAGCTCCTTGCCGCAGATGAACTGACCACCATCCGGAGATGTCCGGAGCTGTTCCTCGAGGAAGGCGAGGTTGCCTTCAACATTGCGAGTGAGGAACTGGTTCTCAACTTGCGAGGCCACAATGTTGGTGATAGGCCGAACAAAAAATGGAGGCGAATTTCGAATGGCTATCGTCCACATTAGCACTTGGGTCATTGCCACCATACGAGAAATCCGCGGGACGGGGAAAAGAGCGATTTACAGTCATTGACCAAAGTCATCACGAGGTATGGCATCAAACTGCCCTCCACGTAGTGCATGAAGTAGCGATAGCGCATCCATTCCTCGGTCTCTCCGCCCACCTTGCTCTCGGCGCCGGGCGTGTACCGTTGCGGTACTAGCGTCGGTCGCGCGCTGCTGAAGTGGTCACAGAGATATTCCACGATCGCACCAGACTCAGCCAGAACCAGAGGCTTCGTTGTTCCTGGTGCCTGGATAGTAATCACAGGCGACTTGCCCAGCGGGTGGACCTCTTTCAGCTCAGCAGGAGCGAGCTTGTCAGGGCGACGTTTGAAGGTTTTGAGCTCATATTCTAATTGTAGCTCTTCTAGAAGCCAAAGGATTCGATGACTTCGAGATTTCTCAAGCCTAGTATTTGGGTTAACACAGTTTTTGCAAGACTGGGGCGGCAGCTTACCAATAGAGAGTAATCTTGCAACCTTGATTATTATCAGACATGATGTGCGAAATCGAATTGTGTATGCGAATACAATGTAAGAGGAACGATTAAACCTTGGAAGTGTTTTATACTTTGTCGCCTGGGGATGATGTCAAAGATGTCCCGAGGTTTCTCCCAAAAGGGAAGAAGAGCCGAGATATCTACAGATCGAGATTTCCTTCATGTGAGGATGTCATCGAACCAGTTCCTCCAGTATTAGCATGTTATAACTATAACTAATTAACATTTTATATCTGGTAGTGTGTAATAATCACAGCTCTTATTATATATCTCTGCTTCCAATGAGCTTTGGTAGATACTACATAGTAGGCACGCTCACATTAAACTTGCCCTGATGAGTACGTTCTTTGTATATCACTCTTACAGGTGTGGTTTCTCCTGGGATTGAAGATCTACAGATATAGATAGAGATGCAGATATCTCCAGGTCACTGATCTGATATATGTAAATATGTACCTTACATACACGTATGTAGGTGAATCTATAGGAGTGGGGCTTTTTAGGGCTGCATTGAGGGACACTTCTTGTCTCTTTAGGAGACACTCTTGCTCTACACAGCCCTCGACCCTTTCTCCAATATCTCTATTTTATCAACGCAAGATCGCAATGGTCCAGACTCTTATAAATCCTCTTTGAATGGGTGAGGCTTTGACGGCTGTGTACTTGGTATTTCCCATCGAGTCAAGTATACGTTGTATGAGATTACCAAATCTGCCCCATTACCTCCGTTCTATCATATCGCCCACAGTATCCATAATCGTTCCCAGATCAGACAAGATGCTCAAATTCTCCATCATGTGAAAAGCTTTCATCATCCAAAAGGAGGTCTAACGACCATTCAGTCGTGCGAGAACAATGATATCAGCTCACAGGTGCCAACACGGGGAGCAAAATTAGCAATGGCAGGGCGCCCGTATGCAAATAACACCAATTGGGAGAAACTCAACTGTTAAACAGCCTGGCAAATGGCAGAGAGATTGAGTCACATATCGACCGAGAATGGCAGGATCCTCGGCAAGTTGTTCAACCTGGTGTGGTTGATTCGCTGTTCGAGCAGCTTTGACTACAACGCAACGCGGGGCTTGCTGTTGGACTTGTTTATTCCATGTGGTTGGTCTCCGCAGTCCCATTACTTGTTTGTGAAACCCCCTTTCTTCGCCGGGTCTGGCAGGCGATTCAGAATCGTTTCCAGAACAACCGTCTCTCAAGCAGTTGAGATTACCTTGAGGAAAAGTCTATGCTCACATGACTACTGAAACTTGAAGATAAAACGCATCCTGTTCGAAAATGTTCGATCCAGTAGGTTCGTTCAATTATCAATGCCTGGCCTATACCGAGACGTATTTCTTCAACTTCCTTTAAAGCCTCACCGGCTCCGTGTCACGGCGAACTAATAGATGTCCCTCGGTCACTAAAGAGTTCTTGCATGAGCGACCCGACACTAGATCAGACAAATTGCCGAGCGTGACCTCGGCGATTTCCTCGAGTGCCTCGCGGGTGAAGAACCCCTGATGTCCACAAATCAAAACGTTATGGAAGGTCATCAGGCGCATCAACACATCGTCGTCAATGATCTCGCCGGAGTGATCGTTGTAGAACAGCTCGCCTTCAGCTTCGTAGACATCCAATGCCAGACCGCCCAGTCGCTTCGTCTTCAGCGCCTGAATAACCGCAGTGGTATCGATGAGTCCACCGCGCGAGGTATTGACCAGCAAGGAGCCCGGTCGGATGTGTGCTAGCGTCTCCTCATTGATCAGATGCTTCGTGCTCTCGGTGAGAGGGCAGTGCAGACTAACGATGTGGCTCTCCTTCAACAGGGTGTCCAGATCAACCAATGTCCCGTACTGGCGGAACTCGTCGCCGGCAAATGGGTCATAGGCGAGGAGTCGGCAACCGAAGCCTTGGAAGATGCGCGCGGCTGCCAACCCGATCCGCCCCACGCCGACGATCCCGACGGTCTTGCCATGTAAGGTATTCCCCAGCAGGCCTTCAATGTTGAAATTGCCCTCCCGTACACGATTGTATGCACGGTGGGTCTTGCGATTCAAGGTTTGGATCAGGGCGACTGCGAACTCCGCCACCGCCTCGGGGGAGTATGCGGGGACATTCGCCACAAACAAGCCTAATTCTTCGGCAGTTGAGAGATGAACATGGTTGAACCCCGCGCAGCGAAGCAGGATGGCGCGAACCCCGTAAGTATGGAGGGCTCTTAGGACGCGCTCGTCCAGGGTGTCGTTGACGAAGACGCAGACGGCATCGCAACCGTGAGCTAGCGGCACAGTCTCCTCAGATAACGCAAAGGCGTGATAGTCGATGGTGCACAGCTGTGGAAACTTTTGTTCCAGCACTTGGTCCAAATAGGTCCGATCGTAGGATTTTGCGCTAAAGACTGCTAACTTCATGGTGAGTTCTGATATTGCGTATTGGGGATTTCCTTGGAGGTGTTGAAGTATATTTCGAGTCATGACGCCATGAGGTGTGTTTCCCCCTCGTATGACATCTGCAAGCGGCCATTTTTAGTCGAATACAATGAATGGGCAGGTACCTCAACATTTCCCCAGATCTCCGATCGACACCCGCATTTCGAGATTTTGAGATCGGGACTTGACCTGCTACTACCTCGATACTTTGGTAGAGTATATGTTGTATGCATCCATCAATGTACTCTTCACACATGGAGTAACTACATGTAGTTACAACATACAAGATACAACATGGGCGGAATATGAATCCCGTTTCTAAACGATAACCTCACATCTCTTTTCCTATTTGGGATCTTATTATTCCGTACTCCATACTCCGTACAGGGTATTTCACTGAAAATTGAGAAATCCCAAAAACATAACCTCGGCAACCTTGGAACCTTCCAAGGTTGGAACATCCATTTGAAGGTCTTCTGGAGGATTACTGTATTCAGATAATTCCCATTGGCCACCAAATGATTGGCTGTACCATTGTATCCTTGTACGGCTATTCACCAGAACGGGTCGACTTCCGCAAGGCTCCGACAAGAGTCTTGACCCGAAGAGACAAACCGGGCCGATGGTCAACTCTGGAAGGCCCAATAGGAAGATCGAGATCTGAGTACACCAATCAGAGCTCACTGATAAGAGAGAGACGCCACGTGTATTCTGATTGGCCACTAGCTGAACGCTAGTGAACCTTGAGGTGGAACCTAACGTTGTGAGGATTCCCGGTGTTACATTTTATTTTGATTTTATCCCAGTTTGGCATCTGCGACGGTGTGTTTGACGATGTGGCGGTAAATGGAAACACGGGAGAGCCTCGATGCAAGGCTTTTTGTTAAGATACTGAGATACAAGTTAATTCCATATCTCATACGGAGTACATCTCCGTGGGAATCAATCAGGTACTACTCCGTACGGAGTATGGAGTTGCCAAACATAATTTAAAGTCGGAAGTGCGCACGCTGCAGACCCGTTGCGGAGGACCCAACTTTCGAAGTGGAGAGTGGAGAGACCGCAAAAGGAAAGCCGTCTCATGCTTCATGGGAAAGGGGGAAATTCACGATCAACAAACAGCGGTCAAAAGAAAGATAGACCGGATTATGATTTCATATATTTGAGACGGGGAAGATTGAAATGTCGGTGCGGAAGAAAGTACGGAGTGTCTCCGTATATAGTACATGTTGTTGTAAACATGAGGTGTACTCCATGGGGTGACACGGGCCAGAAGCAAAGAGTACTTAGCGCTACTTGATCCTTGCACGAGGGTGTTACTCGCCACCAAGTACCCTAAAGTACTGAGTAGTACCTACTTGTACACAGACAGGAAAGGATCCCAGCAATGTTACGTACAAATGTACATTCATTTATGGGACATGTAGTACGCACATACTAGTTAATTACATATCTACATACATAACTACATAACTACATGTCTTCTCTTCACCTTCTTTTACTTCTACTTAACATTCTTAAATGTTCTTGACTTAACATTCTTCTGGGTACAACTAATATTGGATTTGCTCTCAAGATATCTCTCTCCACTGCACAATCCACTTTGCTTAACAATTGGAACCGTCTCCACTACATCGACCACTGACAGTCAACCTTTTTCTCGCCATCTCGCCGTTCCCCGGCTGAACGGCCGCTCTGTGATATTCGAATTACCGCTCCCTTTTGCCCCTCGGTGTCTTAGTTTTGGGGCTCTATTCGCCGCTGAGCTCACTGCTTGACTTTATTACTATCCTTTTCTCCCCTTCCATCAGGTCCTTCCCTGTTATCTTTCTACTTTTCCTTCTTTCCGCTTTATCATCATCAGCATCATCATGGCGACTCATGTTATGACCTCAACTACCCCGGCTACCAACCAGATCTCGGTTTATGGCCAGCCCTCCCCAACCAACTCTGCCACCAACTCTGCCACTAATACCCCCTCCAATAACTCCCCCACCTCTCCTCGCATGACCACAGCTTCCTTGCACCAACTGCCTTTGCAGTCGCGCCAGCTGCGTCCTCTCAAGGGTCCTCTTTATGTTCCGGCAGCTCTGCGACCGACTGAGCGACCCCAGAAGTCGTCTCCTATCACCCCTCCCCGCAGCGTGCATGGCTCTCTCGATAGCTTGAACGAAGAGACTTCCGAACCAATTAGTCGACGCTCCACTATGGAGAGTCAGTCCAGCGAAATCAGCCAGGTCGCGCAGCACGAATGGATGAAAAACGAGCAGTTGGGTATAGTGACTGGTCCTCCAACCCGTGAACATTGGAAAGTAAGTTATCATCAACCTGAGAAATAAATAATAAAAAAATCTCCCTTCTTCTTTCGCCTCCCTCGGTCCTTTTATAGGGATTGGATTTGGCTTCGATTGCGCACTTGCAAACGCAAATTTCGTGTGAGCTCGTCATTCCTCGAGGATGGCGTGCTGCCGTTGACCGCCTCAGCCCTGTCGCATCCTAGCCACATTGCCTTTCGTTACATTGGTTGATATTAAAACGTACCTGCTAACCTGACTCCTCAGGCCGACTCTGCCTCATCCAACTGTGATTCTCCGACCTGCCGCTCCTCCTTCGGTATCTTCCTACGTCGCCACCACTGCCGTCACTGCGGTCACGTCTTCTGCGCCTCTCACACCCCTCACCTCGTTCCCCTTGATCAGGACGCCCGCTTCCATCCCGACGGTGTCCTCTCCCGTGCCTGCGATTTGTGCTGGAGCGCCCACCAGCGCTGGGAAGAGAACCGCTCCGACCGTTTGAATAAGATCCAGAACACCATTGACGCCCAGCAAGTTGGCGTCTCGGTCCCCGACTCCGAGGGCATGAATACCGAGGAGCTGTCTGAGTCTCGTGTGGGCGAGACTGGCGAGGTCGCTGCCTCAGTTCCCCGTGATTGGAACTGGAGCACCTTTTAAATCGCATTGACCTGTTTCCTTGGGTGACTGTGGCCAGCAGGACTGCTGCAGCTTGGCGTTCCATCTCATCTTACCTTCATAATCTCTTCGATTCTCGAGTCATGCTCATGCGTGACCTCTTCTTCTTTCTATTGGCGACCATGGTTTGGCGTTTGACGGGCCTTGGCTCAAGGGCTTTTTTCTGTTTCTTTTTTTTCGCGGTCATCTTAATGCTTCGCACCATGTCTAGATGGATTTTTTTTCTTTTCCTCATTGGTTCCAAAAACCTGGCCGCCTTTTTTCTATCTTTTTTCTTTTTGCTTTGCGTTGATCAGGATACCCCGTCGTGTTTCGGTGAGCGACGATCTCATTTGATGTTCTTCTTTACTTGTTCCTGATCCGTGATGCTCGATGAACTACGGCAGTCATGCAGTTCCTTTCAGTTGATATTTCGTTCGATCTGATTCAGTCTACTTCAAATTCATTGATACTGAAGTTTGAGCTATCCCTTCTACGTTGTATGTTGTAAAGCCTTCATAGCGGCCCTGTGCACGGAGTATTCGGCATCGATCGTCAGATGCCTTCTCTCATTGTCGATCGCTATTTATGTACCTAGAACCACTCGCCGAAACATCCCCACATGCTCAATCCCCTCCTCGTCCCACTGACCCAGCGACTCATCCCTCTCGAATCCAAGTCCAGAATACATGCCCTCCACGTCGACCTGAGCATGCACGAGGGCCAATCCCTGCCACGGCATCGGAGTACCAGGTGACTTCCCCCTAGCAGCGATCTGGGTTACGGCCTCGTCGATCTCAGGTGCATGCACAGCCGCCCACCCCAGCGCCGTCTCCACTAATTTTCTCCCAAGTCCGCGGCCGCGGAACGTCGGTATAATCGCGACCCGGGTCAATTTGATACAGGGTTCGTGCGTCCAGTCGTATTCAGGAACTGTTTGCGCGACTGCCGCCGGCTGTTCTGCGAGGCGGGCATGTGGCGCCTGCGGCGGGGGTACAAGGCGGATCGTGCCCACGGGCGTGGAGCTCGTGGTGGAGGTGTCGTACAGCACCCAGTGCCAACTGCGGGAATCATCGCTGTCGATCTCGGAATCTGCAGTGCAGTGCTGCTCATCGATGAAAACGCGCTCTCGAATTATCATTGCTTCATTGAAGATAGTGGGGTTCGTGTTAGAGTCAGTGTGTTGGGATGGGAGTACCAGTTTGGCGCTGGGTCCCGGAGGCGGCTGGATTGAGATGCTGAAGCTTGGTTTTGATGCCATTGTACTCCGTAGTTGAGAATGGGATATTGAGGAGCAACGGTCTTTGGGAGTAATAGTTGTAGAATTTGGGGGTTGCAAGATAGAATCAGTTTACCCGCATGTGGCTATCTGAAACTATATCTATGTTGTAGATCTCGTCCATATCAGCTACAGAGCCATTGAAGTCAACCACCATTGATTTTGGTATAATGAATCACGAAGGAAAAACAAGGCTATCCTCGTAATAAAAGATTCCAAAAGCCAGGTTGGTTGGTTTCATATTATCCCACACAATCCCATGATTCGAGTCCGCCTACAACATCGATGTATACAATCCAATGCAAACAGAACAAACATCAAAATATCAATCCGATCGCGCAAATCCGCAATTTTTCCATTTCAGATCCCCCAGATTCCCAATGTCTCTCTACTTCGATGCGGTCGCTATTCTAACCGCGCCCTCCTCGGGAGGTTCATTCAAGTCTCGCATCTACAGCGCCCGGAATTTGCGTGCATCTCCCGCGCAGATCTATGCGTTGACCACCGAAGCTGCCAAATGGGACACCGTGCTGGCAGAAGTCATTGATAAATCAGGCATTCTTGCTCTAGAGCGCAAGGTGAGATGGCCTCAGAAAAGCCGCTGAAATATCTACTGACTGACAAAGTGATTCCTTTTCTAGCTCTCTCCACTCCTCGCTCTCCTCCTAGTCCACGACCATCTACTCGCGAAGAAAGGCATTGCTGCGCCAGCAACCCACACACTTCGCCAAACTGTGGAGCGTCACAAAGCCAGACTCAAGGCCGAGTTTACCAAGGCTCGTGTCCGTCGTGGTTGTGCCTCGGTCGAGCAACTGAAGGCTTTGGTCATTCGCGAGAAACGACTGGCCGATGGAACCAGCCATTTCGTCTACCCGCGTTGGGTGCGCATCAACAATATCCGTACCACTCTGGAAGATCAGCTGAGTACTACATTCAAGTCTTATCGTCGGGTAGACAGCCTTGCAGAACTGGCGCCAGAAGACGAGCTGGAAAGCCGAAAGCCAGAGCCTCGATTGTTCATCGATCCTAATATTCCGGATTTGGTGGCAGTGCCTTTCGGGGCAGATTTCACTGCCTCATCTGCATATAAAAATGGAGAGATTATTCTTCAGGATAAAGCGTCCTGTTTCCCAGCATATCTTCTGCTAGGTGACCGTGGACCTCACAACCAATGGAAGGGCGACCTGGTTGATGGCTGTGCTGCTCCTGGCAATAAGACCACGCATTTGGCCTCGCTTCTAGCCAAACAACAAAAGGATGGAAAGAACGGTAAACAGAGAATTTTCTCTATGGATGCATCAACCATGCGTTCCAAAACTCTGCAGAAGATGGTTGGTCTGGCTGGGGCTGACTCGGTCACTGTGCTACAGGGTCAGGATTTCCTTGCTCTTGACCCCGAGGACGAACGATTTGAGAAAGTCACTGGGTTATTGTTGGATCCAAGTTGTTCTGGTAGTGGTATCATCGGCCGTGACGATGTTCCTCAGTTCACACTCCCTACTCCGGTAGCATCCAAGGCACCTAAGTCCCATGGAAAGAAACGGAAGCGTCCGGACAACGATGACGAAGCAAACGGTGAACAGTCAAAGGCCACCATCGGAGCTCCGCAGGCAGCGCCCACAGATGAAAATGATATCCCCGATGGGGCCATTGACTCGGAGCGACTTACCAAACTCTCAAGCATCCAAGCGCGGATCGTAGAGCATGCCCTGAGTTTCCCGAATGCTACCCATGTCACATACAGTACTTGTTCCATCCATTTGATCGAGAATGAGGGTGTTGTAGCTCGCATCTTGGGTTCTCAAGTCGCCCAAGAGCGCGGCTGGCGCCTTTTGCGGCGTGATGAGCAGCCCGATGGATTACGTCGATGGAATAAACGAGGCGTGCGAGAGGAAAGGCCAGCTGAGGGGGAGACAGGGCCATCGGGTTCAGTAGACCTCCCTGAAGAGGCACTTGAAGCGTGCATTCGGTCCTGGCAGGGTGATGCAGAAGGGCTGGGAGGATTTTTCGTCGCTGGATTCACCAGGGACCCTGATCATGCTCGTCCAGTCGTTCTATCGAAGGGACATGACAGCCATCATGATGGCGAGCACGATGTGAGTGATGCAGATGATGAAGAATGGGGAGGATTTTCCGACTAAACAACAATTTAATTAATGCAAGATTTCCCATCCTGCAGCGATGTCGAGGACATGTGTTTGATATCATACATTCATTTCTTCTAGTGTAATATGCCGTCTGAGATGAGAACAGATACAGACAGCAAGGCGATCAAAGGAATGTCCGCGTCTGATTTCGGACTTGCGAATTGGTATAGACGTCCAGTTTGACAGCAGCCAGGACAGCCTCATATGTCCCATCGGGGCCTGGCTGGACCTGTAGTCGCCATTGTCCTGTCCGAACAACCCAGGGCCCATCATCTATATCATCGGACCGTGGACGTTTGGCCGGAGGCATACCATCCGTGCTAGTTTCGGCCTTGGCTTTTGGTATCGTCAAATGCCGAAGGTCTTGTTTGCCGTCTACTGTGAGATCAGTTTCATAGTCGATGCGAATCTTGATTTTTCCTTCGCCCAATGACGGGTGCGTGTCAGGGAGGTTCATTATTTTGACTACCGTGTGCAACAGACTGGCAATTCTTTGCTTCGAAAGTCCCAGGAAGTCAGCGTGCATGCTGTTCCGATGGATCAGGCTGGACTCGCCACCGATCTCCACCACCAAATCAGCGGCATTCTCATCCACAAAGGGGCGCGTATATGTAACGAGTCCACCTGCCGGAGAGGATCCAGCAGCTGTATCGAAGGCAAATTGAATCCCAGATGGCCGCACATCCTCCAACCGGATGACTATCTCTGAACGCCGAGTGAATGGGTTTGTCGTGATTTCATGTGGAATCAACTTCTGTTCCAAGCCGCGGAGGTGAAAATAACGACAGTCGCGCAGGAGCGAGGCCCGATGATTCTCGTTCTTAATATGTAGCGGATACCCGCGTAGTATATGCAGGAGCTCGTCAAAGACATCCGCGGACCGGTTCGGAACGCTTGGAGGGATGATGGCGGGAGGTCGCAGAAGACCCTGGCGGTCCAGGCCAGGGAACACTTCGGATGGAGAGGCAAAGAAGGCGGCAAATCCGAGGGTGAAGAAATTTGGGGAGTCACCGGGACTTGAGAAGATATCGCGGGGGATTTGGAAGTGACGGTCGCCGATTTGGATAAAGCATTCTGCCTCAAATAATTGAGACATCAAACGGGGCACTTTGACCCATCAATAATTGACTTTCAGAGGAGGATGGGGGCGATGCTCACATGAATAAAACTGCGCATCTGCAAATAGCTTGACGAATTGCGCGCCATCCTGGGGCCGGATGTGGTAGCCTGGATGCGCCCATCAGTCTCCATCCTGTCATGATTGTCCATGGACACTCAATATACCCTGCAGATGCCTAGCGATCTCGCGAAATGTTGTTGGATCTCGATCGATGTAGAGGGTCCTAATGTTAGAAGCATCTTGGGTTTGAAGCAATTGATCCTCGAAAAACCGTGAAAAGTAGGACGGAGCTGTCAGGAGATCAGTTGAGGGTTCTGGAGGGATGCAAGCAGGCTCACTGACCATCTGAGGCGATTGAAGCTCCTGAGAGACGAAAGACCTCAGAACCAATTTGTATAGTAAACACTTTCTCTGTAGGTAAATTACACTTGCCACGAGCGGAAATGCGCTCCATATTGCGAAAAGCCGAGAAGCTAAGTTGGAAAGCTGAGTAGCTGAGTAGCTGAGTAGCTCAAGAGTGAGAATGTCGGGTCGGAGAAATTACCGGATGCGATCTGAGAGGTCACACTTTCCAAGGTTGTGACAACTAACCTTGGAACTACCACGCACAACATACCTACATCTTACACCATACATACTCCCAACACTCCCTTTCCCTTGGGAGTATATGGGTTAGAATACTAAACTGCTTCATTGAATATCCTCTTGAAGATGGAAAATCAAAAGGGCTCCACTCAAACTAAGTCCCATCGACGCAAAACCGTTGGGATTTCACATGGCGTTGAAGCTCGGCAGTTTCCCCGCATTGAGCCCGAAACGCCTCCGTTTTCGGTGAAATAAGGTGATCTTCTTTTAAGAAGAGGGGGTAAGTACAGAGTTAGCCATACATCGATGGTCAGACCATGGAGACTTATACGGGCACCGTTTTCACTGGTCAATTTCAGATCCAATGACCCACCATCACAAGGATCAAAGACCAAAGACCCAAAGACCACAGACTATGTTTGAGCTCGTCTTTTTACTCAACCGAGGCCCCTTGCTCTTCTTGTCTTTGGATTTTGAGGGTTTCCCCCTTCCTTTTGCGTTGGCCCGAGAGCGCATCTGGACATGACAATCGCATGACGGTGGAGTCCTTTTTGGAAACCACATATATGTTCACCAACCAACCTTGATCGTCCCTGTTAAAGATGAAACTGACTTCCTACATTCTACGTTCACAGTGGGGTTCCTGGTCGAGCTAGTCCTACGGGTATTAACTATCCATAAGCCGACTTTTTTCTCTCTTCCCTCTTTATTTATTCCTCACCCTTCTCTCTCGTTATTTATCCTTACCATTCCTACCATTGAAGCCCGGTTCATGAAAGTTTGAGTTGCTCTGCTTGCAACATGCCGACCCTCACTGTACCCTCGTACACTCCAAAGGATGTCCCTCTTCCGCCAGTGCCTCCAGCCAGTTTCTTTTCGGAGTTGCAGTGGAAGACTTTGTATGCGCTGGCCGACGCGATTGTGCCGTCCATCCACACTGCGGCAACGGTCAAGTCATCGAATGATAAAGTGATATCGGATACAGAGTGGGATTCCGCCGTGTCGCGCTTGTCAAGGCTTATTCCTGGACCCGACGCCTCCAAAATTGCCACTCAATATCTGCATGAAAATGTTTCGACAAACGCGCAATTCTGCGCCATAGTAGAGCGAGTTCTGGGTGCCTATGTGCATGGCGAGGGACGAAACGGGATGGGTATGATCATGACCGCCCTTAACACCCGGACCGGCTCGTTGATTATGACGGGGTCGACCATTCCAATCCAGGATCAGCCGGTGGAATTTCGGGAAAAGGTGATACAGGGATGGGAAACCTCTCGACTGCCCCCTCTCCGCGCCATCTATCGGGGACTCACGGCAATCGTGAAGAAATCTTGGGCCATGAGCAGCCCAACTCTACACCCAGTTCTGGGATTCCCGCGCGTCCCTGTTTATGGCAAGCCAGCCGACAGTTTCCAGTATGAGTTTGTGCAATTTCCTCCCGGTGATCAGCCAGAGACGATTGAGACCGACGTCGTTATTGTGGGAAGTGGTTGCGGCGGTAGCGTAACTGCAAAGAATCTAGCCGAAGCTGGTCATCGTGTACTGGTGGTGGAAAAGTCCTATTCATATTCATCCGACACGTTTCCCATGGGACCGAATGAAGGATTCAACAACATGTTTGAGAACGGCGGTGCTGTCATGAGCGATGATGGCTCGATGGGAGTCCTAGCAGGATCAACATGGGGCGGTGGTGGCACTATCAACTGGTCAGCATCTCTACAGACACAGTCATATGTTCGACAAGAATGGGCGGATACTGGTTTGCCATTTTTCACCTCATTAGACTTCCAGAAAAGTCTTGATCGCGTTTGTGATCGCTTGGGTGTCAACGAGGAGCACGTCGAGCATAATCGCCAGAATCAAGTGATTCTCGAAGGCGCGAGAAAACTAGGTTATGCTGCCAAAACAGTACCCCAAAATACAGGAAACAGTGAGCATTATTGTGGATATTGCACGATGGGATGTCCCGGAGGAAAGACAGGCCCAACAGAATCATACCTTGCAGATGCTGCGCAGGCCGGTGCAACTTTTATGGAGGGATTCCGTGCCGACAAAGTTCTCTTCACCAAAGCTAACGGCAGAAAAGTTGCCCGTGGAGTGCAAGGAACTTGGAAGTCGCGGGACTCATATCTTGGCCTTGGTGGCACGGGGGTCGTGGCGCGCAAGGTGATCATTAAAGCCAAAAAGGTAGTCGTATCAGCTGGCACATTGCAAAGTCCTCTTCTACTACTGCGTAGTGGTCTGAAGAACTCCCATATTGGCCGGAATCTTCATCTCCATCCAGGTAAGTAGACTTTTTGCAAATCCTTTGACAGCGTATACCGCACAAACTTACTCTGTGATATAGTTGTGGGTTGTGGTGCTGTCTTTTCCGAAGAGACTCGTCCCTGGGAAGGCTCTGCATTGACAACCGTAGTTACCGAGTTCGAAGACCTTGATGGAAATGGGCACGGCCCGAAGATTGAGTCAGTTTCGATGTTGCCCTCCGTGGTTGTTCCCATTTTCCCTTGGAGAAACGCATTGGACTACAAGCTGTGGGCGGCCAATTTGAGACACAGCACTAGCTTCATCCCCCTGGTCAGAGACCGCGACACTGGCCGTGTGTACCCCGATCCTGTTGATGGGCGCTGCCGGGTCGATTACAAGGTTTCTGCCTTTGATAGCAAAAGTCTTGTGGAGGGACTGATTGCTAGCGCGAAGATTGCATATATTACAGGTGCCAAAGAGTTCCATACCACCTACCGCGATTTTCCTCCGTTCATCCGGCCCGAGAATTCAGACCACGAGGCCCCCGAAGGCATCAATGACGCGGCCTTGCAGACTTGGATTGCAGAGCTTCGTCGAAAGACCCCCTTGAACCCAGAGCGGGGTATGTTTGCCAGTGCTCATCAAATGGGTACCTGCCGCATGAGCAAGTCACCCAAATCCGGCGTAGTGAATCCGGATTGTCAAGTCTGGGGCACTGATGGCTTGTATGTTGTGGATGCATCCGTGTTCCCAAGCGCTAGCGGTGTGAACCCCATGATTACCAACATGGCAATTGCCGACTGGGCCAGCCAAAACCTCGTGCGGGCGATGGGTACAGTGCGGGGTGGAGGCAGTGTGATGGCTCGTCTGTGATATGATGACCGTAGGATACCTCTCTTTTTTCTTGTCAACGCAGTCTCGCTTGCAATGTCCGCTTAGCAACCACTTGTTTGTTTTAATTATATCCATAGCATGATTACATGTTTCTTCTCTATTTTTATTTTGTTCTTTGTTCCTATTATAACAACTCCAATTAGGGAAAAGCCAACCGTCATTTCAATTTCATGCTCTGATCGGGCGCTAATACTATATTTTTTGCTTTATGGTATTGATATTCAAGCCTGGGGACCCTGACGCTTCTCGATGTATTTCTTCTCACCGAAAGCCTCCTGGACACCGTCAACCTCGAGAGTCCGCTCGTACCAGGCAATGACTGAGGGGTACTTCTGGCGCATCTCAGCGTCGATAGCCATAGAGAAACCCCAGATTAGGGCAGAGGCAAGAGTGATGTCGGCCAAGCTAAGCTTTTCGCCTTCAACGAGCCAGACACGATCCTTCAGATGTGTTTCCAAACTTTCCAGCGAGCGTTCCAGACGCGCGATGCTGGTCTCCTCGATCTTCGCGTCGTAGGGCCGCAAACCGAACCGCCAAAGGATCAACTGGGTGACGGGATCCTGAACTTCGCCTTGTGCAAAGCAGATCCACTGCCGGATGGTGGCACGCTTGGCAGGAGTGGATCCAACGAGCTGCTCGGCGGCTGGGCCACTCTCGGCAATGTATTGGGCGATGGCATCCGACTCGAACAGGGTAGTTCCGTCGGCAGCCTCCAAGGCAGGCACCTTACCGAGAGGGAACTTAGATAGGAACTCCGGGGTGCGATTGGTCTTGCCCATGGCAAATTCTGGAATTGCCAGCTCCAGACCATTCAAATTGGCCACAGCCTGGGCCTAGGAGGGGTATTAGCGGGGTGGTTCTGACTTGAGAGCATACCCATGTACCTTTGCGACCCGAGGGCTGGGCATATAAGAGTAGATAGTAGCAAATGGCGCCATAATGGAAGGAAATAAGTTAATGAATAGGAGAATAAGCACTTGTCAAATGGTTACATTGCCATTGATTTTTTTTATATGTCGTTTAATACTCTCATGTTTCGAACGGGGCGGAAGTAAGTGGAATTGGATTTCTAAGCGTTTGGATTAGAATTGTCAGCGGAAACGATTCCGCGCCAGTACAAATACATACATGCAAGATAGTAGTTGTATGAAGAATATATATACAAAAACTTAGATACACACATAATTGCATTAAAAGTGTTTCTGATGGAAGCATGGAAGTTCTCACCTCAACAACACCTTTGCCCTTCACAACCGAGGAATAGTTCATGTATCAACTCGTATCACCAAGTCGAAGGTATAAGGACACCGAGATCCCAAACGCCAAACCCGATTGCAGTGCCTTTGAGCACCTAACTATGACCCATAAATTTCAAATTGAAAAAGAAAGAAAGAACCGCATCACCGCGGGGTGGATAGAATGATTTCAAGAAGCCTCGTATATCCATCGAGTACCTATTGGGTCACTCTTAATATACCTCACCAAGACGCATATAGTTCCAGCAAACTGCAATTCTCGTCAGCACCTCGATTTACAATGGCAGCGGGATAATAGAGACGCACTAGTATGTCCCATGTCTTTGCCAAATAAGCTCTCCATCAGGTCCTCGCCCTCGCGCGTGCCCTCTCCCGGGGTATAACTGACGGCCTTTTTACCAATACCTAGACCCATCACAGAGGGAAATGGTTGTAGAGTCTGATAATCTGGCTTCCCACCAGTGCATTCTGCCATCATGTGCTGGTGGATGTTCATCGCGGCGTAGTGGCCCATATGCATTGCACCACCACAGCGCTTGATACCCTCCCATGCAGTGAGATCGCCAACTGCCCAATGATGCTCTGCATTAGGAACTGCACCGGAAAATTGAAGTCTGCCTATGTATTAGTTGTATTTTGAAAACAACGCGGGTTGAGAAAGCTGGCTTACGAGCGGTGCACTTTGATGAAACCTTCTTCGTTCAAGGCTTCCCTCGGTAGGTAAGTTGAGGTCGGAATACTCTTCGAAACAGCATTCAAAACATGGCCAGTTTGGAGTTGCTGGCCATCGCTGAGAGTGAGCTTCAAAATCCGGGTCTCATTTTTGGTGTCTACAGCGGTAGTCCCGACAACGCGTTGTCCAAGAATGATTTCGACACCTGTCTCGCGCAATATAGACTCCACGCGCTCAGCAAATTCATCGGGCAACGGCTCAGAAGATAGAAGGCGCTTTCGTGAATGAATTAGAGTCACCTTCTGTTCTGGATGGAGAATCTTCAGTTCGGCAGCCATCTCCACGCCTACCGCACCTGTTCACGAAGAGGAAAAAGAGTCAGTGGGTGTTGAAACCGCATTGTGAAGAGATAACATATCACGCACCTCCGCCGACAATAACGACACCATCGCGAGCGTGCTTCACATCCCACATATGTCGTTTAGCTTCCTGTAGGAAATCATTTCGCTGCAAAGATTGGGGGACTGTGGGGAAGGTACGTCGCAACCCGGACCCTGCGATCAAGTAGTCGTAGTACTCCGTGCGGTTGCTCTGGGTCTTTGCATCGACAATATGGGCGATTTTGGATTGAAGATCCACCGAACTGACGTTTCCCTGGATGAAGTTGAGATCTGGGTATTTGAGCCCGGGAATATCCTGAAAACAGGTCCATGCCTCAGCAGCAAATTTCTCACAGGCCAGAGCCTTTGGAGATCCGATCAGGTGAACTAAACATGTGAGCAGGGTGATATGATGAGGAAAGTGATAGTCTTTTGGGAAGCTCACAGTAGCCATCTCTTTTGTCAACCACGGTTATTTGAATTGGAATGCGATGTGAAGGGGCTTTAGTGTCAGGATTGCAATTGAAGCGTGGAAGACGACCCTGTGAAAGATCAATGAGGGCCAATGCGGCAGCTAGACCGCCATAAGAGCCACCGATCACTAGCACCCGAAAGCTACGGGATACAGTGCGAACAAAATCGTTGGAAGGCATGATGGATATATAAGAAAGAAATGCAACACCGAGCAACTAGGAGATGAGTGGAAAAGAGAACATAAAGTAAGAACTCAATGAAATCAAATCAAATAAAATAAAATAAACACATATCGGATTATGCGGGTCCGGATCTTATCAGATGAAAAGCGACATCGGATATACAATTCCCGCGTGTTCTCTGCCAGTTTTGGAAGGTTCCAAGGATTCTCGTGCTTGGCCCGGATTATCAGATCCGATGAGAGCCGTGGTGAAACATCCCTCGGGTATATTGACCAACTCCAATTTCTGTGACTGTTCCACTATTCCGGTATCCTATAGAAGTTAACTATTCCAAGGTTGGTTACCTGATACACAAGTCACTCTATTGCCGTATACTCGTGTACAACATAAGAGAGCTTACCTATATTGTATCTTTGTAGGTATGTACCAAATGAGGTATATGGACACCATGTACGTATCTAGGTCGCGACGCAATCCTTCTCCAATGAAATACCAATCTCAAACATTGTACGGAGTACCTTTCACTCCGTACATGTATTTTCATGAACGAATACAGCCACCAAACCGGATTAGAAACGATCATCGATGAGACAAGTTGAACATCTAATCTGATTCTGGGAATTTACCTACAACATAGGCCTACGGTGGGATCCACCCATCATCATTCGCTAAGAAAATGGCGCAATTTACTGCAAGACCCGCTTGTCGTCACTGTTATGTATTTTGTTTCATCTTATGTTACAAGCGTTGAACAGGGCGAATAACGATCAAATCTGATAAGATAGGCCCCATATTCAACGGAATGATTTCCAAGGTTCAGCCCGGTCCTGTAATCCATTGGTATGCAAGTTCGTTCAAGGCGTTGGGGTATTATTATGAAATCTATGTACTCTGTAAATCCAAGTCGCTATACAGCTTAGATTAGAATGAGGACTGTACAAACATACAGTCTGGCTCTTTCCTCCTTGCTCCTCCCTTTTTTTGTATTTTCTTTTTGCTGTTCACGCCTTCTGGCGCTCGGCCAGCACGGCCATAGCCATTTCCCGCAGCTCCACCTTACGGACTTTGCCGCTCCCTGTTATAGGAACCGTGCTCGAAGCTCCCTCTTCTCCAAATACAAAAACGTACTGCGGAGCTTTGTGTCGACCCAAAGTCTCGCGTGTCCATGCGCGTAGCTCATCGTCCGTCGGGCGACCGGCGCCCGGAGCGAGCGCGATAAACGCCCCAACGACCTCGCCATATTTTGGGTCAGAGATACCAATCACAGAGGCCAATTCAATCGAAGAATGTGCAGCCAATCGTTCTTCGATTTCGAGAGGGTAGATGTTTTCACCGCCTGTCAAGCCCCACAATGAGAACTAGGGTCATCAAGTTACAAGAAGAGGTCTAAAACTTACCACGAATGATGATGTCCTTGAAGCGACCAGTGATGGTGCAGTATCCTTCCGCATCGAAGGAAGCTTCGTCGCCAGTTTTGAGCCATTTAACACCCTCGGAGTCGGTTATGAATGTCTCTGCCGTTTTTGTCGGGTTGTGCCAGTAACCCTTGGTGAGCTGGTAACCGGCCATGCAGAGCTCACCGCGTTGGCCCACGGGAACGATATTCCCCTGTGCGTCAATGATTTTTGCCCGGGCATGTGGCAGCACTTTTCCGACCGTGGTTAACCTTTTGTGGATGCTGTCGGTCGTGAAGGCGTTGAAGCAAGTAGGCGACGCCTCCGTAAGACCTAGAGATTGAGTCAACACATGATCAACAAGTCGCTGGGAGGAACCATACCATAGCTACTGGTGTATTCGGTCATGTTCAATTCTGCAAAGAGTCGCTTCATGAGTGGCCGCGGAACTGGGGCGCCAGCAATGATGCCTGTGCGGAGATTTGAGGTGTCAAAGTTCGAGGGCTTGGGGACGGCAAGGATCGCCTCAAACATGGTTGGGACACCGTGCAGAGCGGTACACTTCTCATCGGAGATAGCATGCAGAACAGCTTTAGGATCGAAGGTCTCGCTGGGAAAGATGATTTTCGACCCGTGCGTGACCACTGCAAGCATACCCAGGACCAGCCCAAAGCAGTGGAACAAGGGTGGCGGGCAGCACAGAACATCGAAGGAGGTGAGGTTCATGCGGTCACCGATAAATCGCGAGTTGTTTACCAAATTACTGCACAGAGGTTAGCTATTGTTTGAAATCGACAAGAATGTTTCGTATGGAATTCACATACTGATGTGTCAACATGGCAGCTTTGGGATTGCCCGTTGAGCCGCTGGTGAACTGCAAATTACAGACATCACTGGGCCGCAATTCGGCCTCGCGGTCTGGGAGCACATGCGCGGCCTGCGATAAGCCGCGTTCGATGATGGTTTGGTAGGTGGTGAAAGATTCGTAGCTTTCGCGGAGAATGACAATCTCTTCCAACGATTCTGATGTCGCGGCTTTCTTAGGATTGGGGCCGAGTTCAGTAAGGACTTCCTCGAGATTATGGCGTCCAATGCGAGGTGTCATGAAAAGCATTCGGCATCCTAGAAAAAGAAGAAGTTATTAGTACGGAGACAGTAATACGGGAAGTGGGTATCAGTCACCACTGTGGTTCAGAGCGTAATATAACTCGGAGGGGGTGTACGTGTTGTTCAAAACGACCAAGATGGCTCCAATCCGGGCGGCCGCAAAGAAGACCGAGATGTACTGTTCACAATTCCCCGCCATGATACCAATGCGATCGCCCTTTTGAATTCCCGTTGCCAACATGCCTCGAGCTAGACGATCGGTCTCATCTTTCAATTGGCCATACGTCCATCGCGCACCGGTCCACGGAAAGACCAAACACTCAATTCCACCGTATTGCAATGCTTGAAGTGTCAAAAGTTCCCCCAAGGTGATGTCTAACAAGGCTGGTTCCGTTGGGCCTGCAACAATAGATAGCTGCGGACTGACTGGAGGCTGAACATGCGACAGCGTTTGCTGTAAGCGCTGTACACTTCTTGGAGCCGCCATTTTGAGTCGAAAATTGAGAAGAACAAGAAAAGAAAAGTCAAAAGCTTGGAAAGAGCGGGTTTATAGATGCCGACGATACCGCGAAATTTCGCACAAGAACAAAAATCCATTCTACACATTAGAACCCATTAAAATCCATTAATTTTATCAGATATGCCTGAACTCCACATCTCGGAGGTATTGGTAATTTCACGGGTTTGGCTATCATGCTTGGTTGCTCCTGGATCTTGGCATCTTACAGGACTCCACTTGGATTTCAAGCGAACCTTGGCAATACTCAAGCTCCGAGGTAATCTGTTTGTACGGTCTTCTCGCTGTCTGTATGCTAATAAGCCGAAAATAGCCGGGATATTGTTGTGTTCAATGCATATTATGAGGTACTTTCATTCAAGCTTCACATAAAGAAAAAATTAAGGGCTGAAAGCTCCAGAAACTCTCGCAACTCAAGGCTTGCGAGGTTTTCTCCTGACAGGTTGGATCCTCATGGTGTATGTCGTAGGGTGGAATGATCACGGAAACGGCAACTTTTCGGCAATTTGAAACCAATTTGACATATTCCAATCCTTGAAACAGTGTTTATGGGAAGGTCTTCGCCCATTTCTCCCGTGATCGACTGGCAAAGTTTCCTCTCCCGGCAGTGTCCCAGTACTCATCGTCACAGACCATTCCGGCCAAGTAATTGATCCACCAAGAGCTTTGAAGAACCCTCGTGGCGTGAGACCCCACCTAGGATCAGATAACTTGGCTGCAGATTTCGAGGCCGGGTGTTATCAATCAGGTGGGAAGCCGTCTTTGGGTGGAGTCCACAACATGAAGAAAGGGCGTCTAATTTGGCAGCCCTGGACACATTTCCGAGTTGGTGAAAACGATTGGAGACTTTGGGTCTTGGCCGATCTCATCATCCCGGAATTATTCTTCGCTTGGAAGTGAAGGGACAGCGGGCCCCAGGCTGTGAGCCCGGATCGTCTCTGCCTGAGACTGCAGCCCTGAAGTACCTAGTATGGGATCAAATTTTGGACATTATAATCATGGAAAAGAACCATGCTCACTGAAAGTGACCATAGCTTTTCTGGGGTGGGTACGTATGTAGGTAGCAGGGTGCTATTTCAAATGTGCACCCTTCAAACGTCGCAAATCTAATCAATCGGGCTGATCTAATCAATCCCGACATCGGCGATACCGTATTTGACCCACTCCACAATACCATAATTACCAATATGCGAGGAAGTGATTTTACTTATGTACCTTATATACGTACCTATGTCGGTACATAGTAGGTTGTATACAAACACATGGCTCTTGGATGTACAACATATGTAGGGAAATTGTCAAATGTAAAAGAACAGTATGTTGCAGATTGCGGAGGAATCCGAGCTATAGATCTTGGTCCGCCTTTAGAAACACACATCTCTATAATATATCACGGCGTACCATTTAATCCACGTATGCGTGGAACGCACAGCATTCCCTAATTGATTGAAGCTTTTCCAATGTTCAGTGTGTTTAGTATCCTACGGATGGTCACTATTTTCAGAATCGAGTTCGCGTTTCACACTCAGCTTCCGCCCGCTCGCAACGGGTGGGATCCGGCAAATTAGCGTTTTAATTCGTGGATTCTGTCTTTTTCTGAGATGGAGACAACTATAATAGATGCTTTGTTATTGTTGCTATCAGCCTCGTCATCATTATCTTTATTGTTACAGCTCGATCACTCTCGTTAGGGTGTTTATCCTATTGTTGAAAGTGGATGGGGCTATCGCGACTTGTTAAGCAGACAACAAAGTTCTCCCATACAATCAGATTGACATATAGTAAAGCGCATAAATGCCATTTTTTAAGATTGCCCAAACTTCAAGAATCAGCCACAAGGAATCCCTCTTGAGGCATTAATCTCATGAGAATTCATGTCACACGCCGAATTTTCCACCCTTTGGTACGGACAGATGCGCACAGCCTTTCCAGTCGCAAGTATTCTGCTACAAGTTAATCCAGGTAATGACATGTGAGCAGGATAATAATACTAGTTATACCTTGTAAACCTCTGTTCCCCACCAGTTGAAATGTTTGTTGGCCCCAGTGAAGTAAATGGTCAAGAAAATCACCACGCCAGCAATTCCTACAGATGAGTCCATGGCAGAGCTCAGTACAAAGTTGTACTTACTCCACCAGCTATGCAGATGCTTGCGAATGAGCAAGCCAAAGGTAAGCCCGAGAACTGCCCAACTGTCGTGGTTCATACCAGTCGCAGGGGGCAAATAGTTCAACCCACCGAGGAACAGGGGCACATGAACCTTTCTCCGTAATGATTTGGGATATCGACGAGTCAGGTAATGAACAGGCAAAGGTAAAATGGCACCAATGATGAAGGAATAGAGCAAAGCAGAGTAGCCAAGTTGGCTAGAGAAATAGCGCCGAGGACCCACGGCATCCCAGATCAAAGAAGTGTTGAAATGTGTGCTGGAGTATGGACAACTGAATCCATTGACCGCAGCGCTGGTGCAGATGCCGCTGATGTGATTCATGGCCCAGTTAAGGACGCCAAGGGAGGACAGCGTGCCGATCACCATCCCAACACATTGGACCAAAAATAATTTTCGCTGAGGGATCTTCCAGGTATCAGCATAATTCTATCTAAGTGGAAACAGGAGGTACTTGCGTAGCAATAGTAAGCCAGTTTCATGTCCTGTGCAAAGTAAAGTCCCTTGACAGTCGTGATGTAACCAATGTCAAAGAACCAGATATTAGCCAGGACCTTGCCTTCGAAGACAAAACCAGCCATGATACGACAAAAAATGTCAATGTTTATCTTCAGATTAGACGTAGCATAGACCAGAGCCAACTAATATATGGTTAAAAGGGCCTTTGAAAGATGCAGATCGATACATTAGGCCAACTCACCGGGGGGTAAAACACCATACCACCTTAGCTCAGCATTCCACCATTCAATTGCAAACAGTGCCATAAACAAGGCTAAAATGCTACAGGTCAAGTACCACCACATAGGCACATCCGCATCTCCTCTTTCGTTTTCGCTGTATTCTTTGGATTGACCGGGAAGGAACTCGATAACTAGTCGAAGGAGTCGTCTGGCAGCGTCGGCCATGACATGGCGCTTTTCGAGGACCACCCAAACAAGGAGAGCACTCAGGGTGGCAAATGATAATCCAAACATGTTCAATGCGTAGGCGACTGGCATATAGACCTTGATATTGCCTCAAGTCAGCCTGATTCCAATATAGTTCATCAAAGAAAATGCAGCATACCGGTGAGTAGTTGAGGTATTTCTTGACATCGAGCTTGTAGCCTGAAGCCACATTGACAATCTGTCTGACTTTGTAAGTATTGCCAGTATTGTCAAACACTGTTCTAACAGGTCAGATCGAGTTGCCCCAAGAGCTTGAACGAATGAAGTGCACCTTGGGAGCTCTGGAATGGGTGCATTGAGAGGACTTACCTTTGTGTTAAAAGGCCCCGGGTTGAGATCGAATGACAGCCGACCGAGCGATATCGTCCAATTTGGAAGAACCTTCTCCCAAAGCTTTCCTAGTGGATAAGCCAACAAGAGGACCACGGAACCCGAAATTGTCAAGGATGGTACGCGGGGTGTGTACAGCGTGTTTAATCCGCTAACGGCCATACAAAAAGTAATTCCTAGCACCCACATACGTAGAGTGAGAACAGGCTGAGCAGGATCATCTTCGGCGATGCCAATACCAGCAGCGCGTAAGAGATCAGTTCGTGAATCTACTTCTGCGAGTTAAGTGAGACTTCTGACAAAGCAAATTGATCCCAGACAATGAGAGATTTACCGGAATCAGTGTTATTTCCATCCTGGGTTTCTTTCTCCCGAACGATTTTCTCCAGGACATCAAGATCCTCGGTATTTTTAGCTTCCATGATGACTTGTCCACGAGTTATAAGTAAGAGGGAGTCGTGAAGAACCCAGAAAGCGGAGCGAAGGATCAGATAAAATAGATCAGATAAGATCCAGAGCACAAAACAATTCGACGTGTAATTCAGATGTAACATCGGACTGAATCCGTGGAAGGATGAGAATAAGCTTATCTGCCGTCCATGGAAGTGTCCCCAGCCCTATTTTGTACCAAGCTCAATGGGAAGGGGAACAGGCTTTTTCTCCCGGGCTTGTCGGGTTGTCGTGTAGTTTTCAATATCAATGTGACTAGCCAGAGCCTATGTAATTTTCCTTTGAATTTTTTCCTTCTCTTCTTTAGTGTATTCGAATTATGCGAAGGTACGGATTCGCAGAACTCGGGGTGTTTTGGAGCAAAGTTCCTATCTTTTCTCTGGTTGTTTGCACCCACATTGCACACTTTCATGGATTTTGGGAAGCTTTTCAGATATCTGAAACTCGGGTGCACAACCAGGCTTAGGAACCCACTGACGCAAGAGGAGAGAATCTAGACCCTACGCATATTAGGCTTGGGGACTGGCGGTCATAATGATACTAGTCAGCATGCATTCACAGCCCTGGCGTCATGTATTGATTTTTATGACATCCATTGTTTTCCTATCTACCTAGTACATATGCTCAAGGCCTTACGCCATATATTGAAAAGTAATCAATGACCAGATGAATTCAGTCTCATATGTGCACGTAAAACACAATGCGGCAACTTCGTGGCCTGTATACATCCGCTTACCTGACTAATAAATCCTCTTCCGACACTGAGACACTTACTTTGATGCCCCAGCCATTTCGTCCACCAATCCAATTCTTTCGTTTTCCAACTTTCTGAATTTTTTGCACGTCATCTTCAAGCTCTTGTTTGAGGTGAGTCGGATCATATGCCACTTTTTGAATGGCAATTATCAAGTCCAAGCCCTCTTTGTTGCCCTTTTTCCCTAATCCGTTCGTCCATTGTGCTGATGGAAGAATACGAGGCTTGGAGGTGTCAATAGATCCCGTTGGGTATAGCTGGCTTAGAACGAAGCCCAGCTTTCCCAAATAACGAGTCCACCAAACCTCCTCTGGTGTTAGGATTCCCTGAAGCTGGGTTTTCAAATCTCTGTCCCTCGGTGGCAATTCTCCACCGTAACGTTCTTGGAGTATTAGAGCTAGCAGAGCGCGGTGGGCATGCGGAATACCATGGGTGGAAGCCAAAATCCCAGTGCTAGTACTATACAGGGCGGCACTGGAGGAGAGTTCCTTGGACATCGTAGCGTGGTAATAGAGCACATTGGCAAAGGCCTGGATAAGGTGCAGACTGATAGAAGACGGGAACGATCGGCTGGGAGATGGTCTTGGAAGGGCAGATAACAATAAAGCGGCCAGCGCCTGGGCCGAGGGCGGCGCATACCGAGCCGTGGCAACCTCCAAGGGATCCTGCCGCCGAACGACCGGGGACATCTCACGGAACAGCACTCCTTCTCTTACTCCGCCTTGGCAGAAATGCGCCTCTTTGACGCCATGAGGTAATGATTCAGCGAGTGTGTTGACTAAGAAGGCCACCGAGGGCACTTGCCGGCGTCGCCGGTCGGAGACCCGGAAGATTTCATGTGCCGTCCGAGCCACCTCCTTGAGAGCTTCGATATCCTCAAAGTCTTTCTTTGGTGCAGAATATCCGTTGATAATCGAGATAGGATAGTTATGGCCCTTTGTCTGGTGCAGATATAATAAAAGATAGCCCCACCCGCGGAATCCGCCCCCGGAGAGGTAGAGAGGAAAGCCACCTTGCTCTTGGGCCTTGTGAACGAGCTGTTCAGGGACATTGAGGGAATTGAATGCGGCGCGAAAATTTTCTGCCATTTCCTTCCGGAATTGCTCACGAGCTTTGTGCGCCTCCTCTTTACTTCTACCCCGCTTGAGGTCTGCCAGCTTTTGTGTCAGCGCAGCCGCGCCGTACGGGAAGCTGACCGATCCCTGCGCACTCATGTGCACATCGCCTGCGTGCGAGGTGATCCAAGTCATTTGCATGCTCCCACCTCCCAAATCGAGTGCGAGCCCCTCCACATCTGCCAAGCTGCTGGCAATTCCCCATGCTCCAATGACTCCTTCCTCCTCCTTTCGTAACGCTTGCACCAAAATCCCGGTTTTGCGGCGGATGGCATCGATAAACACAGAAGCATTGATGGCAGTCCGAGTTGCTTCTGTGGCGATTATCCGAATATTTTGAGCTGGCACTCCAACATCAATGCAGATAATCTGGAAACGAACTATAGCACTGACCACTCGGTCGATGACTTGCTGTGAAATGGGAACTCGGCTGCCCGTGTCCGGATCCACTTGAGCTTCGTAGAGCGAGACATTAACTCGATGAAAGTGTACGGTAGGGATGACTCGAGCGCTGGGGGGTGAAAGATCAGAGATCGAACAGCGAATCCCGTTACTAAGATAATCAAGTCAGCCGAGAGCCTCATGCTGGAGGGGTAATGAAAAGTGATATGCCTACCTGCCCAAATCGACCACAGCATGAAGGAATACATTCTCCCCCGGGTTAGATGACATCTTTCGGTTGTTCATTTCTGGAGCTTGGTCCCCTCCCCCCATGATGGTGATCAATACAATTGACAAAGTGTATGTTGTAAAGCTGTTGAACTTCCACCCAATTTGGTGAACAGAAGGGGTGACATCATTATTCTCGACCGCCCGGTGTTCTGCCGATATATTTAGTATGGCTGTTTGTATAGAATATGAAGATCAGGGTATATTGCACAAAGATCGCACAGAGACACCCAATGAAATGTTATTTGAACATCTAGAGAGTGCCTGTGCATAGCTGAGTCGGCTACGAGGTAAAATAGCATCGAAGCAAGGAGTAAGGCATCAGACATCGTGCCTTGGGTATCAATTAAGTTATCCACGAATCACATGATCCTCTTTTTTTTTCCGATGGTAGAGACTGGGAGCAACTTTTCTTTTACAACATATAAAACGTGGTCCTAAGGATGTTCGATTGAATACAGACGTGATAGAGCGTAAATATGAAAAGAATTTGGTTTCAGGTAGGTCAATACTGTATCCCAAATCATAGTCATAGATACATAAACGTTGTACATGTTTACCAATGTGGAGCGACAAGCCCTCAAATGACCCTATGGAACTAACTTGATAAAAAGATTCAAATCTTACACAAATGGGTTACCTATTTCGTACTACAACACATATAAATGACTACATCTAACCTGTATCTACACAACAAGGTAGTTCAAATTTTCTTTACGCTCTATGTGTATAAGCCAATCATGGTATCACGTGGCACCTGTCTACGTAATCAATCACAATCAATCAGATCAGATAAGACATTTCTGTTTTGGGAATCCAGGAGTATTGCACAAGACAACCTTGGAACCTACCTCACCATACCCTTTGCTTTTTATCCAGTCCTTAGTGTTTTTCTTTTCAATAGAAAACAGACAAAGGTCCTTCCCATTTTATCGAATTTCATCATAAAACCTGGCACAACAAGTTCCAAGGGTCTCGTAATTCAGAGACTTCGCTGATCCACATGGCCCCACCTGATCAGTCCGACTATCCGCTTACTGACCGTGCTCCGCCTTTCCTTCCCTGTTGTTTCCTCGCTTACCTCCAGACTGGCCTGCGAGGAGGGACTCATCATGTTGCTCTGCTGGCTGGTGATCGCACTTGCCGAGGTAGCCTGGGCCGGCTCTCCTAAGAAAGAGCGATGTGTAACAACTATTTTTTCAGCGTACAACTATATATCATTTGCCGGCTCTCCTACAAAAGGGATGTGGGAGTCTGGATGCCGGAACCCGCTGAAAGTTGCCTCGATATACGCCACATCAGATATTTACTGCGATGAGCAAGAACAGGTGATAGGCCTGACTCGGTTGGGTGAGCAATGCCTGGGATTTGTGAGCCAGGAGCTCTTGCCCAGGGAAGCAGTCGCCCAACACTTGACAGAGGATGCAATACGAAATATGAGAAAGGTAAATTATCAGGAGATGTCCCGAGGCGAGCCTGCGGATGCCCCTGTGCTTCTTTCTGCATCTTACTTCGGCCTAATGTTCAACACAATTGTGAGGCACCTTGGCCCTCTCTGATTCTCGGAATGAAACTTATCAACCTCTAGGAGTCTTGGGAATTCGAAGTTTGGTCACATCATGCATTTGGGTAAGCTTGCTCGGAGAGGGAAATTGAACACAAAGATTAACAAACCAGTTATGTCGGCTACGCCTACTGGGGCAGTATACTGTCATTTGGGATCATGAATCGCTTGTGTGATTGGTTATTTTACCGCCGACAGCGCCACACAGAGCTTGTACTAGACTCCAACGTTTACCCTCTTATGAAAGGCCTGAAAAATACTCCATTGGTTGGGACAGGACTTCACTGGATTCAGACCCATCTGATAATCCCGTCGCCCTTGGCAACAACAAATAGTCGAAACCTTTTAGGTTGTGCGTTTTCAAACAGAGCTGAGGCGCTCATTGTGATGGGGTTCTGGATGATCAGCATCATACTGAGCGTTGTGGGCTACCGAACCTTTCCCGGAAATATATAGTACGTATCGAAACTACGATCGAGACTTGTGGAATATGCTGACGGTCAACTCAGCTGGTCCGATGTCCCAAGCCAACTCCTACGTTATTCTGCGGACCGTACAGGAATTATGTCATTTGCGAACCTCCCTCTTGTGTGGCTCTTCGGGGGGCGAAATAACATCTTCCTGTGGGCCACCGGGTGGAGTTTTGCGTCGTTCAACATATTCCATCGGCATGTGGCTCGAATAGCTACTGCACAAGCAGCAGTGCACTCTATACTCTATGTTGTCATGTTCATCCAAAGTAGGCAATGGGAAAATTCCACCGTGACAGGCCAGAATACTTACAATAGTGAAATTGCAGGAGGAAAAGCCTGGAGAGGCATGTCCAAGACCTATGTCTTATGGGGAATTCTGGTAGGATGACATTTTTTGCTCATAACATCGTAAGTTGATTGACCTTATGAGATCTTAGGGCACATTCGTCATGATTCTGTTGTTGATCACCTCGTTGGATCGGATTCGGTTTGCAAAATATGAGTTCTTCTTACTTGCTCACATTGCGCTTTCAATTATCACTCTTTTAGGGTGCTTCTAGTAGGTTATCCAGTCTAGTGAAACTTTGTTCTCTCCTTCCACCTTTCTTCGCTAACGAGGGACAGTCACACGGTGATATTCGAAGGAAATGAATACTGGCAGTACCTGTGGCCCTCGGTCGCCATATGGGTTGTTGATCGATCCCTTCGGATTGTAAGACTGTGCTATTGTAATTTGCACGTGAGCATCTCTGATACAAGGCATGTGAGGATTTCTACAAGCAGCATGGTTTATGATGAAGCGGCCGACGTGGTGCGATTGGAGGTTACGCCAGGAATGCGCTCGTTACAGCCTTTACCAGGGCAGTACTACTTTTTATACCAGCCCTTCCGAACTACTGGCTGGGAGAGCCATCCCTTTACCATCGGAGCTTGGACGTACGAAAGAGAAGACAGCACCCTTCTGATACCCAGATCGATGAGCAAGTTAGGAAAATCAGTTGATGTCTCGCATATGCCGCTTCTTACAGGCGGGTCCCCCGGTCAAGATTACCAAGCCCCTCTAAGAAGCGGTTCTTCTGCAAAACAAGAAAACAAGAAGCTGAAACTTATTTTTTGGATCCGCCCGTATGACAGCTGGACTCAGAAGCTGCGTCAACAATGTCTGAGGTCACTAGGCAAGGTAACTGAAACCACCATTCTTGTCGAAGGCCCATATGGAGAATCATTTCCAATGTGGAGCTATGAATCTGTGTTGATGATCGTCGGTGGAACGGGAATCGCGTCGGCCATGCCTTATATCCAGGATCATCTCCGCCGGTCCGTTGAAAATTGGGACGAGAACTCTAAAAATGAGCAAACGCGCGTGCGAGACATGGAGCTTGTTTGGACCACGAGACAAGCGGCGTTTATCCGAGAACTTTCCCGTCGGGAATTGAAGCCTGCACTCGAAAGAGGTGACTTCCGTGCTTCATTTTACGCTACGCGTGATCCTATTGCTTGCTCGGAAAACCTTAGCGATGTTGAATTTGATATTCAGCCAGGAAGACCAGATCTCCACTCTTTGATCATGAGTAAGGCAAGCGATGCATCTTCAGTCAACTCTAGCCTTGTGATTCTCGTGTGTGGTCCATCCGGAATGGCAAATGAGGCACGCGCTGTGACACATCTTGCGATGCGGAAAGGCTACCGCTCTATCAAATTTGTGGAAGAGTCCTTTACGTGGTAAGCAAGGGAAGGGACTTTATGAGACGTGTATGTTGCATAGTGTGCATGCATATGTTGATAAATTCTGTATGTTGTATATACTTTCCAACCTATGTTGTACCCGGAGGTTAGCTGTTTTCCCAGATACATGCAGATAGAAATCTCTTTCCTGCCATACCAGGCTGTACATCGATTTGTTATTGGATTGCCCACGAAGTCTACTCCGTACTGAGTACAGCGACAATAATTAGACTTTTCAGGGATCTAAACTCACCCCGCAAAATAGGATATGTTTAGGACTCGGGTCTTGAAGATCACCAGAGTTCGATTGGAACCGTCCAGATTGAGGTGTGGGGTGTTGGCTGACAGGGGTGCTTTATGCACAATGCAGGAGGTTCCTGCAGCGCCGTGCACAAGACCACTAAACTTGGGAAGGAAAGGAAGGAAAATCAGAGAAAGGAAAGTAACAAGTCATAAAAGGGGCTTTGTCAATGAGAAAGTGAAAACAAGAGATATTGCCCCAACAAAATGGAAGATCGGTGTGATGGGAGGTGATAGATCAGATCGACTGACTTGGAACTGGAGAACCCAGAAACCCAGACATCACACGCAGATCCAAAAGCAAAAAACAGATAGTGTTGTCTTCAGCGTCTACAAATCGTCTCATTATGAAAGTATTTACAGAGTAGTTGCAGGTGCGATCCCCTGTACTTGTGACCTGTGTGTGCATCTTGCGAGACTTCGCCCCGCCCCTGAGAAACATCACGGCTGGATGCATTGATCGGCAGGGGAAGATTTCGTCCAGTTCATGCATCCTCAAGCCTATCTTGTAGTTGAATGGTCAAAGTTGGGTCGCTCTGAATGATGATCATCCCATGTTAGCTAAGAGGTATCCTGCTGACCAAAAACCAATACTTCACGCCACCGACGCGCTCACTGAATGATATCCACCACCATGCAGCGCTGAGAGCTCAGATGCTGGAATGCTTGAAGACCAATCAGTGGTGTTGTGCTTTCAAGCCATCGAAGTGAACAAGATACAGCAGTTTAAGCGTTCGAAGAGTTATAAAAGGCACAATCATTCCCGCGGTTCTACTGTCTCTCATCCATCCTCCAAACACTTCAGTCTTTTTAATACACCTTTTTTCTCTTCTCCCATCACTCTTTGTGCCCACTAAAACATCAAAATGAAGTTCTTCATTCCTACCCTTGTCTTGGCTGCTACCGCTATGGCTCTGCCTGGCTCTGGCTCGCCCGCTGGTGTTGCTCCTCACTCTGAGAACGAAGTTGAGAACGCTGTCAACCAGTGTGGTAACGGCGCTCAAATGTCTTGCTGCAACAAGATCAACAAGAACGAGAATGTCAGCCAGAACAACATTGGTGTACTCTCCAACGTGCTCGGTGCCATTGGCAGCGAGGGTCTTGGCCTTGGCCAGGGATGCACTCAGCTTGATATTCCTGTCTCAGGTAAGTGATATGTATTTGTGACTAAAGATCAGAGCTGACCACATCTTAGTCCTCGGTGCCGCCGGTCTGACCGATTTCCTCAAGAAGAACTGCCAGCAGAACATTGCTTGTTGCCAGAACTCCAACTCCCAGGCTGTATGTGCTTCCCAACAAACCATAAAAGAGGCACAAGAAAAGAGACTAACTTTGCACAGAACGGCAATCTTGTTGGCGTCGCCGTCCCCTGTGTCAGCTTCGGTGGCATTCTGTAAATGGCATGTTGTCGGACGCAGCCCTTTTTGTGATGCAAATATCAACACCCACCCACGTTGTGAATTACGGTGGTATATGCGAAAAGGACTCGCTGCCAATGTCAGTACATACATGTACACTTCTTCTATCATGAAGACTCCATATTTTCTGCTTGCGCTTGGTCATCTGTCTCCCATTCGGTCGGACCCGATTTTCAAGTGCATCTTTCCATTCATTCATCTCTCGTTTGTGCATAGCCTCTAGGGCTTTGAACCATAATGTATTTAGTACCAAAAAACATATCGCCTTTGCTTTGGCTTGTTTTGCGCAACGTGCCCTTGGCCCTCAACCTTCGGAGATCGTGGATGGAGTTCATCATATATCCTAGTAGTTTCTGGCTGAAAGGCTTTCACCGCACGGATATTGAAGGAAACAATGAATTTGCATTTAGATAACATATGAAATATCCCGTGAGGGTGACAAGTCCGCCAAATTTGGATTTTCGAGAGGTACCCGGCGTGCGGGATATGACCCGAGCGACTCTCGGATTATGGTCCGAGATACAAGAGACGTCTTCGAGTGGCAGCTCTATATTATACGTTGTAGGGCGGCAATGTCAATGCGGAATTGAGGTACTATACTCTGTATATATCGTCGCTTCTAGTCGGCTGATACTCCAATGAGACTCTCCTATCACACACATGGTGGATTAGAATGGGCGCGGCGTCACTCCGTCAAACCCCACACCCCATCCGCACCCCGTCACCCCATGGGGTCTCCAGGGTTCACGAAGAGGATGGGAGATACTTGAAGGCTAAGCCTTTTTCTAGAGTGCTCTGATGTGCTCTCCGGCCATTCTCAAAGGTCTTGTCTTTGTTGAACTGTCTTCTCTCTATATTGAGTGGATATTCACCCACTAAAAAAGATAATCCTTCTCTTATTCTAGTTCGGTCATCAGTCATCTATCCAAAGATGATAATTGGTATTGACAAAAACCTCGCTGCTAGAGGAGACAGAGAAAGTCATGACATTAAGCTGAACGGCTCTGAGAATTCTGTGCACCTGGAAAATGTTAGATCAATGTCCCCAGATTGCGAAGTCTCACACGATGGGATATGGGAGAACAATTCACCCCACAATCCCCACAACTGGCCCCATTGGAAAAAGAATGCCCAAATTATGATGATCGCATTTCATTCCATGATAGGGACATTTATGGCGGCTGGAATTATCCCTGCTTATGATGCCTTCGCGGAGGAGTATAAAGTCACCGTGCCGGAAGCCAGCTATTTAACATCAGTTCAGGTATGTATCGTCACGATTCTATTCTTTACAACCTTGCCGTGGCTCATCTGTTTATCACCTTTATATAGATCCTGCTTCTCGGTCTGTCTCCCCTGTTTTGGAACCCCGTCACCGCTGTATATGGTCGATACCATGTCACACTGTTATCGGTTCTAGGAAGCATGGTATGCAACATTGGCGGCGCAAAATGTACTTCCTATGGCGGACAAATGGCTACTCGAGCCCTCACTGCCTTTCTGATCTCCCCCCCACCATTGGTAATGGGAGTGGCATGGTAATAGAGCTTAGTGAGCCCGAGCATCGAGGGAGGAAGATGGGCTGGTGGACACTGATGACTACCCTTGGCACACCAGCAGACCCATTCTTTATGGGATTTGTGATGAAACATATCGGGGCTCAGTGGATCTTTTGGATCTTTGCAATCATCAACTTTTGTCAACTTATGGTTTATCTTGCTATTGGTGACGAAACCATCTACAATCCCGAACGAGAGCCCAGGGGAATCAACTTTTGGAGTAGAATGATTCCACGCAAAATCAGTTCTCATTCGCTTAAGCCTCTTGGTTTTGTTGCCCCGTTTTCTTTAGCGAAGTATCCACGCATATTGATTGTAGCATACGCCCATACAATCACATTCTGCTATGCTAGTATTGCCCCTATCGTCGAAATGCCTATCGCATTTGGCGAAAAGTTTCATTTTGATGCACAGCAGATTGGACTCCAGTTTATCGCCGTCATCACCGGCTGCGTATTAGGTGAACAAGTCAGTAGACCAATGTGTGATTGGTTCTTAGGGCGTGTTCGAAAATCCAGAGGAACGTCGTGCCCAGCGGATCGTCTATGGCTATCTTATATTGCCTTTGCCACGGTATTTGCCGGTCTTTTGACCTGGGGATTCCAGCTCCAGAATGCGACGACGTGGAATGTTACTCCTTGTTTGGAATCACCATTGCAAGCTTCGGCAACCAGATGCAGACAACCATTCTCACAACGTTTGCCGTGGAGAGCAAACAAGAACGAGCTAGTCAAGTGGGGGTCTTTGTGAACGTATGCCGACAAATATACAGATTTGTAAGTCTATACCAATATTGATTATCTTTTATGTCAACTAATGTGCTTTGAATAGCTTGGACCCTTCTACTTTCCAAATATGTTCACGGCGTTGGGGCTCGGGGGCGCCGCATGCGTGATGGCGGCGATCGTTGCTGGATGTGCCTTCCTTCCAGTCATCGCAGTTCAAATTGTGTCGACTCGTGCGGCGAGGGACTGATGGCAACTGTCTCGGTCCTTGACCTTTTTGTCTCAATTTGGTGTAAATCGTCACACAAAAAGTAGTGTTCTGTGTTCTGTGTCCTATATTGCAAACACGAGCCAAAGTGCATCTGGAAGAAAAAAAAAAGAAATACTATATATTCTCATGTAAAATATGCGCGACCAAGGAGACTATGAGAAAAGCTTCGATGTATTGAACGACATGTTGATCCATGGCTTCAGAAAAGGTTACTCGGAACACTATTTAGCCATGACATATCCTGGAAATCTGGAAATTCAAAGCTATCCAATATGGCCGCGTTCATTCCTTCTCCAAAGGACATGTCATTCAATGCACTTGCGCTGGTACCTATATCATGACTAGGCGCATGACTGATCGGTTGTAAACCTTCAGAGGCAACTTGCTCGTACAAAATCTCAAGAGCTGCCACGCATCGACGAGCAGATGTACTATACGTTTGGTATTTCCGAAGAATCTCCAGGGCATAGTTCCAGGACTGCGTGATGAAGTTCTCTGTAATTTCAGCACGGATTGAAGCGCACAAACGGCCGGCAATCAAAACGGTCGCAGATGTATAAACATCTAGATATGTCAGAACAACAGAGCAAAAGCCTGGTAAGAAAGTGTACTAACAAAGGATGTTGTACCACCAGGCCGGTAGCGGGCCACCGGTCCCGTCCGCAGGGACATTATTGTAAATAAGTTCGATAGACTCTTGGGCAGCTTTGACACAAAGTATAGAGCATTGCAAGGCAACGCGATGTGGAAAAGAGTCATTTGTAGACACCAAGGGGCCAGTTGCCGCATTATCTCGCACGGCGCAATATTTGGAGAGTGTTGGCCGGAATAGAAGCATACGCACGTGGAGAAACCTTGAGTAGCCTCTTCGGTCAGGTATGTATTCGAATGCCTTCAGGGATTTTGATACATAGTACTGACCTTGCGCGCAAGACAATGCTTTGTCGGTAGAATATAGGGTTTGAAGAAATCCCTAATGAGTCCCCACGCAAGTGAGGAGGAAGCTGTCGTGTCCATCGAGTGAGAGAGCGGTCAAGCTCAAAGATGGTTCGTTCTCCCTCACTTGCAACATTATCAAAATGAAATTCATGAACGTCTTCCGTATTCTCGTCACAAACTGGTTTGTACAGACTGAGAAGCACATCATTCATAATCTCATAAAGCTCTAGTGATTTGGCGTAAAATGCCATCATTGAAGGCCTATCGGAGGGCTGAGAGACCTCTTTGCTTGACCCCAGTAGGATATATTCATCATCAACGGCGGCTGGTAGCGGCACAGCACCACTGGAGGCTTTTGAAATCATCGCAGGTCGACCGAATGTCATGGATATGACCCTTTTGCTCCACTGTGATCAGCAGAACTATTCCCATTAAACGAACTAGGCCAGATGTAGTGATCGACATACCGGTCCATTAAAATACAACCGTGCCATATTTTGCGAGCCAATTGTTGCTCATGGAAACTCCGGAGATGGGCGATATTTTGAGGAAGATGGAGTCCCAGGCTTTGAGCATTGCGAATCGCGAGCCCCGTGACAATCCAACACTGATGCGCAGAGTCCGTACTTTGCAGGTATTGAGCCATAAGAAGTAGACATTGAATTAGACTAGCAGATCCAGTATCCCAGAGGTTGAACTGGAACAAGCCTTTCGCACGGGAAAAGAAAGCATCCGCTGATGCTTCTCGCTCTGTTGGCGGGACAAAATCAGCCAACTGACTTGCCAAGGCGAATATGACATTCAACGTGCACATCAGCATGTTCTCATCATATTCTAGATTATCGCCAGTCCATATTTTTGCATATTCAGTCTTCATCTGAGCCGGGACAAGAAAAGGATACAGCGGGAAAACATAATCCCAGTAAACCTCCATGAGACTGTCCGCCATTTTCCGTGGGGGAAGCACATAGTTTGCCCCGGAGGAGGAATGCTTATCGCTCCTTGTAGGCAACAGTCTTGAAGGAACAGTGAGTTGAGAGATCGAAGAACGTCTTCGGTGAGGTGATGCGACTCTTCTATCAACGGCGGTTCTGATTTGGCGCATGAAACCTGCGGCACTTGAGCTTCCGAAGAACTCATGACTGGCACGCTCTTCCTCTACCGCACCCATCATTGCATTGACTCCATCTCGCTGGCCTGTGGGTGTGGATATGTCACCCTGACTGTGCGTACTTCGTGTGTAAGTCCCAGGCGTACCGGGCTGTAGACTACCAGGTGTTGGAGAGGGTATATTTGCCCGCTATGCATGAAAGTTTTAGATAGTGGATTTGCAATGGCATGATAAACTCACCGGCGTGCTTCCGGATCCATGAGCATTTTCGGAGTGCGGGCTTTCCAGTTGTAGAATTCGAGATTCTAGCTTGGAAATGTAACTACCAGAACAGAGCTTTAGCAGCTGAATTAGCCATGAAACTGAGGAACAATCGCACTCTTGCCTTTCCCTCCTCTTCTCTAACTCCCCTGTGTAGACACACTGCAGCCCTTGGTCGGTTCTTTTGCTACATGGCCCACACACTTTATGATTGAGTCAGCACGGAACGCTTTCCGAATCACATTAGAAGAACGTACCCGGTTGACCTCCATCACAGCGAACTTTCCTAGCGCGACAATCATCACAGGCAACGGCAATCTTCCGACGTTTCGTTTTGGATTGGGATTCAGAGCCCGAATGATTCATCATGGCATGAAATATTTAAGGGAACGAGCATGGGAACCTCGGGATTTCATCCGAGAGACTTCGGCAAAGAAGACAGACCCGTGTGACTTGAAGTGTATCACGTGACTATGCTAAAGTCAGCTTCCATGGCACCTTAACTACATGTACACGGTACCTGTATGGATGTATACAACATAGATAAGATAAGGCATAGTTGCAGGTGTCTTTGGTCGACCATAGGTCAGTCGGACTTTGTACGTACAACATACCGGTCAGATGGTGTCATTTTTATGATTCTACAACTTTACATAGTGCAGGCTCAATAATTTGATGCTTGTGCGAATAGCTTCAGAAATCAACCGTTATCAGGTCACATTTCCTCATAGGTACATGATGTAATCTAATCAAGTGATCCTCTGACAGGAAAAGTTTTGGAAACCAAATGAGACAGATATTGCAAAGAATATGGGCCAGTTGACGTTAAATAACAAAGGGCTTAGCATATTACACTGGTGGCAAAAAATACTGTGCCCATAGCAACTCTCTAGTTCTATCAGGAACAGAGGGAGGAGCGAATTCCCAAGCTCCATATCTGGCAAACTTTGTTAAGGTCATATATCTGATCAGTGAGGCCTAAATTACCGACTCCACATATCCCAACAACATCTCTTCAAGTAAGGGAAGGGTTGATAACCGCAAATTCTCTCAAGTCCCTGCTGCTGAAACCCACACTCAAGGTAAATTCGCCATCTGGAATCAGCCACTCTTGCAATGTGGTATCCCAGTAACTCAGGTCTCTCCGCATCAGCTCAAATGCTACAGCCTTCGATTCAGCTGGTAAAAAAACTAATCGGAGCTTCTATAGTCTCTAAGAATGACCGTGTCTTAGGACTAAACGTACGTGAAAGTATCTTCGCTTCTAAGAAGCGGGTCGTACTACTAGCCTACCACTAGGCTAGTAGCCGATAAGCTTAAGATAAGAAACCGAGATAAGACAGCCATTTTATATAGCCGGGATGTCTCCGATGTCTAAAGATGTTCTTAAAAAAATCTAGCGAGAGGAGAGTCGAGAAGTCCCTACTTATAATCCAAAGTCATACTACCACCTTCGCACCATTAGGTGATTCCAGGAAACTGCTTAACAGACCGGAGTATTAGCGGCTAAACACAGACTAATTAAGGAGGGATACGGAGCCATAAGTCGAACGAATACTCGAAATCGCACAATTTGCTACAGTTCTTTCGGCCCCCTCCCATCGGAGTATACCAACCTGGAACTCACTATAGGCGAAAGAATGGGGCTCCACATATTCCCCAGATTCCTTTTTCCCCTCATTCACTACATATACCCACAACGTAGGAAGACATTGCATTCTTGCTCATGCAATCTCGCCTCGGTCCCACCAAAGGACCGACAACCTCCGTGACGACAAGAGCGACTGAATGGCTCAGTTTGCCTTTGATCATGTAGCGTTAAGAATACGCTGCTTTGAACCGAATCAGATGTTGTGCAGGCCATTCTTGTAGACTGTAATTCGCCTAGGAGTCGTACTCCGTTGATGGTCCAATATTCTTAGCAAATGGCGCAAACTGTAAAAGGTGGATAGAGTCAGCTCGTGAGCCTCCAGAACCAGCCACCGGACTTAGCTGGGAATTATTGCTTTCTGGGGTGGAGCGGAGCCGAAACTTCCGAACTGCCCATGGTATTCGGCGATGGTTGGCGCAGAAACGCTTTTTTCCTCCGTGAAACTACCTATGAACTTGGCTCGGCTTATGGGATCTATGCTCAAGTTCAATCTTTAGAAGCACTCAATGTCTAACGAGACAGTATAGATTAAGTGTGAGAGAGTTGTGTTAGAAGGAGCAAACTTCCCGGCTATTTAGCAAACTGGCTTAAGGCAAACGCCTGATCAGAGAGACACAATCATTCGACTCGGCAAATTAAACCAATATCACCAAACACCCCACCTTCGACGGCAATATGCTGGAAACTTCACCGGAGTTAAGTGACATCCATGAAGCAGGCCGGTCCAGGTATGTACTAACAAGGCATGCCCAGGTGGTCCGCCCCGTTTTCTCATATACCAAGGAACTCCACATTGCGGGGGCTTTTTCTCCGGATTACTTTACCCAAAAGCCGTTTCAAATGCAACAAGTAGGCTTGACTGACCTATTTTATTTTATTTTCTATCTTCGCTTTTTACTTTTTACTGCGTATGGTAAACTACGTCCATACGTATGTTTTCATAATCCCTCCAAACAGGTACCAAAGGGAATATGATCTGACTCACCAGATCTAAACTCGCTTGAGCTATATACTTCGAATGGGCTGTGGACCCTGGAATGGGCAGCGAGTATGTCTTCAAAAGTGTCAGCCCTAGGCCATGCGTTCTTTTAAGACTCGTGCACCCTCCCTTACAAGGACGAAGGACATCCCTCAACGACCCCACAATGGTCTCGCCGGCTTACCACACCTGGTATTGGATTCATGTACAAACAAATTTAAGAGGATTGGGACGGCTCAAACTTTCAGCCTTGGCTACTATCTATAAAGAAGAGTCAACGAGAATCTTGGAAAAGCTGATTATGAGGCCTCCAATGAGTCCCTGACCGTCACATTGGCTTGTCTATCTCTCTATCAGAATCAAGACTCAATAATGCCGAGCTATAATGCTTAGACATAGTAGTATAGTTGATATAATTTGCTCACCGGGGCTTCCCTAGGATTGCGCAAAGGATGTATTGCTAAGACCGCGAATCGGGCTAAAGGACACTTGAAGCTTCTTTCTAGATAATGAAGATGATTTGAGGAAGTCTCTGAAAAAAATAATAAAAGAATATGATCCTGAGTATGAGTGTCGACACTCTGTTGTCCGGTTTTCTGTTCAAATTGAACGAGGGGTTTTGGTGAGGATAGAATGAGGGTCGTACGGGCATATCCTCACACAACGTGATGCAATGCCATATTGAGCTACAGCAGAATTACAAGAGATTGACATGGACGCTACGACCTTAATATAGAGCCATATCTGCATATCCGGTTTACTCTCTGCCATTCTTTCCCTCACGAATGAAACGCTGGATTCGGTCACTCGGCTGGCTTGTCCACAGATTCCCCCACGGTACTTACGGAGAATCTCGTTGTCGATCGTGTCGAACGAGAACTATGATGTATTTAGCGTCCAGCGTCCAATCGTACGTCAAGTTTCTATATTTTATAGAATCTCAGGTATTTCGATGTGTCACCGCACCGATAGAGAGCGTGTTCGTATTGTACAGCGGGATATAGCGGCCCGCTGGACGAATTATCTCTAAATTGAGTTCGAGCGCTTGAGTTACAAGAATCTTGTCACCTAGTAGAGGTTTATAGAAATCTCATTCATATAATAACCAGCTCAGCCGCTATCGTTTCTTGGGATTCAAACACCAAAATATGACATTTTAATTTTGTTCCTTTCACGGGGTTAATATAACTTATTCCTTCATTCGCGAAAGAAGGGCCTGCAAGTCCGGTCTCTTGACTGGTTTGATAAGGAAAGTGTCAATGCCAGAACCAAAAGCTTCCTTTTGGGCATTAGCACTATCGAGTCCAGTCAAGGCGGCAATCACCGTGGGGGGTGATGATGATTGTTGTCCGGACTTGGTCATCCCGGCCCGGTGCTCTCTTTCAAGGCGACGGATTTGTCGGGAGGCCTCGAAGCCATCCATGACGGGCATTGAAATATCTGAAGCTGTTAGCACTCATTACAAATTGGGCCCAAAATCAAGAAAACGAAGAAAGGGCATGCCACTCCACTTCGATGCCTAAACATACCAATTATGACAGCACGGAACTTGGCGGGATGAGCTTTGTATAGTTCAACTGCTTCTGCTCCATTCCGCGCCGTGACATATTGATGATTGTCTTTTTTTGTGTAGGCGCAGAGCAACTGGAGATTAAGCTCATTATCGTCCACTAGTAAAACCCATGGCTCATTTGAATCAGCATCGACCAATCTTGGCGAGACCGATGAGATGGTATTCTGTAAAAATTCTGCTGAGCCTTTCTCTTGTGCGCTCTGTTGTGGGGGCTCCCGATCTGTTTGATATTCGGCTTTGCCCATTGTCTCAGCCGTTGGTCGCTTGCTGATTCTCATTCTTTCTATCGGTGGATCGCTCGGTCCCAGATCAACCGGTAAATGCGAAGATTCAGGCATTTCCACCCATCGAGTGGGCTCATCAGAGTCACGACGACCAGAAAGTTGATCTAGCTGTCGTTTGATACAGATATCCAATGCGCGAGATAATTTTCGGGGCCCGCATGGCTGGCTAATAAACTCAAAGTAGAAAGTCTCATTCCGGTTCTTGGCTGCAACAAACATTTTATGTGCTTCCTCGGGTGACTGGCAAATTACCACGACGGGTGCGGATGAGCCATCCCTATTGATGAGGCGTTGACTTAGACCAAATAGGTCTCTTCCCTGGGTGTCTTCGGAGTCCAATTCCGTCTGCACGGCCAAATAAAAGTCGTACCGTCCATTCTCGCCCTCTTTAGGTACCATATTGGTCGCCTTCAACCCAAACCAGTCGCGACAAAGGCGCTCTAATGAAGAATATAGGGAATTGTCTCGTTGCGAGTGAAGAGAAGACCCAAACCCGAGGAAACCGATTGTTTTGTCCTGGGTGTATTTCTGTAGGGCACTGAACGTGGAACTTGAAGATAAGGTGTCTGACCCATTAGATGCTCGCGTGAGTGGTATGCGGATGCAAAGGGTAGTTCCAACTCCCTGTGTAGATTCAATTTCAATCGAACCACCGAGGAATCCAACGGCTTGTCGAACGATGCTTAACCCTAGTCCACTCCCAGAAGCGAGTGGATTTTCCTGGGAAAATGGGGTGAAAAGCCCGTCGTGTAGGTATTGTGGACTAATGCCTTTCCCCGTGTCCCTCACTGTCAGTGTAACTTCGAACTCTTGTTCCTGCTCTTCAGACGACCCCTTGGAAGATACACCATCGCGTGGTGCTGAGCTCAACCCGAGGTAGATATATCCCGAAGGCGTGTACTTGAGGGCATTGCCAAAAACATTCATGAGTATTCGCCTCCATGCACCAGCATGGGTATAGAAGTCCCATTCTGTATCTGGTTGAATGTCGAAGATTATAGTCACTTGGGAAGCGTGAGGACCAACTGGGTCATGTTCCTTTGTTGGGCCGGCCCATCGCGAAGATGAATTGCTCAACGCTGGTGGTGGGGCCTGCGGGTGGGTATAGAAGCTATAGCCGGCAAACACACACTCTGTGACTTCTTCGAGGATTGCATCCAACTGGACATGTGTATACGAACGACTCTCTTGGAAATCCTTTTTCCGCATGCGATCCGGATCTTTTGAATCAACGGACAAATCTCCTATCTTCTTCCCTCGCTTGCTCTTTCGACGAGGAGCGTTCTTCTGATACTTGTCAATGAAAGTAAGATCAAGCAAATTGTTGATGGTATCCAGCAGGGTGCGACCACATGATTCGATGGTATGTACCATGCCATGCTGTAGAGCATTCATAGCGGTGTCACTTAAAATATCTGCTGTGCCGAGGATACCGTGCAAAGGATTCCGAAGCTCATGTGTGATGCTACTAACAAGATTAGTTTTAGCCTTCTCGGCGAGCTCCACATCGGCTCGACGAATTTCGGCCATGATGCTGTTTGCGAAGGCGGAGATGTACACTAGCTCATTCTCAAATGTGAAAATATGCTTCGGGTCCTTTGTCCAAACCAGCGTTCCAGCAAACCACCTCCCTTTCTCAGCGTCCCAGATGGGAAGGAGGAGGATGTTCCTGGCGCCAGCGAAGATTTTGATCAAATCAGCAGCATCCTTTTGACAGTTTGGCTTGCGTCGCTTTTTACTCGCTGTGCGCTGATCGAGCGATCTAGAGACCTCGGCATTTTGGGCCACGGAGTTGGGCTGGAATTGATTCTGCGAGCTGTCGCTGTCCTCCGAAACTGACCCATTGGCGTTGTAAGTGAAAATTTTCCCGCGGGGATATCGCCGGATGAGTGAGCTGAAAAGAGGCTCTGGTATCACGACTGATCGGCGTGCACTGGTCTCGTCGTTTATGCTCGACACTCGCGAGCTTGACATCCCTAAACATTCACACACAACCGTGCCTTGAGGTTCGTGCTCAGAATGGTATCGCTGAGATGAACTAGCCGAGTCGGTGCTCTCGTCGCCGCTTGATGTCGATTCTTTTGAGGCGGGCCCAGAGACCCTGCGGCTATTTTGTTTGACAAGACTACCAAAGCGATCGCTATTGGCATCAAGAAACAAGACACCCTCAGCTCCAATTGACTCTCTGATCAAATTTGCGGCGCGCGAGAATATCAACTTTACACTGGTCGCAAGGGTATCATCCTGCATGTCCTCACTTGTAAGGACACTTCGTACGGTATTTTTCTCTTTGATAACCTTTGTCCCAGATGCCTGGGTGCTTCTTGTCCCTTTATTATCAAGATTTGAGCTAGAATTGTTCACATGGGATCCAGACGATCCGCGAACCACAAGATTCTGGTCGGCTTTCTCTTGGACTCGGTGTTGTAAATCCTGTTGCTGCATATTCAATTGACCCTCTGTGGTTTCTCCGGACTGTTCCGACGCAACGTATTGTGCAGTTGCCTCACGCCACGAATCGCGAAGGGTCGACCGCCCTTCTACAAAGCTGCCAAGGCCTACGATCATCCGTTCAGCCTGACTATTTTTTCGTGCCGAGTGCTCCATTGCCAAGTGTTCCATCACAGTCGCAGCCATATCCTTCATGAACTGCAGATGATTCTGATCGAGAGTCTCTGTCCTTGGTTTGCTGTCCATCACACTGTAAGCACCGATTGTAAACCCCCTTGGACTGACAATAGGCACTGCCGCGAAAAAGCACACGTCGGACAGGGATTCGAGCAGGTTACAAGACTGGAGTAGCTGGTTCTGACGTACATCCATTACCACCAATGAGTCATTTCCCACCACTTCATCACGTTCGTTGTACTTTTGAGACGGCAAGGGTTCTACATAACGACAAAACCCTCTTTCCTTGGGAAACACGCAACACCCAAGTCGTAGGCGGTCATGATCATCTCGAATGTTTCCACCGATCAAGCTCAATGTCGGGGTCGCTTCTGCCACGACGTGCTGTTGGGAGCTATCAAACAGCGAAATCAAAGCTCGCTCGGTCCCGAGACGAATGCAGCCTAGCTGCGCGAATGAAGTTAGGGCTGAGTCTCGTGATGCTTGTGGAATAAAGGTATTGTGGCTAGCGTGATCGAAGGGGGCATAATGCGTGGCGGAATGATCGCGCGGGACATATCTAGGATCAGGTAGAAAAGATTAGCCACCTTCAATCCAATATGAGGGCTTCTAAAGCACTATCGGTGACCGTGTCTTACTTATAGAACTCCCGCTCTTGCGCCAATCTATAGTGTGATTGGGGTTCACTGGTCGCCATGATACAATGCGTTTTCGAGAAATCGAAGAAAAACCAAGATCGCTGGGATCTATGCCTTCGATACACAACGTTGAAATGTCGATATATGTGCACATGGAATCAGGTTTTTTGAATAGGCACTGAGGTAGGAATCTGGGAAGGTTCCAAGGTTGCATAGAGGTAAATCCCATGGTTAGAATAACGACGTCATTAAACTCAGACTTTGGGCGGGACCTAAGCGCCTCATCATGCGCCACATACGCCATAAAACAAACATTGACAAACATTTGTGGATAGTTGCACCTATGAATCGGTGACTACATGTAGTTATTCGTAGGTAGAGTCACGTTTCATCTATGAAAAATATATGCAATATATACAAGAACCTAGCTTGTTTGGTCAATCATTAACTGGAAGAGACCAAAATAATGGAAAGATTTAGATTATAACACTTCCTATACAGGGTATGTCTAGATTCGTCCGCGCTATGGTAGGACATGCCTAGAAGAAGATAGATGAATTTGGTAGAATTATGTCAACCTCGTATCCACGAGACGAGGAATGTGATCTTCCTAGGATGTTTATTGAAGGCCTCACAGGTTTCTTGGTGTTTTACTGTGACCGATGTCGCAATTTACTCCATACAGAGTTATACAGCAATGGACTTTCAAGGTACTCTGTAAAGCCTTCGGTATCAGTGAAAGTGATCACGATGAACAAACTTGAGGTTAGAAAAATAATCAACAGAGGTCTAAGGACACAAATGGCGTACCCCTATGTAAGTTGTAGAGGTATGATGAAGATCATATTCATAGAAGAGGAGTATCCAACCAAGCGTTTAGATTTTGGGCTCATCAGAAGGCTTAAGATGCCAGCGATATGGCTTTGCAATTGTAGTATGAGCTAAGCCTTATTTTGGGACAAGAGTGTCAAATACGTGTCCTGAATGGGATGGGAACTGCCACATAGTACAGTGTTGACCATATTTAACTTGTCAAAGATACGCCTCGACGAAGTATGACAGGAAAAAAGAAGCACTTGAATCATTGGCTATTTTGTTTGGAGGAGCATAAATGACGTGAAACTCCACTATATCTCAAATGCGAGCGCACCACATGGGGTATATGAAACTATTATAACGCAATTGCGACCGAGGGCCCGAGGCATCCTGCCTGTTTCTGAGAGGACCGAGAGAGCCGGGAATCTAATGGGCTATCTTGTCTAATACCTTCTTGATGCGCCACCTGTCGTTGTATGTGTTTCACATTGCAATGGACATGGAGAAGAAACGTCAATACATTGGCCCCATTCCCCAGAATCCTAGAGACCGAGGCAGACTTTAGGTAAACCGAGGGGTTTCATGTGGATTAGCGACGATCATCTGCGACCAGAATACATATAGCTTTTACCCCGCCATGCTCTGTCAGCTACCTATTTAAAATCTCTGCTCGGTACACTCCAGTCTGATATCCTCTAAGTCGAGACCCATCCTGCGATCTAACTCATCAAATACACCCGCCCACGCTTCAAAAATTTGTATCTAGTATCTGTCTTCAAGATGGCCGCCGACGCGCCAAAACCTGGATTTTTAGGCAATATCAACGAAGATCAGGAGGAAAAATTACAAAAGCTTTGGTTTATTCTGCTCAAGGCAGGCGGGTCATGCTTCCCACAAAATGAACCTTCCGCCAGCGCTACGGAAGAACATGCCAGTCTGCCTCCACCCCAAAGACGACTTTCGCTTCTTAGTCGCACACAAAGCAGCGTCTCTGAAAAGACTGTCCCGACCTATAACACGCCCTACCAACAAAATATCATGAAACACCTGAGAGAAATGGGGGCCGGTGTGTGGGAGTCCAACGCGATTCAGAAGGCTCTCATGGCGATCACACCCACTGAGCTACGCACGGGCATACTGGATACACTTAAACACGAGCATCCTGATGCCGTGATTTTACGCTTCCTCCGTGCTCGCAAGTGGGATGTTCCAAAGGCATTCGCCATGATGATGGACGCGGTAGTTTGGCGAGTCAAGGAGATGCATGTGGATGAAGATGTCATGGCAAAAGGAGAACTTCATGCCATCAAATTAACTCAAAACAAATCCAGCCCAAGTGAACAGAAAGCCGGAAATGACTTCTTGTCTCAAATACGTATGGGAAAGAGTTATGTGCATGGTGTTGATCGGGCGGGGCGCCCGATTGTAGTGGTGAGAGTTCGCCTGCACAAGCCCGGGGCTCAGAGTGAAGAATCCCTGGAGCGATACATCGTGCATGTGATTGAATCGGTACGACTAACATTGGCTCCTCCCGTTGAAACTGCAGTAAGTTTCCCCCTATTTTCACCCTGTTTTGTTGTCATTTTCATTCTTTTGACCTAGGCAGCGAGTAGTGTAAACTAACTTTATAATAGGCAGTTCTATTCGATATGACAGGTTTCGGATTGTCTAATATGGTTTGTGGTGGTTGTGTTTTACACAACACCCTTATCATTCTTCCCCTGGCTGAAAATTTGCTGCGCAGGAATATCCGCCAGTGAAATTTATTCTGAAGTGTTTCGAAGCGAATTATCCCGAGTCATTGGGAATTATGATTATTCATAAGGCCCCGTGGGTGTTTTCGGGTATGTCGATCAACTTTCCTGGAGCCATCGCCACTCTTGACTGAGCCACTTGTCCTTTTGTTTTGTAACTCACGAGTTCCCGTTTTCTAGGTATATGGAGGCTAATCCGAGGTTGGATGGATCCCGAAATTGCCGCGAAAGTTCAATTTACAAATAGTGTCGCTGACCTCGAGAGGTTCATTCTGCCGAATCGGATCGTGCAAGAACTAGGTGGCAACGAGCAGTGGGAGTATCAGTACGCCGAGCCTAGCTCCAAGGAAAATCTGAAGATGAGTGATACTATAACAAGGGACGCCCTGAAAGCTGAACGACAGACCATTGGCGAAGACTTCCTAGCTGCCACCTCTTCATGGATTGATGCGAGCAAATCAAAAGATGCGAGCCAAGTCCAATCCAGCAAAAGCGAACGAGCTTATTTGGCCGAACGCTTACGAGTCAATCACTGGAGACTGGATCCTTATGTTCGTGCGCGTCTTTATCTTGATCGAACTGGGGTCATTGGAGAGGGTGGCAAGATCGACGTTTATCCTAAAAACGGCTCTGTCGATAATGAAGATGGAAAGAGGACTTTGGACATTGAACATTTAGAACGGGTCGAGGGGACCAAGGCTCAAACTGCTTCTTAGATATTGATGCAAGATAGAGATCATGGCCTGACCGTTATTTGATATGCAAGTTGCTATATATGATTTGCTCTTACTCCTCGAAAATACAAATCAGCCGCTTGATTCCACTGTTCTCCAAGTCAATGACACAGACAAAGCACAGTATATTTGCTCCATACGACTAGGTTCCTTGTGAAAGTATTATAGAACTTTGGTAGGGCTCGCTTTTCAGTTGACCCATATTGATAAGTGAGAGAAATATGAGTTTCTCACCCATAGAAGTATGATGATGTAAAGGCGTGCATGTGGACCTGACACCAGAGGTCCAAAGGCTTTACCAACAGACCACTATGGTGACCCAATGTTTATGATGTCAGGTTACCAATTAGAATACTAGGTACCTATACAGAGTATTATAAGGAGTCAATTCAGGACGCCGATACCTGAAATAGTAGTATCTATACCACCCCTAGGCTTTGATGGGATATGAGACATGGGAACTACACATGAGCGACCCCACATTTCAGATCGATATATTTCGGATTGCTAAGTACTGAAAAGACTTCTCTCAATCAATAGATTTATATTGTTTATGTGTGCTCCCTAAATCCTGCAACTTTGAGATATATGGAGTGACATGGGGAGGATCTGCAGCGGAAAAAGGCGCGCGGATTTACCCGTCAATCACAAACCTTCCTGGCCATGGCATTTACCACCCTACCCCTCAGCTGCCAAGAAATATGTGCCCTTGAAAATGACGTCCAATCTTAGATTAAGTTGAAGAGCTCGAAAATACTTGCAGGCTTGAGCCTGCCCAGTCCAGATGCAAGTGCTGCAGAGTTGCATTACCCCACGCAAGGCACAGAGGACTAGGTCGTCCCTAGTTGCGCCGATATTTCCCCAGATGGCCTTTTCCTAGAGGTGCCTTATTGAGTCCATGCACCCCTCATGGAGTTTTTCCTAAAGGGGGAGTGGAGTGTCGGCATTTGGCGGGCTGTTGGGAGACATTATCCTGTACTCCGTAGGAGATGAGAATTCAACTTGCTCACCCCTGCCCCTCTATCGCGGTATCCGAATCAACCGAGATGGGATGAGGAGACAAAGCTCATTTAGCCGGCAAGAAGTTCCTTGCTGTTTCTGAGCTGCGCATATAAGTACCCAGGTCAGCGCTCCGTCTACTTGTGCCTGAAGCTACAATATCAGCGAGCTAAACCAGCTAGTTGGAACTATCCACAGCACAATGCTGCACAAATACCTCCTCCTGCCGCTTCTAGCGTCATACGGTGCAGCTGTCAGTATTTCGGTAGCAAAGTCTGGTGGTAATGCTACGTCAGGTCTGCAATATGGGGCTATGGAAGAGGCATGTTGAGTTCGCTTTTGTGTGTGACATCACATCTAACAGACTATTTAGGAAATAAATCATTGTGGTGAAGGAGGTCTCTATGCCGAGCTAATCCGCAACAGAGCGTTCCAGGGTAGTCCAAAGTTTCCTTCGTCACTGGATGCCTGGACTGCCGCTGGGAGCTCATCATTAACCCTCAAGAACCTGACCAACCCACTGTCTACTGCGCTGCCAACCTCGGTCAATGTCAAAGGAAATGGCACAGCTGGACTTGTCAACGCGGGCTTCTGGGGTATTGATGTGCGTCCTCAGAAGTATAGTGGATCATTCTACGTAAAGGGCTCCTACACTGGCTCTTTTACGGCTTCTCTCCTCTCTCCCAGTGGCAAAGTACTAGCCACCACCAAGGTCTCCTCAAAGAGCAAAGCAAGTTCCTGGGTGCAGCACAGCTTTGTTCTCAACCCGAAGACAAAGAGTTCAGACACCAAGAACACATTCTCTTTGACCTTTGACGGCTCGGTAAGATTCAATACTAAGATTGATACATCCTGGGACTAATCTGTTGCAGAAAGCTTCCAGCGGCTCGCTTGACTTTGATCTCATCAGCTTGTTTCCACCCACATGGAATGACCGTCCCAATGGCATGCGGAAAGACTTGATGCAAGCGATGAAAGATATGGGTCCTGTGAGTAGCTAAACCAGCATTGCAAAACTACCTGCAAGCACCTAGAATAAATATTAACAACATCATGAGACTTTCCTTCGCTTCCCCGGGGGTAACAATCTTGAGGGTGATACCATCGAGGGCCGCTGGAAGTGGAACGAGACCATTGGACCCCTTAAGGACCGACCTGGCCGCGCAACCACCTGGCAATACCAGGAGACCCTTGGACTGGGCTTGGTGGAATATATGGAATGGTGTGACGATCTCGGCATGGAGCCTAGTAAGTAAAATTCACTCTCTTCCAAGGTTACCTAGCTGGCTTATCTAACCATATGTCTAGTCCTTGCGGTTTGGGGAGGACTTGCTCTGAACGGAGACGTTATTCCCGAGGACGAACTCGATTTCTACGTGCAAGATGCACTCAATGAGATTGAGTTCCTGACTGGCTCCGTGGATACCGAGTATGGTGCTCTGCGCGCTAAGGTCGGACACCCGGACCCCTGGACGATCAAATACGTCGAGGTTGGAAATGAGGACAACCTGAGCAACGGTTTGGAGTCATACAAGTCGTACCGATTCCTGGCATTCTATGAGGCGATTACTACCAAGTACCCTGAGATCCAGGTTCTGACTTCGACCATCGATATGACCATTCCTGGTAAAGCTGGTGGTGATTACCACTTGTACGATGTTCCCGACAACTTTGTTACCAAGTTCGACATGTTCGACAGTTTCACGAAGGAACACCCTATTTTGCTTGGTGAAATTGCTGTTACTGAGCCCAACAATGGAGTTGGTATTGACTGGAGTAACACGCATTTCTCTATGTATCCTTGGTGGATTGGCTCGGTAGCTGAGGCTGTCTTCCTTTTGGGCGCAGAGCGTAACGCCGACAAAATTATCGGAACCACCTATGTGAGTCTCTTCCAAACTTTTGCATACCATACAAAAGCTAAGAAAGAAGAGGCCCCCTTCTTGATGAACTTGGATAGCTACCAGTGGTCCCCAACCATCTTGTCATTCAACTCCAACCCGGATGAAACAGCGCGCTCAACCAGTTACCATGTGTACAGTGTATGTGCTCCTTTCCTCTCGTGCAGCAAATCCCGTTCTTGCACCTTTTCTTTCTTTCATACCTTTCAAGGTTTTATTCACTGATATGGAACGTGACATAGCTGTTCAACCATAAGATTATGACCAATACTCTCCCATCCACATCCCCTGATGCCTTCGGTCCACTATACTACGCGACAGGTCTGGACAGCAAGGCCAACTCGCACATTTTCAAGGCAGCAGTTTACAACAGCACAGCTGATGTACCAGTGTCACTAACCTTCGAGGGAGTCGGCCGGGGCACTAAGGCTGACTTAACCATCTTGACTGCGCCCAATGCCTTGACAATGAACGCTGTGGGTGGATCTAACCTTGTGAACAGCAAAACTACCCAGATCAAGGCCGGGAAAAAGGGCGAATTTACCTTCAAGCTACCTAACTTGAGTGTTGCGGTGCTTTCTACCAATTAATGTAGAGTGTGTAGCCTTTTGCTGCAATAAGATAATAGGCCCCTTTGCGGGCATATATCTATAGGAAGGTCTAGGAAGGTGTACCATGAAAGACATCGAAATGCATATTGTTGATATCCAGGTCATGTAGCCATTTTCTTGTCCCTTATCTTGCTTGCTAGCTGTTCTCCTTTCCTCCCAACGTTCATAGCTTTCCTTTGTCGTCAAGAGAGTGTATATTCGGGTGTCTTGGAGATTCAAACTACGGTAATTTGATGGTAGTGCGATCGCAAATCATGAAGAAAGTGACTATGACTATGATGATGATAGTGATGATGAAGGTGATAAATTTATCAGCCCGATTTGGCTCGCTTTACATACATTTTATATAGCAGGAATATGGTGAAAAGATCCTGGATATAAAGTATATTATAATAGCATTGGTGTTATTAGATTCTATTGTTTTTTCACGATTCTAATGGTGTAACTATCGTCTATTTAGGAGTTGTGGTTATTAGAGTGAAAGTCTTTGAGGAGAAAGTCGAGATTTAAGCGGTTCTTTTTACGTTTCCTCTTCTCCTTTACAGTCTCTGTAACCCTTGTGGAACGAGATATGCCAGCGATCAACCGAATCGTCGGTGGTGTGTAGTTTCGGATGTATGCAATTCATATAACCGAGCAAACGTGTCTTCGTCGATATCTGACAAGTCAACACAACTGGCTTTTACCTCGGTCATTTCGCCCTTCATTGGAGTATTGAGGGGCTACAGGAGTCCCGCCAAAGCAAAAGAATGCGCCGTCACTTCCTTTTTATTTTCACTAACTAGAATTGTGAATAAGGAGGAAGAAAGACATCCATCAGCATTGGGCAGATAGCTCAAGCTTACCATATATCTGATTGGGAGTGTGGAGTTTCATTTTTATGCCTTAGAGGTCAGACTGCTACTCTCAGATAGTTTGATAGTAAGCTTAGGAGTTTGCTCTCACAATCTTCTTCCAATACAACCCTCTTATCCTCGACTTACATGGTCTCAACAGTTCGTTGATTAACTCAGCCCCCATCACTTCGCATTCTTTAACTTAATCTTAGGGGGCTCTCATTACCTTTTAATGCATCATCCGAATAGTGTACGGAGAGCATATCAACCACTATTTTCATCATAGTATTATCAAAATAATGATCATGACCAAGAGTACTATGGAATTCTACATTTAACTTTCCAAGCTTCAACCGTAGTAATTGACTTTTGACGTAATTTGGGACCCGGGTCTCGATTTCAGGAAGGGTTGAAATACACCCCTTGTTAGGCGAGGTACGTCATGCGGAGACACTTCTTCACCGAAGTGCTTAATGTAACGTTTGGCAAAGAATTCGGGACTGGAAGCCCATAACCTCTAGACGCATGGTAAACCAGGATGCTTCTTCTATCCTTCCCTACGATGCCGCATGTGTCAATACTGGGTAGCGAGCGAATCTTCTTGTAGTTCCCTGAATATAAGAGATACACTAAAGCATGGCCAGCATCCTCGTAAACATCTGGCAATTCAATGTCTGAACATAAAAATGGTAGGCGCTGAAGCTGTGGGTATTTACAAGGAAGTTCCTCCGCAAGCATATACCGCTTGTTCCTGATCATAAGTGTAATGAATTGAGGTTCGTAGGGTCATTTAAAATGTCAGGATAAATGTGATACCAAAGGAATTTAAGGGCTTACCATAATTATGGTTGATTATAGTCAATCTTCACAGATATTAGAACAGGTGTCGTAGCTTTAGACCCGCGTCTGGGCCTGCTTTGGGGTTTTTTTCTCGCTGCCATGTTAACGGTAAAGTAGACGATAGTGCTGAACGAAACAGACCATTTAAAGATTATGAGAAATCTATAAGACAAAGTCCACTAATACCCTTCTATATGGTCTGGAAGGAGGGAGAGGAAATGCAAGTATGAGTTGTTCGGCAAGGCATGCGAAACACGTCAGATTCGGATTTAAAAGCCAGATTTAAAATTCCCCCTTTTCTAACTGGCTGATCGGTATCGAGGTTCGACCAATGGAAAACGCCGGAGGGATAAGCATTAGGTTAGGTACATACCCAAGTTAGGATGTAGTAAGTTACCTTAGGTACCTACGGCAACCTCAACCAATGAACGATGGGTGGGTTCACCCGCACGCCCTACACATGACTAGCCGGTGTGCTCCGTTCCCAACCACAGTGCGAAACTTACATATAGTTTTCACCTATGGTAAGTCCTCACACTGAGTCCCAACTTTTAAGACAATGAAGACAATAACCCGGCGCAAAGCTCAGGCTGGCTGTCTCACCTGCAAGTAAGTTTCAGGCTTCGTTACATGACGGGCACGCTAAAAACTCTTTAGGTCTCAGTATGATGGGAAAAATGTCATGCGTTTCGTTCTGATGGCTAACAAAACTATCAGACATGTCAAATGCGATGGGCAGAAACCTGCTTGCTTACGCTGTCTCAGCACAAAGCGAATATGCGAGGGCTATCTCGTCGTACCGCAATCCATTTCAACCGAGAATGAACTTAGCGATACCGAACGCCGAGCATTTGCATTTTTCCGATCGCGCACTGTCCACAGGGTGTTTGGCCAGCAGGATGCAGGCGATTGGATCTCTGTTTTTCTCTATCTTGGACATAATGAAGTATCAGTGAAACATGCCATTACAGCGCTGGCCTCCTTGCACGAAAGTTTTGAGCCTAATAATACATCAACATGGATTCGAAAATCTCCCAAGCATGTCAGCAAGACCGCGGAAGTTTTGGCACTAAAACATTACATTGAAGCCATTAAATGTTTACGGTCCAAATCTCTCAATATGTCTTCGAACCCCGATCTCACGATGATCTTGTGCATTATTTTTATCTGCTTTGAACAATTTCGAAGTGGCGATGCTGCGTGTATAGTCCATTTGACCGCTGGACTCAATTTACTCTATTGGTGGAGATCATACACCAACAACTACACCAAACTGAAAGAATATTCTCGGCCAACATTGGAGCTGATGAACGAGAAAATTACGCCCGTTTTGCAACGTTTGCGCGTCCAATTTTCCTTGTGTATGGACTCCCGTCACGCTTTCAACGATACTAGCGTCAAAATGTGTTTGCCTCCTCCGACTGTCCCGTCGTCATATGGGTCATTAGATGTTGCTCGAAGGGATTTCGATCGCGGCATGAACTATGTTTTCTCCACGCTTGAAAAAGGGAAGATCACGAATTACCAGCAGCCCAACATAAGTCCAATGACTATGTTACGGCGTTGGAAAGATGCACTGGATGCTTCTGAATTTACAACAGAACCTCCTGAGCTTCAGGGCTGCATACGCAAGCTACTAGAGCTTTACTACCATGCCTCGGTCATAATTACTGGGGCGTATGATAAAGAAGAAGAGATAATTTTTGACGACTATCTTGAAACATTCCAATTCATTGTCAACCTCACCGAAGAGATCCTTGAGATCTGGCAAGTGGCCTCGCAACAATTCAGCCAATTGTTCAGTTTTGATCTTGGGATCACACCGCCAATGTTTCTTGTTGCGTCCCGTTGCCGTGATGCTCGGGTTAGATGGAAAGCCGTCAATTTGATGTTCCAATCAACTTTATACCATGGTGTTTGGCGTGATCAATACTCCGGGCTTTGTGCTCAGCGCATCGTGGAGCTTGAAGAAGAGGGACTTGAGAGAGTTGGGGAATCTGTATACGTCCCAGAGCACCGACGTATTAGGAAAATATCTGCTGATATCCAGGAGGAGAAAGGGCTAATCGTTATGCATTATGTCCGATGGCCTTACACCCCGGAATCGGAGACAATGTCCACTTCCATCCCACTGCGGGCCGGGAATATCTGATAGAGCGGCTTTGGATTGATGTCAGTGTGCCACAAACTGATCTGCCTATTCCATTCGAAGTGGAAAAGAATTACAAGGATGTTTTGGTTGAAATGTTCCCAGAGTGAAACAACAGGAAACTCCCCAAGATCCGGGTCTGCTGGGGCTCTGACATGTAGGTTGGGAATCTCGGCGCTTGACATTAACACCAAAATGATTCAAATATAGGCCGACAGGAAACTTTCCCATAGACTATTACCCCCAAAATGAAGGTTTGTTTCTGGCTACAGTTGACAGTGGTCATGCCTTCAAATTGTTCCCAAACATTGACGAGAAGATCGTGGATTTCATTAAAGGAAATCTAGAATCGGAAATACAAAAACTGTAGAAATGGAAAGATATGCCTAGGACCTTTCGGAGAACTGATGATGGTGCGAGAGGAGCAGGCGAGATATCCTACTGGGAGCCGAGAGCCGCAAAGTAAGTCAAGTTCGAGAGACCCATCTCTAGAGCTCTCGTTTCGGCTGATCGCTTTCAAATTGTCGATTGATTTTGGAAGCAATATAGGAAAGGCTATAGTAAAGAAAATATATGGCAAGCTTTAGAGAGGAAAGCTAGCTAGTAATTATGTATCTATAGCTAGCAAATCGGCCCTTCTCACATGCTATGGATTATCGAAAAGGCCGATGAGATATGCACTATAAAATTGCCCAAAGATATAGAGCCCCAATTGCAGTACTCGCTTTTGGGTGAATCTTCTAACCAGTGTAAAATTGTAAAATTTCTGCTCGCTCAAGGTTTCTAGTCTATACCTTGACTTTCCACTTCCAGCTCCAGTCCAAAAGTGCCCATCGAGACAAGATGACGCTGAGAAGTCCAACGAGCATAATGGCAGAGTAGAACCCAATGAGAACCTGTGGTGTAGTCGACTGTAGCAACTGGCCTCCAATGGGGACAGTGAGCAAGACTCCAAAAGAAGCCACACAGTAGACAGTGCCGTAGAATTGACCATAATCTTTCGTGTCACATAGCTGGCCTGCACAAACTGGAGCAAGTGAGAGCCATCCACCAGAGCCGAATCCAAAGATCGCCACGACCGTGTAAAGGGTGCCTTCATCGTGAGACCCATATGGTAGCCAAACACCCGCCATTATTATGATAGTTATCACAACCAAGGATAATAGAATATTAAAACGACCAAATAAATCAGCAGCAAAGCCAGGGAGAACTCTTCCGAGAAGGCTCATGCTATTTAAGACAGTGAGGGAATAAAATTGCATGTCCATGGAGAACCCGCTGTAACGGACATAGGATGGAAGAAGCGCAGCACATCCAAAAATGATGAACTCGAAACAAAAGACTGCCACGGCAAGGAAACACAGACGGGGTGACTTGAAAGCTGCAAGGTCGATCGTCACTCTGTTCTTGCTCCCAGCGGGTAAACGTCCTCTAACGAGTAGCGCTCCCACCATGTAGCACCCCAAAGCGGTAAATGCTACGACCCTTATGGCCCATGTCCACCCATATTTTCCAAACAAGGTTCGTAACATTAAGGGGATAATGGCACCACCCGCAGATGATCCTCCCATACAAATTCCGGAAGCAAGGGCGCGTCTTCGGCTAAACCAGTGACTGAGAACTGCAATGGAGACTGTTGTCACAATTGCTGCAGATATGCCACCAAGAACACCTAGGCAGAGCATAAAGTGCCAATACTTCGTGCATTCTGCGAGTAGTATGTAGGAAGCGAAACTCCCAAGTGATCCACTGATCAACAAGACTCTGGGTCCATATCGATCAAAGAGCGGCCCAACTTGAACCCCGAGAAACAAAGTCAAGAAAACAAGCACTGCAGTGATCCAGCCGACATCTCTCTCTCCGTATTCAGCCAACTGATGGGTGCTGATATAATCCTGGACGGATCCAACTACCAATAGTGTCAGTCGTCGTTTTCTCGGCAACGAGGTTAACAAGAAAAAAAAAAAATTATGGTCCATCCTCACCTGCAGTCTGAAAGCCAAATGAGGGGAACATCATGAGACATGATCCTAGCAAACAGACCCATGCGTCTCGGCCACCTTCCGGAAAGGACAAACTGACGTCGGTATCGGCAGGGTTCTCAAGAGCAGCCTCCAGCTCGGCCCTGTTCTCACTCGAGGTGTGATTCCTAGGTCGGTTATATCGGCGCATTCTTTCACTTCTTCAGACATGTGAAGAGCTTGAAGGAAAAGAAAAAAAAATAAACGATTTTGAAGTCAGTCGCCTTTCAGTCACGTGGTTCTACACATGAGTCGTGTAAGTGGGTCTGGTCTCTTATTATTCCGTTTCTGATTGGACTATGTGCATGCATCGCGATGCAACCAATCACGAGCCAGATCTGATTTATATGTGAGGACTCGCAGCTACATGTCTCCGATTGGAAGTTCTTGCATCTTTTTTCTCTCCAACTCTGGGAAAGCACTACCATGTTTAGTAAGTTAGTGGACATCCTGCTGCCTTCGCCAAAATTCAAAGTTTGTTTCCATGGAGAGCATACGAGTCTGAGCCCATAATACCATTAGGGATGTCGGTAAGAGCAGCGCTTTAGAAATTTCTCAAGGCCATCTCTCTCAACTGATGAGGGGGTCATACATTGGCTTGCATCTTAGGGCCTTTGGATACTAGGAGACATGATGAGTAGACTATGTTAAGTTATAATAATGAGAGGACTGCTTGAGGATGCAAGATTATGCTGGTCTGATAAAAGGAATAGCAACAGGGTCTGAGGTATTTATAGTTACCTTTCCTAGAAGGTGTTCTAGAAAGTACCATAACTAACTATTCTATAGATATTTAAATAGCTTTAGATAGATAGCGATCGTATAGTACATGCGAACCGATGTCCTATAAAAGTGTAAGAATATACAGTCATCAGGTCTAAGGCCTATCCTATAGGAGATGGAGCATTAGACCCCTAATGCCGTACTATAGATACATTTTAGCTAATTAGAGCTTATAAAAATCACGCTAAATTTTAGATAGGGATCTAATAGAATTAAAATAATAAAGTCTATTGCTTTATATAATATAGTGTTTAAGAAGCGAAAAATTCGAGAAGTTCTATTTAACTCTAAGATACATGTTACGCACTGTAAACTGATCATAGTTAGGTTAGAAGGGTTCTGGGTATACTTGCCTTATACTCCTCAGGTATCTAACGTCAACAATCTATACTCTTAACCGTACTGTTGCCTAAGTAGGCCTTACTGCAGACTGTTACGGACCTACCCGTCACCAATCAGTGGTGCCCCACCGGGTACACAGATGGGCCACCGAGAGCCAACCAACCAACAGGTCACGTGATGCACCACGGAAATGCATGGTCTTTCCGTTATACCCTCATGATACAGAATAACCCACGGTGCCGGCGAACCTAAGACAAGCCATGTCGTAAGGAACCACGAATCCTACGATACGGGCCATCGTACGATAATAAACATCATAAGATCCCTAGGGATCTAAGGGAAAGGGACACGTGACCTAAACGTATCGTAGGACAAGGCTTACCCCAGGAAAAGGTCGATCGTAGGATAACCACGTGACCGTGACCCCTAGATCTACTCCTAGGGAGTATACTAAGGAGTCACTAGCGACTCCAGCGGCGACTCCTAGGGAGTCACCTAGGGAGTAGGAACGAAGGATATATAAGGACACTCACTCATATACTTAGTTTAGTTCTTCGTCTTCAATCATACATTATTACTTGTGTTTACCTTTTAGACTACTAGTGACTCTCTTACTTGATTATAACTTGATAACACTCACGAATAGACTAATACCTCGGTATAGATCTATTCGGCGCTCTACCTAGCACCGTTCTTCGATACCTTAAAAGGACCTAGTCTACAGTAAGGCCTATTGGGCAACAGTACGGTTGAGAGTATAGATCGTTGACGTTGGAAACCCGAGGAGTATAAGGCAAGTATATCCAGAACCCTTCTAACCTAACTGTGACCAGTTTGCAGTGCGTAACAACTATCTGGGAAGATGATAGTATTAATGATTCGATAACTAGTTACTATAGGCCCCACCTAGTGCTAGTTTCTGCTAAGAGCGCTATTTCTCGGGGGTTTCTAGCTAAGGCTAGGGCTCTTAGTACTAGGATTGATCGGATCATTTTTGACGAAGCCCATCTTATTCATATAGCCTGCCACTACCGCACCGACTTCTAAAGCCTAAGGGGCCTTATAACACTTGGTGTAACGGATAACCTGGGTCTGACTTAGAGAAGACTGGCTTGGCAGTCTTCTTTGTTTCTGCATTATAATGTGGCCGAATCGTGCGGGGTTCGCCATAACGTCTATTGATTCGTAAGTCAATCTTGGCATACATTGATCCCATTTCCTTATAGGAAAGGAATCCCTAGGAACCCTCCTGATTCTAGCAAGAATTAGTCTTGGCTCATTAAGACAATATAATTCCTCTCCTCTCGATATAAAGAAGCTATTCGTATCTTACCTGATTAATAGGCTTTATACACCTACATTTATATATTCTTATAATTCTAATTCTTCTTCTTTAATCACCTAAGAAACGATGGCTCTATCTACTCGTTAGAGCTCTCGAAATAATACTAAATTGTAAGAGTATAACTTAGGAAATAAAAACGATTTAAATACCCTCCTTTCTATTAAAGAAGAAACCCTTATACCAAACTAACTCGAAATAGTCCTAGAAATATAATAACCTAGGCAAACCTTATACCTTCTTATAGAAGAGGAAGTTAGAGCTCTAGAATAATAAGTGGAGCTCTAATAGAGACTTTTAGCTACTTAGTAACTTTTTAAGGAAAATAAAGAGAGGCTTAGGGGTTACTAAAAGGGTAAAGGGACGAATCGGCCCTAAAGAGAAAGAGGTTCTTTATTAGAAAGTGATATTAGCTAAAGGGGAGAGATTAAGAGATATATTAATATTTTTAATAAGAACTTTAGTATTAAATAAAGGGAATCCTAGTTAAATGATCTATAAGCCCTATTTAGAGGAGCGCTAAAGAAATTCGTCTCTAATTTATAGAAGATTCTTAATACTATAAACTACCTCTATACTATATATAAAGATAAATAATAGCTCTATAAGAAGAATCACCCCTAAGACGCTTATAATTAGAAGACGTTTAAAAAAATAGACTAAGACTCTATTAAAGAATTTATATAATATTCTTACTAATATCTTAATTCTATTTTAGGAGGTAGAAATACGCCCCTACTAAGACCTATATATTTTTAAAGCCTACCTCGAATCCCTAGAGTATCATATACTAACCTAAGGCGAGGAGTAAAAGGCTTAAATACTATTTATAAAAATCTAGAAACTACTTCGAGATTTAATGATCATATCTAGTAACGGTTTACTACCGACTATAAGAAATAAAATATTAAAACTTACGTCTATACTCTTTTATATCTACTTCCCCCTATTAAAAAGAAAAGATTATTCTATTTATTAATAAGATAAGAAAAAGAGGTAGAATAACCATGATTCGAGCCCGAATTAAAACCGATTTAATAATCATTCTTTAACCTCTTAACCTTCTAAGGGAGGCTAAGGAAACCATAGAGGAAGAGGGTTAACTTATGGAAACGTAAATAGAGGAAGAGGTAGAGTCCGCGGAAATTTAGGTAAAGGATTATTTCGATTAAATAGTAATGCTATACTAACGAATAATAAGCGAAATAATAATGATTCGATAATAGATAGATCGTGCTTTATTTATAAGGATAAAAATCACTAGGTAAATAACTATCTAGAACGAGTGAGTATCTAATCTATCTTAAAAACTCTATATAAAAAGAGAGAAAAGGAGAGAGAATCGGGAAAAGCTATAGAACTAGATTAAATCCTAAATATCTAGTTTAATTCCCTTAAATCAGGACTACTACTTGACTATATATACTAGTTACCTTATATAATAGCATTAAAATATATACGGATCTTAACATAGGCGCTAAAGTTAACGTGATCAGTAAGGAGTTTATAATAAAAAATAAATTAAAACTAGCTCTATAATCCTCCCCTTCTATTAAAGGCGTTATACCTATATAACTTACTACTTATAGAGTATTCTAGACGCTAATTACTATAATAGATTCTAGAGGGATTAAGAAAACCTCTTAGGGCTTAGGGCTTAGGGCTTAGGGGTTTAGGGCTTAGGGGCTTAGGGCTTAGGGCTTAGGGCTTAGGG